>JAZGTN010000232.1:0-627137 GCA_037783415.1 Leptasterias polaris
TTACCGTATTAAGGTTACTAGCCAAACTACCATGTCACTTGTACCATCTGTGACTAATATCCTGCTCATTTATGCTTAAGAACATAAAGTAGCTAAGCAAAACAAAATTAGGCTTACCGTATTAAGGTTACTAGCCAAACTACCATGTCACTTGTACCATCTGTGACTAATATCCTGCTCATTTATGCTTAAGAACATAAAGTAGCTAAGCAAAACAAAATTAGGCTTACCGTATTAAGGTTACTAGCCAAACTACCATGTCACTTGTACCATCTGTGACTAATATCCTGCTCATTTATGCTTAAGAACATAAAGTAGCTAAGCAAAACAAAATTAGGCTTACCGTATTAAGGTTACTAGCCAAACTACCATGTCACTTGTACCATCTGTGACTAATATCCTGCTCATTTATGCTTAAGAACATAAAGTAGCTAAGCAAAACAAAATTAGGCTTACCGTATTAAGGTTACTAGCCAAACTACCATGTCACTTGTACCATCTGTGACTAATATCCTGCTCATTTATGCTTAAGAACATAAAGTAGCTAAGCAAAACAAAATTAGGCTTACCGTATTAAGGTTACTAGCCAAACTACCATGTCACTTGTACCATCTGTGACTAATATCCTGCTCATTTATGCTTAAGAACATAAAGTAGCTAAGCAAAACAAAATTAGGCTTACCGTATTAAGGTTACTAGCCAAACTACCATGTCACTTGTACCATCTGTGACTAATATCCTGCTCATTTATGCTTAAGAACATAAAGTAGCTAAGCAAAACAAAATTAGGCTTACCGTATTAAGGTTACTAGCCAAACTACCATGTCACTTGTACCATCTGTGACTAATATCCTGCTCATTTATGCTTAAGAACATAAAGTAGCTAAGCAAAACAAAATTAGGCTTACCGTATTAAGGTTACTAGCCAAACTACCATGTCACTTGTACCATCTGTGACTAATATCCTGCTCATTTATGCTTAAGAACATAAAGTAGCTAAGCAAAACAAAATTAGGCTTACCGTATTAAGGTTACTAGCCAAACTACCATGTCACTTGTACCATCTGTGACTAATATCCTGCTCATTTATGCTTAAGAACATAAAGTAGCTAAGCAAAACAAAATTAGGCTTACCGTATTAAGGTTACTAGCCAAACTACCATGTCACTTGTACCATCTGTGACTAATATCCTGCTCATTTATGCTTAAGAACATAAAGTAGCTAAGCAAAACAAAATTAGGCTTACCGTATTAAGGTTACTAGCCAAACTACCATGTCACTTGTACCATCTGTGACTAATATCCTGCTCATTTATGCTTAAGAACATAAAGTAGCTAAGCAAAACAAAATTAGGCTTACCGTATTAAGGTTACTAGCCAAACTACCATGTCACTTGTACCATCTGTGACTAATATCCTGCTCATTTATGCTTAAGAACATAAAGTAGCTAAGCAAAACAAAATTAGGCTTACCGTATTAAGGTTACTAGCCAAACTACCATGTCACTTGTACCATCTGTGACTAATATCCTGCTCATTTATGCTTAAGAACATAAAGTAGCTAAGCAAAACAAAATTAGGCTTACCGTATTAAGGTTACTAGCCAAACTACCATGTCACTTGTACCATCTGTGACTAATATCCTGCTCATTTATGCTTAAGAACATAAAGTAGCTAAGCAAAACAAAATTAGGCTTACCGTATTAAGGTTACTAGCCAAACTACCATGTCACTTGTACCATCTGTGACTAATATCCTGCTCATTTATGCTTAAGAACATAAAGTAGCTAAGCAAAACAAAATTAGGCTTACCGTATTAAGGTTACTAGCCAAACTACCATGTCACTTGTACCATCTGTGACTAATATCCTGCTCATTTATGCTTAAGAACATAAAGTAGCTAAGCAAAACAAAATTAGGCTTACCGTATTAAGGTTACTAGCCAAACTACCATGTCACTTGTACCATCTGTGACTAATATCCTGCTCATTTATGCTTAAGAACATAAAGTAGCTAAGCAAAACAAAATTAGGCTTACCGTATTAAGGTTACTAGCCAAACTACCATGTCACTTGTACCATCTGTGACTAATATCCTGCTCATTTATGCTTAAGAACATAAAGTAGCTAAGCAAAACAAAATTAGGCTTACCGTATTAAGGTTACTAGCCAAACTACCATGTCACTTGTACCATCTGTGACTAATATCCTGCTCATTTATGCTTAAGAACATAAAGTAGCTAAGCAAAACAAAATTAGGCTTACCGTATTAAGGTTACTAGCCAAACTACCATGTCACTTGTACCATCTGTGACTAATATCCTGCTCATTTATGCTTAAGAACATAAAGTAGCTAAGCAAAACAAAATTAGGCTTACCGTATTAAGGTTACTAGCCAAACTACCATGTCACTTGTACCATCTGTGACTAATATCCTGCTCATTTATGCTTAAGAACATAAAGTAGCTAAGCAAAACAAAATTAGGCTTACCGTATTAAGGTTACTAGCCAAACTACCATGTCACTTGTACCATCTGTGACTAATATCCTGCTCATTTATGCTTAAGAACATAAAGTAGCTAAGCAAAACAAAATTAGGCTTACCGTATTAAGGTTACTAGCCAAACTACCATGTCACTTGTACCATCTGTGACTAATATCCTGCTCATTTATGCTTAAGAACATAAAGTAGCTAAGCAAAACAAAATTAGGCTTACCGTATTAAGGTTACTAGCCAAACTACCATGTCACTTGTACCATCTGTGACTAATATCCTGCTCATTTATGCTTAAGAACATAAAGTAGCTAAGCAAAACAAAATTAGGCTTACCGTATTAAGGTTACTAGCCAAACTACCATGTCACTTGTACCATCTGTGACTAATATCCTGCTCATTTATGCTTAAGAACATAAAGTAGCTAAGCAAAACAAAATTAGGCTTACCGTATTAAGGTTACTAGCCAAACTACCATGTCACTTGTACCATCTGTGACTAATATCCTGCTCATTTATGCTTAAGAACATAAAGTAGCTAAGCAAAACAAAATTAGGCTTACCGTATTAAGGTTACTAGCCAAACTACCATGTCACTTGTACCATCTGTGACTAATATCCTGCTCATTTATGCTTAAGAACATAAGTAGCTAAGCAAAACAAAATTAGGCTTACCGTATTAAGGTTACTAGCCAAACTACCATGTCACTTGTACCATCTGTGACTAATATCCTGCTCATTTATGCTTAAGAACATAAAGTAGCTAAGCAAAACAAAATTAGGCTTACCGTATTAAGGTTACTAGCCAAACTACCATGTCACTTGTACCATCTGTGACTAATATCCTGCTCATTTATGCTTAAGAACATAAAGTAGCTAAGCAAAACAAAATTAGGCTTACCGTATTAAGGTTACTAGCCAAACTACCATGTCACTTGTACCATCTGTGACTAATATCCTGCTCATTTATGCTTAAGAACATAAAGTAGCTAAGCAAAACAAAATTAGGCTTACCGTATTAAGGTTACTAGCCAAACTACCATGTCACTTGTACCATCTGTGACTAATATCCTGCTCATTTATGCTTAAGAACATAAAGTAGCTAAGCAAAACAAAATTAGGCTTACCGTATTAAGGTTACTAGCCAAACTACCATGTCACTTGTACCATCTGTGACTAATATCCTGCTCATTTATGCTTAAGAACATAAAGTAGCTAAGCAAAACAAAATTAGGCTTACCGTATTAAGGTTACTAGCCAAACTACCATGTCACTTGTACCATCTGTGACTAATATCCTGCTCATTTATGCTTAAGAACATAAAGTAGCTAAGCAAAACAAAATTAGGCTTACCGTATTAAGGTTACTAGCCAAACTACCATGTCACTTGTACCATCTGTGACTAATATCCTGCTCATTTATGCTTAAGAACATAAAGTAGCTAAGCAAAACAAAATTAGGCTTACCGTATTAAGGTTACTAGCCAAACTACCATGTCACTTGTACCATCTGTGACTAATATCCTGCTCATTTATGCTTAAGAACATAAAGTAGCTAAGCAAAACAAAATTAGGCTTACCGTATTAAGGTTACTAGCCAAACTACCATGTCACTTGTACCATCTGTGACTAATATCCTGCTCATTTATGCTTAAGAACATAAAGTAGCTAAGCAAAACAAAATTAGGCTTACCGTATTAAGGTTACTAGCCAAACTACCATGTCACTTGTACCATCTGTGACTAATATCCTGCTCATTTATGCTTAAGAACATAAAGTAGCTAAGCAAAACAAAATTAGGCTTACCGTATTAAGGTTACTAGCCAAACTACCATGTCACTTGTACCATCTGTGACTAATATCCTGCTCATTTATGCTTAAGAACATAAAGTAGCTAAGCAAAACAAAATTAGGCTTACCGTATTAAGGTTACTAGCCAAACTACCATGTCACTTGTACCATCTGTGACTAATATCCTGCTCATTTATGCTTAAGAACATAAAGTAGCTAAGCAAAACAAAATTAGGCTTACCGTATTAAGGTTACTAGCCAAACTACCATGTCACTTGTACCATCTGTGACTAATATCCTGCTCATTTATGCTTAAGAACATAAAGTAGCTAAGCAAAACAAAATTAGGCTTACCGTATTAAGGTTACTAGCCAAACTACCATGTCACTTGTACCATCTGTGACTAATATCCTGCTCATTTATGCTTAAGAACATAAAGTAGCTAAGCAAAACAAAATTAGGCTTACCGTATTAAGGTTACTAGCCAAACTACCATGTCACTTGTACCATCTGTGACTAATATCCTGCTCATTTATGCTTAAGAACATAAAGTAGCTAAGCAAAACAAAATTAGGCTTACCGTATTAAGGTTACTAGCCAAACTACCATGTCACTTGTACCATCTGTGACTAATATCCTGCTCATTTATGCTTAAGAACATAAAGTAGCTAAGCAAAACAAAATTAGGCTTACCGTATTAAGGTTACTAGCCAAACTACCATGTCACTTGTACCATCTGTGACTAATATCCTGCTCATTTATGCTTAAGAACATAAAGTAGCTAAGCAAAACAAAATTAGGCTTACCGTATTAAGGTTACTAGCCAAACTACCATGTCACTTGTACCATCTGTGACTAATATCCTGCTCATTTATGCTTAAGAACATAAAGTAGCTAAGCAAAACAAAATTAGGCTTACCGTATTAAGGTTACTAGCCAAACTACCATGTCACTTGTACCATCTGTGACTAATATCCTGCTCATTTATGCTTAAGAACATAAAGTAGCTAAGCAAAACAAAATTAGGCTTACCGTATTAAGGTTACTAGCCAAACTACCATGTCACTTGTACCATCTGTGACTAATATCCTGCTCATTTATGCTTAAGAACATAAAGTAGCTAAGCAAAACAAAATTAGGCTTACCGTATTAAGGTTACTAGCCAAACTACCATGTCACTTGTACCATCTGTGACTAATATCCTGCTCATTTATGCTTAAGAACATAAAGTAGCTAAGCAAAACAAAATTAGGCTTACCGTATTAAGGTTACTAGCCAAACTACCATGTCACTTGTACCATCTGTGACTAATATCCTGCTCATTTATGCTTAAGAACATAAAGTAGCTAAGCAAAACAAAATTAGGCTTACCGTATTAAGGTTACTAGCCAAACTACCATGTCACTTGTACCATCTGTGACTAATATCCTGCTCATTTATGCTTAAGAACATAAAGTAGCTAAGCAAAACAAAATTAGGCTTACCGTATTAAGGTTACTAGCCAAACTACCATGTCACTTGTACCATCTGTGACTAATATCCTGCTCATTTATGCTTAAGAACATAAAGTAGCTAAGCAAAACAAAATTAGGCTTACCGTATTAAGGTTACTAGCCAAACTACCATGTCACTTGTACCATCTGTGACTAATATCCTGCTCATTTATGCTTAAGAACATAAAGTAGCTAAGCAAAACAAATTAGGCTTACCGTATTAAGGTTACTAGCCAAACTACCATGTCACTTGTACCATCTGTGACTAATATCCTGCTCATTTATGCTTAAGAACATAAAGTAGCTAAGCAAAACAAAATTAGGCTTACCGTATTAAGGTTACTAGCCAAACTACCATGTCACTTGTACCATCTGTGACTAATATCCTGCTCATTTATGCTTAAGAACATAAAGTAGCTAAGCAAAACAAAATTAGGCTTACCGTATTAAGGTTACTAGCCAAACTACCATGTCACTTGTACCATCTGTGACTAATATCCTGCTCATTTATGCTTAAGAACATAAAGTAGCTAAGCAAAACAAAATTAGGCTTACCGTATTAAGGTTACTAGCCAAACTACCATGTCACTTGTACCATCTGTGACTAATATCCTGCTCATTTATGCTTAAGAACATAAAGTAGCTAAGCAAAACAAAATTAGGCTTACCGTATTAAGGTTACTAGCCAAACTACCATGTCACTTGTACCATCTGTGACTAATATCCTGCTCATTTATGCTTAAGAACATAAAGTAGCTAAGCAAAACAAAATTAGGCTTACCGTATTAAGGTTACTAGCCAACTACCATGTCACTTGTACCATCTGTGACTAATATCCTGCTCATTTATGCTTAAGAACATAAAGTAGCTAAGCAAAACAAAATTAGGCTTACCGTATTAAGGTTACTAGCCAAACTACCATGTCACTTGTACCATCTGTGACTAATATCCTGCTCATTTATGCTTAAGAACATTAAGAACATAAGTAGCTAAGCAAAACAAAATTAGGCTTACCGTATTAAGGTTACTAGCCAAACTACCATGTCACTTGTACCATCTGTGACTAATATCCTGCTCATTTATGCTTAAGAACATTAAAGTAGCTAAGAAAACAAAATTAGGCTTACCGTATTAGGTTACTAGCCAAACTACCATGTCACTTGTACATCTGTGACTAATATCCTGCTCATTTATGCTTAAGAAACATAAAGTAGCTAAGCAAAAACAAAATTAGGCTTACCGTATTAAGTTACTAGCCAAAACTACCATGTCACTTGTACCATCTGTGACTAATATCCTGCTCATTTATGCTTAAGAACATAAAGTAGCTAAGCAAAACAAAATTAGGCTTACCGTATTAAGGTACTAGCCAAACTACCATGTCACTTGTACCATCTGTGACTAATATCCTGCCTCATTTATGCTTAAGAACATAAAGTAGCTAAGCAAAACAAAATTAGGCTTACCGTATTAAGGTTACTAGCCAAACTACCATGTCACTTGTACCATCTGTGACTAATATCCTGCTCATTTATGCTTAAGAACATAAAGTAGCTAAGCAAAACAAAATTAGGCTTACCGTATTAAGGTTACTAGCCAAACTACATGTCACTTGTACCATCTGTGACTAATATCCTGCTCATTTATGCTTAAGAACATAAAGTAGCTAAGCAAAACAAAATTAGGCTTACCGTATTAAGGTTACTAGCCAAACTACCATGTCACTTGTACATCTGTGACTAATATCCTGCTCATTTATGCTTAAGAACATAAAGTAGCTAAGCAAAACAAAATTAGCTTACCGTATTAAGGTTACTAGCCAAACTACCATGTCACTTGTACCATCTGTGACTAATATCCTGCTCATTTATGCTTAAGAACATAAAGTAGCTAAGCAAAACAAAATTAGGCTTACCGTATTAAGGTTACTAGCCAAACTACCATGTCACTTGTACCATCTGTGACTAATATCCTGCTCATTTATGCTTAAGAACATAAAGTAGCTAAGCAAAACAAAATTAGGCTTACCGTATTAAGGTTACTAGCCAAACTACCATGTCACTTGTACCATCTGTGACTAATATCCTGCTCATTTATGCTTAAGACATAAAGTAGCTAAGCAAAACAAAATTAGGCTTACCGTATTAAGGTTACTAGCCAAACTACCATGTCACTTGTACCATCTGTGACTAATATCCTGCTCATTTATGCTTAAGAACATAAAGTAGCTAAGCAAAACAAAATTAGGCTTACCGTATTAAGGTTACTAGCCAACTACCATGTCACTTGTACCATCTGTGACTAATATCCTGCTATTTATGCTTAAGAACATAAAGTAGCTAAGCAAAAACAAAATTAGGCTTACCGTATTAAGGTTACTAGCCAACTACCATGTCACTTGTACCATCTGTGACTAATATCCTGCTCATTTATGCTTAAGAACATAAAGTAGCTAAGCAAAACAAAATTAGGCTTACCGTATTAAGGTTACTAGCCAAACTACCATGTCACTTGTACCATCTGTGACTAATATCCTGCTCATTTATGCTTAAGAACATAAAGTAGCTAAGCAAAACAAAATTAGGCTTACGTATTAAGGTTACTAGCCAAACTACCATGTCACTTGTACCATCTGTGACTAATATCCTGCTCATTTATGCTTAAGAACATAAAGTAGCTAAGCAAAACAAAATTAGGCTTACCGTATTAAGGTTACTAGCCAAACTACCATGTCACTTGTACCATCTGTGACTAATATCCTGCTCATTTATGCTTAAGAACATAAAGTAGCTAAGCAAAACAAAATTAGGCTTACCGTATTAAGGTTACTAGCAAACTACCATGTCACTTGTACCATCTGTGACTAATATCCTGCTCATTTATGCTTAAGAACATAAAGTAGCTAAGCAAAACAAAATTAGGCTTACCGTATTAAGGTTACTAGCCAAACTACCATGTCACTTGTACCATCTGTGACTAATATCCTGCTCATTTATGCTTAAGAACATAAAGTAGCTAAGCAAAACAAAATTAGGCTTACCGTATTAAGGTTACTAGCCAAACTACCATGTCACTTGTACCATCTGGTGACTAATATCCTGCTCATTTATGCTTAAGAACATAAAGTAGCTAAGCAAAACAAAATTAGGCTTACCGTATTAAGGTTACTAGCCAAACTACCATGTCACTTGTACCATCTGTGACTAATATCCTGCTCATTTATGCTTAAGAACATAAAGTAGCTAAGCAAAACAAAATTAGGCTTACCGTATTAAGGTTACTAGCCAAACTACCATGTCACTTGTACCATCTGTGACTAATATCCTGCTCATTTATGCTTAAGAACATAAAGTAGCTAAGCAAAACAAAATTAGGCTTACCGTATTAAGGTTACTAGCCAAACTACCATGTCACTTGTACCATCTGTGACTAATATCCTGCTCATTTATGCTTAAGAACATAAAGTAGCTAAGCAAAACAAAATTAGGCTTACCGTATTAAGGTTACTAGCCAAACTACCATGTCACTTGTACCATCTGTGACTAATATCCTGCTCATTTATGCTTAAGAACATAAAGTAGCTAAGCAAAACAAAATTAGGCTTACCGTATTAAGGTTACTAGCCAAACTACCATGTCACTTGTACCATCTGTGACTAATATCCTGCTCATTTATGCTTAAGAACATAAAGTAGCTAAGCAAAACAAAATTAGGCTTACCGTATTAAGGTTACTAGCCAAACTACCATGTCACTTGTACCATCTGTGACTAATATCCTGCTCATTTATGCTTAAGAACATAAAGTAGCTAAGCAAAACAAAATTAGGCTTACCGTATTAAGGTTACTAGCCAAACTACCATGTCACTTGTACCATCTGTGACTAATATCCTGCTCATTTATGCTTAAGAACATAAAGTAGCTAAGCAAAACAAAATTAGGCTTACCGTATTAAGGTTACTAGCCAAACTACCATGTCACTTGTACCATCTGTGACTAATATCCTGCTCATTTATGCTTAAGAACATAAAGTAGCTAAGCAAAACAAAATTAGGCTTACCGTATTAAGGTTACTAGCCAAACTACCATGTCACTTGTACCATCTGTGACTAATATCCTGCTCATTTATGCTTAAGAACATAAAGTAGCTAAGCAAAACAAAATTAGGCTTACCGTATTAAGGTTACTAGCCAAACTACCATGTCACTTGTACCATCTGTGACTAATATCCTGCTCATTTATGCTTAAGAACATAAAGTAGCTAAGCAAAACAAAATTAGGCTTACCGTATTAAGGTTACTAGCCAAACTACCATGTCACTTGTACCATCTGTGACTAATATCCTGCTCATTTATGCTTAAGAACATAAAGTAGCTAAGCAAAACAAAATTAGGCTTACCGTATTAAGGTTACTAGCCAAACTACCATGTCACTTGTACCATCTGTGACTAATATCCTGCTCATTTATGCTTAAGAACATAAAGTAGCTAAGCAAAACAAAATTAGGCTTACCGTATTAAGGTTACTAGCCAAACTACCATGTCACTTGTACCATCTGTGACTAATATCCTGCTCATTTATGCTTAAGAACATAAAGTAGCTAAGCAAAACAAATTAGGCTTACCGTATTAAGGTTACTAGCCAAACTACCATGTCACTTGTACCATCTGTGACTAATATCCTGCTCATTTATGCTTAAGAACATAAAGTAGCTAAGCAAAACAAAATTAGGCTTACCGTATTAAGGTTACTAGCCAAACTACCATGTCACTTGTACCATCTGTGACTAATATCCTGCTCATTTATGCTTAAGAACATAAAGTAGCTAAGCAAAACAAAATTAGGCTTACCGTATTAAGGTTACTAGCCAAACTACCATGTCACTTGTACCATCTGTGACTAATATCCTGCTCATTTATGCTTAAGAACATAAAGTAGCTAAGCAAAACAAAATTAGGCTTACCGTATTAAGGTTACTAGCCAAACTACCATGTCACTTGTACCATCTGTGACTAATATCCTGCTCATTTATGCTTAAGAACATAAAGTAGCTAAGCAAAACAAAATTAGGCTTACCGTATTAAGGTTACTAGCCAAACTACCATGTCACTTGTACCATCTGTGACTAATATCCTGCTCATTTATGCTTAAGAACATAAAGTAGCTAAGCAAAACAAAATTAGGCTTACCGTATTAAGGTTACTAGCCAAACTACCATGTCACTTGTACCATCTGTGACTAATATCCTGCTCATTTATGCTTAAGAACATAAAGTAGCTAAGCAAAACAAAATTAGGCTTACCGTATTAAGGTTACTAGCCAAACTACCATGTCACTTGTACCATCTGTGACTAATATCCTGCTCATTTATGCTTAAGAACATAAAGTAGCTAAGCAAAACAAAATTAGGCTTACCGTATTAAGGTTACTAGCCAAACTACCATGTCACTTGTACCATCTGTGACTAATATCCTGCTCATTTATGCTTAAGAACATAAAGTAGCTAAGCAAAACAAAATTAGGCTTACCGTATTAAGGTTACTAGCCAAACTACCATGTCACTTGTACCATCCGTGACTAATATCCTGCTCATTTATGCTTAAGAACATAAAGTAGCTAAGCAAAACAAAATTAGGCTTACCGTATTAAGGTTACTAGCCAAACTACCATGTCACTTGTACCATCTGTGACTAATATCCTGCTCATTTATGCTTAAGAACATAAAGTAGCTAAGCAAAACAAAATTAGGCTTACCGTATTAAGGTTACTAGCCAAACTACCATGTCACTTGTACCATCCGTGACTAATATCCTGCTCATTTATGCTTAAGAACATAAAGTAGCTAAGCAAAACAAAATTAGGCTTACCGTATTAAGGTTACTAGCCAAACTACCATGTCACTTGTACCATCCGTGACTAATATCCTGCTCATTTATGCTTAAGAACATAAAGTAGCTAAGCAAAACAAAATTAGGCTTACCGTATTAAGGTTACTAGCCAAACTACCATGTCACTTGTACCATCTGTGACTAATATCCTGCTCATTTATGCTTAAGAACATAAAGTAGCTAAGCAAAACAAAATTAGGCTTACCGTATTAAGGTTACTAGCCAAACTACCATGTCACTTGTACCATCTGTGACTAATATCCTGCTCATTTATGCTTAAGAACATAAAGTAGCTAAGCAAAACAAAATTAGGCTTACCGTATTAAGGTTACTAGCCAAACTACCATGTCACTTGTACCATCTGTGACTAATATCCTGCTCATTTATGCTTAAGAACATAAAGTAGCTAAGCAAAACAAAATTAGGCTTACCGTATTAAGGTTACTAGCCAAACTACCATGTCACTTGTACCATCTGTGACTAATATCCTGCTCATTTATGCTTAAGAACATAAAGTAGCTAAGCAAAACAAAATTAGGCTTACCGTATTAAGGTTACTAGCCAAACTACCATGTCACTTGTACCATCCTGTGACTAATATCCTGCTCATTTATGCTTAAGAACATAAAGTAGCTAAGCAAAACAAAATTAGGCTTACCGTATTAAGGTTACTAGCCAAACTACCATGTCACTTGTACCATCTGTGACTAATATCCTGCTCATTTATGCTTAAGAACATAAAGTAGCTAAGCAAAACAAAATTAGGCTTACCGTATTAAGGTTACTAGCCAAACTACCATGTCACTTGTACCATCTGTGACTAATATCCTGCTCATTTATGCTTAAGAACATAAAGTAGCTAAGCAAAACAAAATTAGGCTTACCGTATTAAGGTTACTAGCCAAACTACCATGTCACTTGTACCATCTGTGACTAATATCCTGCTCATTTATGCTTAAGAACATAAAGTAGCTAAGCAAAACAAAATTAGGCTTACCGTATTAAGGTTACTAGCCAAACTACCATGTCACTTGTACCATCTGTGACTAATATCCTGCTCATTTATGCTTAAGAACATAAAGTAGCTAAGCAAAACAAAATTAGGCTTACCGTATTAAGGTTACTAGCCAAACTACCATGTCACTTGTACCATCTGTGACTAATATCCTGCTCATTTATGCTTAAGAACATAAAGTAGCTAAGCAAAACAAAATTAGGCTTACCGTATTAAGGTTACTAGCCAAACTACCATGTCACTTGTACCATCTGTGACTAATATCCTGCTCATTTATGCTTAAGAACATAAAGTAGCTAAGCAAAACAAAATTAGGCTTACCGTATTAAGGTTACTAGCCAAACTACCATGTCACTTGTACCATCTGTGACTAATATCCTGCTCATTTATGCTTAAGAACATAAAGTAGCTAAGCAAAACAAAATTAGGCTTACCGTATTAAGGTTACTAGCCAAACTACCATGTCACTTGTACCATCTGTGACTAATATCCTGCTCATTTATGCTTAAGAACATAAAGTAGCTAAGCAAAACAAAATTAGGCTTACCGTATTAAGGTTACTAGCCAAACTACCATGTCACTTGTACCATCTGTGACTAATATCCTGCTCATTTATGCTTAAGAACATAAAGTAGCTAAGCAAAACAAAATTAGGCTTACCGTATTAAGGTTACTAGCCAAACTACCATGTCACTTGTACCATCTGTGACTAATATCCTGCTCATTTATGCTTAAGAACATAAAGTAGCTAAGCAAAACAAAATTAGGCTTACCGTATTAAGGTTACTAGCCAAACTACCATGTCACTTGTACCATCTGTGACTAATATCCTGCTCATTTATGCTTAAGAACATAAAGTAGCTAAGCAAAACAAAATTAGGCTTACCGTATTAAGGTTACTAGCCAAACTACCATGTCACTTGTACCATCTGTGACTAATATCCTGCTCATTTATGCTTAAGAACATAAAGTAGCTAAGCAAAACAAAATTAGGCTTACCGTATTAAGGTTACTAGCCAAACTACCATGTCACTTGTACCATCTGTGACTAATATCCTGCTCATTTATGCTTAAGAACATAAAGTAGCTAAGCAAAACAAAATTAGGCTTACCGTATTAAGGTTACTAGCCAAACTACCATGTCACTTGTACCATCTGTGACTAATATCCTGCTCATTTATGCTTAAGAACATAAAGTAGCTAAGCAAAACAAAATTAGGCTTACCGTATTAAGGTTACTAGCCAAACTACCATGTCACTTGTACCATCTGTGACTAATATCCTGCTCATTTATGCTTAAGAACATAAAGTAGCTAAGCAAAACAAAATTAGGCTTACCGTATTAAGGTTACTAGCCAAACTACCATGTCACTTGTACCATCTGTGACTAATATCCTGCTCATTTATGCTTAAGAACATAAAGTAGCTAAGCAAAACAAAATTAGGCTTACCGTATTAAGGTTACTAGCCAAACTACCATGTCACTTGTACCATCTGTGACTAATATCCTGCTCATTTATGCTTAAGAACATAAAGTAGCTAAGCAAAACAAAATTAGGCTTACCGTATTAAGGTTACTAGCCAAACTACCATGTCACTTGTACCATCTGTGACTAATATCCTGCTCATTTATGCTTAAGAACATAAAGTAGCTAAGCAAAACAAAATTAGGCTTACCGTATTAAGGTTACTAGCCAAACTACCATGTCACTTGTACCATCTGTGACTAATATCCTGCTCATTTATGCTTAAGAACATAAAGTAGCTAAGCAAAACAAAATTAGGCTTACCGTATTAAGGTTACTAGCCAAACTACCATGTCACTTGTACCATCTGTGACTAATATCCTGCTCATTTATGCTTAAGAACATAAAGTAGCTAAGCAAAACAAAATTAGGCTTACCGTATTAAGGTTACTAGCCAAACTACCATGTCACTTGTACCATCTGTGACTAATATCCTGCTCATTTATGCTTAAGAACATAAAGTAGCTAAGCAAAACAAAATTAGGCTTACCGTATTAAGGTTACTAGCCAAACTACCATGTCACTTGTACCATCTGTGACTAATATCCTGCTCATTTATGCTTAAGAACATAAAGTAGCTAAGCAAAACAAAATTAGGCTTACCGTATTAAGGTTACTAGCCAAACTACCATGTCACTTGTACCATCTGTGACTAATATCCTGCTCATTTATGCTTAAGAACATAAAGTAGCTAAGCAAAACAAAATTAGGCTTACCGTATTAAGGTTACTAGCCAAACTACCATGTCACTTGTACCATCTGTGACTAATATCCTGCTCATTTATGCTTAAGAACATAAAGTAGCTAAGCAAAACAAAATTAGGCTTACCGTATTAAGGTTACTAGCCAAACTACCATGTCACTTGTACCATCTGTGACTAATATCCTGCTCATTTATGCTTAAGAACATAAAGTAGCTAAGCAAAACAAAATTAGGCTTACCGTATTAAGGTTACTAGCCAAACTACCATGTCACTTGTACCATCTGTGACTAATATCCTGCTCATTTATGCTTAAGAACATAAAGTAGCTAAGCAAAACAAAATTAGGCTTACCGTATTAAGGTTACTAGCCAAACTACCATGTCACTTGTACCATCTGTGACTAATATCCTGCTCATTTATGCTTAAGAACATAAAGTAGCTAAGCAAAACAAAATTAGGCTTACCGTATTAAGGTTACTAGCCAAACTACCATGTCACTTGTACCATCTGTGACTAATATCCTGCTCATTTATGCTTAAGAACATAAAGTAGCTAAGCAAAACAAAATTAGGCTTACCGTATTAAGGTTACTAGCCAAACTACCATGTCACTTGTACCATCTGTGACTAATATCCTGCTCATTTATGCTTAAGAACATAAAGTAGCTAAGCAAAACAAAATTAGGCTTACCGTATTAAGGTTACTAGCCAAACTACCATGTCACTTGTACCATCTGTGACTAATATCCTGCTCATTTATGCTTAAGAACATAAAGTAGCTAAGCAAAACAAAATTAGGCTTACCGTATTAAGGTTACTAGCCAAACTACCATGTCACTTGTACCATCTGTGACTAATATCCTGCTCATTTATGCTTAAGAACATAAAGTAGCTAAGCAAAACAAAATTAGGCTTACCGTATTAAGGTTACTAGCCAAACTACCATGTCACTTGTACCATCTGTGACTAATATCCTGCTCATTTATGCTTAAGAACATAAAGTAGCTAAGCAAAACAAAATTAGGCTTACCGTATTAAGGTTACTAGCCAAACTACCATGTCACTTGTACCATCTGTGACTAATATCCTGCTCATTTATGCTTAAGAACATAAAGTAGCTAAGCAAAACAAAATTAGGCTTACCGTATTAAGGTTACTAGCCAAACTACCATGTCACTTGTACCATCTGTGACTAATATCCTGCTCATTTATGCTTAAGAACATAAAGTAGCTAAGCAAAACAAAATTAGGCTTACCGTATTAAGGTTACTAGCCAAACTACCATGTCACTTGTACCATCTGTGACTAATATCCTGCTCATTTATGCTTAAGAACATAAAGTAGCTAAGCAAAACAAAATTAGGCTTACCGTATTAAGGTTACTAGCCAAACTACCATGTCACTTGTACCATCTGTGACTAATATCCTGCTCATTTATGCTTAAGAACATAAAGTAGCTAAGCAAAACAAAATTAGGCTTACCGTATTAAGGTTACTAGCCAAACTACCATGTCACTTGTACCATCTGTGACTAATATCCTGCTCATTTATGCTTAAGAACATAAAGTAGCTAAGCAAAACAAAATTAGGCTTACCGTATTAAGGTTACTAGCCAAACTACCATGTCACTTGTACCATCTGTGACTAATATCCTGCTCATTTATGCTTAAGAACATAAAGTAGCTAAGCAAAACAAAATTAGGCTTACCGTATTAAGGTTACTAGCCAAACTACCATGTCACTTGTACCATCTGTGACTAATATCCTGCTCATTTATGCTTAAGAACATAAAGTAGCTAAGCAAAACAAAATTAGGCTTACCGTATTAAGGTTACTAGCCAAACTACCATGTCACTTGTACCATCTGTGACTAATATCCTGCTCATTTATGCTTAAGAACATAAAGTAGCTAAGCAAAACAAAATTAGGCTTACCGTATTAAGGTTACTAGCCAAACTACCATGTCACTTGTACCATCTGTGACTAATATCCTGCTCATTTATGCTTAAGAACATAAAGTAGCTAAGCAAAACAAAATTAGGCTTACCGTATTAAGGTTACTAGCCAAACTACCATGTCACTTGTACCATCTGTGACTAATATCCTGCTCATTTATGCTTAAGAACATAAAGTAGCTAAGCAAAACAAAATTAGGCTTACCGTATTAAGGTTACTAGCCAAACTACCATGTCACTTGTACCATCTGTGACTAATATCCTGCTCATTTATGCTTAAGAACATAAAGTAGCTAAGCAAAACAAAATTAGGCTTACCGTATTAAGGTTACTAGCCAAACTACCATGTCACTTGTACCATCTGTGACTAATATCCTGCTCATTTATGCTTAAGAACATAAAGTAGCTAAGCAAAACAAAATTAGGCTTACCGTATTAAGGTTACTAGCCAAACTACCATGTCACTTGTACCATCTGTGACTAATATCCTGCTCATTTATGCTTAAGAACATAAAGTAGCTAAGCAAAACAAAATTAGGCTTACCGTATTAAGGTTACTAGCCAAACTACCATGTCACTTGTACCATCTGTGACTAATATCCTGCTCATTTATGCTTAAGAACATAAAGTAGCTAAGCAAAACAAAATTAGGCTTACCGTATTAAGGTTACTAGCCAAACTACCATGTCACTTGTACCATCTGTGACTAATATCCTGCTCATTTATGCTTAAGAACATAAAGTAGCTAAGCAAAACAAAATTAGGCTTACCGTATTAAGGTTACTAGCCAAACTACCATGTCACTTGTACCATCTGTGACTAATATCCTGCTCATTTATGCTTAAGAACATAAAGTAGCTAAGCAAAACAAAATTAGGCTTACCGTATTAAGGTTACTAGCCAAACTACCATGTCACTTGTACCATCTGTGACTAATATCCTGCTCATTTATGCTTAAGAACATAAAGTAGCTAAGCAAAACAAAATTAGGCTTACCGTATTAAGGTTACTAGCCAAACTACCATGTCACTTGTACCATCTGTGACTAATATCCTGCTCATTTATGCTTAAGAACATAAAGTAGCTAAGCAAAACAAAATTAGGCTTACCGTATTAAGGTTACTAGCCAAACTACCATGTCACTTGTACCATCTGTGACTAATATCCTGCTCATTTATGCTTAAGAACATAAAGTAGCTAAGCAAAACAAAATTAGGCTTACCGTATTAAGGTTACTAGCCAAACTACCATGTCACTTGTACCATCTGTGACTAATATCCTGCTCATTTATGCTTAAGAACATAAAGTAGCTAAGCAAAACAAAATTAGGCTTACCGTATTAAGGTTACTAGCCAAACTACCATGTCACTTGTACCATCTGTGACTAATATCCTGCTCATTTATGCTTAAGAACATAAAGTAGCTAAGCAAAACAAAATTAGGCTTACCGTATTAAGGTTACTAGCCAAACTACCATGTCACTTGTACCATCTGTGACTAATATCCTGCTCATTTATGCTTAAGAACATAAAGTAGCTAAGCAAAACAAAATTAGGCTTACCGTATTAAGGTTACTAGCCAAACTACCATGTCACTTGTACCATCTGTGACTAATATCCTGCTCATTTATGCTTAAGAACATAAAGTAGCTAAGCAAAACAAAATTAGGCTTACCGTATTAAGGTTACTAGCCAAACTACCATGTCACTTGTACCATCTGTGACTAATATCCTGCTCATTTATGCTTAAGAACATAAAGTAGCTAAGCAAAACAAAATTAGGCTTACCGTATTAAGGTTACTAGCCAAACTACCATGTCACTTGTACCATCTGTGACTAATATCCTGCTCATTTATGCTTAAGAACATAAAGTAGCTAAGCAAAACAAAATTAGGCTTACCGTATTAAGGTTACTAGCCAAACTACCATGTCACTTGTACCATCTGTGACTAATATCCTGCTCATTTATGCTTAAGAACATAAAGTAGCTAAGCAAAACAAAATTAGGCTTACCGTATTAAGGTTACTAGCCAAACTACCATGTCACTTGTACCATCTGTGACTAATATCCTGCTCATTTATGCTTAAGAACATAAAGTAGCTAAGCAAAACAAAATTAGGCTTACCGTATTAAGGTTACTAGCCAAACTACCATGTCACTTGTACCATCTGTGACTAATATCCTGCTCATTTATGCTTAAGAACATAAAGTAGCTAAGCAAAACAAAATTAGGCTTACCGTATTAAGGTTACTAGCCAAACTACCATGTCACTTGTACCATCTGTGACTAATATCCTGCTCATTTATGCTTAAGAACATAAAGTAGCTAAGCAAAACAAAATTAGGCTTACCGTATTAAGGTTACTAGCCAAACTACCATGTCACTTGTACCATCTGTGACTAATATCCTGCTCATTTATGCTTAAGAACATAAAGTAGCTAAGCAAAACAAAATTAGGCTTACCGTATTAAGGTTACTAGCCAAACTACCATGTCACTTGTACCATCTGTGACTAATATCCTGCTCATTTATGCTTAAGAACATAAAGTAGCTAAGCAAAACAAAATTAGGCTTACCGTATTAAGGTTACTAGCCAAACTACCATGTCACTTGTACCATCTGTGACTAATATCCTGCTCATTTATGCTTAAGAACATAAAGTAGCTAAGCAAAACAAAATTAGGCTTACCGTATTAAGGTTACTAGCCAAACTACCATGTCACTTGTACCATCTGTGACTAATATCCTGCTCATTTATGCTTAAGAACATAAAGTAGCTAAGCAAAACAAAATTAGGCTTACCGTATTAAGGTTACTAGCCAAACTACCATGTCACTTGTACCATCTGTGACTAATATCCTGCTCATTTATGCTTAAGAACATAAAGTAGCTAAGCAAAACAAAATTAGGCTTACCGTATTAAGGTTACTAGCCAAACTACCATGTCACTTGTACCATCTGTGACTAATATCCTGCTCATTTATGCTTAAGAACATAAAGTAGCTAAGCAAAACAAAATTAGGCTTACCGTATTAAGGTTACTAGCCAAACTACCATGTCACTTGTACCATCTGTGACTAATATCCTGCTCATTTATGCTTAAGAACATAAAGTAGCTAAGCAAAACAAAATTAGGCTTACCGTATTAAGGTTACTAGCCAAACTACCATGTCACTTGTACCATCTGTGACTAATATCCTGCTCATTTATGCTTAAGAACATAAAGTAGCTAAGCAAAACAAAATTAGGCTTACCGTATTAAGGTTACTAGCCAAACTACCATGTCACTTGTACCATCTGTGACTAATATCCTGCTCATTTATGCTTAAGAACATAAAGTAGCTAAGCAAAACAAAATTAGGCTTACCGTATTAAGGTTACTAGCCAAACTACCATGTCACTTGTACCATCTGTGACTAATATCCTGCTCATTTATGCTTAAGAACATAAAGTAGCTAAGCAAAACAAAATTAGGCTTACCGTATTAAGGTTACTAGCCAAACTACCATGTCACTTGTACCATCTGTGACTAATATCCTGCTCATTTATGCTTAAGAACATAAAGTAGCTAAGCAAAACAAAATTAGGCTTACCGTATTAAGGTTACTAGCCAAACTACCATGTCACTTGTACCATCTGTGACTAATATCCTGCACATTTATGCTTAAGAACATAAAGTAGCTAAGCAAAACAAAATTAGGCTTACCGTATTAAGGTTACTAGCCAAACTACCATGTCACTTGTACCATCTGTGACTAATATCCTGCTCATTTATGCTTAAGAACATAAAGTAGCTAAGCAAAACAAAATTAGGCTTACCGTATTAAGGTTACTAGCCAAACTACCATGTCACTTGTACCATCTGTGACTAATATCCTGCTCATTTATGCTTAAAAGCAGAAAGTTGTTAAGCAATATTTTCTAAAATTGGGCCTGGGTTGACAAATTTACAGTTACCGGTACATATTGAACCCTTGTAAAAACGCAGAAGGCACCTCCGCACATCATGCGCGCTCTTCCATTCTGGGAGTCAATGCTATGATTCTTGAATAGGGTTTGACTCCCAAAATGGCAAACAGGACAAGCGCTGCCAATGTGCAAGGGGGTCTATAGGTGTAATTGACTTTTCCTAGGTATGTGGAATAACTTAACTTAACTTAACTTAATTGCATTTATAAAGTGCTTTAACACTGTTTCAAAGCGCTGTACAATCAAATACACAAAACAAAACATGAGTAGGAACAGCCCATTGATTTAAAAACCATAACAGTTAAAAAGCAGCAAAATGGAGTAAAAATAGCATTAAATCACACACAAATATACAATAAAGCATAAAAATAAGAAAATCGAACAGTTATTAAATGTACACAGGCTTGGATCCTGATTCGATTGCTATTGAATATGAACCTTACATCATAAGCCTCTGCTGCTTGCTCCCACAGTATGGTGTGAAGTTGCCTCTGAGCTTGAACATCGGCACAAAAGACTGTGGATTGGACTGAAACAACAAACCAAGGATATAAACATTTACATGTAATTTTGATATTATTTTGTACACTTCGGAATTGATAACAAAATTGGGCCCCAGCCTCAACATTTTGAACAATTAGAAACACTTCTGCCGTTGATGGCGTGCGTCAAAATGACAATCATTTGACTTCACATTTGTTGCTTTGTTATAACTCCATGCTGCAACAAAGCAGCTATATAAAACAGAGCGCCCACATATGACATGTGATGACATATCAGTGCTTTTAGAAAATCTTTCTGAAAAGTACCGGAAAAGGGTATTTAAAACGAAATTTTTGTTACACAATCAAAATCTGTTTAATCTCATGTGAACTAAATTTCATTGATTGAAAAATTGTTAAATGAATTTCAGCAAAGATCACCAGGGCCCAATTTGATGGCTCTGCTTACCGCCGAATTCTGCGCTTGCGATCACCATTCTCCACTTACCGAGCAAGCGCCGAGTTTCTGCGCTAGCTGTGTAAGCGTAGAATGCCTAGTAATGTGGACTACGCACGCAAACATTACCTGCTAACCCATGAATTAAGCCCAGAGCCCAATTTCATGGAGCTGCTTAAGCACAAAAAGTAACTAAGCACATCAAAATTTTGCTCACCAGTGTACAATGTACAATTTGTGACTGGTATCCTGCTCATTTCTGCTTAGCAGACAATTGTCAAGCAAAATTTTCTGCTTAAGCAGCTCTATGAAATTGGCCCCTGTTGTCTTTAAGACTCACTTTGAATACAATCCTGTACAAGAAGCTTGGCCTCTGGTATCATCTTATTGCTAAGCAGCAGTTCTAGATGCTGGAGGTAGATTTTACTGACTTTGGGGTCAGAGGAGAAATGGCTGGTCAGTCGCTTGCAGGAGCTTAGACTCAAGTCAAGCCTGTAATTAATCAATTACACAAATAACCCTTTTTAATGTTGTGCTGTGTATGGAATTCAGTTAATAAAATTGTATTTTCCTTCAGATTTTTTTGGAAACAATTCTGTGCATCCTTCACGGGAAATGCATTTGTCGGGCAGCTCTGCCAAATTCATCGAGAGGTAGTTTTGATCCAGATTCGTAGATTTACCAGTCCCTCCGAGCAAGTCGAGATTGTGCTCTGTACCGGTGACTAATACAAAAACTAGAATTGCCAATTAAGACTAGGCACTAAAGTTCTGATCTGCAAGCCTTATTTGTTTGGACCATGATGAGCAGGCCTTATTTTTGTTTACTTTGGTAAAACTTTGATAGAGGTAGAAACATTTGGCATTACTTATCATATTGAGCAAGCATCTGTACTGTGTGAATGGCCAGGTTCACACTCAAGTCACTATGGCCCATCAGATCATCCATGGCTGGTGAAATAATAAGAATGAAAAATGCTCATCAGCATAGCCTCTTTAACATATTCATAGCTCATTAGCATAACAAACATATTTTTACAGATGTTAAACAGTTAATTTACAAATCAGAAAGGTCACAGGATATTTACAACATGAATCTATCAGCACAAATAAATTTCATTTTTAAATTCATTAATCTGGTCAGGAAATAATAATTCATATAACTTATGAATTATTCATAAACAAGTCATACTGGCTATGAATGATTCATTAATTAACCTTTACATTGTATGCTAATACACCCCAAAGTGACCAGTCTTCGACCAATCCGAGTGCAAAAACTCTTCAAGGTATTTATTAATATCTGTTAACTCTTTATTGTTTTATACTCAGCTCAGGTGTTGTTATGGTTATGGAGTGAATTTCCCTGTAACTATAATGAAACTACAATTAACTTTAAGTAAATGAAGTAAATTTATAAGTAATTTATCCGAGTAGTTAACATTAATTTCAATTATAGTGCAATACATGTTAGCAAGGCTCTAATGGAAACCAGTTCTAAATTTGTTCGCATACCCTGGGTAAAGAAATGAAATCAATAAATAGAGAAATAATTAATCAGAGTTAACAAGGAACTGCTACGTACCTCCTTTGAGTCTGCTATCACTACCATTAGTGGAAAGAAGAATCTTAATCTTCAAATGCAGGCCGGATGGGTGGCTGTGTTCCTTCATGAAAATAAAACATAT
The DNA here is from genome assembly GCA_037783415.1 of Leptasterias polaris. NCBI lineage: Eukaryota > Metazoa > Echinodermata > Asteroidea > Forcipulatida > Asteriidae > Leptasterias > Leptasterias polaris. The sequence continues at coordinate 23,458 of JAZGTN010000232.1, forward strand.
GTATAATTTCAGCTAATTGCCTTCTGTTTCGACCCTAGCGGTGATCTTCTCCAAGGTATCTTGATATGTGCAAAAGCGTTCTATCTTGCATGAAAATACTCAGTGCTAAATGTTGTATCCCGGCAGATACTTGTTTTAAATGTGTACATGTACATCCGGGCTGTTTTAAGTGAGATAGGACAATTAAAAAATTGCACAGAGCATAAGTGCTATTTTGGAAGACACTACATTTTGGAAGACAGGACGATTTGGTCTTGTAATCAGGAAGAACTTACAACGAATCACTAGTGACTTTCTGGGCCAAGGTGAGACTCGAACCAGGTCAACAGAAAGTGTGTCGTGGTCAAGCGTTCTCATGCATCGGACTCAAGTTCTGATGGTTGAATCAGAGTTTGGGCTCGATTCCCGGTCATGACACTTTTATCCTTGAGGAAGGCACTTAACCATAATTGCTTCTCTTAACCCTGGTGTATAAATGGGAACCTGAGAGGGCTGAGACAACACTAATTTAAGCAGAAAGCTGTAGTGTAATGCGGGACTATAGGGCCAGAGGCTGCAGGTTCAAATCCCACTCAAGTCAACGTTTCTTTGTTCAACCCAAAATTAATATTTATGAACTTAAGAAGTTGACTTGTCATGATTATTTATCTTATCAAGTCAACTTACTGAAACTTGGACGATACATTAAGTCGACTTCTTCTTTTAGGTAAATAGTCTTGACAAGATAAATAATCATGTTATCTACATGTAGATAGGTTAAATGGCACTCATGGAACTATGTAGTTATCATATTGCAGGCTGGCATAGATCATGCATACTTCAAAACCCCAGCGAATAATATTGAACGTTCAGACAGTAGGAGCACTAAGTGAGACAGATCGGGGTGGTATACTTACTGCATTAGCAAGGCCGACAGCATTCAGAGCTTTCTGACTGTACTGTGCAGCATCCCAGTCTAAGTAAGCGCTGGCAAGCAAGCGCAGTGTCCTTGCCTAGATAAAAAGCAAATATACAACTTGTTTACAATATCATAATAATTAGATGTTCCAATGAAATTTACAAGTTAAACTATCATCATCATTTAGCGGTCGCAACCGAGATCCCAGACTTCGTTACGTACAAGGGTGTAGAACATCTTAGTGTGAGCACAAGACCAAAGAACAGATTTACAGAGACATTCAGCCAAGCTCTAATACTGTAGCTCAACGCACAGTACGCTTTGCTGGTCACTGCTATCGTGCTAAATACCAGATCATATCTGATGTGTAATGTTGGAGACTTCCGTGCCCTAATAGAGGATGTAGACCTCTCAACTACATCAATATGATTGGTTAGAGACACGGAATCTGAAATTGAGGACCTTCCAAACATGATGAGGAATAAACACTCCTGGCATGACAATGTGAACAGAATCTCAGTTGCAAAGTTTAACTAATACATGGTTGGCAAAGAGAGGAAATGTTGTGTCATTTCTTGTGGGAATGATGGTGGCTTGCCAACTGCATAGCTCTCCATGTACAGCGTTTGTCAACCAGTTGGTGTGGTTTTTATGCACATGCCAGAGCTGCCAACATTTGCATCTTGCAATCAGGGAGATTTTGTACAACAATCAGGAAGATATTTAGAATTATTACATTCAACATAAAGCCGGTTCATACTTCAAGCGAAAGCAAAATGCAAATTACGTGGCGCAAACAATCTTGGAAACCCCATTTTCCATTTGTGGCACAGGGAAATCGCTTCGCTTTTGCAATTCGTGCAAAGAATGAATCATCCTTATCTAGGACAAAGTTTTCATAATCAGGGAGATTTTCAAGTTTGTTTATCAGAACATGGAAAGATTGGTTTATTTTCAGGGAACTTTCTGCAGAAATAAGGAAAGTTCGCAGCTCTGATGTATCAGAATATTTCAGGAAGAGCTCATTTTGCTCTTTAAATTTGGATATTTGGACCAAACAAGGATATTGACAAAATAGGGAGACCGCCATCATAGGGCTAGATAGCTCAGTTGGTAGAGCACCGGCACGTCAATCCGGAGGTCGTTGGTTCAAATCCCGCTCTAGTCAATTTTTCCTTGTTCAACCCAAAATCATTTAAAATTATTTTTGTTGAAATACTGACAAACATTAATCACCTGAAACTCTGGCTCCAGTGGATACTTGCTTTTGCCAAGCTCAAAGCTCTCCCTGTTAAAACATGATACAAACTTTCAACTACACTTAAAAACTGCACTTTTTGCTCATATAGTTATCAACATTTTAGACTGGCCAGGATGTCATCATTGAGAGGGCAAGGCCATTTTCATTTTGCAAAGGGCACTTCCACTGGAAAATCTTATAGTCTATGAGACTTTTGAAGGGGCACCAAGGCCAAGACCAGGGCAACACAGGCTATGGCCTCAGTGGCCTCCATCTATTTCTAGGCCTGTTTTTAGTGCAAAGTATCTTGTTTGACAACCTTACCACATGACCTTAAAGGGTGTGTACAACATTGGTAATTGCCAAAGACCTGTATCCAAACTTGATGTGACCCAACATATACATGAAATAACAAACCTGTGAAAGTTTAAGCTAAATCAGTCTTCGGAGTCATGAGAAAACAGCGAAAAACACCCTTATGTGTTTTAACTTCTTTTCAAACATCGGAATTTATCCTGCAGGATAAAGACTATTATTTTACTCATTTCCTAAAAACTATGGCATTTCAAGCAAAACTATTTCAAGGGAAGTTTCCCACCATGAACATCTTTATACCATGTAAGTTATGTGCAAATCTGTGAACATTATTATTTTCATTCTTACCAATGTTGTACACACCCTTTAAAGAATTAAAACCAGGGAAATATTTCATAGAGCTGCTTAAAAGCAAAACATATTGCTTAAAAAAAATTTCTGCTAAGCACCAATGTGAAGGATACCGTGACCAGCCACAAAATGTACATGTGACATAGTATTTTGGTTGTTAACCTTATTCTGTTAAGCAATATTTTGTTGTGCTTAGTTACTTTTTGTGCTTAGGCAGCTCTATGAAACTGGGCCCTGTAGAGAATGTGTGCATCATGAACTGCATTTCGTTGGTATTCCACTTTGAGGCATGCAGCTCTTGGGGCAGTTCATAATTATTTTCTTAAAATTTAATCACACCCTGTCGTAGAGTCCTGTGGGGAAGAAATTCACTCGCTATTTCTCTCAAAGCACGACAACTTCACTATTTTGAAAAGGCTAGGTTAGATTTTAAGCTTTTTTTGAACCCAAAATTTTGATTTAAATTTCAAAAAGCTACTTTTATAGATTCGAGAAAGTTACAAGCTTTCATTTACGGTATTGCACAAAAAATCTATGCAAATGATGAATAGTAGTTAATTGGAAACTACAAATGAATCACTGTTTCATGTAGGATCCTGACATTAAATCATGTCCATAAAGCAATGTACAAGCTGTTTTGAAGTGATACATGTACATGTACTTTGTGCATTGTCCATGGCATATATACATAACTTTATAAGCGTTTTTTTTGTTTTGAAACGGCATCATATGTCACAATTCATTCAGGGAAAATAAATATTTAAAAAATTTCAGGGAAAATCAGGCCATCAACTTTATAATAAAGAGAGATTAATAAACCCGGGATTGACAGTTTTTTTTACCTGAGCCAAGAGACAATTGCTTCATAGTTAGCCTTCTCCAGAGCATCACATCCAATGTTGTAACACAGCATGGCCAAGAAGGGAGCCTGAAATAAAAACATTCAAACACTAAACAGTTTTGGAAGAACTTGGGACAGATCTGTTATTTTAATAGTGGTCGTCATTGAATCAACAGTAGCACTTGTTGGGGAGGAATGCACAATTAAACAAGAAGTCAGGCGGGGTTACACAGAGGCCATGACCTCTGTTGTCCCCTGGTCTTGGCCTTGGTGCCCCTTCAAAAGTTTCCCAGAGACTTAAAGATTTGCCTACGGACATGACAGAAGTGACCTTTGCAAAAAGAAATGGCCTTGCCCTCTCAACATGGGGTTGAACCTTGTGCAAGTCCAGGGTTTTCTAAAGGTACATTAGCTTCAGAGGTCCTTTCACTTTCGTACAAACACTTTGGTGACGTTCTGGCTATAACGGTCCATTTCCGGGGCAGAACAATTTATTAACTCCATAATTCAAATGTTTTTATTGATCTCTTGATGAGAAAATAATTTCACAGGATGCTCACTACCATTACCATCTCTACAACAAGTAAGGTTTCAGATAGAAATCGCACCCTTTTTTTCAGGCCATTTGCAAAGTATGACCCTACTCTTCAGCAAAGTTCTTATTCAATATTAGCATGTATTCACTACCTCTTTTGGGAGCGTTGGTAAGAGTGCTTCAGCCTTCTGCATCCACTCAAGTCCATCCTGGTGCTCCTCTTGCATCACTGACTGCAAAGAAAACACTCAACAATAAGACCCTTACACCAGGTTGGTATTGCACTCCATTTAGTTGTGGAGTGATAAGACGTTCTCAGGCTCGAATTTAGGGGCAAAATCTGAGCCTCAAATGTGGATTGTGTTTTCAGTTTAAACCTTAATAGAGATGTCTTAAAGGCACTGGACACCTTTGGTAATTGTCAAAGACCAGTATTCTCACTTGGTGTATCCCAACATACGCATAAAATAACAAGCCTGTGAAAATTTGGACTCAATTGGTCATTGAAGTTGCAAGAAAATGATGAAAGAAAAAACACCCTTGTTGTACAAATTAGTGTGCTTTCAGATAGTAATAAAAGACTTCTGGCCAGAAGTCTTTTATTATTTTAGTGAGAAATTACCTCTTTCTCAAAAACTATGTTACTTCAGAGGGAGTCGTTTCTCACAATGTTTTAACTATCAACAGCTCTCCGTTGCTGGTTACCAAGTAAGTTTTTATGCTAATATATATTTTGAGTAATTACCAAACGTGTTCAGTGCCTTTAAGATGGTGCTCGAATGAACAATTCTTAAGTTCCTCAACCTGGCAGTCAAAAATCTACAAGACCACAGGGCTGGACCAAAGTGTAATGAGAGAGAATAACTTTCTAAAGAGTTTAAAATGTACATGTAAACTGTCTTTTTTTCAACAAGCACTAAGAAAATATCTCATAAATTTTGTCTTATGGTATTAAGTATGCGTCAATACTCAACACAATTGACAGATAATTTAGAGGTACTTTTAGTCCATTGATAAACACAAAATCACCAGACGTGTCCGGTCATGAGTCTACAGGCCCCAAGCCAGTGTTGTAGTCGAGTCACCTGTGTCGAGTCCGAGTCCGAGTCTCAAGTCACTTGGGTCCAAGTCCGAGTCCGAGTCCGAGTCCCGAGTCACTTGGTCCGAGTCCGAGTCCGAGTCACGAGTCACGTGTTTAAATATTGATTGCAAACCAAATGTCGTAAAAATAAGAATTGGAAATGACAAAATAAAACACATTTAATATAAACAAAAGTTCTGTACCTGCAGTTACAATTTTATTTTAGGTTTTACAAATACTCCTTGCCCTTTATCCAGAATATCTTTTAATGATTTTTTTCTCTTCAAAATAACCAATTATATACCCAAAGAAACAATACGGGGCGGAACGGCAGATGCCATGGTAATTAAAAAAAAATTGTACTAGTGACGTGACCAAACTTGACATCGTGTGTGTGTGTGTGTGTGAGTAGGTAACCACATTCAAACCGGGGACCTATAACAAAAGAGGACAATAGGTCCTGAACTTTTTGAGTGCCGGCTAATTTACAATCAAAATAGAGCGAAGCTTTTAATTTTACTGCTTTAAAAATGGATTTGTATGGGTTTTCTGAGACATGATTTTTGTAATGCATTTTAAGGTATGTAAATCTGTTATTTAAAACTTCAACATTTTTAGGGCAAGGCCACTTTGGTCTTGGAGCAAACAAAATTTTGGAGGGCTCCAAAGCCAGTAGATAGAGCCAAACATGTTATTTTAACAAAGGCCTGAAGGCTATAAATAAACTATTAGTTGTACTCTGAAAAAAGCAATTTACCAAAAAATACTATTTTGAAAATTGGCCAGGGGTTTCCCCATGGGTGGTAAACACGATGGAACAATTTGCATGAATAAAATGTTAATAAATCATATCTTATTCAAAAACAAACATTAAATCTAAAAGCCAGCAGATGTCAACACACTTTCCAGGTTTAAAAGAACACGAAACCCACTTCGAAGAGTCACAAAACCAGGTCACAACACCACACAGACACCGCGCACGCGGCTCGCTTTGGAGTAAAGCAAGAGTATTACAAAGTAAAACAATTGTATAACAACTGTAGAGGATTAGCTACAAAAACACCACGCACGCGGCTTGTCTTTTGAGTGAAGCAAGAGTATTGCAAACTAAAACAATTGTGTAACAAACTGCAGAGGATTATAGATAAGAGTAATTGGGTCTCAATTGGAGGGTCAATCATTCTCCCTGACATGTCTGGATAGTGTCCAGCTGTCTGGGGCTAACATTAAAGAAAAGAACATCCAACTGTCGGCTTCCTTTGGGTTGAAAATGTGTTTTATTTAATCATTGACAACTGGGGAAAAACAAGTTTACCGTTCAAACTGAACAAGCGATCGACTGTGTAAAAGAGGTAGTTCATTTTATTGTAACTTCGTTGCATTTTGTGCCGGTCGGTAGGATGTTCATCTAGTCTGTGTGGCGGTCGGCAATAGCAAATGCCGGTTACACCCGACCGGCGCCGACCGGCGTGGCTACGGTTGCTATCACAAAGGAAAGCATTGTGGTCCACGGTTGCTATCACAAAGAGTTGAACAAAGGAGGGTCCACGATTGCAGGCTGTTACACACTTGTATGTGTGGGTCGACCATGTGTGGAAACTGGTGCAAACAACACACAGCCATCACAGTGCAATATGCAGGATGTGTTTTACAGGTACCAGACATGCCATTTCCCTGGTAATAATGCATCAAGCACAAGCAATGGCTAAGGTGTTAACGTTGACAGAATACCAGCATTAATATTAATGTCGTGCATCCCAGTGTTATTATGCGTATTGAACATACGAATCGAACATACACGCGCTGTACATACATTGCCATCTACACAATCACGAACACTATTACTTGCAACACCATACGACAGTGTACTTATTTCTTGTGCTAGACGTTAATATTCCTTCATGTGCACTCCGGGAATGACAATCGGATCATCGGAATTGTTTTTAATATTTAAAAAGGGTATTGTTTGTGAAAATACGTGACTCGAGTCACGACTCCTCGGGGACAAGTCCGAGTCATGATAGTCGAGTCCGAGTCCGAGTCTTTTTCAGACGTGACTCGAGTCAAGTCCGAGTCACCGAAATTGTGACTCGAGACGGACTCGAGTCCGAGTCCTGGACTCGAGTCATACAACACTGCCCCAAACTCTGGCCCAGTGTTAATTTTTAGCCCTGGTTCTCCTGATTTGTTATTGTCACAATAACTTCCAAGATTTTATTGGTTATTGTCCTTTGATGTAATTGCAATTGAAAATTTAAGAATTCCTTTTAAAGATGGTACACAGCTATCAATGGGCATGTGATGATCTATTGCACCATACTCAAATTCTGGTGGCTAAGTCAATGGGGTGTGGGTTTGAATCCGGTCATGACACTTATGTCCTTGAGCAAGGCACTTAACCTCATAAAAGGTTGGGAAGGTAGTGCATTCTGCTCTACCAGCTGACCATGACCAGCCAGGCTCCTAGTGGATGATACCCATGCCTACATCCTTTCGGACTGTGAAGGATGTAACCCTGTTTCAGCCCCAGGAGTAGGCGGCAACGTGCCCCTGGTGGCAGTTGATTTGGGTTGATCGCCCAAAGTAGTTAATTGTGTAGCCCTCACCTTGAAATGGCCGTCTGTGGCCTTGTGATGTTAGGCGATCTCTCATAAAAAAATCAAAAACAACTTGTACCTACACATTCTGCCCTGGTAGAGTAGATCCTGAGAGCTTCCCTGTCTACTTCTAGGTAGCGTTGCTGTTTATCATCCTGCCACTCATCTGAAGAGCCAATAGGGGAAGTATCAAGTAACAGTCGGATTTTCTCTAATCCCTGAAAAAATAATGACCAATGGTATTACCTTATTTTCAGTTATCACAAAAACACATGGCTGTTCAGTATCTTATTGTTACAAAATGTACACTCAACAGTCATCGGCAAGTAACACTGCATTCAACTTCAAGAGAGCAGTACAACAAGTATGGGGTTTTTTTTTTCAGAGGAAACAGATTTCCTAGCAACCCATAAATAAATTCAAATAGAGATGTTTGTTTCTTGACGAAAACAACCTCAATTTTAGCTTCAAGAAAAATTAACAAGGAACTTATTAAGTAATTTTTGTTTTGTCTTTTTCTTCACTATACATGTAATGTACATGTATATTTGTATATAATGTTGTGAATTGACAATCAAAAACTTGTTGACATGAGCCCATGGTTAGAGCTGTGTATTTGGAGAGTTGCGACAACTTGTGATTAGAAGCCAAGTTCAGTCCAAAGGAAAGGCTTGTGCGCATACAGAGTGCCAGACCAGACTTCACATTCTGTTGTGCTACATTTGGACAGAAAATGGCATCCACAACCACGTGACCAAAGAAAACTGGTTCCTGCATGTCACAACTCTCTCAATATACAGCTCTTGCTAAGAGTAGAAAAGTGATTGAGTGGAGGTCAAAGTTCATAAAGAAAATGTTTTGGAAGAGAGCCATGAGATTGGATGTACACATGTACGACATTAAAAGGCGTTAGAAAAAGAGGCTACCAGCTGTGTTTTTTGTGTGGATGTTAATTGGTTGTATATAGTTGAGTTAGATTTCCAGCCAATCCCCCGACCCTGAGCTCAGAATTTCACAACATTTACGTTTCGGAAACACCGTACAGTATCTTGAACAAGGCATTTTCCTTAGTCTATACAAACCTGTAGTGCTAAGCTTAAAGACTGATCTGCCATGGTAGGTTTTTCGCAATCTAGGAAGAAACAAAATAGTAACTTTCTGTCTTATTGTACAGTCTTTGTGTACATAAACTTCCAATGTCTTTAGCCAACTGCCAATGAGAAAATATTGATTAGGTTTTCATTATGTGTTGGTGGATTCTTCAGGCAATAGACTGTGCAAGTCTCGCGCGTATCCGAACGAGAAAACACGTCAAACGAAGAACATGTTTATTTCTGAAATTAAATCTTTGTTTTAAATTATATCTCATGACAAAATCTGAAGAACAAAAATAAATCATTACAATTTTATGAAAAGTTTTAGCTTTTGAAAAAACAATCACAATAGTGTGTATATTATTATTGAAAAAAAATTAAAACTCTGGGACAAGGATGTCTATTTGATGTTAACTTTTTAGAAACCCCTTACGCGGATTAGTGAAGGTCAAACGGGTCTTAAATGGACTCGTATCGCAGTTTAAAGAGGATGCTGACGCCTCAACAACCATAGACTGCAATGAAAAGGGTTTGCTTTGCAATTACAGCATCTGGCGATTATAATTGCGCACCCAAAACAAGCGTTTACGTAAGTTTTATGATCGGAGGCGAGCACAAAATTCTTAATTTTTTGCAATAACCGGAAGCTGAGGTCAAGTTTAATTCTTGGGTTTTCTTCGTTATATTGTTGAATTGGTTTTACTTTCATATGTTGTTATCACTTAGTATTACATTCCCAACAACATGTATACTTTTCTAGGTCATAACCTACGTTAAACTAAAATAATTGACGAAACAAAATCTCGCCCACGTAAAACTCCATAATGGTTGGGACCACTATGGTCCCGGAAGTTCGATTACGCGCGAGACTTGCACAGCCTATTGGATCAGGTGGCAAAGGTATACACAGCCACTCAGAATTTTAATGAGATGAAGCATATCAAATTTGAGTTCTGGTAGCCGAGTTGCTGGTTCAAATCCCAGTCAGGACACTCGTGTCATTCAATAAGACACTTGACTATTTATAACTGCTTCTTACCACCTAGGTGTAAATGAATACCGGTGAGGGTAGAGATTTTTCCATGGAAATGGTAAGCAACCTGACGTATGACCATTTGGTTGCCGGTGCTGCATACTCCTCAGGAAATGAGAGGGGCAAACGAATTGGATTTATAATAGTGAAAGGCACTTTGAGGGGCCTACTTAGAATACAGGGTGTCTACCAAAACATAACTCTGACATGTCACTCTTTTACATCCTACAGTCAGATGAAGAAAAAGTAAAGTTCTAAAAACTGCAAAACTTACCTAACCATGCACGGGCGGTTCTTCCTGCCATCTGAAAATAATCATGATAAAAGTAAAGTAAAATACCTTTATGTGTTCTTTGAACAGTTTATTTAGTGGAAATTTGTATTATTTCATAAAACAGTTCTTACATTTTTGTGGATAGACACGACAGCTTTTGTTTATCAAAAAATGTTGAAATAGCTAGTAACTTCTCGAAATATACTCTCTTAATAATTCAATCTTTTTAATATTTCACAGAAGAAAACTGTTCTAAATGTTTACAGGATAACAAAAGTTTAGTACATCTTAAATAGCAAACTGATTATCTTAAATCTGAAAGCTCATCAAAAATCATTGCAGTACCAACCCTTCATAGAAATATATTTGTAAAGTTCAACAAGTTGGCACCTGAAGAGCTAAAAAAATACTGGTGCTATCTTTGATTGCTGCAGTCAAGTTATACTGAATATAAAATGATAATAATAATAAAAAAAGTTTTTATATGGCACTCATTATGACCCATTTATGTAGCACCTTATATGTTGCAGCGCATTCAGCAGCCACTGCCAGAAACAGGGCAAACCCCTTCTCTTAGAGATCTAAGTTTGACTTGGCTCTTTTACGTGCATTAAACAACAAACAGGACCTGGGTTTTTCCATAAATGAGGGGGCCAAAGCGTGACATGGTGTTATATCTCAAAAGATAATGTACTTTCTATATTCTTTGCATGTTTAAGTGGTGGGGATGTCACGGTGTAACAAAGACACCAGTCTCTCGGTTACGCGTGAAACTGTCGGCTTTTACATCTTGGCCTACGTTTGAAGGTTTTCATTGAAAATAGCTGAATTACAGTATACCAATGATGTTTACATATTACCCTTTGAAATTTAAATTTTCAATGAAAACCTACTAATTTATGGCAAAACAAGTCACAAGTTTCACACTGTAACCGGAAACTGAGATTCCGGTGTCTCCGTTACAGTGTGATGGATAGTTTTGGATCGTATATGAAAACAAAAAATCTGATTCGAGAAATTGAAGTTATACATTAAACGTATGAGCTATCCCCACCACTTAAACATGCAAAGAATATAGAAAGTACATTATCTTTTGAGATATAACACCATGTCACGCTTTGGCCCCCTCATTTATGGAAAGACCCACCTACGGCTTTATAATAATAATAATAATAATAATAATTAAAGATTTGTATAGCGCACATATCTGCCTATAATGGCACCCAAGGCGCACAAAGATACACTAGAAACAGTAATTAAATGAAATAATGACAAGTATGGACATGACAGTTAATCGTTGGATTCCTTCATGAGGTAGGTCTTCAGATTCTTGTGGAACAGTTCAATTGTTTTGCTAGATTTGATGTATGAAGGGAGTGCATTCCACAAACGCGGGGCTGCTACAGAGAAAGACCTGTCACCCCAAGACCGCCTCGTTCGAGTTTCCTGGAACTGTTGGACATTTCCTGAACGCATCCCAAGGAAAAAGCATTCCATGGTTAAGTGTCTTGGTGTCGAAGGCGCTTCAGCACTCGGACATGACACGCCACATTGTCAAAACATAGAATGTTGTTTTGATTTTGTTGATGATTTCTCAGGTTGGTTCTAAGGTATTAAAGGACTGACTCTTCCCAATACAATGATAAACCTTTTTATATAAAAGATGCATCATTCAGAGTAAATTTAAAATTAAAGTTAATATTCCACACAAATAACTATCATTAATAAATACCGCGGAGAATTTGTGCACTCTGATTGGTCGAAGACTGGTCACGTGGGGGTGTAATAACATGTGATATAAAGACCGGCTCTGTAAACTAGCAAATAAATGGCCCCTAGACAAGCACAATGTCGTGTAAAAGTTATATTTGCACCGTGCTGGCTGTGCGGAAACTATCAAAACTGTTTTCTTTGTGCGTATTGTTTTTGGTTATTTTGACATGGACAGATGGTGCTGCGTGTACGCGCATACCACGTGCATGCGTAAACGCGCAGACAATGTATCATTTTAAGGTAGCTGGTACGCGCATGAAACCAAGGTAATGCAAACCATAAAGCCGTACACCAACTAAAGTGTTACTTTAAAAGCGCAGTCTGGTTCTTCAAAATATGCACATATTATTATAGTTAATTATGTGCAAGGGACTAGGAGCCACGCAAAAGTTGAACAGCCTTAAGAATGGCCCTTGAACATGAGTGGAACATTTCCAAAATTAACGGCGAAAGAAAAATCACAAATTCTAATGATTACCCTTTTTCTTCGTTAAAGATATTTATTAAAGGCAATAACAGTGTGGGGAGCCGGTCTTCACTGCATGGTAATGACCTTTGGCTCGGTCCATTAACAGCGGCCAGCCACCAACCCGGTCATTACCACGCAGTCAAGACCGGCTCCCCACACTGTTATTCCCTAAATAAAAACTTACGGTGATCTGATTTTTGAGGGAAGCAAAGTTCTCTCTTGAAGAAGCGAAGGAAAATGTCAAGTTGCAAGCCAGGTGTCGAACTGTGAACAAAATGCAGTTTCAGATTAAATAAACTCATGGGGGTTTACAGTTGGACATCATATAGGAATACCAAGTGTACATTGGGCTGGTGCAACTTCATAATTTGCATATTTTAATGAAAAACACAAAGGGAGAGTTTGCCTTGGTAATTACTCAAAAAATTAATGACCACAAAAACTTCCTCGGTAAGAAGCACTGCAGGTGTTGATATTGTATAACATTTTGAGAGAAGCTTCCCTTCCAAGGAACATGGTTTTAGAGAAGGGGATTCAAAAAATATTTCACTCTGAAAAACGCTTGTGCATGAAACGTTTCTCAGATTGTGTATTCCAATTACAGATTATTCTTCCTGCGTACATGTACATGTAGACATAACCAGTCCTGAATTTCGTCAATAATCTCAAAAAGGCTACCACCTTTTCAAATGAAATTGTCATGGGTTAGTTTTATTGTGTGTATATATAGGATTAAAACAATCGAACTGATCCAAAAACCAAATGTGACCCGGAATGTCTCGGAAATCACGTTTTCGTGTAAATCGCCATACAAAAGTTGTTGACAATCGAAAATCATGAACAAAAATTAAAATACCGATTCTGTGATTTCAGTGGTATTAGGATGAACAAAACTTGATCTTTCTTGTCGTGGTCTTACCTTTAATTGAAAAGATGAATAAATCCACAAAAAGTACGTTTTCTTTAGCATGTTTGTACGCATAGCTACAATAGCTAGCTGTTGTTAATAACGATTATCTAAATAAACACGTGATAACAAAATGGAAGTGGCCTTGTCTTGTAGACTTTCTTCATTGCCCGTGAACTTCGGACTGGAATAAGCTACGGAAATAATAATGGTACTGCTGGAAAGCCAGCGAGTTACTTGTTAACATGGTATGCATAACTTAATTTTCAAAATTTCCGAGACATTCCTCAATTCGATAGAGCAGGTATAAAGGCAAAGTATACATTTATGTATACATGTACTTTGCCTTTAAGTTTATTAGTCCAAATAAAAAAAAAAAACAGTTGATCGTCCTGATTTTTCCAAAAAGAGGAGGATGAGGGCCTTTTTATTTTTTATTTATTATTTTTTTTCCAAGATGGCCGCCAAGTATTTCAATTCAAACAGGCCACCAATTCTTCAGTTTGAAATCACCGCAAACTTTCTTTATATCTATTTGTTGCATGAGGTAAGTTTACATCAAAAATTAAAATATATATGTCAAGGGTGGATTAAAAATACAAACAAAAACAATTTTTTTTTAAATATCTTTTTAAGGAAAGAAAAAAAAAAGAAAAAAAAGGATGCGGCCTCAAAAAAGGATGCGGGCGGGGACGATCAACTGGTATTTTTTTTTACTTGGCCTTATGTGTACTACTGTTGGACTTTCTCTTTTCCATTTGACTATGGCAGGGAAAGAGCACATCATATTTTCTGTTGGTAATTCTCCTTAAAATAAACATTACTATATATTTCTGGTAATGAAACCAAGGATGCCTCATAGGTGAACTTAATCACTGTAGCTCGCAAGCCTGAGGAAACCTGGGTTTTAAACAAGGGTGCTTGCCATGTTTACCAGAAACATCTGGGTTAACCCCTACTGTTCCACAAAAAGTGTTTTGGGTTCTTTTACATGCACTACCAATCCTAGTACACAGGACCACGGCTTAAAGTCCCATCCGAAGGACAAAGCAGTTGTTGTAATTTATCTTGCTTAAGGACACAACAAGCGACACAAAAAACATCAGAGTGCAGGACTTGTACGTTTGTTGGGTAATACTGGAATTTGTTACATGAACTGATAACACAATAACGTGGAGCCTTCTGTATTTTCAAGACAAACCTTTAGCATCCAGCTCCTGGTGCAGTGATCCTCCAGTTTTCCGTGCCACTGCGATGTTCCACAAGGATGCCGCACAGTTCTGCAGCTGTTTTGTAAAAAAACACATCAAACGCCAATTATGAAAGTCAACGATAAAGCCTATCTAAGTAAAAACATGTAACCATCGCCAACTCAACTAATTTAGCACTGGACCAACTTGATTTTACGTTCAGCATGATGTCAATGTTACACTAGGGACAGGGTTTTTAGTAGTTACCTGTATTTCTGCACTCTGGTTCTGTGGTAGTCTGGTGTCCAGCCCTATTAATGACTGGGAGATGTCTAGCAACTGATCCGTTATCTGATCACATCTATGCTCTTCTTGTTCTTGACATAATTTACTCACAAGATCTGTAGATTAAAGAAGCTGGGTTCAAAGAATAATCTCTACTCAACCTCAAGCCTTTCTTAATTTATTAAAAATTTCATGAGAGATCACCTAACATCACAAGTCCAGGGACAGCCACTTCAAGGCAAGGGCTACTATACACCAGGCCTGGAATTACACGGAGGCCACGGAGGCCATGGCCTTCGTTGCCCTGGTCTTGGCCTTGGTGCCCCTTCAAAAGATTCCCATAGCCTTTAAGATTTTCCAATGAAAGTGCCCTTTGCAAAATGAGAATGGCCTTGCCCTCTTAAAGATAAAATTCCAGGCCTGACACACTTCACTGATTTGGGTTGTCAACCCAAATCAACTATCGCTTAGGACATGTTGCCACCCACTCCTGGCACTGAAACAGGGTTACCCCTTCACAGACTGTAAGAATGTAGGCATGGGTATCATCCACTAGGAGCATGGCTGGTAGGGCAGAATGCACTACCTTCCCAACTTTTTACGAAGCAAATATAGTTAAGTGTCTTGCTCAAGGGCACAATTGTCATGACTGGGGTTCGAACCCACACTCTGCTGCTGACAACACCAGAGCTTGGGTCCGGTGAACTTGACCGCTCGGCCACGACAAGCCAGTTTGATTTAATATGGCTTAAGTTCATATTCAGTACCATTTCTCCCTAACACTGATACACTCTCCAGGTTGAGAAAGCAGTGTTTGAACATCCCCACAATCAACAATCCAACCTTGCCTAAGAGATTAAAAGAGTGGGACGAACCAGGTCTTATGTTCTTTTAAAACCAGCAGGGTCAAGGCCGTGCGATAAAGGATCGAGCTGAAGGTAATTTCCTTTGTCGCACACGACCACAACCCTGCAAGATTTTAAATGAACGTTCAAGACTGAGTCACCAGTCTTTTAAAAAATATTCCATTCATGTACTTCATGGCACTTCATGTACTGTACATGTGTGTGCGTATAATTCTCCTGCATGGCAGACCACACGCATTGCTAAAAAAATGTGACGTCAGTGAGATGGGTCTGTACACCACGGTTTACCCTTTTACTTTTTCAGTGACTTGCCTTCATGACCAATTAGCTTGTTATTTCAGTAGTCCGTCACCTTCTTCACTATCACTAGTCCATAATTTCAAATCAGGTGAAGTAGGGATGCTTTTCAACACTGCACTAGCCGCCAGCAGGACCACTTAGTTTTAGTGAGAAATTAGACTGGTTCTTGTGTGTTTTCTGGCATTTTGCCAATAGACCACTGTTCACAATGTTAAGGGAGAACGCTTCACACTGTTGTGTGTGTATTATAATTACCATCAATCTTCTTAACTGCACTTGTGATGTCACAATCCTCTGTTTCCATTGGGGCCGACATACTTGTTGTATTTAAAGAACAGCAGCAGATTCTGGATGCTCAGGGTTCTCTATGAAAACAGTTTTCTGTCAATTTGAAAACCAACTGTTATTATTGCAGGGCTCGAATTTTACACTGGACCACAGGCCCGAGGCCAGTAATTTTAGTGTTGGGCCAGTAAACTTATGACCTAACAAGTCCGATGGTCTTGTGTTTTTAAATTGAATAACAAAAACAAATTATGTTCAAATGTTGACACTGGGTCTGATAAATTATCTTTCATTTTTAGGAGGTAATCAAGTACACTTAATACCATTAGGACATACCATTAATACCATGAGTGCACATAGACATACCAAGCGGACGTGTTTTTTGTTTGTTGTGCTCCGCCGGTGCGCGGTGTAGCCGGCCTCGGCATGACTGAAACTCCAACGGCCCCCACGCCCGCCCTGTTGACACCGGTCCCGACGGTGGCCTCCACGCCAGACCAGGGACGGGCTCCAGCGCCGGTTCCGATAACGATCCAGAAGGAAGTTACGGCCCCCACAATCCAATGTGTGGATGGCTGCACGCTTGCCCCGATGTCCTCATCAGACATTAAGGGTAAATCCATTGAATGTGGCATGTGTCAAATTCAATATCATCGCATCTGTATGGGCGTCAAGACATCGGCCAGACCATCTTTCTGGATGTGCCCATCATGTAAAGATATCCCAAGATTGGTCCGCTTACTAACCAACCAATGTAAGTCGCAGGAGCAACTTATAGTCGATCTTAAACAGAGGAATGCTGAGCTCTCCGTGGTGGTTGCGAAACAGGGAAAGACCCGCCAAGAAAATCACAAACAGACACCATCAAACGACGATGGAAAGGATGAGTGTGAATTACATGTCGGAGACGAACGAGGGATGACACCGGTGACAGACGCGAAGGAGTCAGAGAAAACTACACTTGTCATTGGAGACTCGATCATCAAAAACATCCATGAGAAGGGCCTGGATAAGACGAAAGTGAAGTGCCTACGCGGGGCCCGCGTAAGCACAATTAAAGACCATCTCATAAAGGAAAAGATGGGAAACTACAAAACGGTCATCATACACGTCGGTACTAACGAGTGTACCAACAACAAAGACGCCGAGTCAGCACCAAAACTGTACGATGAAATGGTAAATTGGTCGAGAGCATCAGCCCCTGAGACAGACATCTTGCTATCGACGATTTGTCATCGAACAGACGATCAGAATAGTCAGGAGAGAGTCGGGGAACTGAACAAAGAGATAAGAAACATCGGACAAAAGTACAACTGCGAGATCATAGACAACGACTCATGGAACAATTACGAAACAGCAACTCCACTTCTTAACAGAAGTGGTCTACACTTATCAACGACAGGTACACGCAAGTTGTTAATGAACATCAACTCTACTCATGCGATAATACCCAAGTATCCACATAGCACAACTCGCACTAATCAACGATACCCCAAGATCAAGTACACATATAACGACGTTCACCGCGGCGAATCCGGGACGCAAAGGCAACATGGAGACAACATGTACATGTATACCGAGAACCAGAGGCGGGGATGTTACTACTGCGGCGAACAAAACCACCAGAAGAAAAACTGTACACATGGTAAACCAATTACATGTTTTTCGTGTGGGAACTATGGGCATAAGGAATGCATGAATAGGTGCACGAAATAGGCCTTGGGCAAAGAAGAGAAAGAAGTTTATGCCGTACACGGGAAAAGCGATGAAGTAAGAAAACATCTTATTAATCTTTGTAATAAATTTAATGTATTAACGGACGAATGTGATAATGATAGTACAGATAGTACATGTAAGAATGATTCGCACAGGAAACCTACGGCTAATGTTCATGCACAGTCGCCCGAACCAATACACAAAAACGTCAAGCTAAAAAACAAACCTAGAATCAGACGTGGGAGGAATAACAAAAGAGATAAAGCTGTTCCTTCTAATACTAAGATTGCTTTTAACAACATCCGGGGTGTAAAAAGCAAACGATATGAAATTAACAACTTTTTAAAGTCAAACCATATTAGTGTAATGGGTCTTGCAGAAACGTTTCTAAAAGATAATGAGTCACTGAGTATTAATGGGTATAATTGGGTTGGAAAAAACAGACCAACGGATGTCAAGAAAAGTCAAGGGGGGATAGGCTTCCTGATAAAAGATAATTGCAAAGTATTAGATGATAACGTACTCGATACAAGATCAGACACTTACGAAAGAACCTGGGTAAAGATACAATTCACTGAATCGTCCGATTCTATTCACTATATTGCAGTGGCGTACTTTCCATGTGAAGGAACTAATCGTAGTCTTACCGACGAGTTGTATACATGTCTTTTGGCGGAAGTTCTAAACATTCAACATGACAATGATAGTGCTAATATTATGATTCTTGGTGACTTCAATGGTAAGATTGGTAACAACATACATAATGGGGACAATTCAACAGACTATAATGGTAAAGGCCTACTCCAACTATGTGACAACGCCGATTTATCCATTTTGAACTGCACAAATAAGTGCAGTGGTGTATTTACATGGGTAAAAAATCAGAAAACATGTGTTCTTGATTATGTACTCGCATCTGAGACTACATTTAATGATATCACCTGCCTTCTAGTAGATGACCTAGGCGTATATCACTTGGGTAGTGACCACAATATTATGCTAGTCAGTTTGAAACTTGGAAATTATCGAACAATAACCAAGGAACCGAACCTCAAGGAAGGCAAATTCTGGAATATTAAGCCAAACCAAGACTGGTCTCCTTTCAAGGCAAAGCTTAGTCATAATTTTAAAGATTGGGACCCAATTACGAAGTCAGCCAGTGAGGCGTGGGAGGAATGGAAAAAACTCACACTACAAGCCGCAAAGGAAACAATAGGCTACAAACTAAAGCGAACAAATTGTAAAGCTTGGTTTGACAAAGACATACATGACTCAATATCCACAAGAAAGGAAGCCTGTCGGGCACATCGACACTACTGTAAGAACAAAGGAAAACCCGACTTTGATCAAGATGTCGGCAACTCCCTTTGGGAGGATTACCAAGATAAACGTACTCAGTGTAAATCCTTAATAAGGCAAAAGACGATGACTAAGAGGGTTGATCGATGTTCGGATATCATGAAAAGGGGTGGCGTACAAAGCCGCGATTTCTGGCAACAACTGAAAGGTAATAAAGTAAATAACTTGAAAGTACCGTCGATTAGAATTCCCGGAACAACACAAACAACCTCGGACCATAAACAAATGGAATCCACGCTCAAGATGTATTATAATACGCTGGGGAAAAAGAAACATGTCATGAATGAACATGACGCAGAACCTACGGGATACACTAGGGACACCGAACTAAAAAATGACAAAAATGACAAATGTACAATTAAACTGGACTCTCTGGATTTCTCAATTAAGGATGTAATTGATGCGATTCATGAATGTAAAAATAACAAGAGCCCTGGTGTTGATACTATCACAAACGAAATGATAAAAAATGGTGGTGATGGAATGATTATTTCATTATACAATCTGTTCAAAAGACTTAATCACCTTGAATGTACCCCTGACGAATGGAATAAAGGAATAATCATACCGATTTTCAAAAAAGGAGACAAGAAAGATTTGAACAACTATAGAGGTATAACTCTTACCTCATGTGTATCAAAGGTTTATAACAGGATAATATCACAAGCAATTTCACAGTTCATTGAAGACAATAATATTCTTACTGAAGTTCAAGGTAGCTTTCGCAAAGGTAGACGCTGTGAGGACCACATATTTACCCTTAAGAGTATTTTAGCCGCTCGAAAAGCTGAAGGAAAACATACTTATCTAGCATTCTTAGATTTCAAAAAAGCATTCGATACCGTCTGGAGGGAAGGTCTTCTAGTCGCAGCACAAAATATCGGGATTAGCGGGAGCCTTCTAAATATTTTGAGAAATATGTACAAAAATACTGAATCCAAAGTTAAATTTAATGATATTGAAACATCCTTTTTCGATGTAGACGAAGGAGTAAAGCAGGGATGTGTATTATCCCCTATTCTTTTCTGTATATATATAAACGAACTGGCTAAAATGATTACTAAGGAAAACCGAGGTGTTACAATCTTAAACCAAAAGATCGGATGCCTCTTCTGGGCCGATGATGTGGTCCTAATAGGAAACAGTGAAACAGACTTAACAATGTTGCTTGATACAGCAAATGAATTTTCTAAGCGATGGAAGCTATCATTTAACCACACTAAATCAAACGTACTGATAACTGGCCAACGGACCAATCCACATAGGAAATGGGTAATCGGAAATCAATATATTACCGAAATAAACACGTATAAATATCTTGGCATTTATATTTCAAGGGATCTTTCGGATCATGTTCACATAGAGGAAACCTTAAAAAAAGGTAATCGTATAATATCTTATATAAAGTCAATAATTGATAGTCAAGATGATTTTAACAGAGTGTACTACGGGGATATACTATGGAAATCCATAGGCCTTTCATCAATTAATTACGGCTGCTCAGTGTGGTTTGGTAATGGAAAATCGCCTGTACTTAAACTTGAAAACCTACAGTATCAAATGGCGAAAATTATTCTTAAAGCCCCGAGAAACGTTGCAAAGGAAGCATTATATGGTGATTTGGGCTGGCAATCGCTAGCCTCGATTCAAAATACACAACGTGTTCAGTACTTTAATCGTTTGAAAAGCATGGATGACGATCGCTGGCCAAAACTCTTATTCAATGCCATATTTGCAATTCAGGACACCCTGAAGTGGTCTTGGCTTCGTAACATTCGCGACATACTGGCGGAGTGTAACATGGATAATTCTTATAATGTAGATAGTGAAATAATCCCGCGATGGGCCAATACTTTCAAAAGCAATTATAAAGCTATTGACTACAACAATTGGTACGATAACGCTCAGGGTAAATCAACACTAAGAAACTACATCAAACACAAGACACAGCCTTCCCTTGAACCGTATCTATTGGACAAACTTAACTTCGCTGGGTGCAACTTGAAATTTAAGGCAAGATCAAACGTGCTGAACCTGGAAGGTAGAAAGATAGCTTGGTCGAACGAATATAATGGGATTTGTAAACTATGTAATAAAGATAAGCAAGAAACAATCGAACACTTCATGTTTGAGTGCACCAAATTGGCCATAATAAGAGACACTTCTTTTAACATGTTAAAAAATAATCTACTAAATAATGGATGGGACAATATGTGGCAACTCTTTATAAATGGCAACATAGATATAAAACGTCATCTAATGTTAGATAATATCTTCCAGGATAATAACGAGATAGGTCGTATACTTGACCAAGGATGCAAACAATTTTTATTATGTGCATGGAAAGCTAGGACGGAATTATATAACAATATCACAGACTAGTTATGTACAATTTAAATGATACGACTGGATATAATATTATACTGATCATTAAGTTATATAAGCTGCAGTACTAGTTCTGGAAAATCAACAACAGCGCTAATTAATTAATTCCCTGTATTCTTTATACATTGTGTCTTACATTGCATGTATATATTACATTGCATTATTATTTTTTTTTTTTTTTTTTTTTTTTTTTTTTTTGTATTGCTTCGATATTCTGTATGTCTAAATGTTATGTATGTGTTCAAACTATGTACCTACGGGTATACAGACATGTATATGTATTTCTGCGATGTTAATTATGTCTACTACATGCACTGTACTTTTGTATTCTAAATCGTTTATACAGCATATTTGTAACTTGAATAATTTGTATATGGACGCACCACCTATATACTTGTAGTGTTGGGTGTGTGCCACTGTTTTAAAAGTGAGTGCCAATAAATAAATAAATAAATAAATAAAAATGAGATAAATCTTCTCTTACTTGTCTCAGTTCGGGTTCATATAAAAGCAGTCAAATGCATGTTAAACTGTGTCGGCAATTTTTTATTTTCACATTTTGAATCTGGTCTTGTTAAAAAATGTCTGGTCCAGTAAAGATTTTGAGCTACAAGCCCTGTAGTCTTGTGGATTTTCTCCCCAAATTTGAGCCCTGTATTGCAACTGAATTCAATGACTGCTCATCATTTATGTCATTATGGGAGTGAGCCAGCACAATTTTTTTTTTAATGACCCCACCACGTGGGTAGGCCCCTAACTTAGTGAACATTAGAAGAAAATTTCAGCAAAAACGTGAGTTCTCATTCAAAGTTAGGCCTAACACAGTCCCTGATCTATGACTATGACGGCTTAGTGTTAAAGAAGCAGAGGGAGTCCTCCTGCGCATTGGCACTGAGGCTAGCCCCACTGCATGCATAGTGTGTAGGAAGAAAATATTTATTAAGTGAAAAAAAAAATGAAAAAAAAATTAAGCGTCCCCGCCTGCTTCCTTTTCGGGGGCTGCATGGATTTTATTTTCATCTTTACCAATTCAAAATGATCTTTAAAAAAAAAAAATCATGTCAACTGATCCATCCAAAAATATAATACTTGCAAGTCAGAACTTACTTGGCCTGTGCCGCCTGTATGGTTTAAAACTGCTCGTTCAGTTACAGTTCATAAAAATGTGTGTAACTTTCACAAATTTTTATTTATTCTTGTGAAAGTGATCAGCTACAAGTTAGGCCAAGTAAAACAAGTAACAAATTTCTCGTCATTGTATTCGCCAGCAAATATTTTAAAAAACATTTACAAAAAATTAATTGCAAATCAAAGGATCTAGGCTAGTCAGTTCAAGAACAAACTAGCAATTTAGGATTTTAGCATTAACCATCACATTCATAAACCCCAGGGATGTAATTGAGTCTGTACTTATATAGACCATGTTACATTTGTTTACAGAGTGGTGACCTTGTACATTTTAAAGCATTTCCTGCAGGGCAAGATATACACTAGCCCACCTTGTTGGGCTGTAATGGCTCTCTTTTAACATCGGTCTCATAACACTCACCATTACAGCCCACCATCCATACATGTCTTAAACGCGAAGTTTTAAAGTACGAGCAAGTCGTACCTCTTTGATCGCAAATTTCTCCCGTTTATAAACATCCCATACTACTCCAACCTACCTTACTTTGTTCCTTACATCTGAGGAATTTTTATGATACATTCCATGGGTCACCAAATGATGGCTTCATTTAAATATGATTTTTTGAAAATGGCAAAAAAAAACGGTGTACAAAAATCGCATTGAAGTTCGTCGTGCCTGGGGGCCGCCATCTTACTTATGATTCGCTGCCTATTAATCATGAGAAAGTCAGGGCGCCCGGCTGGTCTGCCAAGTCATAAATATGTATGAGGTGACGTCGCGCGGTACTGTAGCTAGCTTGAGACTTGCCCATCTAATGAATATGCAAGTCCGTGACGCTGCATGTAGCTTCACAAGTTGCATGTTCATTGGGTGAGCGACATAAGTTAGCCCGTGACGTCATCTTATGCATATTAATGACTTGGTAGATCAGCCGGGCGCCCTGACTTTCTCATGATTAACAGGCAGCGAATCATAAGTAAGATGGCGGCCCCCAGGCACGACGAACTTCAATGCGATTTTTGTACACCGTTTTTTTTGGCCATTTTCTAAAAATCATATTTAAATAAAGCCATCATTTGATGAGCCATGGAATGTATCATAAAAATTCCTCAGATGTAAGGAACAAAGTAAGGTAGGTTGGAGTAGTATGGGATGTTTATGAACGGGAGAAATGTGCGATCAAAGAGGTACGACTTGCTCGTACTTTAAAACTTCGCGTTTAAGACATGTATGGATGGTGGGCTGTAATGGTGAGTGTTATGAGACCGATGTTAAAAGAGAGCCATTACAGCCCAACAAGGTGGGCTAGATATACACAGGCTATATGGGAAAATTTACATTTTGTGTCATAATTTTCACATAAATTCAAAATTTACAAAAGCAACAGCTGTACAGCTGTTGAGATGTCCCCCCTTTCTTCATATCAAAAGTTGAGAAAAATCAGACAGTGCAATCTCCATAAAACATAAGATTTGTTGTTTTCTTCCATTGATCTGTGTCATGGTGTACAAATGTGCCTGCAGGAAGTCCAGGCTCTGTGGCTCTTTTGTAAACATGTGATGTCACACTCACAGGTCACATCGTCTATAATAATACATTATATTTTTATATGGTTCCAGTTTGGAAGAAGAAGAAAAAACCCTAGTGTTGCTGAATTAGCTGGTACAGGAGTGACTCTTCTCCACCATTTCCAATTTCATTTGACTTGGCTTGGGTGGGACATTAAACCACGGGAGATTACATTAAACCACGGGAGATTAAACCATAGAAAAAGGACAGAAAACCATCATTCAATGGAGGAAGCAAGACAACCCCCCAACCCCAACCCCAACCCCAAGCAAAGACCAAAGGGTGAAGTTTCAGATGACAGAAATGTTTACTTTTGGTAGCTAAAAATATTATGCAGGGCCTACCCTACGGTATCCGACTTCCACTTGACTTTCTACGGGATTTTAAAAAGGTTCTTAATGGTTGTTTGACTTTATTGCTCTTTTAGAATTGAAAATATTCTGTACCTGGATGCCGAATTGAACATCATTCGCACTCGCAGTCTGGAAGGGAAGAAGCCATTTTCTTTGTTGACTTGTTGATTGAAGACTAATTAAAAAATAGACAATAAACACTAAACAGCAGTGAAGGCAATTTTGTCATAATAATAACGATTTAGCAGACGATAAACTCTTCACCTCGCTCGAGAGTGTGCGCATCCGCGCATCATCATCAACAAAATAATTGCTAAATTTTCGTTTTTGTTTAGCGCCCTCAAGCGACTGGTTAAATAAAATGGTTGCCATTATGCGTTAATTTTCATGATTTTGCAAGAATAGAAAACAAGGCGAGAAAACCATGCTGAGCAGCAATATTATATATTAAAATCCTACTACAAAGCTCCAATAACTATTGTTACAGGACAAGCTTTGCTGCTACTCCCGACCTTTTAGCTGAGTTAAATAAATAGACTTGTCCCATAGAAATAGAACCCGGAGGGCGCACCCCTCTATTTAATCTCCCACATAACTAGGAACCAATGCTAAATGATTATTCAAAAATACTCAACAAATCGTGGAAGTCTCTCAGCCTCTTGAAAACCAATCAGACATATTTCCGGACGACTAAACTTCAGAATTCTTTTCAATTTTTGGCAGGTCAGCCGTTTGGAATTTTTGCTAACTACCCCAGAAGAAAATAACACGATTTAATTTTTTTTCCAAAACCGACTTGCTGCCAGTTTTCGTGAAGCACTTCTCCACTTCCCCGGTCAAATAGGGCCAACTTTAATGCCTAAATTTATCAAGTCTCCTCAAAAGTTGAAGCACAGAACCCCCAGGTTGTGATAGATTCTTATATTTACACAATCTATTAATTGCATGACCCCCAAAACGTTATCATTAAAAATAAGTTGTGGGTTTACAAATTATGATAAGATAGCTTGGCGCGTTAATTCTGGCTTATTTAGTGTGGTGCACCCACTGATCCCACCACGCGCACGCGTGTATGGCAAATGATAACGCACATAGACCGTTTCTACGTGTTTTCATTGGTCAATGTTCATGACGTCTACTGTATGGCAAAATATTATCACTGGCTTAATCACCGACCAGGGCTCGATTTCACAAAGAGTTAAGATTGATCCGAATTAGTAATCTGCCCGGGCAGATTAGTAATCCGCCTGGGCGAAATAGTAATCCGCCCGGGCGAATTAGTATTATTTATCACTAAAAATGTGTATGCATCCACAAGGTAGAAAAGCATGGTAGATTGTGAACAGTCTCACCCACACTGTGAGAACAAAAACAAAATTCACACTAAACCATATCAGGCTAGGTGATTTTTTTCTTCTTCAATTCTACTAACTATAATAGCATCTACAATGTAGGGAGCAAAGACCCATCACTATTGTACTTAGGGTGACAACAATATGAGAAGAATTTAATACAATAAAAACATTTCTTGAAAAGTGGTCCTATAAATGGCAGTGAACATGGTGAAAGTGTCAGACAAAAATATCTCAATACAAAAGGTTATATAAAAATATCCCAATTGGTGAGCATAAACAGTTGGATTACACCAAACTATAAAACTGCTGACACAAATATTTCACTTAGCAACTATACTAAAATTAGGAACCAATAATCCCGTCACGAAACGTTCTTATGGAACAAATTTAGAAATGCAATCAGACATCATCAAATAGACTGTGCAAGTCTGGCGCGTATCCGAACGAGAAAACACGTCAAACGAAGAACATGTTTATTTCTGAAATTAAATCTTTGTTTTAAATTATATCTCATGACAAAATCTGAAGAACAAAAATAAATCATTACAATTTTATGAAAAGTTTTAGCTTTTGAAAAAACAATCACAATAGTGTGTATATTATTATTGAAAAAAAATTTAAACTCTGGGACAAGGATGCCTATTTGATGTTAACTTTTAGAAACCCCTCATGCGGATTCGTGAAGGTCAAACGGGTCTTAAATGGACCCGTATCGCAGTTTAAAGAGGATGCTGACGCCTCAACAACCATAGACTGCAATGAAAAGGGTTTGCTTTGCAATTACAGCATCTGGCGATTATAATTGCGCATCCAAAACAAGCGTTTACGTAAGTTTTATGATCGGAGGCGAGCACAAAATTCTTAATTTTTTGCAATAACCGGAAGCTGAGGTCAAGTTTAATTCTTGGGTTTTCTTCGTTATATTGTTGAATTGATTTTACTTTCATATGTTGTTATCACTTAGTAGTACATTCCCAACAACATGTATACTTTTCTAGGTCATAACCTACGTTAAACTAAAATAATTGACGAAACAAAATCTCGCCCACGTAAAACTCCATAATGGTTGGGACCACTATGGTCCCGGAAGTTCGAATGCGCGCGAGACTTGCACGGTCTATTCCCATAGCACAAAGATTGTGAAAGATAAATATACATACATGACAACTATCTCCATGAACCAAACTTTGACAAGTCGAGATATAAACTCGAATAAAAGCATCTGCACAATCATGAAATTATATAGAGATCCAAAAGTCAATACACATACATACACGTAAACATTATACCAAATTTTCAATGGCATGTAATAACAGTGGTTGTAGTAAAATACAACAGGTAAATCTCCTCCATAATTAATTATGAAAGAAAGCAAGTTTCAAATTATAAAAAAATTGAAAAATACAAAAAGGAAACTTGAAATGTATACAATGAAAAGGAGTACATAATGATGGTGTGTAAAACATCCCGTCTCTTTTATGAAGAGCTACACCATGCAGTTAGCTAAAAACTTACAAAGTTATAATAATATGTGTGCAACAATAAAACCATTTGACTCAAAACCACTTTATCCAAAGCACAGGCATACAACTGGCTCTAAAATTATCTGTTTCTAAAAATAAAGAATCTTTAAAAGATCCACATGAGACACAACTGCCTTTAGAAAGTAAAACAAATCTGCAAAAAAGCTTGGATGAAAATGTCAAATATTACATACAATTCTACTTGGATAGAATTTTACAATACAACTTGCAAAACATACAATGTAAATTTAAAAAAATTCTTCCGTTGATGAAGTCATCACGTCAATAGGGAAGGCAAAAGGCTAAATAGTGACCATATCACATCCATACGACGATTACGCGAAAACGCGAAAACGATTACATCAGTCATTAGGAGAAAAATCTAAAGTCCGGGTTTATAATCCACGGCAAATAAACACGTCATCAAAATAGAGAAAAATGGCGAAAACTCAATCCTGTCTACGACGTCATTTGTAGAGGTACGGCGTAGACAGAACAAATGCAGAAAGTTATCAAATGGCGAATACTCAATCCTGTCTACGACGCCATTTGTAGAGACACGGGTATGAGGCCGGTCCTCGATTTAAAAAGGACGAGCATTCACCAGAATACAATAAAAGTAACAAATTCTATAGATGACGTGTAAAATATAAAACGATCTCCTGTAATGATTTAATCATCCAATGCAATACAACACATTGAATGCAGCACATTAACACAACAACACAGTCACTTAGAAAAGACTAAAATGAAAATGTCAGCACAACACGAGGCTGGCTGCACACACAAGTTTACAATTATACCGATTCAAATAGCCTTATAAATGACATAATTTCTCAAATCAAAATACAATTTAAGATAAAGTGATACTCACAGAGAGTTCTAGGACATTATCCCTTCCCAATGAATAATATTTGGAGCATGGTCAGAGCCATGCTCCCCACAAAATGGAAAGAAATGCAGACCGAAAATAATGTGCTCTCTCTTGCTCAAAGCTAGATTGGAAAAGAGAGTGAGTCTACAGGAGTGGTCGCGACTCCAAAGTTAACTTTGTATAATATGAACACTGAGGGCGCACTTAGGTTCCATACATATACATAATAGACCTTATGCATATGACGTCATTTGAGTAGGGCGCCCTCGCCTATAGGTCAAACGGAAGCCGTTCATTGGCCAGTCCTGTGCGCCGCGCGTACAAATCAGCGCGTTTCCATTGTTTCATCATCAGTTTACCTCTAAGATGGCGGCTTGGTGACGTCAATGCATAAGGTCTATATACAAAAAATCTAAGTAATTATTTTCTACCTCCATACATAATCCTAGACAACTGGACATGTAAAGAAGTCACTTGGATGTAAACATTATTGGGAAATGTAAAACAAACAAAAAAATACGACGATAAAACCTTTGACGCGAGAAAAAGTTCATCGGGATAATGGTGTAGCGCTTGGCACGCTGATGCAATAATGGCGTCATGGTTATAATTGACTGTTGCAGGTAGGGTTTTCTATTCCATTCGCCTCCGAGATCCTAAACAGCTCTGTAGAATTCACGATTTCTTCATTCTTTGAATCTGGTTTAAATAAGGGAGAAAAATGTAAAGATTAATGGAAGAATACATC
Source organism: Leptasterias polaris (assembly GCA_037783415.1). Taxonomy (NCBI): domain Eukaryota; kingdom Metazoa; phylum Echinodermata; class Asteroidea; order Forcipulatida; family Asteriidae; genus Leptasterias; species Leptasterias polaris. The sequence continues at coordinate 52,803 of JAZGTN010000232.1, forward strand.
AAGTCTGATAAAGTTTCCTCCGTTCGACTTTTATGAATTTGTGATGAAAAGAAAGGTAGTAGCCTACATCTCAACACTTATTCAGCTGCTATTTTGCAATACTTTAATATTGTTGTTAAACTTACCAGTGTAATTCTTCCTATCTGTACATGCTTCTTGCCTACAGGCAACGCCATTCAATCAATAAATCCCTTAACTGAGTCTAGGTAAAACACCACATAATGACTAATTTAGCCATTTATTTAAAGTGTAATGACCTGGGGAGTCAAACTCCTTGATATCATAGTCTGGACCATTCCACATATCTAAGGGGGGGGGGGGAGTTGGTCCCAGAGTTTTGATTTTAATTTTTTCTTTAGCGATGGAAAACTATGTACGCTCATGTGTAACACATATCCCATGTCAAATACAGGATCTACCAAGATCCAAATGTCATTCTTGATGTGGCCAAGGTGACACTGATCTATACGTACCTTTTCCACCACTGGCAGATGAATTTGTCGATGTACTAATGTCCTCATGTTGCATTCTCAATAACTTCAACCACCGTTGTCGAATTGACGGCTTGAGAAGGCATTGGAACACGAAGATGTTAAATCCCTGTGTGGTGTTGAAGATGACGAACAGGTAACTGAATGCCAGATTGGCCTCACCGATGCCAAAAAGGGCAAAGAACCAAGTGAGCCCGAAGAGGACCGTGATGCTCGCGCACGCCTTGAACTGCGCCTTCAAATCGAAGTTGCGTTGTGATTGGGTGATGTTGCGCCTGCGCATTTTGCAAAGCTGCCGTGTGACCGCCAGGAAGACGACGAGGTTGAAGAGGAGGGCGGCCGAGACGGGCGCGAGGAAAGATGCGTAGAAAGGAATGCCTGATAACCAGCATCTGGAGAAACAAAATATATACCCACATTATCACAACCACTGATATAAAAAATAAATCTTATAAAGTTTTTGGAGAATAGCATAGTTCTGCAAAATTGTTTTTAGTGAAACGGTACATTTTACTACATTGTGCCATTTTCGATCGACAAAGATTTGCATTTTATCTTGGTAGCACAGAAGCCATCATGAACCGTCAACTCTCACAGAATACACTTACAGCCCGGATGCATCCAATAAAAACAGTGTTTAAAACAAAAACTAACCAATAGAAACATATTAGGTGAACATAATTTTCACCAGTCGTCTCTATTAATTTTGCCGTGATACGAGCACTATCGCCATGATCAAAGTAGGTCTGTGGTTCGTACGTGAAATAGACCCTTCCCATAGTATGTAAATTGCACACCAGGATTGTTTTGAAGCAAGATACGTTGTACTTTGTTGTCAAACGGTTGGAATTATTAGTTTATCACTGGTTGATCTTAGTGCTTCCGGTATGTGAAAAACGGGAGCATAAGCTTTCAGTGCATAAAAAGGACCAAATTAACTTACAAGCCGTTGTAAAGACCGTAATTCTCCGGGAAATTGACACCGAATGTTACAGCCACTACGACGAAGGGCGTCCCTGTGGTGTTTTACATGAACGAAAAAGAACATCATGGTAAAGTTTAAAGAATAATCTTTTAAATAACGACTAGACTTTGTATGTTGGGCAACTCTGCTTTAGTTTTCAGAAAGGTATAAAGTATTGGTACAGTAAATGTAAATATTAAGCAACCATTCGTTTACCCCTTTTAATAATAGAAATGATGTCCTTGTGTGCCCGGAAGGAGAGCGTAAGGTTCAACACTGCACAATATGGGGCGTTAATTAAAACTGACGTCATGGGTATTGTCACATAGAGATACCAAAATAAATCTAAATTTACACCTTAAGGTAACAAATAAAAAATAGCACACATTTTTGCCAACACAATTACTTCGGTGTTATATTAACACCCTTTGGTGTTAAATTTGATTCTCTCTTTGGTATATATCTGTGACAAAACCCACGGTGTCAAATTTAACACCACTGTTTTTTCAGTGACTTGTTCCAGTACTAAAGGGCCGTAAGCAATAAAATGGCTGCCGACAAAAATATGGCACTACTGTTATAGTTGTGTCGCAGGAATGACCACAAAGACATGTTTTCCCATTCCCATGCAGAATTTAACCTTCCTATAAAATTACTTATTTAGAAAACTTATTTAACTTTCTTGCTCAGTTTTGGTTTAAACAACTTTGCGCAATTGCTTTCCCTCATTTCTCCTATAACTTTTCGCTTCGTCCTTCTCTTAAAACCGTGGGGTTAAAAAAGAAATCAAATATATAGTTCTGATTTATTTATTTTGTCCACTTCTTATCATTTAAATGTAAGATGTGATGAAAGAACGTGTAACTGCTCAAGCTTGCTGTTTTATTGCATCAAGTCATAAATACTGATCAAAACCAAAACAATGTCCTTTATAGTTAGCCTTACCCCATCCAAAAAGACACATCTTCAACATGAATCTGCTGTAATATTTATCGAAGACCAACACGAGTGCTCGATACATGTTGAAAGCTTCCAGCGCCATCCAGGACATCGATGCCAGTAAACTATAGTGGGTAGCAGCCGCCATTCCAAAGCAAACCTTATCTTCCAGGCCGAGTTCAACCGTTATGGTATTAGCAAGGAAGGCGATGTTTGACAGAACCAGAGCTACAGAGAGATGAACGATGATGTTGGTGTGCCGGTCGGCCCGGGTCTTACCGTTGCTACCGGTTTTAAAGGAACCGCTGGCGAGTCAAAGATTTTGCCAAATATTAGTAAAGATTGTATTCAACTTATAGGATAACATTCAACTTATATGACTTATGTTGTTCCCAATAATTTATATACATTATAGTTCCCTCCTCTAGTTATAAATAAACAAACAAACAAACAACCCAACAAACAAACAACCCAACAACCCAACAAACAGTTCAAACAAACTTTGAAAACTTCATGAAATACAATGACCGTGTTTAAAGGCATGGACACGTTTGATAACTCAAAATATATATTTAGCATAAAAACTTACTTGGTAACAAGCAACGGAGAGCTGTTGATAGTATAAAACATTGTGAGAAACGACTCCCTCTGAAGTAACGTAGTTTTTGAGAAAGAGGTAATTTCTCACTAAAATATTAAAAGACTTCAGGCCTGAAGCCTTTTTTAGGCATCTGAAAGCACATACATCTGTGCAACAAGGGTGCTTTTTCTTTCATTATTTTCTTGCAACTTCGATGACCAATTGAGCCCAAATTTTTACAGGTATGTTATTTTATGCATATGTTGAGATACACCAAGTGAGAATACTGGTCTTTGACAATTACCAAACGTGTCCAGTGCCTTTAAATGAAAACAACCGAAAACAGTTTGTTAACCCGTCAGGTATTTAGTGCACTTTTCACATTGGGCTTGTTTCTATGGAGCGGTATATCAAATTAAGCAATGAAGGATGTGTGGGGAGAGGGTCTTAAATGCTATTTTTCAGCATTACTGAAACTCAGCGAGATAAACAACCTTTTGTTTTTTATAGATACCAATCTAAACTTTTATTCAATGGTACCCACCTTCCATCAGCTCTGTACTTAGGCTTCTCTCTGCAAGGGTAGTAAAAAAATATATATCTTAGAATTAAAGGGGAATTATTCTTATTAGTATTATACTCATCCCCCCCCCCCCCCCCTTTTGTGTGTGTGTATGGATTGTGTTTGTTTGCAAAAAACACACGATTGAATCATACCATGATTGGGCTGAGCTAGCCCTATACAGGACTCTTCCTCTGCGCTGTACACATGCAGATATACTGTAGTATAACACGATGAAAGGCCGCCGGGGCTAGGCCTGAGCATGATTGTACTGCACATACTCTACATGTTAGGATGGCCGTTTGCATTTGAAAACCAGTTTTGCACAAAACACATGCCAGACTGCCAGCCGGACTCAAATAAACCCAAATTAATATATAGTTCTTGTCATTAAGCAAGGATGTCTCATAATGATTTTAATCAGTGTATCTCGCAAGCCTGAGGAAACCTTTAAAAAAGGGTGATCGCTATAATTATGTGAATCAGAAACACCTGTGGTTAACCCCTACTCTCCCACGAAAAGAATTCTGATTTTTTTCACGTGCACCACCAATCCATACACCGGACCTACGGCTTAATGTCCCATTCGAAGGACAAAGCAATTCCGGTAAAGTGTCTTGTTTAAGGACAAAATTAACACGACCGGGACTCAAACCCACACTCTGATGATCAGAAACACTATAGCTTGAGTCCGGTGATCTTAACCGCCCAAACACGCCACAATTGATACCTTCGAAGTATTGAACACCAACGATTACATGTTAGTGTTATAAGACGCCAGCTTACCCGAAGCGGCCCAATGTGATGATGGTCAAGGTCAGGGCAACAATAGAGATACTGCAACCTACATATGATAAGACTGAGAGTATTTGAGCGTGTACCGGATCTAGGGGTTCACTTCTGTTGTAAATATCCTGATGAAGAAAATAAAAGAAGGAATTATGACATTGCAGAAATGGAGGTATAATACTTTCTATTGTTGTACGGTGTTATGGAGTCTATGGTGTTGTGTACATCCCAAGCGAAGCCGATGGTGCCAACCCCGCCCCCCCCGGGGGGGGGGGGGGTGGTGAAAAACACATTGGCCCCACCACACAGTGTGCAAACAATGTTCTGTTACACCATGGTAATATATATTAGAAAAGAAAAATATACTTTATAAAGCAAAATACCCTATTACATGTAATTGATTGACATTGCATTCCGTTGTTCAGTTCAGCAAGATCAAACACTCAAAGAAAAAAGAAGAAAACAAAAAGTAGGCCTTGATCAATTTGTATAAGAGTACCAGCGTAATTACATCCTCGTACCCGGGGCTTTTTCTAATCAAAGCGGTGGAAACGTCCAACGGTGGGCACGATCAAGGTAATGTTTCCCGTGGGGTACATACAGTCATGTTCCCCTGAGCCATGTGCAAACCGTAGACTGGGAATCGATCAATAACATGTTCAATCTTATGCCTATACTGTGGTATACAAACAATATTTGTCCAACTCCCCCGTTGCCAAAGCATTGTGACTGCACGGTGATATTGGAATGATGTAACAAAGTTGCAATGATAAGAATCATGCTATTACAATAACTAATTTACAAAGACATGATGACGATAGTGCAGAATTTTGCGTAATATGGACATTATAGTGAAGATGTGACCTTTTAAAGGCACGGTACAATGGCACAATGGCAGTGTTATGAGTATAGCACCCTGAAAATGCCATGACGATGGTTTTTGAGTAGCATGGCGATGTCATATTGGCACTGACATAACGATGGCACAGTGGCAGTATCATGAGAATAGTGCATTGGCTTATGATGACGTCACCATAGACAGTGCCGTGACAACGGTGGCATGGTAGCGGCACAGAAACAGCATACTGGCAATGTCATGCTGACAGAGCTGCTTTGTGACAGCACAGTGACAATGGAGTGATGACAGAGCTGCTTTGTGACAGAGCTGCTTTGTGACAGCACAGTGACAATGGAGTGATGACAGAGCTGTTTTGTGACAGCACAGTGACAATGGAGTGATGACAGAGCTGCTTTGTGACAGCACAGTGACAATGGAGTGATGACAGAACTGCTTTGTGACAGCACAGTGACAATGGAGTGATGACAGAGCTGTTTTGTGACAGCACAGTGACAATGGAGTGGTGACAGAGCTGCTTTGTGACAGCACAGTGACAATGGAGTGATGACAGAGCTGCTTTGTACAGCACAGTGACAATGGAGTGATGACAGAGCTGTTTTGTGACAGCACAGTGACAATGGAGTGATGACAGAGCTGCTTTGTCACAGCACAGTGACAACGGAGTGATGACAGAGATGTTTTGTGACAGCACAGTGACAATGGAGTGATGACAGAGCTGCTTTGTGACAGCACAGTGACAATGGAGTGATGACAGAGCTGCTTTGTGACAGCACAGTGACAATGGAGGGATGACAGAGCTGCTTTGTGACAGCACAGTGACAATGGAGTGATGACAGAGCTGCTTTGTGACAGCACAGTGACAATGGAGTGATGCCAGAGCTGTTTTGTGACAGCACAGTGACAATGGAGTGATGACAGAGCTGCTTTGTGACAGCACAGTGACAATGGAGTGATGACAGAGCTGCTTTGTGACAGCACAGTGACAATGGAGTGATGACAGAGCTGCTTTGTGACAGCACAGTGACAATGGAGTGATGACAGAGCTGTTTTGTGGCAGCACAGTGACAATGGAGTGATGACAGAGCTGTTTTGTAGCAGCACACTGTGACAGTGGACACTACACGGACAGTACATTGATAGCGAAGAGGCGTATCCAACATTAAATTGGTACACAGGTGCATCGCCTCACAGCAGCTGGAAAATGACAGAACAATACCAACAGTTGGAGAGGATCTGCGGCAAGGTGACGCTTTCACAGTTGTACCAAATGTTCACCGCATGGTTGGAATACAACAACCGAATGATGGATACATGAGTAATACTCACCATTAACATTGCGAAGTTTGTCAGATGGTCACACTCACAGACAACAGTCTCAGAGTTGGACAACTTGCTGTTCAAGGAGCAGCCCTCTGTTGACCATCCTCCTTGGAAATCTGACGGTTATTCACAGAGTGGTATTTTGTGATATGCCTCTTCAGATAATTACATAGTGATTGGACAGCATGTTACAGTTTATTGGTTAATTATCAAGATATCAACTTACCGTTCGCATTTACATCCCAGAAAACACACTGAGGATTGTCTGCACCTTCCTGTTGTCAATAAATTAAGTAAGAAAGGAAAATACAATTCAATAAAAAAAAAAACGAGATGCTTTAGCACCACCGCTCACGCCGGTGAGATATTGTACGTACACAATGCTATCGATCGAAACCCTTCCAGATTGTATCTCCACATTGCAACGTTGAAAATCTTACTTGATATTTAAGTCTTCTGTTGTTTTGCTGCTACTGCTATTATGAATCTCGATGTGGGTTTATTGAACAGTATAGACCCCTTGTATTGGCCGCCATCTTTGATGGCAATTGATGGAAACGTGCACACGTGTACGCGCTGTGCACGACTCTCAGCCAATGATAGCTCTTCAGGCGTGCGTGTGTCATCAGTATTTTCGGCCAATGCAAAGGGTCTATTCATCATGCTATCGACCGAATGTCACCAAACTTACTGTTCGGAGTACTTTAAGGTGTATACTGACAGGCTTTTCCAGATCTGTTAAGGTTAGATTCCCGATAGACGCCGAGATCACGGCACTGTTCAGTACCGTACCTGTGACGTTATCAGCCGTTGGCTTGATGCCGTCTGTTTGGTTGCCAGCTGCTGTTGTGATGGTCTGGGAGAAACGAAGAGCAAGTAAAGTTTTACGCTGACATTTGTTCTTAACAAAGCAGAGTGATTCGCTTGAGAGTTTGGGACATGTAATCTGCCATCGAGTAAGGGCTTGGATATACTCACATTGAAATAGCTCGTTTTTTGATAAAGCAGGAACTGACATTTACTCAGGTACATGCCTGTGTCTTTCAGCAGCCTTGACGGTACGTGTATGGAACCAAATATGTCCGTTCCATTCCCTGGTGCAGTTTCGTTTCTCAAAATAAAAGGCTGCAAAGAAAACAAAACAATGAATGGTGACTCAAGGATCGTCTGCATGCACAGTTTGATTAAATGTCATCTAAAATCAAATTTTGTCTAGCACAGCGATATAAATCTTGCAAAATGACGTCATCCACCATTTCTGCGCCATTCAGGGGACACACAAGCTGCTATTATTTATTTATTTATTAACCAAATCCAACAGCGATCAAGTCGCCAATAACAGGATGGTATAGAGTGAAGAGAAGACAATGAAGGAAGTTTCAGTTTTAGATGTGGGAGGAAAACCCCAGAGAATTATTCCAGGGAAAACCCACGCGATCAGGCAGGGACTGAAAACCCAATCCACATAGTGCCCCAGGTGGGATTCGAACCGGGGTCCCATAGGTGGAAGGCGAGGCAAGATACCACTACACCAACCTGACCGCCACACCAACCTGACCGAATTATGTGTGAATTCATTGATATTTAGAATGACACCGACGATTCAATTTAACATACATTTGTTGTGTTAGAAAGCAATATAATTACATCTTGATCCAACTATTTAACGTGCAGACTTGCTTATGTTCCACTTGCTTGTTTGAACCTAAAACAAACGCCCAACTTGGTATGTGACAGTTTTGCTCGAAAAAAAAATGAGGTGATTTCACATTGTCAATAACAACTTAGTTTATTTTATTTTAAAGGTTAAATAACAGAGAACGTACCCAACAGCTCAAATGTATCTTTAAATTCGGCCAATATGTAAATATCTCAACATTTGTATATACAAATAATGTTGTTCACCTTGACGTCATCATCTCCGTCTGCTTGCGATCCACCGAATAGGATGCTCTCGTCGTTCTGATCCCGTGCATCGACGATGATGATGTCAATGTCACGAGACTCTGACGTCAACCGTGTTGAGTTGATTAGAGGTACTTGAATTGTAAACTCCTCGATAAGGTACAGTAATCTGCAAAGGGTTTAAATATATTAACAAGTTTTACTAAGTTTGTGTCAAATACATAAATAATCTCGTCATTTAAAAGTTACATTGCTGTAGTTTTTATTGTATTCTTGTTTGTAAGAAATTGGTCTAACATCACAAGGCCAGACGTCCTCTTCAATGTTAGGGCTACACTGAACTGATTTGGGCTGTCAGCCAAAATCAACTGTCACCAGGAGCAGCATGCCACCTTCTTTCTCATGGGGCTGAAACGGGGTTGCCCCTTTACAATCCTTAAGTATGTAGACATGGGTATCATCCACTAGGAGCCTGGCTGGTAGAGCAGAATGCACCACCTTCCCAACTTTGTACGTAGCAATTATGGTTAAGTGCCTTGCTCAAGGGCACACGTGTCATGAACGGGATTCGAACCCAAACTTTGCTGCAGACAGCACTAGACTGCTCGGCCACGACACGTCACAAATACATTAAGCGTAAAATAAAAAGCCAACTCTGTTGCAATGTTAAGTCTTTACCGTGGAATATGCTAAGAACATTTGCACATACGTTCAGACACTATTGGTTGGCAAACGCCATGGAGTTGTGCACTACACAGACGTACAATGCGTATGCATCACGCCACCACTTACCCCGTAAATTGAAAAGGCGTATGGTTCCCTCATTTTGCCAAGAAGAAGTGTTAGTGCGCAAGTGCGATGTGCAACTACATAGTGCTCATAGATCTTAGGAAAGGTCATCACGTAGTATTAAACGAAATAAAATCAAAAACCTGCTAGTGGTCCTGTTTATCAGCTGACTCGTCACGAGTTCTTCAATTTTCACTGACGACATCTGAACAGCTGTTGCCATGGCATCTAGAAAGATCTCCCGACCTTTTACTGGGTACAATTTGAGAGTGCGCAGAAGACTCGAAAGGACACCCACAGCATTTGTAACGTCATCGGCTTTGAGTGACTCTGGATATGACGTCACCAATTCCAGCGTAGATGATACATCAAGAACATTATCTAGTTGGTACGAAAAAGTGTATCAGATCAAATACAATTATTTTTAAGAAGCTGTTATTTTTTAAAGAAACAATGGTACACCAAACTGTGTTTTGGGAGTTAAAATGTTGTTTGTGTGCATATTTGTTTATGTGTATTTTAAAAACAAATTATAGCAAAGCGAACTCCTGTTATTGTGAGATAAATCAAAGAACAAACCTTCGGTGATTTCAACATTGGTGAGTTCTTTCAGAACGCTAGACGCTGACGAACAATCTTCTGTATCAGGATCTTCCCAGAATGACGTGCCGTTAGTGACGTTCCAAGAGCTGGTGATGTAGTAAAGGGTAATTACAAGGATTGTAACATCTATATTAGTGTCAAACTTTCGTCTGTCATTTTGACTGTCTACATTTTGATCTCAACTATGTGATAAACATATCGTATGGTGTTCCATATGTGCCACTCCTTTCCGTCGCCTTTTCAATTTTTTCCGTCGCCTTTTCAATTTTTTCCGTCGCCTTTTCAATTTTGGTCCGTCGCCTTTACAATTTTGGTCCGTCGCCTTTTCAATTTTGGTCCGTCGCCTTTTCAATTTTTGTCCGTCGCCTTTTCAATTTTGGTCCGTCGCCTTTTCAATTTTGGTCCGTCGCCTTTTCAATTTTGGTCCGTCGCCTTTTCAATTTTTGTCCGTCGCCTTTTCAATTTTGGTCCGTCGCCTTTTCAATTTTTGTCCGTCGCCTTTTCAATTTTGGTCCGTCGCCTTTTCAATTTTTGTCCGTCGCCTTTTCAATTTTGTCCGTCGCCTTTTCAATTTTTCCATCGTGGGTCCACGTGACTACCAGGTGATTATCACATGACTCCAAAGGAAATTCGACCTTTGGGAGGCATACCGCTGTTGCCAAAATGTATACGTTGCTTCATCCACAGTCGAGACCAGATAGCTATGGTGCGCCGTTTGTCAATTAATTGTTTAGCGTATTTTTGACGTGTTTTTACCATGGTTTGTAATAATTAGATGTAAACCATAGAAAGTGCTGTCAATTTATTTTGTGGTTTACATACCATAAATTTACAATCAAAGCTTATAAATTATGGTTTATAAACCATGAAAATTGAAGCTTCATAAAACATGGTTTATAAACCATGAAAAATTAAGCACAAAACATGTAAACATGGTTTACAAATCATGATTCATGGTTTATAAACCATAAAAAACGTGTGTTCACAAATCATGGTTTATAAACCATGATTTGTAGACCATGTTTTGATGCTTAAATTTGTATGGTTTATAAACCATGTTTTGAAGGCGCTTAAATTTTCATGGTTTATAAACCATGTTTTATGATGATTCAATGTTCATGGTTTATAAACCATGGTTTATAAACCATGTTTTATGATGATTCAATTTTCATGGTTTATAAACCATAATTTATAAGCTTTGATTGTATGTAAACCACAAAATAAATTGACAGGACTTTCTATGGTTTACATCTAATTATTACAAACCATGGTAAAAACACGTCAAAAATACGCAAAAAAATTAATTGACAAACGGCGCCCCATAGCTATCTGGTCTCGACTGTGGATGAAGCAACGTATACATTTTGGCAACAGCGGTATGCCTCCCAAAGGTCGAATTTCCTTTGGAGTCATGTGATAATCACCTGGTAGTCACGTGGACCCACGATGGAAAAATTGAAAAGGCGACGGACAAAATTGAAAAGGCGACGGACAAAAATTGAAAAGGCGACGGACAAAAATTGAAAAGGCGACGGACAAAATTGAAAAGGCGACGGACAAAAATTGAAAAGGCGACGGACAAAAATTGAAAAGGCGACGGACCAAAATTGAAAAGGCGACGGACCAAAATTGAAAAGGCGACGGAAAAAAATTGAAAAGGCGACGGACCAAAATTGAAAAGGCGACGGACCAAAATTGAAAAGGCGACGGACCAAAATTGAAAAGGCGACGGACCAAAATTGAAAAGGCGACGGAAAAAATTGAAAAGGCGACGGAAAAAATTGAAAAGGCGACGGAAAGGAGTGGCACATATGGAACACCATAATATCGTTTTTATGTGAACGTAACTGATGATAGCAATGACAACAATGTGAAGTTCAAATAAACGAACACGAGTGTTACATGATTGTAGCCATCTGTTTCTTTGTTGTTGTTGTTGTTGTGCTGCTGCTGCTGTTGTTGTTATTGTTATTGCTATTGCTATTGTTGTTGTTATTGTATGTGTTGTTGTTGTTCTTGTTGTTGTGGTTGCTGATGTTTCATTTTTTGTTGGTTTCAAACCATTGTAATCAAAAAAGACTATAACAAATACGATCTACCACTCTTTTGCGCTTCCACGCACAGTAAATATACAAAGAAATATGCCTATTGTGTGTGCAAATTGCTTATTTACGATAACCGGATTAGAAAAAGTGAGATGCAAACAGTTCGTATAGTTGCTTATCATTTAGATTTTAAATTTTAATGGATGTTTAAATTTACTTAAGAAAGAAAACTGGGGATTGCTTACCAAGTCCTACAAGCAAAGCTCATACCAATTCCAACAGTACTGTATGGACACGGCACTGTCACTGTTTGGTTCACTCCGGTCGCTGGCCATGTAATCACACCAATATCCCCTTGCGTTACTTCACTAAAACATGTACTATCTGCTGAAGTCGTATTCGGGATAGTATACGTGATTGGGTCAGTGGATTGTTCAGTCGTGCTGAGCGGATTCGGGATAGTGATTGGGTCAGTAGATTGTTCAGTCGTGCTGAGCGGATTCGGGATAGTGATTGGGTCAGTAGACTGTTCAGTCGTGCTGAGCGGATTCGGGATAGTGATTGGATCAGTGGATTGTTCAGTCGTGCTGAGCGGATTCGGGATAGTGATTGGGTCAGTAGATTGTTCAGTCGTGCTGAGCGGATTCGGGATAGTGATTGGGTCAGTAGACTGTTCAGTCGTGCTGAGCGGATTCGGGATAGTGATTGGGTCAGTAGATTGTTCAGTCGTGCTGAGCGGATTCGGGATAGTATACGTGATTGGGTCAGTAGATTGTTCAGTCGTGCTGAGCAGTGAAGAGGAGACATGGCTGGTGACGGTTGATAACACGTCTGTTTGACCTTCAGATGTCACGGACGACGTTTCTACAAGGAAAATAGTTTAAACCCAAACCTAATATCAATCGTTGCTCTTTTGTGGTGTCGATTCTTTACGTGTTTATTCTAAATTTGTTACGGCCGTTCAAGTGATACACTTTGTAATTGTTAATTTGCCTCAAACGTGAATCTACTTGAGCGCATCACTTAGTTGAGAGATGTTGCCTAAACATCGACACTCGTTGTTTGCTAAACTCTCTACCTGTATCTTTCAGTCGTCTGAAAGGGTGCTTTGTTGTAGTGTGCAAGCAATAGCAGCTTGTTGGTTCAAGGAAAAGCTCGGTGCGAACACATTGCTTAAAGGAGCATACCGGCTTACCATTTACGTAATTTAGTGATTAAAAATCACACATAATAATTTTGTATGATTTTTTTTTCAACTAAAAATAAAAATCATAAAAATCTGACGTAATTAACGAGAACAGTTCGAGAAAACAAAAGAGGTAAAACGTTAGCGTATACGCTTTTACCAGCCATACTGGTGGTACCACCCATAAGACAAGGGGTCATGTCACCTGCACCACCACTAATCTAATCTATCTAATATCTTGCAGAGTCTGTGGTGTTCAATATAGGTGAAACAAGAACTACACTCAAGAGTCGTTTCTATGGCCACAGATCCACAGTCAACACCCAAAAGCTGGATACACCCGTAGACACCCGATTCGACTACCCACCGTTGTTAATAAGCAAGGCTTGAGGGAGGGAGATGCCATACTATAAGCGTGCCCGAAATATATTTATCGCATTATATAATACGCCAGGCACACTTAGAAGCGAGGCATGTCATAATATGCAATGTTTACGTTCTCTCCGTGGATCGGTTGGTGGCGCTTTCCATCATGGCCGCCTCATGAAATAATGACTTCTGCAAAGTTCTGGTTGCGGACGTTTTCGCCCCAGAATGTCTCCGAATCATCAATGGATGAGTCACATTGAACACATCCACTTTGTATTCAGGTGCTTAGGTAGAGATTCTGCCGATCAATGATTATTGGTAAGTTAATGGTGTGACTGATTCTCCACCGCGCGACGCCGGCCTCGCTTCTAAGTGTGCCTGGCGTATTATATAATGCGATAATATATTTCGGGCACGCTTATAGTTATAGTATGGCATCTCCCCCCCCCCCCCCCCCCTCAAGCCTTCCCTCCCCCCTCAAGCCTTGCTTATTAACAGCGGTGGGTAGTCGAATCGGGTGCTGTAGGACACCACTTCAATCTTCCTAACCACTCCATTTCTGACATGAATTTACAGGGCATTGAGGCACTAGGTAACTGCAGAAAGACTGTCCGTCTGAGTAGGGAAAAACTTTGGATAAGGCGCATAAAGACCACTCAGCCCCTGGTTTGAACATCCAATAAGGAAATTACTAATAACCTTTTGTCTTTGCCTTCTTCTTTTCCAACACAGATATCCACTTTTTAGGCTGCCCTACATTGTATTATTAAACTATTTATTTACCATTCTTCCAACCTTCCATTTTGTCCTTTATGTTTCCAACTTTTTGTGGTCAAGCTATCCCCTTCCCTTCATAACCCCCCCCCCCCCCCCCCTGTATGCTTTCTGCTTTTCTCTCTCCACTCTCTCTATTCATGTGTTTCCACTTGACTGCTCTTGGAACTCATGTATCCATGCTTGTATGTGTGTTGTTTTGTCATTTAGCCTTCGAGAAAGACTCTGCTAGGGTCGAAACGTCAGGCCACTAACTTATTTTTTGCATTTATACCTCAGGTCCTTTTGGTTGGTAGGCAGTTTGCAACAGCTAATTCTATTTTCTCAGCGTATACGCTTTTATCAGCCGTTGCACTGAAGTATCAAATTTACTTGACATTGTTGCGCAATGCTACAAGTAGACTGGTGCGCTGTTTGTGTAGTGGTGAGGCATGATGATCCAGTCTGTATACAGCAATCCTTCACCGATCTTGAACTCTTGGTGGCAGCAGATATGCCTCCATTACTGCGGTGTACCTGGGTGGTAATGCGCTACCTAGCGACTGGTATAAGGTTTGGGCTACACGGCGATCATTTGATCAGTCGCGGGTTATTGGACTTTCACTTTGCAAATCGCTTAAACCCGTCGCTAGGCAGCGCAGTACCACCCAGGTACCACCGCAATAATGGCGGTATCTGCCGCCACCAAGAGTTCAAGATCGGTGAAGGATTGCTGTATATCCACCAAGCAGAAAGTCTTGTGCGAACAAAACACGTCAGTCCATATCTGCACAAAACTGCATTTCCTTCGTTGGACGAAGCCCATATTGTGTTCGGCTGTTCATGACGCTCTTTAAACATCGGCTTGTCATTAGATAGTGTTTAAAGTAAGCCATAAAAGCCCAACATTAAGATGTGTTGGTGGAAATTAGTGTTCATGATGCACTGATGCATGACGGGAACAATTGTACTGCTGATCCACGCAATGCGCACAATTACAACTGTACACACAATAATGATATCCATGCCATCTTTTCAAGCCCGAGCTTCAACAGAAATGTTGCAATCAAGCGGTGTTTTTTTTAAGGACAAGACAAAGAATGACGGGAACGGGTATAGGGAATGGTCCAATGCGCATGTGCATAATGTCAGCCTATCCCAGCACTCGTGGATGAGGTACTGAGACCGAACGAATTTTACTTGAAAATGTCTACACAATTTGCCGTCGGGAGTGGGGGGGGGGGGGGGGGGGGGGCAGAATCTCCGGAGCGGTGGGGGGGGGGGGGGGGGGCACCGCAGAATCTCCTACCACATCAGCATAACGTTTTGGCATTCGTTTTGTTTTCAGTAATACTAATAGCGTAAGGAAAGAACAGATTGTAAATGGCTCACCAGTGCTTGGGGGTTCTGTCGCTACCGGCATTGGTTCTCGGAACGGAAATGTGTAGGTCGCTGAAAGAAAAGAAAGACGAAATTGGAACTCAACATAATTTGACCCTCAAAAATGCAACCTCGGGTTATCTGGTATCTCTTCTCTGCCGTAAATTGAAGGGACTGGAGGAGGCAAATATTGCATTAAAACCACTTCTAGGATGTTCTGCTCGTTTTATCGTGCGTTGACTTAATGGTTGACAGAGTACCAACGCGTTTACTTAAAATGGGTTGAAATCGTTAGTCTTCATGCCTATAGCTTTTTCGGTTCAACGATATTTAATGCCATCAGTAAATGGCTAAATAAGTAAAATTGTCCTGTACTTAACAACATAATAAATTGAGCTCAAATACCGTTGATTGTGTTCAGTTCTTTGTTGCACAGCGTCCCTTGACAGCAGTAAACGCACGTTGAAGATGAACCGTCGACTTGACGGCAGGATGCGGCGTTCTTACTCTTGGCGGATTTCAAGCAATCTTCGAGCTTTTCGCAGCTCTTTGTGATTGTTGTGATTTCCCCGGTTGCTTGGAACCGTACCTCATTCTTGCAAGTATTTTCCTGTGTAATATAGTACCAGAAAATACTGTTGAAGGCCTTGTGACCGTGTGACAATGGGTGAATGACGTTTTAAACTTCTAGTTTAATCATACAGGTGAAATCTAAACATCTGTTAATATTAAGGCAAAACAAGTCTTAAAATACACCAAGGGGCAAGTTCGCACTGGGCCCAATTTCAAAAAGCTGCTTAATCTTGCAGTGAGGGCGCCGTCAGCAGAGGTTGACATTTATTTCAATTGCCCTGACAATACCGTACAATCTGGTTTGCTCGTTCCGTGATATACTTAGCTGGACCATGCATCAATACAAGCAGGTCAGTGATTTAGTTAGAAGAGGTCAGAACAAAACTCTATACCAGCAACCTTTGTGTACAACATTGGTGTGTCAATTATCAATAATATAGTAGATGAAACCAGCTATAAAACTTAAATAGTTAAGCAAACGAATAAGCTTAAATTAACACAGGCAATAAACACACTTAGATATATAAT
The DNA here is from genome assembly GCA_037783415.1 of Leptasterias polaris. Taxonomy (NCBI): domain Eukaryota; kingdom Metazoa; phylum Echinodermata; class Asteroidea; order Forcipulatida; family Asteriidae; genus Leptasterias; species Leptasterias polaris. The sequence goes on from JAZGTN010000232.1 coordinate 69,438, forward strand.
TAAGAAAGCCATTGAAAAAATGCAAACTAAACCCTCTTGATTTGGTAAAAGCTTGTTGTGTGCTGACAACGTACTACGGGTGTGTTGCGACCAAACAGCTCCTTGCTTGAGGGTTTTAAAGGTAGAGTGTACCTTTGGTTTTTGGAACCGTTCGTTTGTTTTAATCCTACATAAATGTAGATATATACAATAAAACTAACCTGTGAACATTTAATTTCGAAAGATGGTTTTGTTTTTGAGATATCACCGAATATCCGGAAAGAATATGTCTACGCAGGAAGAATAATCCCTAACAGGAATACACAATCTGAGAAACGTTTCTGACAGAAAAGTTTCTCAGATTCTAATTGTGGGGCATAACAACTGCTATATTCATACATAACCGATAACTTCGAAGTGGAATGGTTCTCAAAATGCTTTATTCTACCGAAAGCTGCGGTAGGCTTCTTACCAATAGGTTTTTATAGCCATTAATTTTAAGAGTGAATATCAATCGTATTGCCTTCCTATTAAGCAGAAAGATTAGCTAAGCACGACAACATTTTGCAAACCAGAATAAGGTTACCAGCCAAAATACCATATGACTGGTATTCTGCTCATAAACTTGTTTCATAATAGCTTGAATTTTTTTAGCAATATTCCTGTGTACAATATAAACAGCACTGTGAAATTGGGGACAATAGTTTTATAACTTTGTGCTTTTATTTCAATCAATTACTCACTGAATAGCACGTAGCTGTCGAGTTACAGTCATCGTTTGAAGTTTCATCAGTACACGTGTAACAGTTGGGTTCTATTGTGGAATATAATAATAACATTGCAAATATAAAGCAAAACTATAGGATGTTAAAATTGACACCATGGGTGTTGCCACGTATTATGGATACCGAAGAGTGAATCAAAATTAGCATCACAGGGTGTTAAAATTACACCAATTGTTTTTTGGTAGAAATTAGTGTCATTTTAACACCCTAATGGTGTAATTGTTGATTCTTTTTAGGTATCTATATGTGACAACCCATGATGTCAATGTTTGCAGTATACTAAATTTGTTAGTTATACTAAATTTATTAGTTATACTAATAACGAAAACATCACAAAAGGGCCTTTGGAGGGGCTGGGTTGAGTTGGTGTTTAACTTTAAGAAATTTGTCGATTTGATATGAGGGGATTTACAGGCCATTGGGAGCAAGATTGTCCAGTATAAAATTACAGCTGAAATCATTTGAGCGCGGGTTAACATTTATTTTCTAGTTTCTTTTGACATGTTTATAACCTTCGAGGCAGAACCATGCTTCGGTGACTTCCCGACCACTGTATACGCTGTTGTCACAAACAGCACCCGTTACATTAACCGATGACGTAACGCTCATCAGATTCAGGAGCCAGCTTTTGAAGTTCACCAATTGGCAATCGCAGAGAAGCCCATTTCCGGTCAGCATCCTTGCAGGTCAAAATGATAAAAACAAAACGATAATAATAACAATTCCTTCAGAAAATATAGGTCAGTTTGTTGTGAGTGTATTGGCTTTTTTATGATGGCTCTGAAGAGACATCGTACAATGATACTATTTCATAACCACTCATGCGTGAACTGCAAACTCCTTGATGCGTGTAATCTGAATAACGGCATCCCCCCCTTTCCAGCAACATGTGCTGGCTGCGGGGTTTTTCCAGGACGAACGTGGGCAATTATCATAAAATGGGCGTGTTGGACCGTAAAATACCCTCGGGCATGCGTACTCTTCTCAAAAAGTTTTACGACGACAACAGAGGCATGATGGTGAATACCCAGAGAAGCCCATTTCCGGTCAGCATCCTTGCAGGTCAAAATGATAAAAACAAAACGATAATAATAACAATTCCTTCAGAAAATATAGGTCAGTTTGTTGTGAGTGTATTGGCTTTTTTTATGATGGCTCTGAAGAGACATCGTACAATGATACTATTTCATAACCACTCATGCGTGAACTGCAAACTCCTTGATGCGTGTAATCTGAATAACGGCATCCCCCCCCCCTTTCCAGCAACATGTGCGGGCTGCGGGTTTTTTCCCAGGACGAACGTGGGCAATTATCATAAAATGGGCGTATTTGACAGTAAAATACCCTCGCGCATGCGTACTCTTCTCAAAAAGTTTTACGACGACAACAGAGGCATGATGGTGAATTGTACAGCTGGGAGCGCTTGCCCTGATCTAAAGCTTGAATCATGTCCACGATTACAGGTAAATATATTCTCCTCCTTTTAATGTTTTGTAGCGAACGGCCTAATACTGCCGAACAACAAGTAAAGTGGGGCCCGAGACTGGACTGGAGGAAAACCAACTTTATTTGTAACAACTACTGGTCTGTTCTGACTCAACGTTACAACACAACTCCTTTTTAATCAACACAAAGCAAAGCGTCCGTCATCTTGGCTCCTGGCCAACGTTTTTCCCGCTGGCGCGAACACAACAGTCTATTTATAGTCCATACTCCCGGTCCAATCTCTGGAGAGAGAGCGTTCTCGCGCCGCCGGTTGTCCGGCGGTTGCAATGTCCGTTACAGTATTAAATGTCTCTCATGAAAGATCATGCAGTTATTTTTTTAACCAAGAATGCACAAAACACAGTAGATATCTCATCATTGAGGCGAGCAAGGACACATAAAGTCTTCTTACATTCTACCTCCATGCATTGTCTTACCATCGACCATGATTGTAATACTAATAGCACAGTAGTACTATAGCATGCTGTATAGGTAGGTAGCTTATGCTGTAGTACATGTAAATGTTTACTTTTACGTGCAGCGTAGTCTCAAAGAGGCGGACTAACAGACCTAGTTGATTTAAGCCCAAGGGATGTTTAATATCAAAAGTGACTCTAGGGAATGCTGCATTGAGATTTGCTGCACTGTCAGTCAGAATGAATGGAGACCAGTGTTGTTTACAGTGTTGTATGCTATTGTATTATGAAACGGAAGTTAAGGATGGAAAACTTTGAAATTCCATTCAAATCAATATAATTAATGTTATACATTAACAATTTTATTGGCCTCCGACATTTAAACAAACAACACATCACCAGGATTTTTAGAAGTGTCATAGTTTCTAAATTATATTATGTAGACCTACCCGACACATTCAATTGTTACGTGTATGTTATGTTTTTGTTTTTTGTTTTTGGTTGTTTTGTTTGTTTTTTATTTGTAGTTTGTTTGCTTATTTTTCCAAAATACTGCAAATTAGAGTCAAGTGGCTATTATTGTACATTAACCAAGGGCTTTAACTGCATTTTTAAATTGTAGATCTGCCCATGGCATTTTTTCCTTCATTATGACCGTCGGTCTATTTTCTTACTTGCCCTCCCTCCCCTTCCCAACCCTATCCCAAAATATTTTATCGGGCAATCAAGACTAAGCAAGCCCCGACGCATTTTTGTACACAAGGTACAGTACATGTACATGTACATGTACTTTCACATAGCACATAATAATACACGTGAGTGTATTTCAACCCACAACTATTAGTCCAAGTACGCACGTGCAAGGTGAAATGTAAAGTTTACTACGCCCATTTGTGTTAATTGCCCACGTTCGTCCTGGAAAAAAAATACGCGTGCGGGCTATACGCATTATTCAGGGCCCGATTTCATGGCTGTGCTTACCGTAAGCAAAGAATTGGCGCTTACGGAAGCAGGGAATTCCCCGCGTAAGTCAAGCGTATTTCACGGGCTAGCATGGAATTTTGCTTGTGCGTTTGCGTAGTCCAAGTTTACTAGGCATTCTACGCTTAAACAGCTAACGCAGAAATTCGGCGCTTGCTCGGTAAGCGGAGAATGGTGATCGCAAGCGCATAATTCGGCGGTAAGCAGAGCCATGAAATTAGGCCCTGATACCATGGTTGAACCCTGTGTAGGGCGGTACATGAATGCAGCATCGCCCAACTTCATGGTGGCGCCCTTCTTTGTGAATCCCCATGGGCATTCACGGCAATGTATATTTGCTATATCCGAAATACAAATTCAGATTAGTATACGTCCACTTACAACTCTTGAAGGTCGTCCAGTTGATCAAAGTCCACAGACTGGATGTGGGTGATGTTGTTGTGCCTAAGATTTCTGTAAAGTAAAAGGTACGAAAATGGCATATTAATAGATATTAACTTGATGAGAGAGTAACCATCCGTGTACTATGGCCTCGAGGGAACACCAGAAACGCAGATACTCTAGTTAATTCATACTATTGTTATCTATTTATCTTGTATTTATTGGGTATGCATTATAGAGATAAACTAGTTTGTAACTTGATTTTAAATTGATCTTTGATAATCCTTTCTCCTTTAATTGAACCTCAGCCCAAATTGTTGATACTAAAAAAAAAAAAAAAAAAAAAAATCGTCATTGTAGTTTGCTCACTGAAAGCTACACGCCCCTTGAGCATTTCCCCAACATTTTCCTTCCGGCTTATATAGTTACAGCAAGAGGCAACTTTGGTGATGTCATACCTTATATTGTATATCTTACTATAGACATTCTCATTTCCATGATAATCTCAATGTGAGGGGGTGAAAGGACCAGCAACATGTCACGGGGCTGCAGTTTTAAGACCGTAAACACATTAAGTTAATTACTCCCTTGTTTTTCTTTCGCCAAAACATGTCCGGCCCTTGTTGGTTATATCATGGAGGTAGGAATACAGATAGGCTCAATTGAAGGTCTAATACCCTTTTGGCTACATATTAGACCCGATAGACTCAACTGGTCCGTTTAGAAAAATTCTAGTCAAGCTATGTTTTAAAATCGTGCTCCATTCCTTTTGTACACAACATGTGTTGAACAATGAAAACTAATAACATAAAAAATAAAAATAAAACTTTATTATATATATTTTTGTTGTTGTAAACTATCTCCACAACCTCCGAACTTTTAAAAAGAATAACATCCACACTATATAAAGCAGGTTGACACGTTTCCCCAGCGCAGCAAACTACAGTTTCCGGGCATTGAGTGTTAATTCTGAGCTTATGGTCTGGAATGGTTAACTAAAAGGAAAGAAACTTACAGCACAGAGGTGTCGCTCGGGAAAAGGGGAAGAGTAACCAATCCTCGATACGAACAGTCCACGGTGAGATTCCCGTCGGGTGTCCGTGAGCATTCGCACAGTTGACCGATGGCGCCATCACCCGTCCCATCTTGACATGCGTCCAGTAGGGCTCCCTGTAGTCCACCAACGAGCCACAGTAACAGCAGAACACCGGATACCAGCATCAGGACAACATCGGATAGTGTTAACAAAAGAAGTAATGCTTTTCGTTCTCTCCGTTAAGGGGCTCAGTTCGACTGAGAAAAATCTTAAGTAAGACAGAAACAAAGAAAACGACAGGGAACACAATAAAGAACAAAGTATTTCGAAGTTCGGTGAAGGTAGGCCTATAATCTGCGCATTGACATTTTTTGCGTGTGATTTTATTAGGATTTCTTAGCCAATTTCGACAAAAACTCATTCAATTTATTACCTGGCTCGTTCATCTTCGCTTGAAAATATATGCTCCGTCGAATCAGCATTCAACAACAAAAAGATATGTAATTTTCAATTGAGGCAATTCGCAAGTCACAGAGATGATCCAATTTCGTAAAAGTCAGCAGCATGACAAGAGGCTAGTAAACTTGTCAATTTCGTCAATTGTAAATAAATAGTAAACTGAAGAATGGTGAACAAGTATTCTGGAACGAACTTTAAATGTAATAGAATCACCGAAACGAACCTGAACGAGAAGAACAAAACCATCGTGTGCAAGAAAACTAAATTACATTCAATAGCAGCTAATTAAACGCAACCCTAGTTTGATCAAAATATAATGGAGAGCTGCGTGAAATTGAATGCCTTTGAATGTTATTTTGAGGGGCTGAAATTTACCAGGAAAACCTTCATTTTTGTTTTATTATTGTTATTATTTACCTTTAAAAGAACAAGCTGCATTTCTTCAAGCCAACCCGTCATCCGTAGAACTTCATTATGAGAATTAAATTATTTTAAGAGTTTAATTCTCGATGAAATCACCAGTGTCTAACATTAATGTATTACAAATTAAATGAAAAGCCGTGTTTCCACTTTGAGTTTGAGATTAGCCTTATTTTCACCACTCAATAATAATTGATTCCCTTACAGAAGTAAACGCCTCACAGCATTGATATCAAATCAATTTTATTTCGAAGATTTATGATTAATAGAAAACAATTTCTTATCCCTGGTAAGAACAACCAGGTACTCATTCGATCAGTGTGTAATAGATGACCGCCATCTTCAGTGTATTAAGCACAATGAGCCTCCCACCAACTGCATTCTGATCAAGCTCCAGATCCACTTGTCATTCCCGGCACCTGCACCTTCGAATTCTTCATCCCCAAGGCTACCACCTTAGCGAGGTGGGGATGTTTGTGTGCTTCAATGACCTGAAGAGCTATGCTGGCAGGAGTTTGATCTTCTTGTAGGGCCAGAAAGGTTGACAGGCAGAAGTCAGACGAAGTGTAGCCTCCTGGTTCTCCAGGTTTGGGGTTGGGCATTGGGTTAAAGGGACACGTTGCCTTCGGATTGGGCGCTTTGGGCTATATAACAAGCTTTTGATGTGAAAAGAACACGGTCGGAAAGATGTTTTAAAAGTAGAATATAATGATCCACACAAACATTCCTCAAAACTGTGTGGTTTTCCTTTTATTCGTGAACTAACACGGTCCGCCATTTATGGGAGTCAAGATTTTGACTTCCATAAATGGCCGACGTGTTCCTACTAGTCTTATTTCCAGTCGTAAAACGATGATCAGAGTGCTGCTGTGATGTGCCGTGTCTAAGTCCTCATCCCTCCTGTCCACAATAAACATTTGGTATAAACAACACCGGTTGTTTCTCTCGGTTAGTCCCATGACAGTTTTCTTACCCTGATTGACGAGGTTTCTTCTTTTTGGACACGTCTTAAATCTGTTTTTTTATGGCGATCCATTTTGACATATGAACGGTGTAGGTGTTTACATACACGTACATACAAACCGAGCTACGCCGCGTATTCGCGGAATAACCAGCCACATATTCCGAAAATAGAATACATGCAACACAGGGAGGTGAACAGATCAGCCATAGTATACTCACCTCCCTGTACTGCATGTGTTCTATTTTTCAGAATATGCGGCTGGTTATTCCGCGAATACGCGGCTGGCAATTTCGGGCCCAATACTGTGCTAGCTTCAGGAGGTAGAGAATGGTATGTTACCCAGTGTTCATCTGATAGGTTTACCAGGCCACTGGCTACGGCAACAGCCTAACTACTATTCATCGCGCATTTTGCCATTACATGGACGATGGTATTTACGGCTGGAAATACATATACGTTTCGCGGGAAAGATGTCGAGGGGTCAGAGGCCAATGTTTTTTTTAAATCACCATTCACTAATTATTACACATTAAAGGTGTTTTATTGCAAGAACAACTCTTAATAAGGATAAGGAACACCTCTAAACAGTAAAATTTCATGAGATTTGAAGGCAACGTGTCCCTTTAATCTCCCAACCCCATAACAAAAGAGCTGATTACAGAAACCAGAAGCAACTCTGAACCTACAATAACCGGCCTTGTTTCGATGACTCGCCGGATCCCACAAGATGAAAACATCCATTATTTTAGAGGACCGGGGCTATATTCTCGTCATCTATGACAGTACTCTTGACAATTTCAAGAATCTGATCCATTGAATCAAATGCACCCTACCCTCAAATTTACTTTTGAGGCATCTGATACTTCAATCAACTACCTGGACCTCACAATATTCAAGGGTAAAAGGTTCAGAGAAAACTGGTATTCTGGACACAAAGGTCTATACCAAACCCACGGAAACCTACCCTACACAAAACATCATCACACCCCTACATGTGTTCAAGGCATTCATATACGGAGAAACCCTCCGATATACCAGAAACACCAACAATGAAGATGATTTTCTGGTCAAAGTGAATAATTTCTCTGAAAAACTAACAGCAAGAGGCTATCAGAGTTAAACAAAACCACAAACAAAGTACCCTTTAAAGAATGCAGCAATCTGATTCACAAACGGCAGAACAAAAGGAAAAACAAAACTCCGATGGTCTTCATCACGACCACATACAATCCTTGTATCAACCACGGTGACCTTAACCGTGCAATCAACAAATACTGGCCAATGATACAACGCAATGAAACATTCCAGAGGATTTTCCCAAATCCTCCTTTCATTGTTTTCAAAAAAGACCAAAACATACGGGAAAAACCTAATCAGAGCGAAACTCAAACGAAGTCTATAAACGACTCTACACCCACCCAACAGCTCTCCCCCGTTCCCGACGACTCTGGTTTTGGCGACGGTCATCATGATGAAGCACTAGAAATCCTGATCTCCTTATTGGAGGAACAAGTCACAGACAAACAAAGACCTCACTCACAATAACCGTCCCCAAACGGACTACAGTTACGGTTAAACCTCGAACCGAAGCCTCTCAAATCACCCAACTGTCTACATAACAGACACGAGACATACTGATTCTTCCAGAATCAACCAATTGCAACTGATGATTGCCCATTTGGGGCATGAAAACATGTTATTGCTACCCGAGAATCTGAAAAAATGCTCTCAGTCTCATTACCCCAGTTATAACCACTGACTAAAAAGTCTTGTTATTTTATTATTTTTATTTATTTTAAATCTTTAGACATATACACAATGATTACAAGTTGGACAGGGGCTGTCAAGGTTATACAAAAGTATAAAAAACTGTCATCTTAAGATGTGTACAACCAGACCCCTGCCAACGATAAACAAATATATAACTATAACTATATAACTATAAAAAATAGCTTGCACTCAAACGCTGTTAAAATCACACAACGGAAAACTTTAAAACAAAAGCAAATCCGAAAAACCTAGCAAAAACAGCACCCATAAAACACCATAAAAGCAGGAGGCAGGGAAAAACATTTAAAAACCCAAACAATACAAGGTCCCAAATGAGCCCCAAAGCCCAACACGAATGGACTTAAAACCCTCTAAAGCCACACACTAAAAAACTGGCACCAAAGAACATCTTTAAAAACCATGAAGCAGGAAATTCAATTAAAAACCACCCACACTAACATACTAACAGGTCCTCCCTCAACATCATACGAAAGGACTTGTAACCCTCCAAAATCAAAATATCCCTGGTATCTATTGTGAGTTCTGAGAACATTTTAGGAAAGCGTACAATTGTTGAAAACTTATAAGCATCCGTTCTAGGTTTCAGGTGATGAAAAGTGAGTAATTCTGAGTGACGGGAGTTAACCTTAAACAAATTAGTTAAATTATCCATAAAAAGATACCGAGTAGACGTCAACAGTTTGATAATAAAGCAAATATTTAAAAAAGTTCTTCTGTCAGACAGAAACATAAGACCCAGGGTCTTCAGTCTATCTTGATAAGGCTGTTCCATATACTTTTGCCGCAGTATCATCCTACTGGCTCTACGCTGTACCGATTCAATTGAATTTATATGTTTTGTACGGTGAATCCACCAGACAGGTGAGCAGTAGTCTAAGATAGGCTGGACCAGTGTCTTATACAAATGAAGCGACACGCAAGAAGGACAGTTGCCAGAAATGAGGCGAATCAAACCAATCAGTCTATTACATTTCGAAGTAACTGCCTGCACCTGAAGATCCCAAGACAAGTTACTCTGGAATATACAGCCTAGAAGCTTGATGGAGTTTACACATTCCAGGGAGGTGTTTCCAAGATTGTAGATTGGTTTGCTCATACGACGCCATGTTAATCTTATAGATTTGCACTTGTCGGCATTTAAACGCAAACAGTTCAACTTAGCCCAGTCAACTATAGTGTTTAAGTCCTTCTGAAGTAGAGAATCCGGCGCGTCGGTTTCAACATTTTTGAACAAAAAAGTGTCATCTGCGTACTGCACAAGGCTTGAAGAAAGTTGAAGTTGAAGATCGTTTGCATACAAAACAAAAAGCAGGGGGCCAAGTACAGAGCCCTGTGGCACTCCTGAACTAACCTGTAACCAGTTTGAGGTAAAGCCCCTGTAAAAAACTCGCTGCAGGCGGTTTGTTACAAATGACTCAATCCAGTCAAGAGCAGCACCCTTTATGTTGTAGCAAAGTTGGAGTTTCTTAACAAGGATGTTGTGGCTTATAGTATCAAACGCACGACTGAAATCTAAGGAGATAACATCCACTGCAGGTACTCGTGCGTCCAAAGATTGAAGCCAACGAGAACTTGCTGATACCAATGCTGTAGAACAAGACCTCCCAGGAATGAACCCATGTTGCTGGTCAGCTAGAAGTCCGTTGTTTTGACAGTGGTCAAAAATCTGCCGGCATAAGATTTTTTCCAAAAGCTTGCAAACTATTGGAGTCAAAGAAACGGCTCTGTAATTGATTAAGTTGCTCTTTTCTCCCTTTTTGAAGACGGGCACTATATTAGCACGTTTCCATGCACTTGGAAGACAACCGGCAGCAAGAGTATGATTGTAAAAAGCTGTGAGAACAGGAACAATGGCTGGAACGGCAAGTTTCAACATTTGGGCGCTAATACCATCAGGACCATATGCTTTGTGGGCGGAGAGATTCCGAATCTCAGCTGAAACCTGAGTTGAAGTGATGGAAAAACGCTCTAATGGGGGAAATTCCAACGTAGGAGAAGTGACACAGTCCTGGTCGGTGGATCCGGAGAAAAAACTGGCGAAAAGAGCATTAAATTCATTTGCAATCCGAGATGGGTCACTTATGTTTTCACCATTGATGAGGTAAGAATCGGTTGATTGAGAAGAGTTACGTTTTGACTTCACAAATGACCAAAAAGTTTTCCGATTATCCCTTTTCTTAAATAAATCAGTGACAAAGTCACTATACGCCCTTTTGGAGAGATTGCGCACTTTGTTCCTAGCAAGTTTAAATTGTTTCCATGCTATCTCAGTTCCACTTACGCGAGCTCGCTGAAACAACCTTCGCTTTTCAAGGACGAGCCGATGAAGTTCCTCGGTGATCCAGGGCTTAGCTCTCTTGCGACCACTACGGACAGGAACACATTCCTTGACACAATTGAGGAAGAAATCACTGAACGTATCCCAAGCATCGTTAATGTCGTTGTAGTCAATTACTCCCCAAGGAACTGCAGCAAGCAAAGTCTGGAAATGAACTAAGTCCGTTTTGTGGTACTGGAAGATTTCCCTAACAAGACGTGGTCATTTTCCAGGTGACCCACGAATTCTGAAAGAAACCATGTTATGATCGGATGTAGAAAGCCCAGGCTCCACTTTTACATCACATACACGATCTGGACGTGTTGTAAATATCAAATCAATCGTTGTATTGGAAGCAAAGTCACTGGAAGATCTTGTGGTCTCATTAACTAATTGCTCAAAGCAATAAGCATCAGCTAGATCGTGAAGGGTTGTTGCCAACTGGCTGGTTAATATTGAAATCACCCATCAGGATGAAGCCAGAGTAACGGTCTAAGTTGAGCTTGTTCAGAACATCCTCCAGTAAGCCGATACCGGTGTCGTCCGACGGAGGCCTGTAGTACACGCCACATAACCATCTCTCAGAATTAAGGGTGAATTCTGCAAAAACGATTTCAATGTTGGGAGGCACATCTTTCACATCAACAGATGTTGGTTTTAGTGAGTCAGATATAGCAACCAAAACACCTCCGCCACGTCGACTTCTGTCTTTTCTAAAGACACTATGGCTGTCGAAAAGCATCGAGTCTGGTATAGATGAATCCAGCCATGTTTCAGTAATAGCCACCAGTGACAAATTCATAGAATGCACAACTGCTTGAAGTTCTGGGATTTTATTTTTCACACTCCTGGCATTAATATTGGCACCGAATATCGCTTTAGTTGCAGTGTTATCAAATATACCTGGTAATGACGACGACGTAGAACTATAATCAGGTGGCGTGCCGTGGCCGAGCGGTCTAGGTCACCGGACCTAAGCTCTGGTGTTTTCAGCAGCAGAGTGTGGGTTCGATACCCGGTCATGACACTTGTGCCCTTGAGCAAGGCACTTAACCATAATTGCTTCGAAAAAGTTGGGAAGGTAGTGCATTCTGCTCTACCAGACAGGCTCCTTGTGGATGATACCCATGCCTACATCCTTAAGGACTGTGAAGGGGGTAACCCTGTTTCAGCCCCAGGAGTAGGAGGCAACGTGCCCCTGGTGTCAATTGATTTGGGTTGATAGCCCAAATCAGTTATGTGTAGCCCTCACCTTGAGTGGCCGTCCGTGGCCTTGTGAGTTAGGCGATGTCTCATAAAAAAAAAAAAAAAAAAAAAAAGGGTCGACGACACTAACATCACTCAATGTGGAGTCAAAATATGAGTCCGATAACTGGGGCAGGGCACATGTCAAACAAACCCAGGGCTCATCGGGCAAGTCAAACAGGCGAGCATATTCGGTAGGTAAAACATCTTGACATTTGATATGAAACCATTTGGAACAAGAGCTACACAGTAACCCCATTTGGTTCGACTTCACGGGTTTTTCGCATGTACCACATGGATACTTGTACACTGGTCCGGGGTTCAGTTCCACATCACCGCACGTCAATAGTATGAAAAGCAGGGTTGCACGAAATCTATTGTTACCTTGTGCATGTAATCGACTAGTGTTTACATGGCTGTCCGATACATTGAAATCTTGACCACTGAAAATACAGCAAGAGTACACAGAATCCAGCCCATTAAAGCTGAAAAATCCATCAGATTGCACCATCAAATGACCTACGGGATCTATAAAGACCAGGTTTTCAAACCCCACCTTCAATTGTGTAGCAGGTACTAAACGAACTGCAGCTAGGCAGATGACGACGGAGAGATGAAAAAATCCATTGCACACAGACGCCATCTTACATGTCAAGCTTGTTTGTTCCTGGTCAAATTATATTCACTAATAACCCCAGTCAATATGACACAATATGAATATAATACCCCGACATGAACCACATCCATAAAACATGTAACCGTAATTTTACGGATTTATGTTTTTCAAGTCAACTAGTTTTAGTTTTTATCAATCATTGTTGTTGTTGTTGTTGTTGTTGCTGTTATTGTTGTGTGTGTGTGTGTGTGGGGGGGGGGGGGGGGGGGGGGGTATGTCGAATATTACGGGGAAACTCTTTGTCCATTTTGTTGTCGTTAACACATCGTACCATCGCTCGGCATTCATTGCGCCCGTACTAAATATTGAGCAACCACCGACGCATAATTGAAAGATAGCCGCGGAAATCATGATTTATGGTTAAAATACTGCGATATTTCTATAGATAACTACAACACCCAAATAAATGAAGCTATAAATCCCCTATTCTTATTGCTTTTCAGTTTTTCACTTCTACAGTGGATACGTGGACATAAATTTGTGTGGTATGTCAACGCTTTGATGATAGACATTCACCATTCAAGCATGTTAGCCAAATGCTCTTTTATTAATTGTCGCCAAAGGCATAATGAAAAAACCCCGTGTAAATCAAAGTCGACGTAGATGGCATTCGTATTAATGAATATTATGAACTAGATCGTTTTTATTGGATTGTCAAATAATGATTCATTTTAATCAGATTCAAAATAATTCTTGAAACGTTGTCAACCTTTAAAAGTGTCCGGCCTTGCCATTCGCCGTATTTGCACTCAGTACACCGAAACACAACTTGGTCAAATGACTAACACAACTTTAGACCCTCACATGGTTTAATTTTTACTAATCTTGGTTTGTCTTCCAATCGAAAGATTAGTCAATACATTCACAAAAGACTAATATTATTTAGTCTTTTGAAAATGGTTGAATTTTACTAATTGTTCGCAAGATTAGTAATTCACAAAATTTAATTAGTAATTCACACAATTTAATTAGTAATCCTTAAAACTTTATTAGTCTTGCTCCCAAAAACAATTAGTAATATATTTATCATACTGATATCTGATATAAAAAGTCGAATCCCCTTAAGGTGATCCCCTGGCTGCCGCTTCCCAGGTTGTATCGTATACTTGGGTGTGATCCCTGGCTACACGGCAGTTTACGGTTGAATAGCTTCTGACTGGCACCCCCCGAACAAAGATAGTGACAAAATAGGGAGACCGGCGATATAGGGCTAGATAGCTCAGTTGGTAGAGCGCCGGCACGTTAAACCGGATGTCGTTGGTTCAAATCCCGCTCCTAGTCAATTTTTCTTTGTTCAACCCAAATCATTTAAAATTTACCCAGTCAGTTTCCCTTGTGGTTTATTTTTTGATAGTAATATATTTAGTCAAACAATACATTATTCAGTCTTGCTATTTTCTTCAATGGTCACGTCACTCATTATTAAGCAATGGCCAAAACATTCATTCCAAGGTTGGTGAAACTGCTTCCAACAATAATGAACACACACAACATAAAAAAAACAAAAAAAAACTAAGACAGGTCTGTATCAAGTTTACCCTATAAAGCCTTTGGTAGGCCGCGTCGAAGCTTCTAATTATCCCATATTTTAGGGTAGGCTAGGCCTACACCCCTGTCACATGCCGAACCTTGAGACCACGAAATTTAGAGACAACTCGACCGTTGCTTCGACGAGTCGACTTTGACATCATGCACGTTATGTGCATGATTGTCCATACCCACAAGTCACGGAATAATAATAATTATGATAGTTTCCGTACCTACCAGGTGCCATGCTTGGTCCAATACAGTTAGAAGGTCACCACTATCTTTACATGTAGAGCCATTCATTACTCTTGACTGGAACACACAAGTCAATTATGTTTTTTCCAAATTTATTTGAGCTGCGAGCCACCACCCTAGTTTACACACTTAACACAGAAAGAACAGACTGGAAAAGCGCGCGAATTTAAACGACAAAAACTACGGGCTGTTGACTAATTCAAGATTGGTTTTAGTCTTTCACGAATACATTAGTCATTCAATTAGTAATGTGCATTTTAATTGGTAAATTCAAAATGAAATGACTAATTGCATTGGTAACTCAACAGTTTATCGATTAATCAGAACACAAAACTAGTAATGACAAAATTGTAATTAGTATTGCAAAATAAGAACTTAGTTTTCACGTTTTTCAAATTAGTAATTATGTCTTATAATAGTATTTGTGATAAGAAAATTAGTCATTCCCTGAAGGACTAACTTTTTGTTCACGTTTGACGAATCTTGTGAACAAATTGACTAAGTGATGTTTTCAGTGATATATAGTGACAACTTTCCCTCTAGCTGAACTAACGGGTTTGTTGTTTCATGTGTGTGGTTGATCACACAAAGCATGAACTTTGTTTGCGACTGTTTTGTCAGCTACCAATCCTGTATAATTCCTTTAAGGGGTGGTAAATATTTTAATCTTTGTTTTTTTTAATTTATTTTCTCTTGATGTACTTTTATACAGTAAATATTTTGTAATTTTATATGTAAATACTATTGATGTCTATTTTTATATTTATATATTTTTGTTCCTTGTGCAATTGTAGCCAGTGGCATCGGAGTTGAAGGCTTTCGAGTCACAGTTGTTTAGTTAACTTTTTTAATTCCAGGCATGTGCCATTGGCTTTTTGTTTTGTCTTGTTCTTTCTGTTTTTGTTTGTACTTTTGATATGCCAAATAAATAATAATAATAATAATAATAATAATAACCGCATATCAGTATGAAAACGCAAATGAAGAGCCCTTTCTACGTTTTTCCATAAAACAAGGATATTTGACTTTTAAATGGGGTTTTTACAAAAATACTTTAACAGTCAAGTCCTTCAAAGCTCTACAATTGAAAGTCGTGCACCTTTCAACCAAAGAAGTGTAAATCGTTTGAGAAAACACAAGAGGTAATTCAAATTATGTTTGAAAATTAAAGAATGTCAATCGTGTACGTTTCATCCAAACCGATGTGTGTTAGATTGAGCATGGAAGGGGCGTGGTAACGGTCCCTATATTGATACAATGGGAATGCTATAGTCTGTGCAGTGTCGTGATCGAGCAGTCTAGGTTGCGCAATAACATGTTATGCTTTCGATACCGCGACAAATACATGAAGGGGAACATAGATACTGACGCTACTTCATATTTACACTGTTTTGTGATTATTTTGACGAATTAAAGAGTGGCACCAAGGTCAAATTCTGCGTGATGATTCACTCATTTTCAAATAAAAAGAATCCTTAGAAAAATAGGGGGAACAAATTACAAGTCTTAGCCTCACGTTAAAATGGTGTAAATCGCACTGTGTTTGATACCATTCAAATGCAATTTGTTTTAAATAAAAAATACGCGATGACGTCACATTTCCAACATAGGCCTAAGGTCTGTACATTTTCTGTACAGGGAATTTGTTTAGTTTATTCCCATCTTCACTAAGAACAGCTGCTACCCTGGCGATTTCAAATCCAACCTTAAATCCCACCTACTTCAAGTTGCTTTCTCTCGTTCTTTGTACCTTTTCAATTTTGTAAAGCGCATCGAGATTTCTTCCAGTTTTGTTTTGCGCTATATAAGATTTAACTATAATTATTATAATTACTATTTTCTGATAATACTCAATAATTGAAATTGAGCCCATGAAGTTATTTTTCAACCATTTCGGGTCCACTTTTCGCGCACTAAATTACGTTTTGGCATAGTTTTTTTTCTAAACTGACTTATAGGTTAGTGAGATAAGACCAACACTCGATTAGAAGAAATGTTATCAAGATGGTCTGATGGTGTATCGATTTTTTATTTGTGAGATTATAATCACGCTTTCTCTCAGCCGAGAAGCTGAATTGCAAAGGACGTGGCTATATACAACGGGTTCGAGTCACAGTCGGGCAAGTGTGCCTTTGGCAGTCATCCACATCGACCTATAATTATGACCATGGAGCACAGGGGATTGAGAGTGTTTGATTCTTTCAGAGGGAAGAAAACCGGAGGCTCGGAGAAAAAACCTCGTGGCACAGAAGAGAAGCAACTCGCAACTCGACTCACAAATGACACTATAGCCGGTAGTCGAAACAGGGCCACAATGTTGAGAGGCGAGCACTTTACGCACTCGCCCACAAATGCCGTCAAATACTGTCTAACAACTCAATTCAATGAATTGTCCCCAGGGGGAAATTTCTACAACACACACAAACGTCAAACCTTATAGGAAAAACCAAAAACATCTAAATCTATTTAATACACTAAAACCAAAATAACGATTATGGGCCTTAAGTATGTTTTGATATCCACTTACCCGTTGAAGATAACTCAACCTAAGATGTTACTGTACCCAGGTACCAGATTCAAGAACAACTTTCCAACTGATCTGCAGCCGTCGCTCGTCTGTCATGACACTGCTGGCAAAGATTGTAGCACTAACAGTTTATTTCATTTACTGTGTGAAACCCAGGCGTTTCATATCTGATCTTTCAGGTGTTGGTACACGATATGCAATGTGGTTATAGTGACGTATCCAGAATGGGCGGAGTTGAGATATTTTTTTTGTATTTGCATAATGCCATTATCAGGTAATGGAGAGGGCATAGGACTTCTTATACAAGTGATATGAGTCGAGGAACATAGCAAAATATATACCACATTAAAAATAATGTTGTACTCTTTCGAACGGTATATAAAGTTGGTTGTAATATTTTTAATTGTAAGGCAGTAAATAATGATTGTTTATTGTATGTCAGCAGCAAGCGATTGGCTTACAGCCAGGAGCAGTGTTTATGTAGCCTTCTGATGTGATTTGGGTAATAGTAGGTGAAGCGAATATGGAATAAGGAGACACACTATAGTCATGTACACATGTCATTAAAGTACTTTGAACACATCCTACTTAACAACACTTTGTATGTTACTTGGTGCTTCAACGTACCTTGTAAATCGAGGTTGACATGACATGAACATTACACATCATGTATTGATTACAACTCAAGTTGCTTAGAGAGATGTAAACACAATTTCTTCTTTACACTTTTCTGTGTCAATGAGGCTTTACAGAAGTGGAAGTTATTTGAATGAAAGCTACAGGATCAGAAATTACAAATTCGAACAACATTCTTAACATTTAATCCGAAAGCTTCAACTTAGTATAAAGAGATTCGATTTGGTTGGAGTGGACACTTTGCTTTTTAGCTGGTATCGGTAACGGAATGGGAAACATATATAAATCAGCCCCCCCCCCCCCCCCCCCCCAACACACACTAGTGTGTAACAGCCTGCAATCGGGACCCTCCTTTGTTCAACTCTTTGCGATAGCAACCGTGGACCACAAAGCCTTCCTTTGTGATAGCAACCGTGGACCTATTGTCCTCTTTTGTTATAGGTGCCCGGTTTGAATGTGGTTACCTACTCACACTCACACACCATGCGTAAAGATGGAAATTTTGCCCTGATTCCGTGGACAGCTCCAGCTTGCCTTCTAACAAAGTTACCAGATGGAACTCTCAAATCGTATTCGGTGGACACCATTGGGACTTTAACAAGTGGCGGAAAAGGCAGAGGAAGTAAGTAGAAGAAGTCTGTTCTTTCTCCAACCCGTCTCTGCAGATTGCGCAGTTTTTTTTTTTTTTTTACTGCGAGTTGATTGTCATCGGACTTTTCTCTCCATGTTAACTCATCCCCCTTTTCGGAGGTGGACAGTGTTTTTTTTTTTTTTTTTTTTTTTGTTGGTAATGAGAAAAGTTCTATACGACTCGAATTTTGTTCTGTGTTTTTTGGTTGTGTTTTTTTTTTTTTTTGTAATAAGCACTCAACCTGTCTGTACAAATTTGTTTGTAAACATAACCGTAACTATCTGCCATTTATTTATTCCCTGGGCCCATCAAATTTGTTTTTTCTTTGTTTGATACTTCTTTTAACCAGTACATAATATATGAGTGTGAAACTTAAAATAGTGTCCCTGAATGTGAGGGGTCTTTGTAATTTTAAGAAGAGAAGGAGTATTTTTAATTGGTGCAGAAGATCTGGAGAAGACATTTGTTTTCTTCAGGAAACCCATAGTGTCAAACAAAATGAAAGGCAATGGCAACATGAATGGGGAGGGACAATTTTCTTTTCTCACGGTAGTAGCAATAGCAGAGGTGTGGCTATTGTATTTCGTAATGGTAAAGGCATTGATGTGACCAATGTGTTTAGGGATGACAGAGGTAGAATTCTGATTATTGATGTTGTGAAAGCTGAAAAGGATTTTTCGCTGATTAATATCTATGCTCCCAATACAGAACAGTGTCAATCTTGTTTTTATACCGACTTGAAACAATTGTTCCTTGAAAGAAATTTTGAAAACAGAGACAACATTATTTTAGGTGGTGATTTCAATTGCATTTTAAATATTGATATTGACAAAAAGGGTGGTACAGACAAACCCAAAGAGTGTATTATTAATAAAATTAATGATGTCATTGATTTGTTTGACTTGATAGACATTTGGAGATATAAAAATCCCAATGAGAATAGATTTACTTGGAGACAACGGAACCCTTTGATTCAATGTAGGCTGGACTACTTTTTGATTTCTCATAACTTAATTGATAGTGTTACTCGCACAGAAATTTCTCCTGGTATTAGAACTGATCATTCTGCCATTTCACTTGTCATTAGCTTGTATGAAGACCCTGGTAAAGGTCCTGGCCACTGGAAATTTAATAATTCGTATTTAAATGATGTTGAATATGTTACAGAGATGGGAAAGAAATTAATACAGTGGACCAGTGAACCTACAATCACAGATGTTCAAGTGAAATGGGAATTTGTTAAATATAAAGCAAGGCTCTACACCATAGACTATGCCAAAAAGAAGAGCAAAAAGAAAAGGGACAGAAAGGCTGATCTGACCAGTAAGCTGAATCACTTAGAAAAAAAACTCGCCAATAATCCAGAACAAGTTACGCTCCATGAGATTGATAAGGTTAAACTTGATATTGAGGTTCTTGACTCTAAAGTTGTGGATGGTATTATTGTCCGGGCAAGAATCCGGTGGTCTGAAAAGGGTGAGAAGAGTAATAAATATTTTCTTAATATGGAGAAAAGGAACAGCAAAAGGAAACATTGCAGGCGTATAGTTACTGAGCAAGGTCAAGTGATTACAAATCAATTGGATATTTCTAATCTTCAGAGAGATTTTTACCAAAACATTTACAAGTCAAAAATGGACTCTTGCGGTCTACAAGAAAATAGGTTTTTCAAATGTAAAAATATGCCTATCCTTAATGATGAAGACAGAGGTACATGCGAAGGTGAAATCTCTCTTGGAGAATATTTTAATTCCCTTAACAAGATGTCTAAGAATAAAAGTCCCGGTAATGACGGTCTGTCCAGTGAATGGTATTTGTGTTTTTGGAACTTCATTGGAAAATTTCTGGCTATTGTTCTAAATACTGGTCTTAATAAAGGGGAAATGTCCTATTCTCAAAGACAGGCAGTCATTACTCTCATTGAAAAAGATGGCAAGGATAAGTGTAAACTTAAAAACTGGAGACCTATTTCCTTATTAAATGTAGATTATAAAATGGTTTCCAAAGCACTCACATCTAGGCTTTGTAAAGTGATTTCGGGCCTCATTCATAGTGATCAAAATGGCTTTGTGAAAGGTAGATATATAGGGGAATCTGTTAGAACTATCTCAGATGTGATGGAATTTACTAAACTTACCAATATTGGAGGTATTCTGTTTTTTTTAGACTTTGAAAAGGCTTTCGATAGTCTGGAATGGAATTTTGTTCTAACAACGATGGAGAAAATGAATTTTGGCCCGCAGTTTATAAGTAATGTGAAAGCTCTTTACTCCAACATTAGCAGTTGTGTTATGAATAATGGCTTAAGTTCAGCGTACTTTTCCGTTGGAAGAGGAGTGAGACAAGGAGACCCACTCAGCCCATACTTGTTTATTTTGGCTTTAGAGGTCCTTTCCTGCACCATTAGGGAAGATGCAAATATTAAGGGTGTTTTTGTTAATGGTAGAGAAATTAAAATTATTCAGTATGCTGATGATACTAGTTGTGTTTTGGCAGATGAACAATCTGCTAAAAATCTGTTCAAGCTTATCGATTCGTTCACAAAAGTTTCCGGCCTTAAACTCAATGTAAACAAGTCTCAAGCTTTGTGGCTAGGTTCTGATCGCCACTGTAATTTAAAGCCTTTTAATGTTGAATGGCCAAACATTCCAGTTAAAGCACTGGGCGTGTATTTCTCGTACGATGTCATAGCTGCAGAGAAAGTAAACTTTGAACATAGACTTAAGCACCTTAAAACTATTCTTAATGTCTGGAGAGGAAGGTGTTTAACCCTTTCTGGTAAGATCCTTTTGATTAAAACCTTTGCATTGTCACAATTTGTATACTTGGCATCTTGTATCCACATGCCATGTCAGGTAGTTAAGCAGATTGAATCCATTGTGTATGATTTTCTGTGGAATGGGGGCAAAGGTATGGTTAAGAGATCTACAATTGTAGGAGATATTGAAGAAGGCGGTTTAAAAATGGTAGATGTTAAGTCTATGTTCAAAGCTTTACGTGTAAAATGGACTCAGAGATATAACAACATTAATCAAGCAGCTTGGAAGTCCATGTTGAGTTTTTTCATTACTCCTTACGGGGGAGATCTTTTGTTTCATTGTAATGTAAATTGTGCCCAAGTGAAAGAATGGAAGAATATTCCTAGGTTTTACAAGGATGTGTTTAATTCTTATTTCGATTTAATGCAACATGATAACGTTGGGGTTTACTCACAGTGCGTCTGGCATAACCAGCGAGTTCGCATTAATAACAAACCCTGTTTCTATGAAGGTTTTTACTCTAAAGGTATTATGCTGGTCAGTGATCTGTTCCTTGAAGATGGAAGGATTGTTCCATTTGATAATTGGGTAGACAAAGGGCTGTCAACAAATCTTTTTTTGAAATGGAGAGGGCTTATTTCAGCTGTCCCTCGGGTATGGCAACAAACTCTGAGAGCGGGCTTTAAAAGGGAAATATGCAACGCCCATGGTCTTTCTGGGCTTGTTAATGGAACAAACCTTGCAGGTAACTTAAGAGCAAATCCTTCAACAAAAGAGATCCGTAAAATGTTTACTTCTAGGATATTCATTCATCCAACTGCTCAGACCAAATTTAATCAGGAGTTCGGTATTTTGAAGGATGAATGGAAAAACATATATTACCTGCCCTATCGGTGTAGTATGGAAGTCAGTACGAGAATTTTTCAATATAAAATTAATATGGATTGTTTAATGACTAATGTTAGATTATCTAAGATGAAAATCATTAATAGCGATGCTTGCTCCTTTTGCTCTAAGTTTCCAGAGACAATGAAACATTTATTTTTTGATTGTAAATTTACGCAGCCTATTTGGAAACAGTTTGAGAATTGGTGGAAAGGTTTGTCGCATGAGGAAATAACTTTAAGTTTTAAATCCATTCTGTTTGGTCAAAACACTGACCAGCCAGACCTTTTATTTAACCTTTGCATTTTATTGACAAAGAAGATGATATTTAGAAGTAGGTTTAATCAACAAAGGCCAAATTTTCATTCTTTTGTTAATTTAGTAAAATTTAACTATGAATTAGAAAGAAAGATTGCGACTGGCTCAAACACAATGCATAAGTTTATCACAAAGTGGAGGTTTACGGTTTAATTAATTATTAATTGTTTCTTGATAAGGTTTCTATGTTTTTGTCCTCTATTTTTGTTTTGTGTGTTCGTGGTTTGTTGTGAGTGCATATTTGTATAAAAAAAAAAAAAAAAGTGCTTTGCACTTTTAAAAAAATAAAAAAAAAAAGAAAAAAAAAAAAGTGGAAGTTATTTGAATGAAAGCTACAGGATCAGAAATTACAAATTCGAACAACATTCTTAACATTTAATCCGAAAGCTTCAACTTAGTATAAAGAGATTCGATTTGGTTGGAGTGGACACTTTGCTTTTTAGCTGGTATCGGTAACGGAATGGGAAACATATATAAATCAGCCCCCCCCCCCCCCCCCCCCAACACACACTAGTGTGTAACAGCCTGCAATCGGGACCCTCCTTTGTTCAACTCTTTGTGATAGCAACCGTGGACCACAAAGCCTTCCTTTGTGATAGCAACCGTGGACCTATTGTCCTCTTTTGTTATAGGTGCCCGGTTTGAATGTGGTTACCTACTCACACTCACACACCCAAGCTTGATTGTCGAACCCAATAATTGAGGACTTCTCTTTGTTCTCCCCTTGTTTATAATCATTGTGTTTTTTAGCGACATGTTGGTTTTGTACAGGAAAGTGAAGCGAGGACGTCCACACTCTGTCAAGACACCCGGATCTATATTGTTAAAGAAATTCTCTGTCAACAAAGGTGTACGTGTGTGAGTCGACCGTTGACTATTTTGAAGACTATGTTGCGATGTTGACTAATTATCTGGCAACAATTATAATGTTGCAGGTGTTTTACGGTAACAAGCAGCATTTCTGTGTCCATGTGAGTGTACATCCTGACCACAATACTCATTCAAAGACTACTCTTTATAAATCCGATTACATAATTTCGATTGATCTGAAATGTTGCCACTGTTGTGTGATCATTTTATATTTTATATTTATTTCATTTCTCGGGCAGATAAAAAGTACAATAATGCACATTGGTAAAAACATTAAAAGATACAGCAAGAAGCAATTAAAATACAGAGGAAGGAAAGAGAACCAGCTGGAGCAAGAAGGATTGCCTAAAAGAAACAAAGTTCCTGTCTCGAGGCTCTCCTCTCCAGCTGGTCCTAAAGAGAACAACAATACATTGAAATATAAATATGTATATATATATATATAAACAGCAATAACAATATTGCATAAAGGATAATCTCGTATTGGTGGTAGGGCCTTGTAGTCAAATACCGTACACACTGGTTCACCCCACGACGACGTACTTCCGCGTAATGTATAAGTCAGTGAGTCTGTTACAGTTATAATGCAAATTCTAGCTCAGTCTGTCAACAGTTCAACCACAATTTACCTGCTACATCTTTCATAGCTCAACAGAAAGTATATGATCGATATACTACAGGGATAAACAAGAAAGTAAAAGTGAATTAACGAGTACCGTGACCGCGCAGCTTATGGTCCCGTCTGCATACAGGTGAAGCGGTGCGGAGCAGGGGCTGTTTCGACTGACGCTGTCACCAGCATTTATGGTCAATTAACCGGTTGTGAGGGTATCAGTTTGTCTTCCAGCACTAGGGAACAACTACAGTAAATCACTTTGAAGAGACAGTAAGTAATTATCTTTATTAATTTGCTTGAATAAATAAACTAACATCATAATTCATCAGTCAATAGCTATTATCAGGTAATTTGCCGGCTTCGTTTGTGGTAAAATCAACTCACGCTGGACTGTGATTGATGAGGAATGAGATGGGGTGGAGGGGGGGGGGGGGGGGGGGGTATACTTCATGCAAGATCCGCAATCATTTACAGGTTGCAAGCTCAAGCTGGAATGCCTCCATCAAGCTATCACTCAGTAGTCATACTTGCACCCATAACAAATTGTCAATGATATTTCACGTTGGTTTCGCGTTTTTTCCCCCTGATATGCTGTTGTCTACATTTGAAATCTGCTAAGGTTGACAAAAAAACACAGGAAATATACAAGAAAGAGACAACATATTAATTTGTTTAGATTAAAAAACATAATTAACAGGCTGAGTGGCAAATGAAATAAGTACGAACAAAAAGACACGTTTTATAATCCGCGGAAATAGTGCATTGGGCTTGAGCTATTACCCTACGCCTACCAGGTATCGGGGAGGGGGTGCTGGCTGCTGGGTCATCACGACGTTGACCTTAGCCTCTAAGGGTTGACCTCTTCGAAGCCCGTTGTGTTGTCACAAACAATATTTTACGACAAAGAAATCGAAAGATGCGATGATTATTATCACCGACAAAGGAATACGTGTAATAGAAAGTGTGACCAACGAGAGTGACAATGGGCAATTTTTACACAACAACAAAAGAAACAACTAGAAAACACGTGAGCTGTATTTGAGCAAATACGGGTATCTCTGCCCAGCGGGTTGGCAGCCGCAGAAGTTGACTAAAAAGCCGACAACAGACGACAACTGTCAACAACCGAAGACAAGTCGTCTACGTCTATTGAGTGCAATGTTTGTGTGAGCTGCGACTTGCATTATGTTAAACAAGTTGTCAGTTGTTGTCGCCAGTTGTCGGTTGTTTTAAGTACGGCCCGACATCTGGGTACCATTTTTTGTTCCAATTGTGGCCGTTTACAAAACCACGACTTGAGCTTGCACTCTCACTTGGGCTCCGGCTTGGGCTCTGTCTGCCTGTTTGAAGCCCCGTACGGCGGAAAGCACGCGTATAACTGACGGAGCCTAACGGCCTGGTTTCGCAAATGGCCTGACTGAAACGGCCTGACTGAAGAAGGAGAAGAAGAAGAAGAATATCCAGCACAAGGACAATATCTCTGCCGTTGCACGGGCAGAGATAAATACCCCTAATAAAAGAACTCAAATAATAACTGTAGGCCCTACCGGTATTAATTTGTTTTGTTATAGCTTGATGAAGCCAACCCTCCTCCCCAAAACCACCAGCCCAATCTTCCGTCTGGTTCCAGGGTTAGAGGGTCCTCCAATCAGTGGCTTCCTTGTCTTCGGTGTGATCATTGACTGCATATTGTGTGTTTTTTGAGACAGATCCAGTCTGTCCGTCTTTCCTTCGCAATAATTAAACCGAGTCATGTGGAAAGAGAAACCCTACTCTGAGTGTTGCACGAAGGCCTTCTTCAATGCATGTTTTCATTCTGCAACACTGCCTCAATGGTTGACACTTGTTTGGAATTCATGGTGGTATCCGATAATTAAAGCTTGGTATACGGAATAGTTCAACTCACTGGACAAACAGCGAGCATTAAAACCTAAAACCTCGATCTGTAAAGGAAAACAAAACACAAACAAAAGGACTACTTCAGGCTATGTGTAAACTATTTTCTTTGAACCAAGAGTGTTGAGGTACATCATTGTGAGAAAACCGATCTTCTCTCTGGATTAAAGAAAAGGTCACAACATTCCATCGCCCTCAAAACATTACTGAGGTTTCTTAAGATTCTTGGAACGAGCCTAGGCATATGGTAAAACTATGAAAAAGTGCCGTAAATACACAACACTGAACATACCTGTACATAAAGTGACAATTCTTCTGCTCAGGAAGGTCATTCGTGCAATTTGTATGAGTTTCATAAAGTTGCTTTTGCGTACTTTGAAGCTCCGGGTAAATGGGGTTTATTGATCAAGAGTGGTATTTAGAGTGGTATTATTTTAGGCAAAAAGAAGCATTCATTTTCTGTGTAAAACATTTATTTGTTGATTTAGATTTGTCCTTCAAGTATTACCTGTATGTTTGATGGTGGCCTGATAAAGAAAAGAACCATTGGAGATGAGATGTCTGCTGAACTCCACACAAAGCAAGACTGTGACAACCGGTCCAAAGCGCTCCATCAATCATGTGGTTGATTCTATACGAGATGAGAAGGATGACTTGATGAGCAAGACACTAAAACCACAACATTCATCATGATGTGAACAAAAGCCCTAATGAACTGTCTGCGGCATGCCCACAAATCATTGATTTTGTTCAACGTAACCTGACAGACAAGCAAGTTTACACGTTCTATCACATCCACACGTATCAACGGCATGTTCCTTCGTCTCATCACGAAATTGTCTCCTTTGTAGGTTTCACCCCATAACTCTCTTGTTTATCTTCATATTATGTATATTTTGTAGGATGTGTTGTAGGGTGTCGTGGCCGAGTGGTTAAGAGCATCGGATTCAAGTTCTGGTGGTTTAGTCATCGGGGTGTGGGTTCGAGTCCCTGTTATGACGCTTGTGTCCTTGAGCAAGATACTTTGCTATAATTGCTTCTCTTCACCCAGGGGTATAAATGGGTACCTGCAAGGGTAGAGGTTGATATTGTGTTTGAAAAAGCCTTCGGAGCGTCACGGCAGCCCAGGGCTGTATACTCCACAGGGAGCTGAGAAAGATTAAAGGAATGTTATTGGCCCAATGACCAGGACACTAATGTAAAGCGCATTGAGACATTATTGTAAAATGCGCTATATAGGAACTGGTTATTATTATTCTTAATATTTTGTTCGCAATATAAACCTCCAATGTTTGTAAAAACATTGCATGTATAGGTTAATGTGTTCAAAATGTATAGTCTTAACCAGAAACAATAGCTTAATGAAATAGTTCTTTGGGACACGTGCGCGGTGAATTTTTCAAAACTTCACCATTCCAACCCAACCATCAATCACACATACACTTCATAATGGGGTTCAATGCAAACTCATACGCCGTTGTGGTTTCCTGTACTCAATATGACTAGATCGAGTTCCTATACGGACACAATCATCGTTTGAAAATAATGTACAAAGCATGTAGAATTTGAAACAGTGCTTCTTGTGAATACAATCTCGTGAGGTTTGCGGTGTTACACAACGAAATTTAATCTATGTTATCGACAACACGTTTTTTAGAGAGATGAGTTCGCGTAGTATCTTTTGCAGAGAGATAATTGGACTTGATTTCCGCAACTAACAAAATACTGATAAAATTACTGTAGGCTTGTTCCAGCTGCGTTGTGGCGTGTCATGGCCAATTGGTCTATTTCATTTGACTCAAGTTCTGTTAACCGAATCGTTGGAGTGTGGGTTCGATCCCTGATTTCTAGAGCAACTATGATTGCTTCTCTTAACCCAGGTGTATAACATGTGATGGGTGAGATAGAACTTTGTTGGATAAAAACCCCGTAGCTCTATAGTACAAGCAGTTTGTGGTTGTTACATACTCATCAGCCAGGCAAGGAGTTGGGAAAGGCTATAGGACTGGTCTCAGTATGCCTGATGAACAGGGGGTAATGGGGTGAACGTTGAGTGTTGTACACAATAATTTGTGATGATTGAAGTACTCTACTATGACTTTATGATGCACCTCCAAATTATCGTCTGTTCAGTAAAATAAATTGGTTGAGCATCGTTTCTCTGCTTAGTTGGTCCCAATCAAATAAAGGAGAAGAAGTCGAGCACTGGAACCCAATTTCAAAAAGCGGTAGCAGAAAGTGTGCTTAGCATTGTTCTGCTGGCGAACACATTAGCAGGGAGTCAGTCACTAACAGTAAACATGACCTGTTATTTTGGCTGGTAACCTGTTCCTGGTGATAAGCAAGTTGGTTGTCCCTGATAGGTTGATGAAGTTAAGCCCTATAGGCTCTAATTCAATAGGTGCTCAGCTAGAACGTGGACTCAAACTCTGGTGTTTCTGATCAGAGTGTGGGTTCGAGGCTCGGTCTTGACACTAGTGTCCTTGAGCAAGATACTTTACCATAGTTGCTTTGTCCTTCGGGTGGGACATTCAGCGTGTACTAGGACTAGTAGTGCACGTAAAAGAACCCAGAACACTCATCGCGGAAGAGTATGTGTTAAACCCCAGTGTTTCTGGTTCACATAGCAAGCGCCCTTTTTACAGGTTTCCTCAAGCTTGCAAGCTACAATGATTAAGTTTACTTATGAAGCATCCTTGGTTTCATTACCAAACGGGGAATTATTATTGCTCAGTACACAGTCATTCTCAAATATGCATCTCTGTGGAGCAATCTAATGTTTTTTCCTTTACCCATGTTCATCTTCCCATTGACTTTGTACAAACAAATTATAATGGATACTGTGGAATTGACGCCATTTACGAACAATAATAGAATAGTAGACTTCCGAAAAATTGTTTTATAAAAACTGCTAAAAACTTTGAGGAAGCATTAGAACAGATTAACTTATATAATGGTGGCGGTAGAAAAGACCAGTGATGACGTGTTTTTGAAGCTTCATTATTGTGAATCTGTTGTTAATTCGAGGCTGTTGGTTTTATGCTTAATCACGCATCGGTACAGTACTAAGAAATTGAACACAAAGAAGGCTTCGGACTCTGTTGGTACAAATCTCAGTGCGAGATCACCGTCACTGTGTTGCCTGTCGGTAAGGCCATATTTTCAGCCGGTATAAATTTCCTCTTTGCGACAATGCTTAAAAAGGGCCACAATTCCTATCTCATTATTATTCATCTCGGGTCACTCACGTGATACATTTCCTGATGCTTCTAATGCTTAAGGGCCTCATTATATTGTTTTCGAAAAACAAGGTATTCATATCTATTAATACATTATGCAAATGAGGTAATTTGTTGGTATAAGGTGTTTCTTATTCTATAACAGACTCAATAATATTCATTTATGTAAATTTATGTGGTCAAACGTCATTGGATGCGGCTTGCGTACAGGGTGGATAGGGCATCAAGCTCAGACGAGAAAGCTTAGCTATTCACACCACAAACAAAATCAAGGCGACTAACCCTATTTAGGCGACTCCCACATATAAATTAAAAGTAACATCATGTGGAGAGGTTGCATTTAGTAAATATTAAAAAAAAAAAGTGATTGTTGTTGGTCGATCGTTGGGAGAGAGGATTTTGGAAAGTGACGATGTTTGATTGCTCTTTTACTCTTGGTGATTGCAATGTGACCCAAGACACTGGTGGTCTCTGAAAGGCTGCATATTAACAGGCACGGCACGAGCAAATATCTCAGATTGACACAAACTATTTTTCTCAAGACTTTTTGTGTCTGTATGAGAGTGCCAGTGGCCATACCATTAATTGTCGTACATGGTATGAAGTCGATATTAAATTAACTTACAATGGTAGGTCATCTAAAACTTTGAAGGAAGTTTAGTGTGACTAAAGATATAGCCTAAGCTGTAAGTGAACCATAAGGGTGTGGGTCCCCCCCGGTCAGAATCCTTGCCCCACCCCTTTGCTCCTAAAATGAAATCAAAAATGTACAATGCAAGGTCCGTGCAGAAGGAAAAATCCCGCTTGCCCCCCCCCCCCCCCCCCAACAAAAAACCCCAAAAATTAAACATAAATAAATAAAGAAAGAAAAACGCTGCTGCTATGTTGAAGTGTCTGACATTCAAAGGAATCCAGTTTGCGTGCAAGCCACGAATTTGTACGATACTAAGGCAAATACGGGTATAATTTTTCATTGTGATCACGACACCGCAAATAAACTTGTTATGTAACCCGTAGGCCTATCGTAGCTTCGCAAGCTTAAAAAAAAAACCCACTGAGCCTGGACTTTTGCACAGCGTACACAATTTAGTCAACTGGAAGAAAACATAAAAGCTGACTCACGAAGACTACACCCAACGGTTGTTACCAATTTATACGAAAAAAAAGGGCGAACATCTGAAAGCTTGTTCAACTGTTATTTCAACAAGTCTGGTATTTGATGTGGTAATTAAACAATACCAAATGTAAAACGGCCTTGTTTAGTCTACGTCCTTGTCAGGAAATGCCCTGGAAGCGAAGGTCATATTTTTGTACATGTGTCTTGGTCAATGGTCTCAATTTTGGGATCGATGATAATCGAATTGGGCAAAGCCAGCTGTTTCTTGCTCTGTGTTATATAGGTAGTTATGAAACTACATTGCGGTAACGGACATCGTGGATATAAGAATTGTAAACTATTACTAAATAAGAGGAAACCTTATTATAAGGTTCCTGGAGCGGTACGCAAGTAAATGGCGATACGGTAAATACTGTGGGGTCGATGTGATGCGGTTTTGCAACATCGTACACTCAGCGTGCACTTGTATGTTTTTGCACATGGGATTGTGCATGTAGGCCTGTGTTTTGTACATGTGTTATGTACATGTACAGTAAAGGTACATTCACATATGTAATGCAAAGTACCATACAATACTGACACTGTATGGTGGGGTGTGAGGGGCTAAATGAGCAGTTACAAATATATAAGAGCACACCCATATTTATCAGAGCAAACCAATAATTTATAAGAGAAAACCCATATATATATAAGAGCAAACCCACATATATAAGAGCAAACCCACATATAATATAAGAGCAAACCCATATTTATAAGAGCAAACCCATATATATATAAGAGCAAACCCACATATAGGCCTATAAGAGCAAAAACATATATTTAAGAGCAAACCCATATATAAGAGCAAACCCACATATAGGCCTATAAGAGCAAAAACATATATTTAAGAGCAAACCCATATATAAGAGCAAACCCATAATTAATATATATAAGAGCAAACCAATATATATATATAAGAGCAAAACCATATATAATAGTGGCTTCTTATATAGCGCTCATATCCGTCACTCAGTGACGCTCAAGGCGCTTCAACAGTCAGTATTTTCCTGCAAGGTATATATGTGGAGCTACTTTTTGAATTTTGAGACCTATTTCTTTACATAGCACCACGTAATGGTTTACAAGGTGCTGTGGCGCAATATGCAGCCAATCAAACCAGGAACACCGGGGCAAACCCCTTCTCTTTTCGATAAGTGCACTGGGTTCTTTTACGTGCATTACACAACACACGGGACCAACGGCTTTACGTCCCATCCGAAGGACGAAGCAATAATGGTCAAGTGTCTTGCTTAATAAGGACACAAGTGTCACGACCGGGACTCGAACCCACACTCTGCTGAATAGAAACACCAGAGCTTGAGTCCGGTGCTCTTATCCGCTCGGCCACTTACATATATAAGAGCAAAAACATATATATAAAAGACGAACACAAATATATTACAGACCACCTAAAATATAGGCCTATAGAGGATCAAAGACGAATATTATAAAGGACCTATGACAAAATATATAAAGGACACAAATATATTGAACAGCGCCCTCTGTATATTGGACAATCCAACGAGGAAAGCTCATGGAAATTATGCAAGCCTACGGAATCCCAGCACGCATAGTTCAGGCAATCAGTGATGTGTATGCTAACACTTCTGCCAGGGTGCTGACCCCAGATGGCGAATCGGACATCTTCGAGATCATGGCTGGTGTGCTGCAGGGGGGTACACTTGCGCCCTATTTATTTGTCATAGCCCTAGACTATGCTCTGAGGCGAGCAATCATGGGGAGGGAGGAGCTGCTGGGTTTCACTCTCGCACCAAGGCAAAGCAGACGGGTGAGTGCTGTTGTAGAGACCGACTTCAACTTTGCAGATGACATCGCTCTGGTCTCGGATTCGGTGCAAAAGGCACTAGCCCTGCTCCACAGTGTGGAAAGCGAATGTAAAAAGATTGGCCTGCAGATCAATGTCAAGAAGACGGAAGTCATGTGCTTTAACATCGACACTGGGGATGTGAAAATCAACACCATGGACGGCACTACCCTTGCTGTGAGAGAATACTTCATACCTGGGCTCGCACATCAGCTCAACAGACAAGGACATCCGAGTAAGGAAAGCACAGGCTTGGAAAGCATGCCAAAACCTCAAGAAGATCTGGAGGTCTATGATGCCGGACAAACTCGAGCGAGCTTTATTCCGTGCATCCGTGGAGTCCATCCTACTCTATGGCTCTGAGGCATGGACCCTTACTACAAAGCAAGAGGCTCGACTTGATGGCTGTTACACTCGCATGCTGAGGATGGCTCTAGACGTGAGTTGGAGAGACAAAGTCAGCAACGGGGTGCTCTATGGCAACCTGCCAAAGATCTCTACAACTATCAGGCTTAGGCGTCTGCAATTGGCTGGACACTGCGTTCGACATCCAGATATAGCTGCAAGCCAACTCATTTTCTGGGAACCCACCACATGGTGTAGCCTCTCGAGGTGGGCAGTCACTAACCTACGTGGACCAGTTGCGTCGTGATAATGAGCTAACCTCTGCAGCTGAGATCAGAACAGCTATGGGAGATCGTGATGTGTGGCGTGTATTTGTTGCAGTCCGACGAGAGTCGACCTGATTGATTGATTGATTGATTGTATATTGGACAAAGTTTTAAAAGGCACACACTCGTCAACACAAGGAGCGTTTTTGTTTATTGCGCCCTCTGCCATTCGTCCTATGAAAGGCGGTTTTCGTTGTTTGTTATTGCTATTCTGGTAATATAAACAACACCCTCTGCGTGGACGTCGTACATGACAAGAAGCAAATTGCTTCCCCCTTAACACCCCTCTGAGGGTTACTGGGCTTGATAATGATGTGAAACAACCTTCATACCCCGGGTTAGACTTGTGGACAAGTCGTTAAATGTCTGTCGCGGTGATAGCGGATCTGCTTGCTCGCAATATCCCGCGAGAGGGCTGCTCTGTGCGAGATTACTGCTCTCAAGACTGGTCACATTTACCGACTTGTGAAACCCGCTGGCGGTTTGTGCACGGCCTATGGCCACTTCAGCCGATTTCGTACGGACGCATCTGATTGGTCAATTTCGTTATATCTATGAATATTCAAACTGTAGATGAATATTAAACATCAAATCCTGTACTGGATGGAGTTTTATGTTGCTTTGATGCTTTGATCATGCACGATCAAAACCAAACACTGAGTGGTGAGAGTGATTGTGTTCATGAATATTTTGACACAAGAAAATACGTATTCAAATTATGGGTACAACTTCACTAAAACTTGTAAATAATTACAAAAAATCGAACGTAAGATTTTATTTCCAGAGTCCGAGCAACGGAAGCGTGTTTGACAGTGTACAGCGTGTGGGGAGACGCGTAACACACGGGGCAAATCGTGTAGCTGCATGCATGCCATGACGCGCAGAGTTTCTCTCGGTGGGGCTCAGCACGACGGAAACCCCCTATATCCTAGCCATGCCAAGAGATAGCTGTACCTGGAAGCTCATGAACATGTGGGAGGGGTAGGGAGCCAGACCACCAACTACCTTGTCATTGCGAGTTTGTTAGTCGGTAAACCTCGCTGATCGAATCCGCTGTTTTAAAATCGTTACGTTTCAATGTTCGGTGTACGTTCCTTCCCCCGATTTGGAAATTAAATAAGATTTATGTCAATAAATAGGAATACCACTCTTATATTGACGGTGCAATTAAGTTAAACAATTTGTGAGACAAAAACGAACCCCCCCCCAAAAAAAAAAAAAAACACACACAAAAAACCAGAGTCCGTTAAGGAACAGGTGAAAAATAAATTACAAATTAAAATGTGAAAACAAAAAATCTCACTCTGAATTTTTTTCCATCTCTCGACACACAAAATTCCAACAAAGTCATTTCGTTTCCTCAAAATATTATTCAATCAAAATATTATAATTTTGTCACATAAAATTATATTTTTTTAAATTTGTAAACAAAGTTGTGTTTTTCTAGGTAGCAAAATAGATTTTTCCTAGAAAATACGTTTTTGTTCCCTCGAACACGCCTTCTTTCCCCCGAAATACGATTTTGTTACCCAGAAATACGCGTTTGTTCCCTGAAAGATACGCATTCGTTTCCTCGAAATATGATTTTGTTCGCACAAAATATAATTTTGTTCGCTCAAAATATGCTTTCGTTCAATAAAAATGAATTTTTTCCACCGAAAGGAGATTTCTTTCCCTAAAAACAAGCTTTCGTTTCATCAAAATACGACTTTGAATTAGTTGCCCGAAATATACTTTCATTCGTCCGAAATATGCTTTCGTTCCCTAAATATACTTTCATTCGTCCGAAATATGCTTTCGTTCCCTAAATATACGCTCCCGTTCCTTCGCAACGAGATTTTGTTCCCCAAAATTCCTCTTTCGTTCCCAAAAATTCCTCTTTCGTTCCCAAAATAATTCCTCTTTCGTTCCGTTAAGATAGCTTTCGAAGCCCTGAAGTCCAATCACACAAATTTGTTAAATTCCGTTGTGAGGGGCGACTATGAGAGGGGACGAGTTTGTTGTCAGGGGCGACTTTGCTAGGGGCGAATTTGTAGTTGGTGACTTTGTACATGTTCTTTTTTTAAATTGGCGACTTTGCTAGGGGGCGAGTTGACTGGTTTCCGTGTCCGTTGTTTATACACAATCACTGTAGAACACATCGGGTTAAATGATTGGAGCGTATCAGTAACTATTCACGGTAGGCATATTTATTTTTATGAGGCAAAACACACATCTTAAACAATTATTATAATAATGCATTTTAAGATAAGTTTACTTTATTTCTTTAGTTACTAAACTAATGAAGGAGTTAACACCCACAAAACACACCCACAGATGTCTCAAGCGCAAGCATTCAGTACATTTACAGTAACTAAAATTAGTACTACCCTCAGATAAAATGGACTCGTCTTCATGATCGTCGCTACAGCAACCGTAATGTACACTGTGTCCGTACATGAATAAATGAATATGTACCGCGGGCGGGTTTCACAAGTCGTTAATGACGAAGAGTCAGCAGCCAGCAACTTCGCGCGAGAGCAGTGATCTCGCGAGAGCATTCTTTATTAGGCTACAACACCACACGCGACTCGACTCACCGCGACCATCATTAACGACTTGTCAACAAGTCTAACCCCGGGTTTAATACGATATCCCAGACTGCATTGAAAAATAGTAGTTCTTCCTCAGGGAGATAAACTATGACGTCACGCGTTCCACAGGGTTAATTTGTTGAAAAATGTGTCGATGGGAACGTTGACATCCAACTGTGGTCTTTTTGTAACATAGACAGACGCATAAATGTTGGTCTCAGAAAATGTCATTGTTGTTGGTCTTTCAGTGAATTGGTCTCGGTCTAAACATCTGGTTTTAGGAAGAAACAAAATCAGTTTCAGTACTTTGGTTTTCAAATAATACACATCTTAAAATAAAACACAGTTAAATGTAATTACAGGAATGGAACTGGCCTGTTGACACACTTGGCAAACTCAGTAGTCTAGTCATCTCAACAAAAATCATTGAGACTTTTCAAAGAAGAGTTTGAAATGCTTAACACCAAGAACAAAGCAATCTCCTGTCAATCAGTTTAATATCAGTGAGTAGTCAATTCCAGTACCCTTCAATGTCTAGATGTAATAGCCTAAATGCAAAACTAGCAAGTAGTCAAACTTCTGGGACCAAGTTGATCTGAACAGTATTGAATGTTATGTGTCTGCTATTCTGTTTCTTTAAATAATTTAGTTTAACAAAGTGTTTGGCTATGTAGAAACTATTTTATGCTGATTGGAAAGTAAATTTACCCAATGACATAATTATTATTTGGAGTCTCCCACATGGCCTTTTAAGAAATACTCAACTTGGGTATAAACATTAGGCCAAACAGTTTTGCTATGCACTCTAATATATTACATTTAATTAAGCAATTTAGACCCACTTAATTATTATTTGCTCTAAAATGTAAATAAATAAATTAAATTAATTATAAAAAAAGTTAAAGCTAAAACTAAAAGTATATTTTAAGCCAGCTATTGTAAACTTCTGCAAGGAGACTTAGAAATAAATGGAGCAACTGGCTCCATCCAAGAAAGAGAAATAAAAAAACACAGAAGAGATTCAGCACTGCAACCTTTTGTAACGTACATGTATGTACATGTACATACATGTACATACATGTACGTACATGTACAAGTATGTACTTTTTGTAAAGTTCACCATAACGAAACCACATTTTTTTGTAGACACAACAGATTGTCCTTGTACAAAATAAAAGGTCTGCTGATTTCTCACAGAGGGGATTTCCCTTGCTTGCGAAATACAGTCACTGACAATTTTAAAGGGAAAGTAATGGCATGTGAATATCACATAGTGTTTTTCAAGGGGGGAAAGTATATAAAGTAAGTAAAATCAGCACAATTAAGTACACTGTAGGCCTTCACCATAATGCCATCGCCTTGCTTCATACTCTTAGGGCCAGTTATAGACATGCAAAGAAGCAATTGCGAATACTTGATTTCAGGTATACAAAACAAAGGCCAGACTAATGTATCTTGGCTTCCCTTCCAGTCCTGATTTGGTTACCACAATACCTCTCAAGTACATTGTACAATGGAGTATGTGAGTGTGTCTACCAGTTCTGCAGTTTAGAGGACTCAAGGCCAGTCTGAGACTCAAGTCCATTGTTGAGGACTTAGACAAATTGAGGACTCAGACTCGGAGCTCCATGACTTTGGTGTATAAAACTTTGGTTTTAACGAGTTGACAAATGTATGTAAAACCACCTACATAATGACGATCACATGTTTGAACACCAATATTACATGCCAATTGGAACCTACATTTCAACCATCAGTGTGTAACACTGTACTTTTAATTCCTTTGAAGAAATTAGATGAGAAAAATTTATATATAGCTATATGTGTCTTAATAATGTTCCACTGTTTGGGAGCATCATCTCAAAAATATACTTTTAATAGGCTGACAATTTTACAGCAACAACTGTACAACGTAAAACCTAATTGTTGGCACAAACACTGAATTGATCACTTTACAACATTATTTATAGACTGTACCTCTTCTTTAAACTCTTCTTTTGTATACACAAGAGGCATTTTCTCTGTGACACCAGGCAAACTAACATTGAGTGAAAACTTACATCCGTGATCACGTTCCGCACATAAACCCAAAACAAACAACTAAAACCCAACCCCAACACAACTTGTTTATTTGTAGATGGAATTTCCAGTGGACTGCACTCTCTGCAACGACAACAGTCTCCAGGTAATTGGTTTGGATTCCTGAACAAAAAGGTACATTTTTTTTCCTTAACAAGTTTTGCTTCTTTCCAATAGACATGTTTTTAAAATCGTCTTTTTTATATATGTAGAAACTGATTGCAAATTTACTTCATTTGAATTGGGTAATGTGTGTATGGCCCACCAGTATATAATGATGACTTAAGGAAACTTCTGGGAATTAAATCTCCGCACAAAACTTTGTTCGAAAACAACTTTTGATTGATTTCAAACTTGATGTAATTGCAGTGTGGTTATACCATGGATGTTCAACGTGGACATTGCTGGCGTTGTGAAAAAGCTCTCCCTGATCCGCCCATAAGGTGTGATGACTGTCCACTGGCTGTGTATTGCACTACATCATGCAAAGACAGAGACAGGGTCAGGCACGAGGCAGTAGAGTGTCAGGTATTCGGACCTAAGTGCAACACTTGCGGTAACAAGAATGATATAAAACCGGTAAAGTGACTTTTGTGGGCATAAAAACTTATATATTTTCACCAAAGTAAAATGTTTCTCAAAATGCTTTATCAAAAGCTGCAGCTGTAGGCTTCCAACCAATGGGTTTTTGTTGTCATTAAATTTAAGAGTGATTACCAAACGTATACATGTACCTTCCCTTTAATTTAAAAATGTTTTATGTCCAGAAACACTAGGCTTCTTTAAATGTGTGTATTCAACTAAAAGAAAAAATCAATGCCTAATGTAATGGCATTTCATTTGACCAGAGCATCAATCAAGGACACTGACTTACATTGGTCGATGGTTCAAATACTACTCTAGTAAATTGTTCTTTGTTCAACCCCCAAATTATTTAAAACTTACCCAGTCAGTTTATAACTTGTTGTGGCGGTTAATTTATTAGGGTGTGGGTTCCAATCCTGGTTATGATACTTGTGTCCTTGAGCAAGACACTTAACTAGAACTGCCTCACTTCACCCATGGGTGAATGAGTACCTGTGAGGGCAGAGATGGTTCTTGTAAACTATATTCAGATTTGTAAACTACATTGGTAGCACAGGCATTCTCCCACAGAGGGAGCTGAGATGGCTTGAGGAATGAAATGGGTAATGGTGTGTTGGAACGCCATGAGTACCATCGAGTAACTGATTTAAGCGCTAGGCCTATATAAGAAGCCATAATTATTATAATTATTTCAACAAAAACAACAGAACCAAAAGCCATCATTCTGAAATAGACTCATTGTCACTGGATAAACAACAAGCTATGGTATACAATGTTTGCTATCAATATTACTTTGAGAAAATTGTTCATGAAAATTGTTCCTTGGCATAGCTCACAAAAAGCTAAGATAGGTCTTAACTGTGTCTTAAAGGCTACTAAGCAAAGAGTGGTGTCACAATACAAATCACTACAATGATACTGACAACTCATCTTAAGATGAGTCTTAGCACTTTGTGAAATTTATGTAACTGGAATTCATCAGGCATACAAGTCCATTGCAAATTTGATCTTTAAAAAATCTCAAAAAAATCTCTTTGTAGTTTATGCATGAGTTTTGCTCTGATCTTTTTCAGTGTGCACAGTGTACCAACGCTTGGTATTGTAATAGGAGGTGCCAAAAGAAAGACTGGAGAAGCCATAAACATTTATGTCGACAAACTAAATATGACATTAAAGCACTAGCTACATTTTGCAGGACGAAAAACTTTAAAGTTGTATCAGTCAAAAGAACAAAATGTACTCCTTATTATATTGGGAATACCATTGCTAAAGATTTCTTAAATCTTGACAACAACGAATGGACTTGTGAGGTTGTGACAAGGGAGGACATGACCAGGGACTACCATGTGTTGTCTGCTGGTTGTGGAGATCTGCGGAATACAGTCTTAACAACTGGTTCCCTGCCTGACAGGTACCAAGGAAAGCTCCACATTACCCTGGATGACTTTGATCCTTTTGTCATGGCGAGGAATGTCCTGTTTCTCTATATGCTGGTTCGGTTTGCAGACACTGAGGGAATGGAGAGCAGTCTGACTACCATCTGGTACTCAGTTCACATCACAAAGAAAGAGTATGACCTGATCAAGACCAGCTTGGATGAGCTCATTCAGATGAACTCCAAGAGTCTCTATGAGCTCACCAATGGGCTGGTTGACGTTCAGGAACCCGATTTAAGGCTTATGTCTCAGGTTTGGGAAAAGTGGCAAGCTCTTGAATGTCGACGGCATGTTGAAGGTTCAATTAACCTCAGAAAACAAAGGAAAGAATTACTGGCACCAGTTCTTGAGCAGACGCAATGTTACCTTTTGCATGTCAATGTATCCCCAGAAGATAAAAGGGCCATGGAAGAGTGGTTTGACCATGGTTTATTCTTCTCATATGAATCGCACACATCGGACATGCCATTTGACAATGCAACAATGACCGGGCGAAAGGGTATAAAAACCAGCACCTATAGCTCTTTTGACCTTCGTGCCGATACAAATACTTTTGAAGAAGTTGGAAGTGTTTTTCTTTCCCATCAACCGAAAGACTATGAATTTGTGTACTGTATTACCTCAGACGCCATTCCTTTTGCAGTGTGGGACTGCCTAAAAGTAAAAACAAGCACTTCTGAGCTCAATGGTTACACATCCCCAATGGTAAGGTATCACAAGTATGTGACCAACCTTCTCTGCAAGGTAAAAGATCGAATCATTCAAGGAAGGCTCAGCATCCAAGTCTTTCTGACCAACTGCCTGGACTTTCCAGCACTTCATGAATCTCAACTGATGCCAGCCTTTGATCGGATCTTCACCTCCAACATTTCAGACTACCTTGGCTTTGCTAAGCTCCTCCAGACACTCAAGCCTTTGCTTAATTGCAAAAACAGGTTCTCTGTTATCGTCACTGAGACTCTGAATTGGGGTGACTTTTTGCCCAAACGTCGGGCATACTATGAGGAGTTGGAGCAAAGGCACAAAACTAATGTTATCCTTGCATACTTTGCAGACAATGAGGTATCTCCTTATGAGTCTCGCCCCCTCTGTACAAATACTGTGAGAGAGTATTACAACAATACTGATTGCTTTCTGGTATATCTTCGTGCTGATATAATGGCAGGTGGACATGGGATACCATCACTTACAGAAGTACCATCATTTGGTTCAGTGATGAACTTCGGTGGGATGCAGATGCGTGACTTTCGGAAGGAGCTGAATAGGGTTGTCCCATTTAAGTATCGCTCAAGTGTACGAGGTCTTACCCCAATGAGTGGTTTTGAGAGAGCGGTTGAGTGGTGTCTCCCTGACAATGACACTGAATGTTAGGGTCTTGTCACATGAGCCTACTTTACACAGGCAACTTTTGAGGTATTAAAGTGTGCAGAGCATGCAAATGGAAAACCTTTGGCAGCCTGGGGGTTGCCTGGATTTATACTGCTCAACATTGGTTGTTTACCTCCTTTTGGATTCATTAGATAGTGTCTAAAAAGACAAGGAGGAAGGAAAATTAATAGGCCTATTAAAAGCAAAAGAAAAAAAAAGCCAAACCTAAACCTAGGCCAAAACACCAGAATGTTAAAGTTCACAATAATGAACGAGACAGTCTCTTTCAAGTTCTGTAAAGCTATCAGCGCATGAACATGATGAACTATGCATATCAAAATTAATGTGCTTACATGTGAAGGCACGTAAAATAGTTCCTCTAAATGTACCGCTTTCCTTTTGACTTATTTTAATGCAGTTACTTTATTACTGTATCAACACTCAAAGCCTACTTTTTTTAGCAACACTTCAACTTTGGATTGGGCATTTGAGTATGGTAATGGAAAGAGATTTTAGAAGTAGAATATAATGATTCACATAAATATTTCTTGAAATTG
The DNA here is from genome assembly GCA_037783415.1 of Leptasterias polaris. Lineage (NCBI taxonomy): Eukaryota > Metazoa > Echinodermata > Asteroidea > Forcipulatida > Asteriidae > Leptasterias > Leptasterias polaris. The sequence goes on from JAZGTN010000232.1 coordinate 110,782, forward strand.
TGTGTTTTTTGTAAATATTCACTACAGCATAAACGCGGTCTGATATTGTGTAGTAACTAAGTGTTTGATTCCACAAATTAAGTGGCAGACTGTGTGTTCCGCCGGTTGTATTTCAAGAGGCAAATTTATGTTTTTTGATAACTACTCATAATAAGGACATACTGCAGGTTTTTTTTTTTCCATCAACAACAAAAGGATAATGAGTACATGTGTAATTCCAAACTGCACAATTTTGGAAGGTTAGAAGGCAATGTGGGCGCCCCTTTGTAAGACATATACATAATAGATGAATGATTTATTCAAACTGGTTTTCCCACCATTTATATTACTCTAACTATTTTTATCTTTGGGGAACAAAGGTCAACAAATATAATAAATAAATTAAGGTATCTATGCAAATGTGAACAAATTTACATACATTGTTTATGTACAGTTAAATTAGTTAAATTAGTGTCAGATCTGTTTGCTTTACATTTAAATTCAGGAACTTAAACTACCTTTAGTTATGGACAGGAAGTTTCATTTTGCTTTGAACTAAACTGTACATAAATACAGCAAAATGAGGGTTTCCTGTGGTTTTTTACAACAAAACATGTGTTTCACAGTGTAAAGATACATGTACTATATGTACAATGTAGTAGCCCAACCAACTGTTAATGTGGTGTAATTAGTTAGTCTTTAAGTGCTACCATGGGCCTTCCTTGTTTTATCTATCAGACTAACACGGCTATTTTTTATTATTATAATAAATTGTAATGTTTTTTTCAGGTTTTTTGTTTTTTTTGTTTTTCCAATTTGACAATCATTTTAAGTCTGGGTAATTATTTGGGTAATTCTCTATGGGAGAAGAAAAAAACGTAAAAAAAAAAATATTTACATATTAAACCCTTTTTGTACATTTTCCAGACCTCAATTAAATGGGGAATTCAGTTTTTAAAAAACGAAGTAAAAAAAAAAAATAATAATAGATTTCTGGAAAAACAGTGATTTTTGAAATTTATGATTAAAAACAAGCAGATTTGGTTAAACAATGTTTTTGGGGTACATGTACTTTCTGAATTACAGGGAAAAAGTTTGATTTATTTCATATTGTTACAAGTTACCAACATTACTCAGGGTCATTAAAACAATAAAACTAGAATAGCAAAGCTGCCATTTTGTGGCGAGCTGCCGATCGCCCGATAGAAAAACAAAGACTAATAGAAAAGTCAATCATTTAATTGATCATCTGATGTTAGGGGTGGGGACATTAACAGGTATGCGTATGTACTTGACCACTGCGTACTTGGTTTAAAGTGCATATGTGTGAAATAATGGGCTACACAATTCTCAAGAAACTAAACAAAGGAAATAGAAAATGTGCATGAAATGTGCATTTGACAACTGACCATGTGTTGTTATGTTTGTTTTTTATTCATTGGAGTAGGCTCAAACAAAAAATTTAAAGAAACTGTATTTAAAATCTATATGGGAAATTGGGGTTGTATCCAGACAGGTGAGGAAACAATTAAAAAACAGAAAGATCTCGGAACCTCAAATATGACGGCATGGTGACAAATATTGGGGAGTTAGACTGCATTAAATCTTTGTGTCAGTAACAATATTTGATTCAAGTTTCAAGTCAGTACATCATTGTAATAAGGAGTTTACCATTTAAGGTTTTCATTGTTTTAGCTCATTCAACTGGAACCAGTGATAAACTCTTTGAGTTTTATCATTTCATACGAATCTACATGTAAGTAGCAATATTTAATTCAAGTTTCAACTCAGTACATCATTGCAATAAAAAGTTATGACCATTTAAGGTTTTCATTGTTTTAGCTCATTCAACCGGAACCAGTGACATAGAGTTTGGTTTTTGTTTAAACAATTTCTGCATGTCTGGTGTGTTGTAGCAAGTCCGTTCAAATTTAGTTCTAGAACATCCATCATTTAGTCTAAAGTTTTTATAAAGTCCAGAGGGCACAATGTTCAACATTTCTGTGAAAAAATTGTTGAGAAACACAATATATGGATGTTATTGTATTATTCACTTAGGGCTTTTAGATTCCATAAATCAAAACAACTAAAAAAAATAATAACAAAAATGTTGAAGCTTGATGCTAAAACTTTAACATTTATTGAATGCGGGCAGACGGACGGACGGACGGACGGACGGACGGAAATGGTCATTACATAGGCTCACTCTGCTTCAAAGCTCGCCAACCTATTGTGAGTTGCATTATCTTGATGCAACTTGCCCTCTAATCCTACCCTTTCATGCTTCCCGCATTGTTATACCCAGAATGCAGTTACCACCTTTATGGTCCAGTAATCCACCCTTTTCACACTGACCATCCTTTGTCCTCACTACTTTACTCTGATTGGTTCTTAGCCAACCCATTGTCTGTAAATTAATAACTTTGATTGGCTATAATCTTCCCGCTTTTTTTCTGGATACCTTCCCCTAATCCTTTGCTCCTCTTTTTGCTATAAATGGATAATGTTCTTGTTTGTACTTGTTAATGCCTCTGACGAAGGTCCAGTTTGGATCGAAGGCCATCTAAGGCCATCTACCCTACTAATTTTATATACATATATATATAGGTATATATACCTATATATAGTGTAGGCCTTCATTTAAAAATGTCAAAATTAGCACGTAATTCCGTTACCGAAAAAAATGCAAAAGTTACTTATTTCACAAATGTTCTTGTTTTTTTTTCCTTCAAATCATCTATGTTGAGAAAAGACCCTACTAAATAAACATAAATGAAAAATTAAAACTTTGAAATAGTAATTTCTTGGCATTTTTCCAAGTGGTAACAGAATTACGAAACGATAACGGAATACACAAAGTATGTACATTTCGTCCAGATTATGTACATGACATATTGAATAGGAGATTTGCATGTAACCTTGGACAATAACTTTAAATACTAAGTTACATAGTAAAATTATTTCCCTCTTTAATTTGTTATAATACAACTAAAAATAATCAGGTGTTCCACTAATATTTTTTACTTTTACTATTTCTTGTTTTGCTAATAGTTGTTTGGATGCAGTTTTATTGTATTTTGCACGATAAACTAGTGAAATACGATAATACAATTTTTCATTGTCAAATACGATTTTCGGTAAATAAAAAAATTAATACATAAATACATGTAAAACCATTTAAAGGACTCTAAATTGCACAGTTGAGCATTTAAAAACCATAAACAATGCGTACAAATATTCCAAGGACAATTTCTTCCTCAGCCGCTTCGGTCGCATTTTCTGGAATATGCTATTTTTGCTTCGAAAAATACTATTGTTACTTTTTGGGGTACTCTTTTTTGTGGGCAAAGGTTGGCATCTCTGCTTGCCGATCCATTTGAAATTTGTAGAATTTTATGGAATTTGATAAAATGCTGTTTTCTGTATAAAGTATTTAGCAAATCCTTCACTAAACTTGAAATGAAATATTCCGAATTTCCATTTGCATGGTTATTAATTAATAAATCTATGATACGTTTGTTAACATGGAACCACAGAAAGTAAAAAAAAAAAGAATTTGAAGAAGCAAATATTGAACATTTGCAGTTCATGATGTATGTTTTAAATATTTCTATTAAAGATTTCCCTCTTAAATGTTAAATGGATTCAAAGCCATTGTTTTAACCAGGACACATTATAGGCAATCTTATTTGACAATGTTTACCTTTAGGAAGATTACATTTGAGCCCGCCCTTAACATGTTGACCAATCACAGCCTTTGCTCCATGTATGCCGGTAAAATCCTCAAGTACAGTCTGACAGTGGTGTTGTAGGCAATTCTGTGATTGGTCAATATGTACGTAAGGGGGTGGGGCTTAATGGATTGGTCTATTAATTGGGCAAATTCTAAAATCTGCTAACCAGCAAATAAACGCAGTCATCACCAGACTGCTTTCATTTGACCTTGACCTTTGACCTTAGAAAAATGAAGCCCAGACATGTTTAGGCCTACATTTACATTTTGATCTGCTAATTTTCACCTAGCTTTCCCCTTGTGTCATTTTATAAACTTCAAAAAAGTTATATTGTGATGAGTTTATGTTGAATTTAATGTTATGTATTGCATTTACCTATTAAAACTATGGCATAATTCCGTTACCGCCCAGGCGTAATTCTGTTACCGTGATTAAAATGAAAATTATGAAAAGAGTGATTATTGTTTTAACGTTGTTCTGCATTGTAGTTAACAACACCCCTGAACTCTACAAATAACAGTTAGTGTCCAATTTTAGAATTTCAGAGAGTTTTATTAGTTGATGCGAGAACTCAAATATGCTTGTCCTCTGTCCCTTAAAGGGTAATCTTGTGGTATTTTTTATTTTTATTTTATTTTTATTTTTTTATTTTTTTGGGGGGGGTCAATCAATTCTATTGAGTCTTGGCTCCCTTTCCATCTTTAGATTGTCTAGCATAGAACATATTTTCTTGGGAAAGAATAAGCCTTGACAAAGTGACAAATGGGCGTAATTCCGTTAACGAAGAATTGCCCATTTAATCCACATTGACCTGTTGCCAAACCTAATTTATGTGGGCATATTTAATGTGAAGTAGTTGCAGATCACATACCGATGCAGGTAAATTGTACAGCAATATCTTTTCGGGAAAATTAAAATTTACTAACATATTTTCATGAAACTTTATTTACACTGATGTAAAAAATGCACAAATAACTTGGCAAATATTTGGTCCAATGCATTTTGTGCAGGACACGCCTTTAAACATGTGTTTATTACACTGGCCTCATTATGAGCCAAGATGCTATCCTTGAAGTTAACGGTGCAGCATCATCACTGTTGTCTTTGACCATGCTCTGACAAGCTTCACACAGTGTTCTCACTGTCCTCAAGAGTGCGGATGTCTCCGTGAATTTGGACTGATACCGATATTGAGGTAGCTTCACACAGTGTTCTCACTGTCCTCAAGAGTGCGGATGTCTCCGTGAATCTGGACTGATACCGATATTGAGGTAGCTTCACACAGTGTTCTCACTGTCCTCAAGAGTGCGGATGTCTCCGTGAATCTGGACTGATACCGATATTGAGGTAGGTTTTACCCAATGCTTTGCATACTGTAACTTATTGAGAATTTAAGGAAGAATAAGCTCCTTGGTTTGGAGGAAATTGTCAACCTACATGTATGTCGTGATTTATGGAGTAAGGTTAAATTATAAAGATCATACAATAATAAGTGATCAAACCGATCCCTAAATTGAATGCTTTTATTCTTAAAACTGTTCTTGTACATGTATATGTACATGTATAATGATGCAGTACATTTTTTCAACATGCAACAAATTTGTTCTTTTCTTTTTAACAACAAAATGAGTAGCAAACATTGAAACCAAATAGGTAATCCAGGGTGATTTTAGAGACAAACAGAAAGGACATTAACAAGACTATGAATACCAACTAAATACCGAAAAATTACTTTTGGGAAAAAGGGTCTATTAGAAAAGATAATCCCAATTTTATGTAGTTCATCATTTGGCCCATTTCTTGTCCAATTATGGACACAAGAGGTAAATCTTCACACTTATTGATAATATTAATAATGATCAACAATAATAATAGTGACCTCTTATATATCGAACAATTCTGTCACACAGTGACGCTCAAAGGTACTCACAATTTGTTGAAAAGGGGGATAAAAGCCTGTTTTGGCAATCAATCAAAGCAAGTATCTTTACAGCTATAAAGTTACTGGATAATGAGATGAATTAAGCCACGTTATGATGTCCTTCCAAAAGCTGAATTTGTCTACAGTCCCAAAAGAGGTGTAACAGCTTCTCACACTCTTCATTACTGTATTTTATTCTACAAAATGTTAATGTTTTGATATCTTTTTAGCAAATAATAGCAACAGCTGTCTTGTTTTTAGGATGTGGACAATAAAATAAATATATTTGTTGATCAATATATCTACATTGTTTCTGGATCTATCTCCGCATTGTACAATAATGTATTCCAGATCATCATCTGACATTTCTCATTTGGGGAATTCCTTCATACATTTTGGATGTGAAATGCAATGTACATGTATATGACGTAGGTTTACATGTACTTTAAATGTGACGTTTCTCTACAGTCACACAGTGAATGAAGCACTCATTATATTGTACATGTTTGGGGTCTGCATTTTGTATTTTCTATTTTCTATTCTGGTCTTGTCTGAAAATATGGCAAGACATTAAAAGCCTGATTAACTTGAGCGGGCCATTATACCCCATGATCTGCTACTGGGTGGAGATGCCATAATTTTGTAGTATCTCATTTTCTTTCCAATGTCATTTTTGTCATCATCAGTTTTCTTGAGCTTGTCTCTGTCAAATACATGCATTAACAAATAAAATTGACATGTACATGTATGTGTTGTCAAGACATGTGTTTCAAACTACGAGGTTTTGGTTTGTTCCACACTTTGAAAGTAGGCACTTCCAAGATTAAGGTTACTCCTCAAGCGTGTTTGATCAATATGGCAGACCTGCGTGAACTGGAGACTTTGAAATGCTAGGTGGCAGCAGACTTAGGCCACCAGGACACAATTTCATGACTCTGCTTCCGCCAAATTCTTAGACTTGGTTCCAAGTCTGTGATCGTGGTTTTTAGTCGTCCTGATAGCCGATACATTATTGGCTGAAACGGCGCCCTCTTGTGGATAAACCTCCGTCTTGAACCTACGATCACAGACTTGGGAACATTGTTCATCGGTTTGTACACACCCTATGGCGAATTAGTCCAAAAGTGGACAGAACACTCTGATTGGTCAGAATCTCCGAGGCCTTCAATAAAATGCACATTCAAACTTAACCGTTTATACCACGGGATATAGTACAGAAATACAACACTGATGCACGTGTAACTAATCTGTCTCTGCTCGGTGATTCTACTTACAGTTTGGAAACAAAAAAACCCAAAGTGATTCTATTTTTTGTATTCAAAATACGTAAACAACGTTGGGAAAATCTTTGGACGATTCCATTCAAATCAAAGGTATCACAATTTTTCGTCTAGTAAGGATCAGGTTGTGTCATGTTTATTTTTCAACATTTTGAGATTAAATCTGGTATTATTTTATGTATAAATTATATATAGCGTACAAAGCACTATAAAATAAAAGCAATGGCTCGATTTTAAAGAAAATGCTGAAGTGATTATAACCTATTGGGAATAGACGCAACCAACAGGAGTTTTGTGGCCTCCTGATTGGTCATCTCTCTGGCATAGTGTTGTTATGTAAATGTCAGTTGTGAATAAATGAATACCCGTATACACAAGGGGGTCAAGTCTGCCAAATGCTGTGCTTGCGACCACCATTATCCGCTTACCGAGCAAGCGATAAGTTTTGCGCTAGCAGTGTAAGTGTAGAATGCCTAAGAACGTGGTCTTTTGTTTTTAGACCTAGGCTATATTTTCATTTTAAAAATAAGAATTATGTTGTAAACTGCTTACAAACCAAAATGAGCTGTATTTAAATACAACAATTGTTGTTTCAACCTTTCGACCCTCATGGAGTCTATTGTACAAAATAAAAGGTCTGCTGATTTCTCACAGAGGGGATTTCCCTTGCTTGCGAAGTACAGTCACTGACAATCTTAAAGGGAAAGTAATGGTATGTGAATATCACATAGTGTTTTTCAAGGGGGGAAAGTATATTAAGTATTAGTAAAATCAGCACCATTAAGTACACTGTAGGCCTTCACCATAATGCCATCGCCCTTGTTCTTGCTCTTAGGGCCAGTTATATACATGCAAAGAAGCAATTGTGAATACTTGATTTCAACAAAACAATTAAAGGCCAGACTAATGTTCATTGCCTTCCCTTCCAACCTTGATTTGGTAACCAAAAATACCTCTCAAGTACAGTGTACAATGGGGCATGTCCACGCATTCAAACCGAGGACTTGGAGAGGGTTTTAACAAAAGGGATCCGGGAAAAAGTCACACCAAGGACGTCCTCGATTCGATTTCGTGTACAAAACCAATGGGGACGTCTAAAAAAAAAAAACTATGTCCAAACATTGGGAGAACAAAGAGAAGTCCTCGGTTGACACCATAAACACAGCTGCTCTGAGTATGTGGATGTGTCTACCAGTTCTGCAGTTTAGAGGACTCAATGCCAGTCTGAGACTCAAGTCCATTTTTTGAGGACTTAGACTTGAGAACTCAGACTCGGAGCACCATGACTTTGGTGTATAAAACTTTGGTGTTAAAACAAGTGGGGAGGTCACTTAAAGAATTTAAGTCCAAACAATGGGAGAGCACAGAGAATTCCTGGATTTAACGAGTTGACAAACATATCATGTACATGTATACCACCTAATGGACGATCACATGTTTGAACACCAATATTACATGCCAATTGGAACCTACATTTCAACCATCAGTGTGTAACACTGTACTTTTAATTCTTTTGAAGAAATTAGATGAGAAAAATGTATACATAGCTATTTGTGTCCTAATAATGTTCAAATGTTTGGGAGCATTATCTCAAAAATATACTTTTAATAGGCTGACAATTTTACAGCAACAACTGTACAACGTAAAACCTAATTGTTGGCACAAACACTGAATTGATCACTTTACAACATTATTTATAGACTGTACCTCTTCTTTAAACTCTTCTTTTGTATACAAGGCATTTTCTCTGTGACACCAGGCAAACTAACATTGAGTGAAAACTTACACGCGTGATCACGTTCCGCACATAAACCCAAAACAAACAATAAAAACCCAACCCCAACACAACTTGTTTATTTGTAGATGGAATTTCCAGTGGACTGCACTCTCTGCAACGACAACAGTCTCCAGGTAATTGGTTTGGATTCCTGAACAAAAAGGTAACATTTTTTTCCTTAACAAGTTTTGCTTCTTTCCAGTAGACATGTTTTTAAAATCGTTTTTTTTTTTATATGTAGAAACTGATTGCAAATTTACTTCATTTGAACTGGGTAATGTGTATGGCCCACCAGTACAAACAAAAATGATGATTTAGGGGAACTTCTGGGAATCAAATCTCTGCACAAAACTTTGTTTGACCCTTTCTGGCTTTTAAAATTGCACAATAAAGTTTGAAATTATGTTTGAAAGTGGATTAACGAAAACAACTTTTGATTGATTTCAAACTTGATGTAATTGCAGTGTGGTTATACCATGGATGTTCAACGTGGACATTGCTGGCGTTGTGAAAAAGCTCTCCCTGAACCATCTGTAAGGTGTGATGACTGTCCACTGGCTGTGTATTGCACTACATCATGCAAAGACAGAGACAGGGTCAGGCACGAGGCAGTAGAGTGTCAGGTATTCGGACCTAAGTGCAACACTTGCAGTAACAAGAATGATATAAAAACGGTAAAATTCTTTTGTATCATTAAAGGCAAAGTATGGGGCCTACCTTTGGTTTTTGAAAGCGTTCAATTAGTGTTTTTTAAATTGTTGATGTACAATAAAACCAACCTGTGAAACTTTCAGTTTATAAGGTGGTCGCGTTTTTGAGATACCACCGAAAATCCGGAGCGAGAATGTGCAATTCGGGGGCAAAAACTTATATATTTTCACATAACCACAAAACTTTGAAGTAAAATGTTTCTCAAAATGCTTTATACTTTTGAAAGCTGATGTAGGCTTCAAACCAATAGGTTTTTATTGCCATTAATTTTAAGAGTGATTACCAAACTTATACCTTCCCTTTAATTTAAGTCTGATACGAACAAAAGTTGTATTTTTATAAACACTAGGCTTTTTCAAATGTGTGTATTTAACTAAAACAAAATCACTGCCTAATGTAATGGTATCTCTTTTGGCAAGAGCATCATTCAAGGAGATGGCATGAATTACATTGGAATGCCAGTCTAAGTGGTAACAGCAAACATTAAAACATGTGGTAATATTTCTGGCTTAAAACACACTTTAAAGTTGTTAAATTGTGTCATGCCAGGAATTCTGTATGCAACATTGGGGTTGAGCAAAGACAAACTGACTAGAGCAGGATGTGTACCACCGACCTCCGCATTCTCTATAAACTCATCAGCTATGATAGCCCTATGTTGGTGGTCTCCCCCACTGTCAATATCTTTGTTGGGGGGGGGGGGGGGGGGGGGGGGTGGCAGTCATAAGCCATACAACCTTCAACTTCCATGCAGCCAGGGATCACACCCAAGTGAAAGCTCAGTTGATAGAAATGAGGAGACCGCCAACATGAGGCTAGATAGCTTAGTTTAGATTTTTGTTTTACATAGGTAGGGTTATAGAGGCGTCTGTCTCCTGAAAAGATCAAAACATTACCGATGCCAGCAGGGATAGGCCTGTATGTAATTGTAATAAGTAACTTTTAGTTCTCCGTTGGCGAGACAGTTGTATCACCATACTGTGGTTTGGGCACTGGCCTGGTGACCAGTCTTTTTTTCTTTATCTTTTTTTTTCCAATTTGTGCATTTTAACATGTGTTATGCGCTTTTGATTATTTTGTGTGTGAGGGGCGCAATACAAATTTTAATTATTATTATTATTATTATTATTATTATTATTATATCTCAGTTGGTTGAGCAAAATGCCGGCTGGTTTAAATACTGCACTAGTAATTTTTTCTTTGTTCAACCCCCAAATTATTTAAACTTACCCAGTCAATTTATTACTTGATATAATATGTACAACACATGGATTACTATTCTGGGAAAAAGAAATGCACGAACAACAACAAAGACACAGTGCGTCGTGGCCGAGCGGTTTAGTGCATCAGTCTCAAGTTGTGGCGGTTAATTTATTAGGGTGTGAGTTCCAGTCCTGGTTATGATACTTGTGTCCTTGAGCAAGGCACATAACTATAACTGCTTCTAAGTGTGTAGCTGTAAGGGCAGAGATGGTTCTTGTAAACTGTTTTTCAGATTTCTACATAAAACTACATGTTTTGGTAGCACAAACATTCTCCCACAGAGGGAGCTGAGATGGTTTAAGGAATACAATCGGGTAATGGTGTGTATGAAACAAAATGAAGCAATTGTAAATTACAAGAGCTAATTTGAACTTATATTTTTATGACTAGTGTTTATACTTGTGTAAATGATAATTTTGATGTGAGACTTTGTAGAAAATAAACCTCTGAAAGAAGGATTATTTATCAGAGTGGACATTTCTTATCGTACTCGTTGAATCCTTTAACTGGACAGGTTATTAGTTCTGACAAGTGCCATCGAGTAACAGATTTAAGCGCTATATTAGAAGCCATAATTATTATCATTATTTTAAAAAAAATAACCCAAAACAGCACCAAAAGTCCATTATTCTGAAATAGACTCATTGTCACTGGATAAACAACAAGCTATGGTATGCAATGTTTGCTATCAACATCAATTTGAGAACATTTCATGAAAAGCATGATTAAGCATCTTTGACTAGTATTATCTTGCCTTGGCCCAGCTCACAAAAAGCTATGATTGGTCTTAGCTGTTATCAATCTTAAAAGCAGAGAGTGAGGTCACAATACAAATCACTACAATGATACCGACAACTCATCTTAAGATGAATCTTAGCGCTTTGTGAAATTGATGTAACTGGAATTCATCAGGCATACAAGTCCATTGCGAATTTGATCGTAACAAATCTCACAAATGTCTCTCTGTACATATGTAATTCATGCATGAGTTTTGTATTTTTATTTTTTTATTTGATCGTTTTCAGTGTGCACAGTGTACCAATGCTTGGTATTGCAACAGGAGGTGCCAAAAGAAAGACTGGAGAAGCCATAAATATTTATGCATACAAACTAAAGATGACATTAAATCACTGGCTACATTTTGCAGGTTTAAAAACACTGTACTTGCATCAGTCAAAAGCACAAAAAGTTTCCCTTATTATTTTGGGAATACCATAGCCAATGATTTCTTAAATCTTGACAACAACGAATGGACTGGTGAGGTTGTGACGAGGGAGGACATGGCCCGGGACTACCATGTGTTGTCTGCTGGTTGTGGAGACCTGCGGAATACAGTCTTAACAACTGGTTCCCTGCCTAATAGGTACCAAGGAAAGCTTCACATCACCCTGGATGACATTGATCCTTTTGTCATGGCGAGAAATGTCTTGTTTCTTTATATATTGGTTCGATTTGCAGACACTGAGGAAATTGAGAGCAGTCTGACTACCATCTGGTACTCAGTTCACATCACAAAGAAAGAGTATGACCTGATCAAGACCAGCTTGGATGAGCTCATTCAAATGAACTCCAAGAGTCTCTATGAGCTCACCAATGGGCTGGTTGTCGTTCAGGAACCCGATTTAAGGCTTATGTCTCAGGTTTGGGAAAAATGGCAAGCTCTTGAATGTCGACGGCATGTTAAAGGTTCAATTAACCTCAGAAAACAAAGGAAAGAATTACTGGTACCAGTTCTTGAGCAGACGGAACATTACCTTTTGCATGTACATTTTACCTTTTGCTTTTTGCTTTTTGCTTTTACCTTTACATTCCACATCACTCCGGCGCAATGCATGTGTTGCCAGGGGGCCCATACTTACAAGCTCTGCTTCTTTATGGGTCCCTCCACAGTCTCACCCATATAATCATTATATATTGTTTTGCTTTATACCCAGATTTTGTTAAGTAGTGACTAAATATTATGTTTTTGTGATCTGTGTATACATTGATACTGTGGAAATTAAATCAACAACAACAACAACAACATGTTCATGTATCCCCAGAAGATAAAAGGGCCATGGAAGCGTGGTTTGACTATGGTTTATTCTTCTCATATGAATCGTACTCATCGGACATGCCATTTGACAATGCAACAATGACCGGGCGAAAGGGTATAAAACCCAGGGACTATAGCCATTTTAACCTTCGTGACAATACAAATACTGTTGAAGAAGTTGGAAGTTTTTATCTGTCGCATCAACCAAAAGACTATGAATTTGTGTACTGTATTACCTCAGACGCTATTCCTTTTAAAGTGTGGGATTGCCTAAAAGTAAAAACAAGCACTTCTGAGCTCAATGGTTACACATCCCCAATGGTAAGGTTTCACAAGTATGTGACCAACCTTCTCTGCAAGGTAAAAGATCGAATCATTCAAGGAAGGCTCAGCATCCAAGTCTTTCTGACCAACTGCCTGGACTTTCCAGCACTTCATGAATCTCAACTGATGCCAGCCTTTGATCAGATCTTCACCTCCAACATTTCAGACTACCTTGGCTTTGCTACTCTCCTACAGACACTCAAGCCTTTGCTTAATCGCAAAAACAGGTTCTCTGTTATCGTCACTGAGACTATGAATTGGTGTGACTATTTGCTCACACGTCGGGCATACTATGAGGAGTTGGAGCAAAGGCAACAACAAACTGTTTTCCTTGCATACATTGCAGACAATGAGGGACATGTATCTCCTGGTCAGTCTGGTACCTTAAATCCAAATGTGGTGAGAGAGTATTACAACAATACTGATTGCTTTCTGATATATCTTCGTGCTGATATAATGGCAGGTGGACATGGGATACCGTCACTCACAGAAGTACCATCATTTGGTTCAGTGATGAACTTCGGTGGGATGCAGATGCGTGACTTTCGGAAGGAGCTGAATAGGGTTGTCCCATTTAAGTATCGCTCAAGTGTACGAGGTCTTACCCCAATGAGTGGTTTTGAGAGAGCGGTTGAGTGGTGTCTCTCTGACAATGACACTGAATGTTAGGGTCTTGTCACATGAGCCTACTTTACACAGGCAACTTTTTAGGTATTAAACTGTGCAGAGCAGGCAAATGGAAACACTTTGGCAGCCTGGGGGTTGCCTGGAACCTGGTTGCCTTTAATTACACTAAGGTGTGCTCCACATTGGTTGTTTACCTCCTTTTGGATTAATTAATAAGTGTCTAAGAAGACAAGGAGGAAGGAAAATGAATAGGCCTATTAAAAAAAAAAAAAAAAAAAAAAAAAAACAACAACACCTAAACCTATGCCAAAACACCAGAATGTAAAAGTTCACAATAATGAACGAGACAGTCACTTTCAAGTTCTGTAAAGCTATCAGCGCATGAACATGATGAACTATGCATATCAAATGTAATGTGCTTACATGTGAAGGCACGTAAAATAGTTCCTCTAAATGTACCGCTTTCCTTTTGACTTATTTTAATGCAGTTACTTAATTTTACTGTATCAACACTCAAAGCCTACTTATAGCAACACTTAAACTTTGGATTGGGCATTTGAGTATGGTAATGGAAAGATATTTTAAAAGTAGAATATAATGATTCACATAAATATTTCTTGAAATTGTGTGTTTTTTGTAATCATTACAGCATAAACGCGGTCTGATATTGTGTATTAACTAAATTTATGATTCCACAAAATGGCAGACTGTATGTTCCGCCGGTTGTATTTCAAGAGGCAAATGTATGTTTTTTGATAACTACTCATAATTAGGACATACTGTATTTTTTTTTTTTTTTTTTCATAAACAACAAAAGAATAATGAGTAATTCCAAACTGCACAATTTTGAGAGGTAAGAAGGCAGTGTGGGCGCCCCTTTGTAAGACATGTACATAATGACTGGAATGATTTATTCAAACTGGTTTTCTCACCATTTTATATATTACTCTAACTATTTTTATTTGGGGGAACAAAGGTCAACAAATTTATTAAATAAATTAAGGTATCTATGCAAATGTGAACAAATTTACATACATTGTATTTTTGTATATGTACAGTTAAATTATTTATGTTAGTGTCAGATCTGTTTGGTTTACATTTACATTCAGGAACTTAAACTCGCTTCAGTTATGAACAGGAAGTTTAATTTTGCTTCGAACAAAACTGAACATAAATATAGCAAAATGAGGGTTTGCTGTGGTTTTAACAACAAAACTCATGTTTAACAGTGTAAAGATACGTGTACTATATGTATGCACAATGTAGTTTCCCAACCAACTGTTAATGACTAATATGTGGTTATTATAGACGATGTGACCTCTGTTTACATTCAAACCGCCCTCTGTTGACAAGTCTGTTGTCCAAGTCATGTTCCGCCGGGCAAAAAGACGCGTAGTCATGGTAATATTGCGTGTACTTTCTAGCTGGCTGTCAAGTACACAAAGGTTTTGCCCGGCGACATGCGCGCGCATCATGTTATGATTTTCAAATATGGGTAATTATTTTGTTCACATTAACCTGTTGCCAAACCTATATATTTATGTGGGTATATTTAATGTGAAGTAGTTGCAGATCACAGACCAATGATGGTAAATTGTACAACAATATCTTGTTGAGAAAAAAAAAATACAATTACATATTTTCTCGAAGCTTTTATTTACAATGATGTAAAAAATGCACAAACAACTTGGCAATTATTTGGTCCAATGCATTTTGTGCAGGACACGCCTTTAAACGTGTGTTTATTACACTGGCCTCATTATGAGCCCAGATGCTATCCTTGAAGATAACGGTGCAGCATCAGCACTGTTGTCTTTGACCATGCTCTGACAAGCTGCACACAGTGTTCTCACTGTCCTCAAGAGTGCGGATGTCTCCGTGAATCTGGACTGATACCGATATTGAGGTAGGTTTTACCTAATGCTTTGCATACTGTAACTTATTGAAAATGTAAGGAAGTATAAGCTCCTTGGTTTAGAGGAAATTGTCAACCTATGTCGTTATTTATGGAGTAAGGTTAAATTATAAAGTTCATACAATAATAAATGATCAAACCAATACCTAAATTGAATGCTTATATTCTTAAAACTGTTCTTGCAACATGTATAATGTTGCAGTATATTTTTTCAATGACAAAAACAACAAAGTGAGTAGCAAACAGTGAAACAAACAAAAATAGAAAATCCAGGGTAATTTTAGAGACAAACAGAAAGGACAATAACAAGACTATGAATACCAACCTAATACCTAAAAATTACTTTTGGGAAAAAGGGTCTATTCGAAAAGATTACCCCATTTTATGTAGTTCAGCATTTGGCCCATTTCTTACAAGAGGCAAATCTTGACACTTATTATTAATAATAATAATAATAATAGTGGCCTCTTATATCGCATGTTCATGCAGTGACGGTCAAAGGCGCTCACAATTTGTTGAAAAAGGAGAAGAAAAAAAACTGTTTTGGCAATAAACCAAAGCAAATATCTTTACAGCTATAAAGTTACTGGATAATGAGATGAACTAAGTCACGTTATGATATCCTTCCAAAAGCTGAATTTGTCTACAGTCCCAAAAGAGGTGCAACAGTTTCTCACACTCTTCATTACCTGTATTCTATTCTACAAAATTTCAATATTTTAATATCTGTTTATCAAATAAAAGCAACATCTGTCTAGTTTTTATGATGTGGACAATACAACAAATCGATCTGTTGATCAATATATCTAGTACTGTTTCTGGATCTATCTCCATATTGTACAATACTGTATAGACCTTTCCATTGTTGATAAACAAAGTGTGCCGGTTGGCAGGGATGGCCGAATGTTAGCAAAACATTCAGTCGTGTTAACAAATGTTGTGACCAAATTCAACATTTTCTGTAAAGATTCATGAACTGAAATACGTTTTAATGATTGGTTGATTTGTTTCAACCGAATTCAATACTATTTTTGAATATTTTGTGTAACATTGCTACAAACTATGGCTATAAGTTGATTTGCAGTTATGGCTTTCCATAGTTTTCCAACCTCGGTTGGCAAACACTCTGGGTGTGACGTTGCAGTAGAAAGGTCTATTCAAGATCAACATCTGGAATTTCTCATTAGGGGAATTCCCTCATACACTTTGGAGGTGAAATGCAATGCACATGACGTAGTAGGTTTACTTATGACGTTTCTCTACAGTCACACGGTGAATGAAGCACTCAGTATATTGTACATGTTTGGTGACTCTGCATTTTGCATTGTACTCAAAATCTGCCTTGTCTATTTTCTATTCTGGTCTTGTCTGAAAATATGGCAAGAGAGAAGCCGATTACAAATGACATATTGTTGCATGATTTAACTTGAGGTGGCCATTATTCCCCCATGATCTGCTACTGGGTGGAGATGCCATACTTTTGTAGTATCTCATTTTCTTTCCAATGTCATTTTTGTCATCAGTTTCCTTAAGATTGTCTCTGTCAAATACATCAACAGCAGTCTCTGTCCTTGATGATGTGACAATTGATTGATTTATTTATTGATGATTGCGCTAAGGCTTCAATGTACAAAGGTTCACAATAAAGCGTTTTACAGCATCCTAAATGGGTTACAATTAAGCGAAAATTATAATTTAATAGGAATCTGAAACAAGGGAGTATTAAAACTGTAGAGGTCCCCATGAATGAAGCTAATGTAGTAATTAGGGTCACCGATTTGAAACCCACCTAATTACACCCTATGGACTGTTTTTCACGGGACTCAGAAAGCACTGAGTATCCATAGTGTTTATCGCCAAAAATAGTAATCTACATGTATCCAGCTATTTAGCAAGATGTGTACAACGCCTAATTGAGCTGTTGGACAAAATTAGGAATAATTTGAGAGTAATATTAGACATCAGGTGACAATAATGTGCTCGAAAATGAAGTTGCATCCCATGAAAGGGTCTTACAAGCATCTAGACCATTACACCAATAGCATTTCCCTTGGAAGGTCCCTTTTTTACTCTACATTTTGGCATGTTTTTCATTCTTTTGTTTCTGTATTGCACAGGAATCAACAATTATATCATACAATGGATGTTCAGCCTGGCCACTGCTGGTGTTGTGAGAAACCTCTCCCAACAGGTTTTGTGCAATGCAGTAATTGCCCTATGGGGCAGTACTGCTGCTCCTCATGTCAAGATAGAGACAAAGTCAGACACAACTCTGTGGAGTGCCAGGTATTTGGACCTAAGAAATGCAGCAACTGTGGCAAGACTGGTCACACCAAAGAGGTTAGTGAAGAACTCACATTCAAAGATGTAGGCCTAATTATATAAATAGAATGCAGCACATTATGCAAATTGCAGCAACTGTGAGTGTATGCGTCATGCATGAATCAAGTATAACAGACCTTTCTCACCAAGCAATATATCGATTGTTGTGTATCGATTGTTAAGCTTCCGCCCCATTAATGCATTAACCTTCCCACGAAATATGCTAATTACACGCATGCGTACAGACACTATTGGTTGGCAAATGCCACAGAGATGTGCACTAAGCAGACACACAAACGCGTCTGCGTCACACCACCATCAACCCCACACAAAAAGCCGCCATGTTCCATCATTTTGCCTGGCAAAATGTTCGTGCGCATGCGCGATGTGCAATTTACATATTTCGTGGGAAGGGTTTATTACATTGACATGATTGTATGTGTGGTCAAGACACATGTTTCAAACTAGGAGGTTCAGGTTTGTTCCACACCTTTGAATGGTCAAGGTTATTACAAGGTTAAGGTTACTCATATAGAAACATTTGATAGTAAAAATCTGAAAAAAGATTTAGTCATTGGAGTAACATGTGTGCACACACAGGAAACACACACACAGTGAATAAACAGCACTGACCTTCAGTGCGGGCAATTCCATTGTGTTAAATAGGTAATAAACAGTGGCATTATACTGAGGGAACAAACACAACATAATTACCAGTGGGTGGCATACTTAACAGTATATTTATTGAATTACTGTCCTTTTATAACAACAATATATAGAATACAAAATAGAGGCAATATGTAAATGTTGAGGCTAAAATATACAACTATAAATTAGGTAACTAAATACAATAAAAAGGGAAAAATCATAGATGGCATAGATGGTTCTGGTAGGTATAGCCAAATAAAAAAATACACAACTATGTGTATGCAACAGGCAGCATGATGCTAGCAGTATTGCAGACCCCCATGCCAACGTATTCAGTCATGATCAGTCTCTGTGTGGTCAGTTTAGGTAGTGTGCTACTGCCAAGGGCGTCGATCGCTACTGAAAAGTAGGGGGGACGGGCGAGCAAGTCTTGAAAAAATACATCTTACATTATTTGCACCCCACACCATTACTTTTACATTTAATTTCTGTTTTACACTTGTTCCCTATTTTTTGTTTGACCAGGAGGCGAGTTTATACAGGGGGTGATATTTAACAATAACATCATCCGAAATGGGGTTTGGGCCTGGGTTTCCCTTATGTAAAACCGAGATTCTACCAAATACAAGCATTATTCACAATCCTTTTAATTGTAACCAAATTGCGACAATTTCTTCAGTAAAATTGAGAGAGTTTTTGATGTTTTTGTTTCTTCTTTCGTTTTTCTTTTATTTTAATTTATATTTTGTTTTTAGAATAAAAAATAATTATAACACTGAACTTACCTTAATTTTTTATTTGAACTAATGAAATATTAAATCAAGAAAATGGTGTATATTTTTATATGTTGTTGCATATTTCTAATGAACAGTCAATCAAAAAGTGGGGGGACATCTGATATGCTGTCCCCCCCCCAGTCTAAAAAGTGGGGGGGGGGACATGCCCCCCCCCCCCCCCCCCCCGTCCCCACCCATCGACGCCCTTGGCTACTGCTACTGTACTGACTGTCATCATAATATTCATATACGTAGTAGTCGTCACCCAAAAGTTTAAGCTTAAATTATGGTTAAAACACTTTCTGGAACAGTTTTCAAAACAATAAAAAGAACTTAATGAAAATGAACGTGTATCGTTGACCGGAAATTCTCGTGATCTGAAATAACGCGCAGAAATGTCTTTACATCATCACCTCCGGCTGAAATGGTACGTCCCGGTAAAATAATACAGTAAAATTGCTAAATCTTTAAAATCGGACGTTGTGCCGAGCCAACAAATTTACTGGCACAAGAAAAAATATTTTATGATAATACTGTAAAATAATATATATACATATACCTTGTAAAATGTGCAGAATTTATGAAGGAAGATTTTTATGACGTCATGCATAATTATGATTAAACATACTTCACATCCGGGACATTTCACAAAATGGTAAAAACAAACCGTAGATAGCATTGGTCAAGTGCTTAGTGTTTACTTTATTCCGACGAAACTCAACAACCAATCAAAACAGATGTTATATCACTGGAAAGCTTAGAAATAGCAGATTCTCATTCCGTTCGCCCCAAATGCCGCCTGGCTTTGAGGAATCAAGAGAGGGCTTGCGCATAGCGCTGGGTATGTTGAAAACATGCGTTTTCGGGACTGTCCTGTACAAAAACCTGTCGCTTTTGAGAATTAAAATGTTTTTTTCCGACGAAAGTACAAAACATTTTTGTTTATTTCTGGGCTTATGGGAATGATGAAAGGTTATTTAAGTGACTCGAAGGCGCCCCGGTGCTGGAAATGGACGTACTTTTTTATTAAATGCATTTCTTCATGGAAAAGGGACATTTCGGCCTATGTACGCAGGGCCGATTGAGCAGATCAGACAACGTTTCCATATGCCTCAAGCGTGTTTGATCAAGTCAGACCTGCGTGAATTGGAGACTTTGGAAGGCTAGGTGGCAGCAGATTTATGCTACTATGTAAATTTCCATTGTTTACGTAGTTCTGAGCCTGCGCACACTACATAGTAAGTCTCCTGCCACCAAGCGTCCTAAAACTTCAAAGTCTCCCCATTACAGTCACCATCACAAGAACAAACCTATTCAATAAATTAATGTCTAAACTATCAATATCAATATCAATATCTTAATTGGGTAGTATAAGTGGCAGAATGCGTTCTGTATTTCCATAACAATTCAGCTCAAAGGTCAAATTCAGTTTTATGAATTATCCACTCATTTTCGCAATAGTCCTTATGAAAATGTGGAAAAAGTTTTAAGTTTCTAAAAGACTCAAACCTCAGGTACATGTAAGAAGTGTATAAAATGCCAATGTGTTTAATATGCTTATTATAGTAGAGTACGATTTTTGTCAAAATCCATACTCTATTAAATATATGGTTCATACACATTTGTGCAGAATTTGTTGGTTCATTCATGAATGTTGATGCCACTCAAACAAACATAATTTCATTTCACCTGTTCACTAACTTCACTGGCGCTAACATTCCTTTTTGGAATGTACAGACCCATTTGTTTTTGATGTCCAATAACCTCATGTTTCAAATTCGCTCTGAAAGAGTGTCGAGAAAAATTGCGTTTCACACAAGAAACTTGTTGTTGTTTGAAACTTATAATTTGTCCAGACTTTCATGAGGATTTTTATCTGCTGCAAAATGAAAGCATCACAAAAAGGAACCTTGCAGCCCCTCGTTTATTAAGTATTTTTTGTTTAGCTTACATTTCTTAAATTTCTCAAAACAAAGTAATCTTAGACCACTAAAGATCCCTTTATTTTTGCCTCTTTTTCCAAACTAGTGTGCGCAATGTAACAACGCTTGGTACTGCAATAAGGAGTGTCAGCAAAGAGACTGGCGGGCAACCCATAAAAAGAAATGTACCGAAGTTATAGAAAACATTTCATCTCTTGCCGTTCTTCTACAAGCACAAAAAACATTCAGCAAATATGGGGAAGCCCCTTATTATTTTGGAAACATCCTTGCAAGTGACTTTCTTCAACTTGAAAACAATGAATGGTCTGGAAAGGTTTTGACGGGGGAGGACATGGTGAGGGATTACCATGTATTGTCAGCTGGTTGTGGTGACCTGCGGAATACAGTCTTAACAGCTGGTTCCCTGCCTAACAGGTACCAAGGAAAGCTTCACATCACCCTGGATGACTTTGATCCTTTTGTCATGGCGAGGAATGTCTTGTTTCTCTATATGTTGGTTCGGTTTGCGGACTCCGAGGGAATTGAAAGCAGTCTGACTACCATCTGGTACTCAGTTCACATCACAAAGAAAGAGTATGACCTGATCAAGACCAGCTTGGATGAGCTCATTCAGATGAATTCCACGAGTCTCCATGATGCCACTAAAGGACTAGTGACAGTTTCAAATACAGAACTTGGCTATCTGTGCCAAGTATGGGTCAAATGGAGATCTTTGAAGTGTGTTCGAGCCAATAGCAAAAGTATTAGTCTAAGAAAACAGAGAAATAAATTGTTCAAAGAAGAGGATGTTAAATCCCAAAAGTTGCCTCTTTTTCTTCAGTACTTATCTGCTAAAGAAAGAAAGCTGATGGAAAGATGGTTTGATCATGGAATGTTTCTCCCAAGAGAAAGAGAACAAAAAGATATGCCCTTTGACAACCCCACATTAACTGGGCGACGGAGTTTGGCAAAAGAATTAGGAGTTGAAGTGGATGCAGTACCAAAGGATCCAAAAGATTACACCTTTGAGTACTGTATTCGAACTGACTCATTTCCTTTTGGGGCGTGGGACTGTTTGAGAGTGAGGGAGTCTGTTTCTGAACCCTACTCATCTCCAATGGTGATGTTTCATATTTATGTGACAAGCCTTCTCAAAAAAGTGAAAAGTATCATTTTGCAGGGACGGTTGTTTATTCATGTTTCCTTGGTAGACTGTCTGCAGTTTCATCAATATCTTGATTCCCTTGATGTGATGCCAAAATACGACCGTGTCTTTACCTCCAACCTAGTTGACTACGTTGGTTTCACTAATCTTCTACAACTATTCAAGCCATTGCTGAACTCTGATAACAGCTTCTCAGTTATTGTCACGATTACCATGAACTGGGTTAAATTTACACCTGAGGCCGACATTTTTGGACTTGATGCAATTAACCCACAAGTGTTTAAGAAATGCCTACATGCATACATGGCCTCATTGGAACGCCCAACCCCTCGCATTAACTATAATTTGATGAGAGAGTACCACAACAACACCTCATCATTCCTGGAGTTCCTTCGAGCAGACATCTATGGAGGGGGGTTTAAGATACCCTCACTCACGGCATCGCCATCACTGACCACTGTGATGAAGTACAATGGGATGAAGATGCGTGACTTCAGGAAAGAGAAGAACAGACTTGTTCCATTTAGGAATCGTGTGCGTGCACGTGATTTGAACATGATGAATGGACAGACCTTGGCTGTGGAGTGGTGTCTACCACAGCTGCAGTAAAGTCAAGTTCATGTACATGTACATGTAAAGCCACCAATAAATTTCAGTTCAACTAATGTCTCACCAGTGTCACTCCTTGTAAAGCATTAAAATGTACTACATTCACATGTAAATGGGTATCATAATTCAAAACTGAGCTCTGCTTATCCTGTTGACAAACAAACAATGAGCAATGAGCACTTTGATATGCCCTTAGGGGTAAAAGCACTAGATAATATAACCAATAATAGAATCAAAGGTTATTAGTTATTTACACACACATTACTGCGCTGGCGTCCCACCATGGGCACGAATCCTTATGGGTAAACTGTATACAGATGTCTACATAATGAACAGTACTTACTATTGATAACAAATGTTGGTTACAAGCAAGGGCGTCGATCGCTACTGAAAAGTAGGGGGGACGGGCGAGCAAGTCTTGACAAAATACATATTACATTATTTGCACCCCCATTACTTTTACATTTAATTCTGTGTTACACTTGTTCCCTATTTTTGTTTGACCAGGAGGCGAGTTACAGGGTGTGATATTTAACAATAACATCATCCGAAATGGTCTTTGGGCCTGGGTTTCCCTTATGTAAAACCGAGATTCTACCAAATACAAACATGCTTCGGGAGTCCCGCGTTTATCGTGTGTCAGCTTGAAGTTCGAAAAAACAAAATACTGCTTCTTCGACAAATCTTGTCATGACCCAAACTGCTCCTATTTATTTTAATGGATTTTACTACATTTTTTGCGTTGTGCGATTGTAACAATTTGAAAATGTAACACATTTGCACATGCGCGCACACACAGACTTCCTAAGTGGAGGGATCGTGTACCGTACATTATAGCATACACAAATGACGCATAACTTGAATGCTAACAAGGTATGTAAGCGGGACTTTGGCGTTCATGTCTTGGACGAAACTTGTCGTCTATTGTCTGTATTATAGAAACGGAAATAGGCCAAAAATACCATTCTGCGCGTGGTCCATCAAAACAAAAGATGAAAATGAAGAAAACATTTCACCGTTTGTTCGCTATTCTTTTATTTGAACAAAAATTGTAGTGAAATATTAAATCTAGAAAATGGTGTATATTTTTTCCATATT
Organism: Leptasterias polaris; assembly: GCA_037783415.1. NCBI lineage: Eukaryota > Metazoa > Echinodermata > Asteroidea > Forcipulatida > Asteriidae > Leptasterias > Leptasterias polaris. The sequence goes on from JAZGTN010000232.1 coordinate 134,888, forward strand.
TTGTTGCATATTTCTAATGAACAGTCAATCAAAAAATGGGGGGGGGGGGACATCTGATATGCTGTCCCCCCCCCCCCCCCCAGTCTAAAAAGTGGGGGGGGGGGGGGGGGGGGGGGACATGTCCCCCCGTCCCACACCCATCGACGCCCTTGGTTACAAGTGTGAACTTATATGGGATTTGAGGTATTGCATGGTGCGGTATCAATGTATATTTTAAGTGTGAACTTGTGTGTCACCTACGTGCATGATTGGTGAGCACCATTTTCTTAACGGCCAATAAAGGCTTCTTGTGGGCCGTGTCACATGGTTTTGTAAATGGGCTACATGTATGCCGATAGTTCTAATACATGTACATACATGTACATGTATGCCCGATAGTTCTAATACATACATGTACATGTACATGTAGCTCTATGAGCTATACAGTAATAAACAACAAATAAACATGTTTTTTGTTTTTTTCCGTTAAAGTGGAGCTATACAGCCCCATTTATTTCATTCCTCACATGAATAACAGAAATACAATTTTACTTGAACAAGAAACAAATTAACAACAATTTATGATATTTACAATTAGGAGGTTAAAAATAGTACATATTAAATAAAGACAGCGAACATGAAACAATGAACAAACAGGTCCTACAATGAATCTAGAAACAAAATCGTAAGTGATCATCTTGAACACAACAAAGAACACTATTGCGACAATATAAAATATTGAAAATGTTGTCATCTAATCTTTTCCTTTCAAAGGACAGAAATTTTAAACATGTTTAAACAGCAAAAAGTTAGTGTATGTTGTACTGTTTAAAAAAAACGGTAAAACTACATGTAGACCAGAAAGCAAGCTTTTAAAAATTGTACTGCTTCGTCTTTTTTTATAAGAAACATCTGGTTTTAGAAAAGAGAAAATTTCACTTTCAGTGCTTAATTGGTTTTCAAATAATACACACCTTCCGTGTAAATTGTTACTGTCTTTACTACATCTCTGGTTTGTCAATTATATATTCATTATCATGTACCTTAACTTTAACGATGTAAACATTCAAATGTAACTTTATGGCAACATTGAAATAAATAAATGTAATGTAATATTTAGACAAAAAACACAGTTAAATGTAATAACATGATTTGAACTGGCCTGTTGACACTCTTGGCACACTCAGTAGTCTAGTCATCTCAACAAAAATTATTGAGACTTTTCAAAGAAGAGTTTGCGATGCTTAATACCAAGAACAAAGCAATCTCCTGCCAATCAGTTCAATACCAGTGATTAGTCAACTCCAGTACCCTTTAATGTCTCCAGATGTAATAGACTTTGCAAAACTAGCAAGTAGTCAAACTTCTGGGACCAGGTTGGTCTGAACAGTATTGAATGTTATGTGTCTGCGATTCTGTTTTAGTTTAACAAAGTTTTTGGCTGTAGAAACTATTTTATGTTGTTGGGAAAGTAAAATTTACACCGTGACAAAATTTGAAGTAAAATACATTTAACAAGAGACTTGACCTCCGTTTGCGGTTACTTGTAAATGTTGCCCAGGTAATCAATAAACCTATGTAATGGTCAATTTGGGCATGATTGCAAATGGGTTTAACACAAATAGCATCCTCGTACCAAGTTTTAGTTTTTAAGCCATACGGGGTAAACTGTATCTTGTCGTCCCGTTCCGACCCCTGTGGGTCTAAGATAACTCTACAGTTTTTAACAGAGTATAATTGGTGGAGATTACGATTCCGAAAGTTCTCCACAAAAACGCCAGTCAAATTTGAGAAATTATCGACCAAACATTGCACTAGATAATCGACAGCGATCAAACACTGTTTACGGTTGTGATACGTCGGCTCGTTACATTTTATTTGAAATACCTGCGCACAGACACCATGTGATCTAAATTCGCCAATCACATCCTAGGTCACACGTCATGTGACACCCCAAACAAACATGGCGGCGCCCATGCCTCGCTCGGGTGAGAAAGACTCCGTGATAAATCCGAAGTGTTTTGTTCACCTAAAATCTGTCAAAACTGAGAAAGCACAATATATTTTTGGGAAGAGTAAAATTATGCATGAGGCCGTGTTCAAGCGCGTCGTCATGAGATGAGATCATGTGTGTGAGATCACGAAAAACACAGCATCTTTTGATAGTAGGCCCCGTACTCGATATACAGCATACAGTGCATAGGCCTAAGGACCTCATGCGCTAATTTTTATTAGAGAACAAGGACATGCAAAGAAAATAGGACCGTAACGCAGTTAAAATGTTCAATGTAAATAAATGTTAAATAAATAATAAATGTTTGTAAATTATTAAAAATGTAAAAATTTTACATTTTGTGTGGACTTTTTCTTCCTTTTTTGATCTTGGTGGGTTTTTAAATTATTTATTTATGCCTTTTTATTGATGCTTTTTTATTTATTTATTAATTTTGTTATCAAATGATAAACCATAAGGGAAACTGACTGGGTAAATTTTAAACGAGTTTGGGTTGAACAAAACAAATGTACTAGCTAGAGTGGAATTTGAACCAACGACCTCCGTATTAACGTACCGGCGCTCTACCAACTGAGCTATCTAGACCTATGTTGGCCGTCTCCCTATTTTTGTCAATAATTATCCTTGTTGGGGGGTTACCAGCCAGAAGCTATTCAAAAAGTGTAGCCAGGGATCACATCCAAGTACTATACAACCTGGGAAGCCGCAGCCAGATATTGAATTCACCACAAGGGAATTTGACTGGGTAAATTTTAAATGATTTTGGGATGAACAAAGAAAATTATACTATGAGCGGCTCACCCACAAGAAAGGGGTGTGTGTGGGAGGGGGCGGAAAGGAGGGGGGATCATGAGAAAAAAGGAGACGGTGTGCCTATAGGCACTTTCCTGCCCATTAATCTTTAACGAATTAGCGAGTGTTCCGGCGAGAGACATCGACAGAAAAATGGTCAGAAAAGCGTTGAAAACCATCCTATGGATGTTGTTTTCAGTGGGAGACAATGGTCTCCCTCGAAAATTCAAAAGGCGATAGTTAAACATACTTTTTTTTTATGTTTGCATGCACCCTCACAGAAAAGGGGGTTATAAGTGGTAAAGGGGAATGTTTTAACTTAATAAAACAAACATTTTCCCCCTTTTTAATTTTTATTTTATTTTAATTTGTTATAGTTTACCTTAGGCCTTATGAATTTTTTTTTGCAATAACAGTGATAGGTGTTTCAGGGGAAAAGTATCCTATTAATTAGAAATCAAAGGTCAAAAGAATAAGACAAAAAAATGTCAGTTCCTTAATTTTGTTGACAATAATTGGAGCGACTCATCATTCCCTCCTTGTTGTTCAATGACTAGCCTAGGGCCTATACATTTTTTTAAACTAAGCTCTTTATTCTTGGCACAAAACTTTGATGGCTAACCATTCAGTGATGTTAAAAAGACACGATAGTCTAGTTTTTGAGAAATAGGCCTACAGTTTTAAACATGGCCTAAACCACACAATTGATGGTTGGACGCGACGCAATTTTTTTATTTTATTATTTTTTTAAAATAAAGGATATAGGCCTATAATGTTTTACGGCCCACACACCAACGGGGGGAATCGATACGGCGCGCTGCCCATGGTCAATACCGTGTCTCAGCCGCGCAATTTGATTTGTGTGTGTCGGAAGACTTCAGTTCGCACATTGCACGCGCGCATTTTCACAGATTGCGCCCAACAACGTTTTTAGCAACCTTTGCATGTTTTTGCAAATTTGACTGGATATTTTTTGGAGAACTTTTAGTATAGTGTTTAGTATGTCTACAACTCACAAAATATACCTTCAAAAAGTAGACCCACGGGGGTCGGAACGGAAATCATTTTCCAGGCATCTTTTCGTTTACACCGTAGGCCCAGGCCTATTTATTTCATTGATATTTTTCACTAACTGTTTGTAATAAATTTGTATAAATATAACTTAAAAAAAGGAAGATTTGATTTTATACCAAAAATACAGTCTCCGTTTTCTAATTTTCGATACACGTGAGACTTTCATGGTCTATTGTTTTTAGACCTTGGCTACATATTTTCATTTTAAAAATAAGAATTACATGTAGTTTCGAACCTCATGGAGTCTCCCACAAAGACTTTGGCCTTTTAAGAAATACTCAACTTGGGTAGAAATATTAGGCCAAACAGTTTTGCTGTGTACTCTAATGTATTACTTTTAATTTCCTCATTCAATTAAGCAATTTAGACCCACTTAATTATTATTTGCTCTAAAATGTAAACAAATAAGTTAAATTAATTATAAAAAAGTTAAAGCTAAAACTAAAAGTATATTTTAAGCCAGCTATTGTAAACTTCTGCAAGGAGACTTAGAAATAAATGGAGCAACTGGCTCCATCCAAGAAAGAGAAATGAAAAACACAGAAGAGATTCAGCACTGCAACCTTTTGTAACGTACATGTACATACAAGTATGTACTTTATGTAAAGTTCACCATAACGAAACAACATTTTTAAGACACAATAGATGTCCTTGTACAAAATAAAAGGTCTGCTGATTTCTCACAGAGGGGATTTCCCTTGCTTGCAAAATACAGTCGCTGACAATCTTAAAGGAAAAGTAAATGGTATGTGAATATCACATAGTGTTTTTCAAGGGGGAAAAGTATATAAAGTAAGTAAAATCAGCACCATTAAGTACACTGTAGGCCTTCACCATAATGCCATCGCCTTGCTTCATACTCTCAGGGCCAGTTATAGACATGCAAAGAAGCAATTGCGAATACTTGATTTCAATTATACAAAACAAAGGCCAGACTAATGTACTGTTGCCTTCCCTTCAAGCCTTGATTTGGTTACCAAAAATACCTCTCAAGTACAGTGTACAATAGAGTATGTGAAAGTGTCTACCAGTTCTGCAGTACAGTGTACAATAGAGTATGTGAAAGTGTCTACCAGTTCTGCAGTACAGTGTACAATAGAGTATGTGAAAGTGTCTACCAGTTCTGCAGTTTAGAGGACTCAAGGCCAGCCTGATACTCAAGTCCATTTTTTGAGGACTTAGACTTGAGGACTCAGACTCGGAGCACCATGACTTTGGTGTATAAAACAAGTGGGGAGGTCACTTATAGAATTAAAGTCCAATCAATGGAAGAGCAAAGAGAAATAATTGATTTAAAGAGTTGACAAAAATGTAATGTATACCACCTGCATAATGAAGATTACATGCTTGGACATGCCAATTGAAATCTACATTTCAACCGTAAGTGTGTGTAACACTGTACTTTCAATTCTTTTGAAGACAATAGAAGAATTTTTTTTGAGTACAATACAGTTATTTTGTGTCTTTATAATGTCTAATTGTTTGGGAGCTTTATCTAAAAAATAAACTTTAAATAGGCTGACAATTTTACAGCAAAAACTGAACAACGTAAATCCATAATTGTTGGCACAAACAATGAATTGGTCAATTTGCAATATTATTCATAGACTGTACCTCTTCTTTAAACTCTTCTTTTGTATAACAAGGCATTTTCTCTGTGACACTAAGCCATCTTACATGAGTGAAAACTTACACGCATGATCGCGTTCCACACATGAAAAAAGCAAACAAACAATAAAAACCCAACCCCAACACAACTCAGATTTGTTTATTTGTACATGATAGTGCCAGTGGACTGCACTCTCAGGAACGACAAGAGTCTCCAGGTAATTGGTTTGGATTCCTGAACAAAAAGGTAAAAGTTTTTTTCTTAACGGCTTTTGCTTCTTTCCAGTATACATGTTTTAATTTTTTTTTCTTTCTTTTTTAGGTGGAAACTGATTGCAAATTTACCACCAGTATATAATGATGATTTAAGGGAATTTCTGGGAATCAAATCTCTGCACAAAACTTTGTTTGGCCTTTATGAAAATATTGTCCAATAAAGTTTGAAATTATGTTTGAAAGTGGATTAACGAAAACAACTTTTGATTGATTTCAAACTTGATGTAATTGCAGTGTGGTTATACCATGGATGTTCAGCGTGGACATTGCTGGCGTTGTGAAAAAGCTCTCCCTGAACCATCTGTAAGGTGTGATGACTGTCCACTGGCTGTGTATTGCACTACATCATGCAAAGACAGAGACAGGATCAGGCACGAGGCAGTAGAGTGTCAGGTATTTGGACGAAAGAAGTGCAACACTTGTGGCAACAATGCCAACACAAAAGAGGTAATCGTTATCATTTTCAAATACAACTGTTAAAGGCACTCTACACGTTTGGTAATTACTCAAAATATATATTAGCATAAAAACTTACTTGGTAACCAGCAACGAAGAGCTGTTGATAGTATAAAACATTGTGAGAAACCACTCCCTCTGAAGTAACGTAGTTTTTGAGAAAGAGGTAATTAATTTCTCACTCAAATAATAAAAGACTTCGTGCCTGAAGCCTTTTATTAGCATCTGAAAGCACACAAAATTGTGCAACAAGGGTGTTTTTTATTTCTTTATTTTCTTGCAACTTCGATGACCGATTCAGCCCATATTTTCACAGGTTTGTTATTTTATGCATATGTTGGGATACACCGAGTGACAATACTGGTCTTTGATAATTACCAAACGTGTTCAGTGCCTTTAAACAAAAAAGCAATCAGGCAAAACAATTTTGGTTTGCAGCCGACCAAACAGCATCAAACCTTTTTTTAATTTTGGAAAAACAAGGTTGTGAAAAAGTTGATTTCATTTAGACATGCAACTCATCACACTAAATGACATAAACAATTGATAATTTCCCCCAAACTAATGGTTGAACCCTGTGCTTCATGTGACATGATAAATCTATGATAGTTACAAGAATGCTTATCATACAAGCACAGCTAAATACAAGTTTTTTTCTTCTTTCAAATTTACCATCGGCAAATGCTGATAAAGTAAGTTTTCAAACATTAAGGTACACAATGCATGTCTTAGGATTAGGTGTGTGCTTGCTTGTGATTACATGTAGACCCCATTTTGTCTTCTTTTTCAGTGTGCAGTATGTTTAAGTGCATGGTATTGCAACACCGAATGTCAGCAAAAAGATTGGATTCATCATAAAGATTTTTGTAATTGGGTAAAGACCACAACAGGACAACTTGCAAATGGGAAAGTAAAAAAATACCAATCCATCGAATCACTCCAACGTTATGGATCGCCATTTTACTTTGGGAATATTTTTGCCAAAGATTTCCTGCAACTTGAGAACAATGAATGGCTTGAAAAAGAGCAGTTAGCAAAGGACCTCTGCAAGGATTACCATGTCTTGTCTGCTGGTTGTGGCGACCTGCGGAATACAGTCTTGACAGCTGGTTCCCTGCCTGACAGGTACCAAGGAAAGCTCCACATTACCCTGGATGACATTGATCCTTTTGTCATGGCGAGGAATGTCTTGTTTCTCTATATGTTGGTTCGGTTTGCAGACACTGAGGGAATTGAAAGCAGTCTGACTACCATCTGGTACTCAGTTCACATCACAAAGAAAGAGTATGACCTGATCAAGACCAGCTTGGATGAACTCATTCAAATGAAACCTGAAGGAGGACTCTATGAGATCACTAAAGAGTTGATAACAGTTTCTAAAGACGATTTCATGCATCTTCGACAAGTGTGGCAGAATTGGGGATCACTGGAATGTCAAAGAGGCAAGAGAAAATCTATCAATCTACGACAACAGAGAAAAAAGATTTGGGAAAGCAGACCTGACTTGATGACCGAGTCTCTGCCTCACTATTTTGTTTTCTTGTCCGAGGAAGACAAAGTTAAGATGGAAGCATGGTTCGACCATGGGTTGTTTCTCCCTTCTGAAACAGACCAAAAAGATATGCAGTTTGACAATCCAACACTAACAGGACGATGTCCCTTTGACCTTAGTACACCCGGTGACCTGAAAAAGATGGTTGACACATTTGTGTACTGCATTGGTGTTGATATGACTCCATTCATTGCATGGGACAGCCTGAGGGTGAGAGAATCCATCTCCAAACCCTACTCATCTCCTATGGTGATGTACCACAGGTATGTGACACAAATTCTCCAGAAATGTAAATCTGTTATTGATCAGGGAAAGATGCGTGTCTACATTTCCTTGGCTCCCTGTACAGATTTTCCTGACCATCATCAGCGACTTAAGAAGTCAAAATATGACAGGATATTTACATCCAACCTCGCAGATTTTGTTGGTGTTGCAGTACTTCTCAAGAAGTTCAAGCCACTCCTAAACTGCTCCAACAGCTTCTCAGTGATTGTCACTGAATTCTCAAGTTGGGGAGTGGAAACACCTAAGGCTAACGTTACAAAGTTAGATCAGTCAGAAGAGTATATAAAAATATGGAATGCATACAAAGAAGACACCCTACCTACTGTACAAATGCACACCGACCTGAGGTACATATTTGATCATTCGTCAAACATAAGTGATTATTACAACAATACTAGAGTCTTCCTCATGTACCTACGAGCGGAAATCATGGCAGGAGGGATTGGTATACCACCACTGAGGGATGTGCCGTCATTTAACGAGGTGATGAAGTATAATGGCATGAAAATGCGCAATTTCCGCAAGAATCTGAACAGACTGGTCCCATTTCGATATCGAGTAAAGGCACGAGACCTAACCATGTTGGATGGGAATGATAGGACCGTGGAATGGTACCTCCCTCAATAAGATGTTTAGAGAACACATATTGAATCATAACAAATCAGAAAAGAAAAATAATTCTTAAAACTTGTTGATTAGTTTACATGTAATTGAAAGTCTTGTATCAGGGTTTAAATCATGTCATGCTATGTAGTGTCGTTGCCAGAGACAACAGTTGAGTTGAGGATCTCAAATTAAGTTCTTACTAGCAAAAACATGTTCTATTTTTTGCAATTATAACTGCTCAATGATTAGCTCGAGTGTCAACATTAATGTCTGCATTAGTTACTGTTTGCAGTTGTTTTATACTTGAGTTACCATCAAGTTGTTTAAAATTGCATTGTAATGTTACATGCTATAATATATCCTGGGCCCAATTTCATGGCTCTGCCTTGCGCCGAATTCTGCGCTTGCGGTCACCATTCTCCGTTTACTGTGCAAGCGCAGAATTTCTGCGCTAGCTGTGTAAGCAAAGAATGCCTAGTAGTAGTAGCGTGGAGTACGCAAGCGCAAAAAAAAAATCCCCGCTAACCCGTGAAATTTGCTTGACGTAAGCGCGGAATTCCCTGCTTCCGTAAGCGCCAATTCTTTGCTTACATGAAATCAGTTGGCCCCGCATCTGTTCTTATTTCAACTGCTTGTAAATATCTGGTATATTAGTAACATAAGTGAAGTATTTAATCATGCCTTTTTAAATGTGTACATTTAAACTCATAGAGGATTGCTCTTCACACAAATTCTGAAGAAATTTTTTAAAAAGGAAATTGTAGGTGATCGTCTAGAAGATTGTAGTTCATAACAGAGACAGACTATGTTACAAATTGGGAGGAAATACTGAATTAAATGATTCACCCAACAGTTGTCCCTGCTGTGCAACAGACCACAAACAGACAACTACATGTACCAGCAAAATTTCAGACAATCCTCTGATTAGTAAAGAAATTAAGGGCGTACAAAATTGGGATGTACTGAAGTACAACATTTATAACAATTAAGATTGTTGTAATGCTTTTCTCCTGTTAATATCAACAAAACCTAAATTGATTTTTTTTTTGCTAAACTGACCTGATCTAAGCAATTTCTTATTCATCCTGTCTGTCCCTGTTATGAACCCTTTAAATGACCTGGGCTTGATTCCACAAAGAGTTGAGATTAATCTTATATGTAAATCAATCTTAATTGCTAAGCGTGATGGCACAATACAAATTGTGGTAATACGGTCAACTCATCTTATGATGAATCTTAGTGCTTTGTTAAATTGACCCCAGTATTAATTTTTTTAATTGCGAATTTGCCGATCAAACAATTGATTTGAATCTTATATTACCATTTTCATGGAGCAAAATTTTTTAATAGCTTCCGTTTGATACTTTTACCGAAAACATTTGTCAAGGATTAGTGACGATAAAATTCAAACAAAAAACTATAATAAAAGTCTGAACAGCATTTTAATCCTTATGGCGTACAAACTATGTTGCATCAGTCCATGCTAGATACAGTGCATCCAGTCACAGTATGTATGTGGGCATAGTTGTACATGTACATGTATCACAATGTATTCACTGTACTGCTGTTCCACACAAGGAGATCAAAAATTGGATGAGTAGTATAAATTCAATTCAATACTTTTCAAACATCAGTATCGAGACAATTTAGCTATTTATGTTGCAAATGATGGGAAATTGGTTACTTTATTTTTATTGTGCTTTTCCCTAGTTTAGTCATACTGTAGAGCTCGTAGCCTAAACAAATATTTTAAAAAACCATAATCTTTTTTTCTTCCCTCGAAATAATGCAGTAGATTTAAAATAGTAAGGGCCTACCTTTTCTTGTAATAGAATGACTCCATTCTGTATTTCTCATCATCCTATTTTTGTGCATATTCGTTAATAACTAAAGGTACCCCTTTTCAGATAATAGAATAGCCCTAAAATTGCAAGTCAAGTCTGCTGATTTCTCATAGAGGGGATTTCCCTTGCTTGCGCAATAAAGCATGAGTAATGATCAAAGTTAAAGGGAGGGTAAAGGTACTCAGGCTAATTGAAGACTGATTGTTACAAGTGTGTGTTTTTTTTCAACCTATCCCATCTCTGAAAAATGTTCAAAGAATTTGTTCATTGTTCGTCAATGTTTTTAAACCTTGGTCAAAATGTGCATGCTTGTTTTAAATGGAAAATTTCCCTTTTTTTCTTCTAGTGTATTTAAATGAAGCTTTGGCCTACATGTATATCATAGACGTCCATTGATGTACACGCATTTTCTGAATTACGGACTTAACAGAAACCAATGTTACTATTAGCTTTTCATGCAGGTCCAACATTTTAGTTTTAATTTGCATTATTGTGTTGATGCAAGTTGAATTAACTTTTTGATTAGCACAAATAGGGTATTTTACATTACATTCATTAATAATGTTGGTATCATTAACGTTATGAGGGATTGCAATCATTGCATTTTATTAATTGAATTTCCTTTTCTGTTATTCTTTAGCATAGGCCTGCTGTGTACACATTACTATTGTTCTCATAATTTCAGCTTTCCAGGGTACATGTAGGGTAAATGGTGTAAGTAAGTTACAAATAAAATTAAGAAAAAATGTAAAACCTTTTAAACAAGCTTGGATAGTCTGTTTTTACAAAAAATGTTGCTTGAATCCATACAAATAATTGTCTCTGCACATTTGCTCTACACTTTGTACACAAACAAACTTGCTTGCATATTTAAGTCTGTGAGGCATTAACATTATGCAATAGAAAAAACTATGCAGGAGATCGCACAATGCATGTTGGATCACATCATGTGAGGATACTGGTCTTTGACAATTACCAATGTTGTACATAATTGTCTTTAAACATGGTGTACATATACAAATAGTGACTATTTCGAGTGCTACGATTAAAACCACACCTCCCGATATGATCCTCGACATGTCCTATAATCGAAGCCTATGGGTATAGTACTATGAACATTGGTTGGTATGGTATAGTACAATGGTTGCTAAGGGATAGTTCATCGTTTGCTACGGGTAAAGTACATTGTTTGCCAAGTGTGTAGTGCAGCGCTTTCGCATGGTTTCAAGTAAAAAAATAAGGCATATCATGTGATGCAGTTTAAACCAATCAAATGGCAGAACCTTCGTAAGGAGTTTTATAAATATCCATCAAATGGAGGATGGAAATTTAGATCCACAACCTGGGAACAGCAGGTCACCAACAGGCCCGTCAGGCTAGAAACATATACCCCCCCCCCCCCCCCCCCGACAAAACAAATTAACATGTAACAAAAACATCTGTCATGAGGGTCTGGACAAGTTTGAATGTGGAAGACTTGTTGCCACAAAAAAAAACACCCCCAAACAGATGCAAGCAAGGAAAGCCCGTCTAGGTCAGCCCCAGCAAGGGCTGGTCTTCAGACCTGTGATGTCTGTGGTCGCAATTACAAATTTCCGATTGGCCTGTTCAGTCATCCCAGGACACACAGACCACAGTGAGATGAGCAAGCCACAGTACAGTAGGAGGAGATTGAGATTCGTTGCAAGCAACGACTAACACCATCAATGTACTGCATATTAACTGCCCGGGTTTAAATTAAGGCAACCCTCACTTAAAGTTAAAGCTCTCATTAATGGGTTCCTAATTATAATAAAAATGTTTGTGTGTACCTATCCTTGTAATGGAATGAGCCAACTGATGTGCATCTCTATACATGTACATGAACTGTACAGTAGTATTTATCATCTGACATTGTATTCTTCCATCAGAACACATAAGTTGGCCTACAGTTCAAGGTACGTTTGGAAAATACATACTGTAGGCATCGTCAGTATTTTAGGCGTGAGGTCGGTCATACAAGAACAAATTTTGGTTGTTTAGGCCCTATAATTTCTCGTTCTATCAAGTATCATGGATGTTCAACATGGACACTGCTGGCGCTGTGAGAAAAAACTCCCCAAACGCTCTGTGCAATGCCCAGTTTGCCCCTTAGCTAAGTATTGCACAAGATCATGCCTCGAACGAGACAAAGTGAGACATAAGACTGTCGAGTGCAAGGTGTTTGGGCCAAGGAAGTGCGGTGATTGTGGCAAAATTGGTGATATCAAGGAGGTGAGTTTCTGCAAAGATCGTACATCAAATGTACATGTACATCACGTACAAGAATGGTCTTGCAAATACTGGCTGGTTCATGGTCGAAAGGCACTGTCATGACTGTGGGTTAAGGAAAAAGGCGCAAATAGATGTTCCCTTTTCCTTCCCAAATTCATTTTTGACCAAATACACCAGGCGGTACTTGCAATACCTTATACTTTCATGTACAGCCTAAATTGTATGCAATATAAAAATTTATTGATAAAATTGAACAGGGTATTGTAGGGGAACAATTACTCTAGTGCATGTAGTGATGTTTTTCATGTTTTACAACGTACAAAGTTAGCCCACCATGTCTTTAATGATTTTAGATAGGCCTACTAGTATTTTGGCATTTGCTTGTTTTTATTTTTAAGGACAAGATACTAATTCTGATATACATGTGAGTGTATACACGTACACATCAATTTTTGGTCCCCAATACTTTTGTTCTTTAAAATTAACTCGGAAGAAAACAAAATGACCTTTTCATTTGTTTACACTCTCATCCCTAAAAAGATTCCCTTATCAACAGATTCCAGTGTTACAGTCCATGGACATGAGATTGGCACTCAAGCAATCTTAACGAAACACATGTTAGGATTGGGGGAGAGGGGGGAGTGGGAATATAGGAGGGGGTGGCATTTTACAACAGCAGTTGTTTTAGACTGATGCAGACTCATAAATCCATCACTGTTTAGCCAGACGAACAAATAAAACCATAATGGGGGATCGAGGATTGCTCTGTGTCACTCCACAACAACGTTTTGGTGATTGAGAACACATCAGTCAATAAACATTCCACTAAGAGGCTGCATAAATAACTCAAATAATTATCTTCCTCTCCCACCAGTGTTCACAGTGCAATAACGTTTGGTACTGTAATAAAGAATGTCAGCTCCGCAACTGGGAAAATCATAAAAGTTCATGCCTTCACGTCAAAGCAGACATAAAATCACTATCATCAATGTTTCAAGATATCAATACTGAATCATCACAAATGGAAGTGGTTTCAGACCCACCATACTATATTGGAAACATCGTTGCTAAAGACTTCCTTCGACTTGACAACAATGAATGGTCAGGAGAAACTCTGGCTGAGGACATGGTGAGGGATTACCATGTGTTGTCAGCTGGTTGTGGCGACCTGCGGAATACAGTCTTGACAGCTGGTTCCCTGCCTGACAGGTACCAAGGAAAGCTTCACATCACCTTGGATGACTTTGATCCTTTTGTCATGGCGAGGAATGTCATGTTTCTCTATATGTTGGTTCGGTTTGCAGACTCTGAGGGAATTGAAAGCAGTCTGACTACCATCTGGTACTCAGTTCACATCACAAAGAAAGAGTATGACCTGATCAAGACCAGCTTGGATGAGCTCATTCAGATGAACTCCAAGAATCTCCATGATGCCACTAAAGGATTTGTCAGTGTTTTGGATGCTGATCTTAAAAGCCTATCTCAAGTTTGGGAGAAGTGGAAATCTCTTGAGTGTCGAAAAGCCAAGGGAGGGTCTATCAATCTCAGCCGACAGAGGAAGGTTCTCTTAGATAGAGAAAAGGAAGGGATATCTCTTTATCTTCGTCGATTATCACCTGAAGATCAAAAGTCAATGTTTGAGTGGTTTGGTCATGGAAAATTTCTCCCATCTGAGATAAGTGAATCCGACCTGTCATTTGACAACCCAACAATGACTGGACGAGGGGATTTGGGTCCCATATATACTTTCTCTCAGACTAATTATGCAAAATCCCCTAAAGATTTCACATTTGTGTACTGCATACAAGCAAGTACGTTTCCATTCGTAGCATGGGATTGTTTGAGAGTGAGAGAGAACACTCATCGACCCTGCACATCCCCAATGGTCATGTACCACAACTATGTGACAAACTTACTCCAGAGAGTTAAGCGTCTCACCCTTCAAGGAAGATTTTTCATCCACATCTTTCTGACAAACTGTCTGACCTTTCCCGACTACCATCGGTCCCTTCAAATGCCGAACTACGACCGCATCTTAACATCAAACCTTTTAGACTACGTTGGCACTGCTAAGCTGCTCCAAACATTCAAGCCACTACTGAATCGCAAAAATAGCAAGTCAGTGATTGTTACAGAGACAATCAATTGGGTAGAAAGAGTACCTGGGGCTGATCATAGAAATATACCAGATGCAGTGGCGCAATGCATGATTGCAAACTTTGCAGATACTCAGAAATATAAAAGTGACTTTGGATATAATGATAGCAGAGAATATTTCAACAATATCCCCAGCTTTCTTGTTTATCTTCGAGCTGACATAATGGGAGGAGGCCTTGGGATACCATCCCTCAAGAATGTTCCATCATTTTTAACTGTGATGAACTACAATGGGATGCAGATGCGTGACTTTCGAAAGGAAGTGAACAGGGTTGTCCCATTTCAGTACCGTGTGACTGCAAGAGACCTTACAATGATGAATGGTTATGACAGAGCAGTGGAGTGGTATCTGCCACAAGGGGGCGTCCCAACAAAGGTCTAATAAACATACATGCGGAGTCTTATTGATCCTCTTTAAGGGGGGGTTGACTAAAGCGGGATTTGAACCAACGACCTCCGGATTAACGTGCCGGCGCTCTACCAATTGATCTATCTAGCCCATTTTGACGGTCTCCCTATTTTACTTCACAGAGTGTCGTTCCTAACAATCAACAGCTCTCCAGTGCTCTTTACCAAGTGAGTTTTTATGGTAGTTGAATTTTGGTGTAATTAAAAATAATAAATCTTCAAGAATTAGGGATGATAAATTTATTTAAAAAAACCCAATAAAAGCCTAAACAGCCTTAAATCATTATGGTGTACACATTGCATGTTGCAGCAGTTCATGCTATAGGCACAGTGCATCCAGTGTGACATGCATGTGGTAAGATGCATGTAGTACCTGTACAACTAGTTGTATTTGCATACAGTGTATTGAGCCCTACAGTAGGGTGTGTGTGAGTTCACTGCACTGCTGTTCCACACAAAGAGATCAACAATGAGTAGTAACAATTCAATTCATTACTTTTCAAACATCTGTATCCAGAAAAATTTGCTGCATATTTCAAATGATGGGAAATTTGTTACTTTATTTGATTTGTGCATTCAAGAGCCCCTAAAAGGGACAGCTTTAAAAAAAAATAGTAAACAAATCTTTAAAATGTTTTCCTTTCCTCGAAATAATGCAGTAGATTTAAAGGGCATACCTCTTCTTGTATAATAGAATGACCCCACTGTATTTCTCATCATCCTATTTTTTTGTGTATATTCGTTAATAACAAAAAGTACCCCTTTTCAGATAATAGAATGGACCTAAAAACATAATTTAATCTAAAGTCTGCTGATTTCTCATAGAGGGGATTTCCCTTGCTTGTGCAATACAGTGTTACTGCTAGAATAATGATCTTAAAGGGAGGGTAAAGGTACTCCGGTCAATGAAGACTGATTGTTACTGAGTGTGGGTTTTTTGTCAACTCATCCCATCTCTGAAAAATGTTCAAAGAATTTGTTCATTGTTCGTCAATGTTTTTAAATCTTGGTCAAAATATGCATGCTTGTTTTAAATAGATAATTTTCCTTTTTTCTTCTAGTGTTTTTAAATGAATCTTGGGCCTACATGTTCATCATAGAAGTCCATTGATGTACACGCGCATTTTCTGGAATTACGGACTTAACAAAAACCAACTTAATGTTGTCAGCCACATTTTGGGACATTCTTGTATTTTGTTAAATATTAAATAATAATAAGAAAATGATCAATTAGCTTTCCATGCAGGTCCAACATTTAAGTTTTAATTTGCATCATTGTGCCGATGAAAGTTGAATGAGCTTTTTGATTACTACCAATAGGGTTGAAACACAGATTAAATATTAATAAGTATTTTACATTACATTGTATCATTAATATCATGTGGGTATCATTAACGTTATGAGGGATTATAATCATTGCATTTTATTAATTGAAAGTTTTGTTTGCTGTTATTTTTTAGCATAGGCCTGCTGTGTACACACTATTATTTTTCTCATATTTTCAGCTTTCCAGGGTACATGTAGCTAAATGGTGTAAGTAAGTTAAGAATAAAATTAAGACAACACGTAAAACCTTTTAAACAAGCTTGGATAGTCTGTTCTAATAAAAATGTTGCTTGAATCCATACAAATAACTGTCTCTGCACATTTGCTCTACATTTGTACAAAAAAAACCCCAAAAACTTGCTTGCATATTAAGTCTGTGAGTACGTAACATTATGCACTAGAAAGAATTATGCAGGAGATCGCACAATCTATGTTGGATCACATCATGTGAGGATACTGGTCTTTGACAATTACCAAAGTTGTACATTGTCTTTAAGCATGGTGTTTAGTATACAAATATTGGCTATTTCGATTGCTTAGGTTAAAACCACACCTCCCGAGATGATCCTCGGCATGTTCTATAATCGAAGCCTATGGGTATAGTACTGCACATTGGTTGCTATGGTATAGTACAATGGTTGCTAAGGGATAGTTCATCGGTTGCTACGGGTAAAGTACATTGTTTGTCAAGTGTGTAGTGCAGCGCTTTCGCATGGTTTCTAGTAAAATAAGCCATATCATGTGATGCAGTTTAAACCAATCAAATGGCAGTACCTTCATAAGGAGTTTTATAAATATCCGATGGAGGATTGAAATTTAAATCCACAAACTGGGAATAGCAGGTCACCAACAGGCCCGTCTGGCTAGAAAACATATACCCCCGACCCAAAAAAAAATTAACATCAAACAAAAAACATCTGTCATGAGGGTCTGGACAAGTTTGAATGTGGAAGACTTGCCACAAAAAAAACACCAAACAAATGCAAGCAAGGAAAGCCCGCCTAGGTCAGCCCCAGCAAGGGCTGGTCGTAGGAATACCCAAAGAGGCCCACCGCTCAAGAACCGACAGCAGACCGACATCGGTAGCCAACGGCACACGACCAGTGTTCTGCCACTCAAAAACCGTCAGCGGACCGACATCGGTAACGAGTGGCATACCACTAGAGGCTTGCCGCTCCAAAACGAACAACAGACTACCAGCTGTATTCGGGCGGCATGCCTAGCGGCCTACTATTGCAGCGGCCAGAAGCCGTTTACTTCATCGGCATCAGTTTTATATGTTATACAACTTTACTTTAATAGTACAGATTGCTCACAGAACAATGTGTACTAGCATAGTGACCCTGTACTACACACATAGCTGGGGCCTTTTAGCCTACCCACGATCCCAGGGAACAGCTGCTCAGTGTACTCGGTATGCAGTGGTTCAGGGTCACAGGTCAGTATGGTCCAATTACAGCTGGCTGCTCAACAGTAAGCCATTTGAAAAAACGGTTGGTTGATGTACAGTAGAGCAAGGGTTGATTGTGACCTTTTCTCCATGGTTGTGTTTTGTTATCAGCAAGAAGAACGGGGAAAAGTTACAAACAGTTGTACTGCAGCATATAGATATAATCCAAGTTTGTCAAAGGACAACATTAAACCCTGGACATTATGTACAACTGTAGATCTATGTTTCTCCTCCTCATAATTAACATGAGAGGGCATGACCCGTACCGGTTTACTCGTGTTAACATCGACAACAACGCAAGCATCATCAGTGCATTCTTGCTGGCTGGATGGAACCTCTGGTCACTGGTGGTTTATGCATGGTACGTGTAAGTACGTTATTTATATAGTTTGAAGATTGTTACTTATATTCTCCTAGACTTAAAAATGTTCACTCCTTGATGCAGAGGCACTTGATTAAGGTTTGTCACAATTTTCCGTGCCTGACCTGGCAACATTATTTTTCTGCTTTGAACATTTTTTTTTTAAATTACGTTTTAGAATACCTTTTGTTATTAACATGCATATTCTCAAGGAGCAAATATAGTATAAATGGTTGGCTGAAAATGTGGTTGAAGGAGAACACCTATTGTATAAATTTAAGCAGACACTATACCAAACATAATTTTTTTAGCAAACAGTTAATGAAAGCATCTATTCTGGCCTGATCTATAAGTATTTGCTCAGATTTTCTTTCTTAACTCAACAACATTTGTATAGGTAAACAACAAGACCTGTGCAAAATTGCGCCCAAACCGCTCAATGATCAACACCCAGTGTCCGGCAACTTATTTGCTCATTTTGTTAAGTCAGTGATATTTGTTGAACGGACTCCCCCGAGACATTGTAGAGGATTAATTGGCCTACTGAATATTTACTTATATTTAATCAGTTTTCAGGTAGTAAATGCAAATATATTCATTTCAATAATCATCAAAATACTGACTGAAAAGTAACCATTCAGTATTTTGATGATTATTGAATACGATTAATAAATATTTTACATGTACGTATAATGCACAGCTGATGAAATAACCATGCCAGCCTGTAACTTCAATCAACCTTAAAGCTCTGCCCGCTTCATTTGTACCAAAATGTGTATGTCTGCATGGTCCTACTTAAGAAATACGACAGGTTATCTATTTTTTATTATTCCTATTATATTGTTACAGATTCATATCAGTTCTGCGAGGGTTGATTATTTCACACACAAGAAGACCATGCTCTGTGGAGATTGAGTGGACAATTGGATTGAGCGAACTTATGACAGGAAGTCAGCAGAACACCTACAGCTCATACTACAGTGGCTGTCAAGTCTACGGACTGCACTGAGACTGACCCAAGCAACATTGATAGTGTAGCGAAATTTGGGGCGCCCTCTATTTTTAAATCATATCCCATGTTAGTTACTTGAGCGGTTACCGGACGTCTTTCACTGTTGAAGACGCGGTCGTGTAGAACGTCCACTGTCCGGGCCGCACGAGGTATATAAGCACGTGTCAGTGACGGCGACGGGGTCTTGTTCGTGTGGTGTGGTCACTGTTGTTTAGCGTGCCGACGTATCCGTCCGTCCTGACGTCCTTACATGCTGTAGAGTTCCCGTTCTGGTAGGGAATAAAGGAAGTGAAAGTTACAACTCTTGTGTGTATGATAATTATGTAACCGAGTCAACCCCGTCATCGGTCCCGCTGGGTGCGAGGAGGTGTATTAGGTGTGTGGGTTGGGATAGAGCTTAGAGCGCCTGGTGGTAGACTGCCCCAAAACGGACCTGCCCCCAAGGTTATATTCAACTGTCGCTCGTTGAGTCGACCGAAGGCAAGCCGGGTGTGCCGTCGAGAGAGAGACCGCCACAAATGGTGTCAGAGGTGGGATAGGCGCCAAGCAAATCTTAGAACATACACTTATAGCAGAACTCCACCTAAATAGGAGACAGCACCTTTATAGGGGGAATGGCGAAAAATCTACTTATGGATTTCGATGAAGAGTTGGTAACTCCAGTGGTGGACAGACGAAATAGTGGGGACTTAACGGTGAACGAGAGATGTGGGCTGCTTGAGACGGAGTTACGGATGCTTAAGCTGTGTCTTCAGGCGAGTGACATGAAGATTGATTCAGGCTATGGTGATTCATTTGGCCAGCCGGCGCTGAAGGCGTCGATGAGCACCGGAGAGGGAAACTCGGGTTTGCAGTTACTGACACCTATTTCAGTGCAACGAGGACGACCAACGCAAAAACCAGAAGCCAGGTTTCAAAGTACGCCTACTACGGTTCCAGGTGCTGCAACGGAGAATGGTTTGTTGCCGACCGGAACTCCATTGGGAAACAGTTTGAAGGAGGACGCCCGTCTGGCAGGGCTGACGGGTCTAAGCAGTGTGACATCTGCCTGTGTTAGCAACGCTGAGGATTGCAAGGAGCCACAACAAAAGAAAGATGATGCCTGTTCAGGCGGAAATTCCCCGTCTAGAGTAACTACCAAAGATGAAGCGAGCAAGACCGGAAGTGGTGCCACCTTACGGCGACCAAACATCACTCCCGACCGATACAACGGGAAGACTCCATGGAGAGATTATTTACAGCATTTTCAGGCGTGCAAGTCGGCGAATGAGTGGACGAAGGGCCAGGCTAAGGTGTTCCTAGTGGCGAGTCTACAGGGCGTTGCACTTAAGGTGCTTGGGAGTGGCACCTGTGATGGAGGTAAACAGACCTACACGGAGTTGGTGGACAGTTTGGAGAAGAGGTTTGGACCAGGGCGTCTCGCTGAAAACCATTTGATGGAGTTGCGCCACAGACGACAATGCCCTAGAGAGACCCTCCAAGAATTAGGCCAATCTATTAAGGAGCTTTCGGCCCTGGCTTACCCAGAGCTGACGGATGAGGGCCGTGATCGCCTAGCTAGGGGACATTTCTCGGATGCAATTGAGAGTCAGGCGGTTAGGGAAGGTATTTTTCGCACTAACCCTTCTACACTAGAGGAAGCAGTGAGGGCTGCACTAGCAACAGAAAGCTTCCACAAAATAGAAGAGAATCGAGAGGGTAGGAAACCGAAGTTCGCCAGGGTGCTGGAGGAAGATCATGATGTCGTTTTCAAGGAAATGAGTGAGAACTTCCGTCGGATGGAGAAGAACATGCTCAAGACGCAGGAAGAAATGAAGGCTCAGATGGCAATGATGAGTCGGTGCACGCCTGCCAACGATAGGCCAAATAAAGCAGACATGGAAAGAATAGCAGGATATTTTATCTGCTATAGGTGCCATGGGAAGGGGCACTATGCAAGGAACTGCAGTCGCCCAGCCGCCCAGAAGCGAAAGTATCAGGGAAACGACCAGCAGCCTACTCAGGGGTCCGAGGGGAGGCTGGATGTACATCAGGGCCAACAGGTGACAAAAGATGTTGTGGCGGAGAGAAATTAGAGACTGCAGGCACAGATGGTCTATGTATTTCTCCGAGGACGGCAGGGGTAAATAGCGGCCTATACGTCCCAGCAATAGTGAGGGGAGAGAAGGTGAATCTTCTGGTTGATACAGGCGCCACAGACACAGTTCTGTCGTCTACATTCTTCTATGAAATTCCGTCAGAAAAAAGGCCGAAATTGAGGACCGGGGGCTACAGAGTGCGAACAGCCGACGGTAGCCTTTTGCAGACCATTGGGAGCGCCTTTGTTGAAGTACAAGTTGGGCGAACTGCTCTCTTATTGGACGTTATGTTTGGCAACATAGGCACAATGAAAGGAATCCTGGGCATGGATTTCTTGGTGAAAAGTCGAGGCTGTTTAGACTTCCACTCTCTAGAGCTGGAGATCAACGGAGAGAAAGTGAGGTGCACGGACACCAAAGGCTACAAGTTTTGTGCTAGAGTGATTGTAGAGAAAACGACTATTATACCACCTGGACATGAGGCTATTGTACCTGGGCAAGTAGCCGGAAAGGTGAAGGTGACTGGCCTGGGCATCATGGAACCAGCGGAGAGAGGTGAAATTGCTGACAAGGGCATGGTAATGGCACGATCATTGGTGACCGCTACTGACAAGGTACTTCCTATTAGGGTGCTTAATCCCGGAAGGAGGCAGTGCGTGTTAAAGAAAGGAACAATGGCAGGGTTTCTCACGTCAGTAGGAGAGGATGAGGTTGAAGAAAGACATATAGAATCGCCCGAAGTCGGTGATGGCAAGGAAATCCCAGAGCACCTAAAAGACCTTTTCCGGAGAAGCAAGGAAGGAGTAGACGCCGAGTATCACGCCAGGATAGCTAAAATGCTCCTGAGTTTTCAGGATGTATTTTCAAAGGGGGACATAGACATCGGACGAACTGGTCTCGTTCGTCACAACATAGAGACAGGCGATGCTCGACCTATACGGGAGCGCCCAAGACGTTATCCTACCCAGGAGCAACAGGAAATTAGCGCTCAAGTACAGACGATGCTTCAAGGCGGCATCATTGAGTATTCAGACAGCCCCTGGGCGTCTAATGTAGTCCTTGTGAAAAAGAAAGACGGCACCAAAAGGTTCTGCGTCGACTACCGCCGCCTTAACAGTGTGACCATCAAGGACGCCTACCCAATCCCGAGAATAGACGATTCGCTAGACACCTTGTCAGGTTCGAAGTGGTTTTCCACTTTGGACTTAGCATCGGGGTATTGGCAGGTGGAGCTGGACGAAGAAGCGAAGAAAAAATCAGCTTTCGTGGTGCGTGGAGGGCTATTTTCATGGCGTGTAATGCCTTTCGGGCTCTGCAACGCCCCTTCAACATTCGAGAGGTTGATGGAGAGAGTTCTCGCTGGACTTCATTGGGAAACGCTACTCGTATATCTCGATGATGTAATTGTCTTTGCTAAATCGATAGAGGAAGAACTCACCCGCCTGGAGACGGTGTTTCAGCGCCTTAGAGGAGCAGGGCTGAAGCTAAAGCCAAAGAAGTGCGAGCTGTTTAAGAAGAGTGTCCTGTATTTGGGACATATAGTGTCTGGTGATGGGATAACAACGGATCCTGCAAAGATTAGTGCAGTGAGGGACTGGCCTGCACCTAAAACCGTAAAGGAAGTCCAAAGCTTCCTAGGCCTAGCGTCGTACTATAGACGTTTCATCAGAGGTTTTGCAGATGTGGCCCGCCCTTTACATCGCCTGACTGAGAAAGCTAGGGATTTTATATGGAACGAGGAGACAGAGAAATCATTTCAAGAACTGAAGATGTGCCTACAAGAAGCGCCTATTCTGGCTTATCCAGACCCAAGTGGAGATTTTATACTCGACACCGATGCGAGTGGTGTTGGCATAGGTGCCGTGCTCTCCCAAGTATTGGAAGGACAGGAAAGGGTGGTCGCCTATGCTAGTAGGGCTTTGAGTAAATCGGAGCGTAATTACTGCGTGACCCGGCGAGAGCTTCTAGCAGTGGTCGTATTCCTAAAAAAGTTTAGGCAGTACCTATATGGGCGGAAGATCACCATAAGAACGGACCACGGTGCCCTTAGATGGCTTACCAATTTCCGAGAACCTGACGGGCAAATGGCCAGGTGGCTACAGGTGATTAGTGAATATGACTTCACAATTACACATCGTGCCGGCCGTTCACATGGAAACGCGGACGGGTTATCACGAAAGCCGTGCACCCAGTGTGGGAGGACAGATCAGGTACCTGAGCCTAAGAAGGAGCCAAGTGAATATACAGATGGCAGCCAAGTTGCCTTAGGAGAATTAGGAGTAAGAGTCGTTACTATGGAACCTACCATTACCAGTGATAAGTGGAGAGATGCGCAGAAAATAGACAACTCTATCAAGTGGGTGCTACAGGCCAAAGAGCAGTCAGGGATAAAGCCAGCTTGGGACACTCTCTCCTCCTGTTCTTATGCAAGGAAAGCATACTGGCTGTTGTGGGACCAACTAGAGGTCAGAGATGGAGTCCTATCTAGGCGTTGGGAATCTGACGATGGTCGTCAAGTTAGATGGAAGGTGGTTCTACCGAACGCCTACCGCAAGGAGTTAGTCTTGGAACTACATGAAGGAAAGTCCAGTGGACACCTCGGGATAAAGAAGACCTTGGCGAGGGTTCGTCAAAGATTTTATTGGGTAGGCATGGGAGCTGATGTACGGTCTGCAGTTAGGCAGTGTAATGTCTGTGCCAGTAAAAAGTCTCCTGCAAGGAAACGAAGGGCACCTCTGCAGCAAGTAATAGTAGGTGCACCGATGGAGAGGATTGCCCTGGACATAGTCGGGCCACTTCCAGAGACAGAAGGAGGTAATCGGTATATCCTCGTTGTGGGAGACTACTTCAGCAAATGGGTGGAAGCTTACCCGGTAACAGACGAGAAGGCCGTGACAGTGGCCAGGAAGTTAGTAGAAGAGTTTGTGTGCCGATTCGGGGTGCCTCAAAGGTTGCATTCTGACCAGGGGAGGAACTTCGAGTCCGAGGTTTTTACCCAGATGTGCAGCATCCTTGGGATTGAAAAGACACGCACAACACCTTACAATCCCAAGTCCGATGGAATGATTGAGCGATTTAATCGGACCTTGTTGACCATGATCTCCTTGATGATAGAGCCAGCCACATAGGCGCCAACGTGATTGGGATACAAAGCTCCCTTTTGCAACTTTCGCCTACCGATCAACGCCTCAAGAGTCCACAGGCGAATCACCCAATATGCTGATGCTAGGCCGCGAGGTTAAGCTGCCAATTGATTTGACAACTGAACTACCTACGGAGGAGAATGAAGAAATCACAACTGACTATGCGTTGAGGCTAAGGGAGAACATCCAGTCCGCCCACGATCGAGCAAGAGATTGTCTCAAACAAAGCGCTAGGCGCCAGAAGAGGAACTACGACTGGCGTGTAGTTGAGGGAAAACTTTCTAGGGGGCAGTTCGTCTGGCTGCATAATCCAGCGAAAACTAAAGGCCTGTCACCTAAGCTACAGCGTAAATGGGAAGGACCGTACCTAATTGTAGACAAATTGTCCGAAGTAGTATTCCGAATCCAGAGTAAGCGACGGGGCCGGATGAAAGTGATCCATTACGATCGTCTGAAACC
The DNA here is from genome assembly GCA_037783415.1 of Leptasterias polaris. NCBI lineage: Eukaryota > Metazoa > Echinodermata > Asteroidea > Forcipulatida > Asteriidae > Leptasterias > Leptasterias polaris. The sequence continues at coordinate 160,021 of JAZGTN010000232.1, forward strand.
CTACGAGGGCGAGGCCTTAGAATCATGGATTGTCCCTGAAGAACCTGAATCCGAAGAACCTGAACTTGAGACGGTTCTGCCCATGAGTGAAGTGAGGTCTGAAGAGGAGGAAAGAAACGTCAGAACTCCCAGTGTAGGCGTTGGAGAAGTTACACTATCTCGGTCGACTGCCTCCGCACGACAGGAAGATGTAACAATCCTGAACGAAATGGAGAGACCTGCTCCTAAACAGGAGTCGTCGGCAACAGAAGATTTACCAGAAGTTGCAGGACAGCATGGCGATGTGCAGACGTCGCACTCACCACGACGAAACCCAGGAAGACAGCGGAGAAAGCCGCAGCGGTTCCTGCAGTAGGGGATAGTCATAAGAAGGCGGTAGTTAGGCCCACCAACCAGTATAGACATAGGAGTAAATAGCGAGTAAAAGTAGCAGTGAAGTAACTCGTGTCTATTTTGTGTTGTATCTCTCCAGGCAGAGAAATGGGGAGAGACGAACAGAGAAAGGCTGGAACGGAGCACGAGGAAGAGAAGGTGGAGTGTCCTAAATGCCAGATGCCGATGCTCAAAAAGTGCCTGGACCGCCATGTGAAGGGAGAACATGGTCCAAGACTTCGCTACTGGTGCCTTCGGTGTCCGAGCAGATACGGCAGAAAAGATAATCTTCGGGCACACTACCGAAAACGCCACTCAGATAAAGTGGGAGAGATGGAGCGCATTAAAGGTGAGACACATGAAGAGCGGAACCAAAGAGGGCACAGTGATAGTGGTACACGTAGAGAACAACCCAGGTCACCTAGGGCCCCAGAGAGAAGCAGGAAGAGAAGAGAATCCCCACCTAAGAAGGCGTCATCCACGAGGAAGCCGAGGAAGGATGATGTACAGAGTAGAGAATCAAAGAAACGTGGGCTGAAGGCTGCCGAGGGTGATCGAGCCAAGAAAGAAAAGGTCAAGAAACCTGCACCTTGTACAGTATCTCGAGCGCCTGATGATCTACCGTTGGATTTGTCATCCTCTAAGAGGGAGGCACCTAGACAGGTGGTGACTGGCCCGACCCCCAGTACGCAAGAGATGCCTGAGGAGTTGCCTGCGAATGACGCACTGATTGTGGACGCACCAGAAGTTGCAGTAGAGAAAGAGGTATCTACGACAAGAGATGAAGTCCTGCCTGAAGTGGAGGGGCAACGTGAGGAATTGGCCGTCCTAGATCTGCCTCCTACACCTATGGAATGGGACCTGGAGAGCCTACCTACAGACAAGGCACCTAGACAGGTGGTGACTGGCCCGACCCCCAGTACGCAAGAGATGCCTGAGGAGTTGCCTGCGAATGACGCACTGATTGTGGACGCACCAGAAGTTGCAGTAGAGAAAGAGGTACCTACGACAAGAGATGAAGTCCTGCCTGAAGTGGAGGGGCAACGTGATGAATTGGCCGTTCTAGATCTGCCTCCTACACCAGGAAAGAAGACCATCCCGGCCTGGACACAACCAATGCTCCCTGAGAAGCTCCTACCTGGCCAGGCGGTTCGCATAAGGGAGATACGGGAAACCTACCTGTATGGTGAGGAAGGAAAGACCATCTGCGGTGAGATAAAGCGAGACTACGAGATGGTGTTCCTGCGGCCGATGCCGGTAGAGAAACCGAAGGAATCTGGTGCAGTACCCGAGGTAAGACGCATTCGTCGCCTGGTTCGAGGTCCAGATGATGAAGTGGTAGCTGCCGGGCAACCTCCAACTCAGGAGCAACTGGAGAGAGCTATGCTTGGGAGGATCAGCAAGGTGACAGAGACCGCCTCCAGGTGTGTATACAAGGATGGGATGAAACTGACCAAGGACAAGACAAAGCGCACCTTTGATGTTAACTTTTTGATGGGGGTGACCGATGAGTGTTAGGAAGCACCTGCCGTGGCGAAGAAGAGTGCCGGAGCCTAAGAAGTCCGTTGTACGCGTTAACTTAAAGTTTAGTGTTTTTCCAAAGTGTTTTATGCTCTTTTTGAGTAAAAGGTTATGTGTTGCTCTAACTTAAGTTTTTCATTGTTGAATTAAAGTTCATGTTACGCCTGTGTAGGTGAAGTAAGAGAAAGTTGATGTAAAGTTGAGGTTGACGCCTAAAGTTAAAGATTGTACAAAAGAGTTTTATATTAAAGTTTGTATGTTGTATTTCGCCTTTATAGGTTGTCAGATTAAAGGTCAGGGACTGACCAATCTTGGAGCGTGGCTATGTAGCGAAATTTGGGGCGCCCTCTATTTTTAAATCATATCCCATGTTAGTTACTTGAGCGGTTACCGGACGTCTTTCACTGTTGAAGACGCGGTCGTGTAGAACGTCCACTGTCCGGGCCGCACGAGGTATATAAGCACGTGTCAGTGACGGCGACGGGGTCTTGTTCGTGTGGTGTGGTCACTGTTGTTTAGCGTGCCGACGTATCCGTCCGTCCTGACGTCCTTACATGCTGTAGAGTTCCCGTTCTGGTAGGGAATAAAGGAAGTGAAAGTTACAACTCTTGTGTGTATGATAATTATGTAACCGAGTCAACCCCGTCATCGGTCCCGCTGGGTGCGAGGAGGTGTATTAGGTGTGTGGGTTGGGATAGAGCTTAGAGCGCCTGGTGGTAGACTGCCCCAAAACGGACCTGCCCCCAAGGTTATATTCAACTGTCGCTCGTTGAGTCGACCGAAGGCAAGCCGGGTGTGCCGTCGAGAGAGAGAGACCGCCACAATAGCAACAAAGATCTTCACACATGTACAAAAGAGATAAATCTATACCTGTTCTTGAATTGAAAGTGCTCCTTATTTTGTGTCATTGAATAATATTTATTTTGAATTCTCCATACCATGCAAACAAACGATGAAACAATTAAAGTGGTATTATTTGAATAATTATAAATAAATAGGTTTTACCACAGTAACATTAACACAGCAGTATTATCACAGTGTCCATATTTGTTTTAACACACATTTACCACAGGACGATTATCACGTTTAGGAAATCTTTCCACTGGAATTACATGTACCAAAGTGATTTCATGTGGTAAAATGTCACCAACAAACATAATAAACATTGCAACGGCGGACCATCAGAGGGCTGCCACTAGCGGACCGCCGGTACAAACGTCCGCCCGCTCGCCAGCGGTCCACCGTCGGCAACCGACAGAGGGCCGATGATGGGCCAACGACGGACCATCAGAGGGCTGCCACTAGCGGACCGCCGGTACAAACGTCCGCCCGCTCGCCAGCGGTCCACCGTCGGCAACCGACAGAGGGCCAATGATGGGCCAACGGCGGGCCGACAGTGGCTGCCACCGGCGGACCTCCGGCACAAACGTCCGCCCGCTCGCTAGCGGTCCTCCGTCGGCAGCCGACAGAGGTCCGCCGATCATCGGTCCTCTGTCGGCTGCCGACGGAGGACCGCTAGCGAGCGGGCGGACGTTTGTGCCGGAGGTCCGCCGGTGGCAGCCACTGTCGGCCCGCCGGCGGCGACGCCGGTGGACCGACGACGGACCGATAGCGGCTTGCGGACTGGGCAGTAGCAATATAGCACGATATTTATTTGGTAAGTGTTTTGTTAAAAACGTGATTTTAATTATAATTTTCTTGTAGAAGTGCACATGTACAAGTACTTTTGGTATGTCACTGTCAGGTTGGGGCAAGGGCGTCGATGGGTGGGGGACGGGGGGGGGGACATGTCCCCCCCCCCCCCCCCCACTTTTTAGACTGGGGGGACAGCATATCAGATGTCCCCCCCCCCCACTTTTTGATTGACTGTTCATTAGAAATATGCAACAAAATATAAAAATATACACCATTTTCTTGATTTAATATTTCATTACAATTTTTGTTCAAATAAAAGAATAGCGAACAAACGGTGAAATGTTTTCTTCATTTTCATTTTTGAAAGAATGGTATATTGGGCCTATTTCCGTTTCTATAATACAGACAATAGACGACAAGTTTCTTCCAAGACATGAACACCAACATTCCGCTTACATACCTTGTTAGCATTCAAGCTATGCGTCGTTTGTGTATGCTATAATGTACGGTATATACACGATCCCACAAAGGAAGTCTGTGTGTGCGCGCACTCAACACACAAAATGTAGTAAAATCCATTAAAATAAATAGGAGCAGTTTGGGCCATGACAAGATTTGTCGAAGAAGCAGTATTTTGTTTTTTCGAAGAACTTAAAGCTGATACACGCGGAAGAATTTTTGGTAAATTTTAAGGTAAGTTCAGAGTTATTATTTGTTATTCTAAAAACAAAATATAAATTAAAATAAAAGAAAAACGAAAGAAGAAACAAAAACATCAAAAACTCAATTTTACTGAAGAAATTGTCGCAATGTGGTTAAAATTTTAAAGGATTGTGAATATGATGTTAGTATTTGGTAGAATCTCGGTTTTACATAAGGGAAACCCAGGCCCAAACACCATTTCGGATGATGTTATTGTTAAATATCACACCCTGTAACTCGCCTCCTGGTCAAACAAAAAATAGGGAACAAGTGTAACACAGAATTAAATGTAAAAGTAATGGTGTTGGGTGCAAATAATGTAAGATGTATTTTTTCAAGACTTGCTCGCCCGTCCCCCCTACTTTTTAGTAGCGATCGACGCCCCTGGGTTGGGGTATGTAGTTTTCTATTCTAGTCTACCAAATACCAGGGACTCGAGGGAGTGTTATTTTTTCTTGATGGAAAATCCTTGGTTTTATTTTATTGGGTAGTGCAGTCATCTAAAACCCCTTAACAGTGATTGAGGAACATTTAAAATTTTTGATTGCTATACTTAAGTAACATGACTCGGTTTAATTAAACTTAACAGTTGGGTCTTTCAAAATTAATTATATATTTTATATTCAATCACTTCATGGTCACATGGTCACTTAGGTGGTTTGGGCTTTGGCACTGGTAAGTTATGCTGCCATGCATGTACCATCGCAGACTGCAGAGTTGTGCAAACCTTTTGGCAAATGTTTTAATTTTTCTAACACACATTTTCCATTTTTTTTTCTTTTACAGTTCTTTGTGCTTCTCTCTCCGAGGAAAGTGACTAAATCATCATCACCATCAACAGAAGCCTAGCAATGGAGCATGGTGGCATTTCTCACAGGACCAGCATTAGGTTTGGGCTAGCTACTTGCCCGAGATAAATATTCCAAAAAGAGATTAATCCTGTGGTGTTGCAATTTCCAAGACTTAATGTCCATTACAATAAAACTATGTTTTTTCCTAAGTTTAAAACGTAAATGAAACTGCAGTACAATTGCACTTATATTATCATAGTAAAATGAGTTTAAAAACAACATTAAACTGCCGTGTGGTAATCCTGTGGTAACTGGCGTGCGGTTATCCTGTGGTAAGTGGCGTGCGGTATTCATGTGGTAACTGGCGTGTGGTATTCATGTGGTAACTTGCATGTGGTATTCCTGTGGTAACTGGTGTGTGGTATTCCTGTGGTAACTGGCGTGTGGTATTCCTGTGGTAACTGGCGTGTGGTATTCCTGTGGTAACTGGCGTGTGGTATTCCTGTGGTAACTGGCGTGTGGTAATCCTGTGGTAACTGTCCTGTGGTAATGTCCCCAAAAACCACAGGAATACCACAGGAATGTTCCTGTGGTATTTTGTGTGGTAATTTGTGTGGTAATTTTATGTGGTAATACCACAGGACATTTTTGTAAGGGTCTTCAGACCTGTGATGTCTGTGGTCGCAATTACAAATTTAGGATTGGCCTGTACAGTCATCCCAGGACACACAGACCCCAGTGAGATGAGCAAACCAAAATGGAAGGAGATTCCTTGCAAGCATCGACTAACACCATCAATGTACTGCATATTAACTGCCCGGGTTAAAATTAAGGCAACACTCACTTTAAAGTTAAAGCTCCCATTAATTTTTTCCTAATTATAATAATAAAAAGGGTGTACCTATCCTTGTAATGGATTGAGCCAACAGATGTTCATCTCTGTAGTACTGTACAGTCATCTGACATTGTATTCTTCCATCAGAATACATAAGTTGCCTACAGTTCAAGGTTGGTTTGGAAAATACATATTGTAGGCATCGTCAGTATTTTAGGCTTGAGGTCTTACAAGAACAAATTATGATTGTTTAGGCCCTATAATTTTCTCGTTCTATCATGGATGTTCAACATGGACACTGCTGGCGCTGTGAGAAAAAACTCCCCAAACGCTCTGTGCAATGCCAAGATTGCCCCTTAGCTATGTATTGCACAAGATCATGCCTTGAACGAGACAAAGCGAGACACAAGTCTGTGGAGTGCAAGGTGTTTGGGCCAAAGAAGTGCGGTGATTGTGGCAAAATTGGTGATGTCAAGGAGGTGAGTTTCAGCAAAGATAAGTACATCAAATGTAAATCGCGTATAAGGTCTATTGCAAATACTGGCTGGTTGATGGTCAAAAGGCACTGTCATGACTGTTGGAAGAAAAAATGTGCAAAAAGATGTTCCCTTGAAAATTCCTCCCCTAATTCATTTTTGACCGTTGTGTGAAATCAACCATGCGGTACTTGCGATAGACCTTATACTTACATATACAGCGTAAATTGCACGCAATATATTAAATGTTACTGAACAAATTGAACAGGGGAATACATTGTAGGGGAGCAATTTACTCAGTGCATGTAGTGATGTTTTATACAAAGTTAGCCCCCCATGTCTACAATAATTTGACTACATACTAGTATTTGGGCGTTTGCTTGTTTTTATTTGTTTACTTTTATTTTGTTTCTACTGGCAAGATACTTCTGACATACATACATGTACTTTATGTGAGTGTACACACACCAATATTTGGTCCCCAATACATTTGTTTTTAATTAACTTAGAAGAAAACACAATTGTGTTTTTTTTCTTCATTTTTTACACTCTCATCCCTAAAAAATGTCCCTTCAACAGATTCCAGTGTTCCAATGCATGAACATGAGAATGGCGCTCAAGCAATCTTAACGAAACACATGTTAGGATTGCGGAGAGTAGGGAGGGGATGTGGAGTGGGAATGGGGGGGGGGGGGGGGTGGCTTTTTACAACAGCAGTTGTTTTAGACTGATGCAGGCTTCGAAACTCAATCACCATTTAGCCAGACGAACACTAAAACAATACGGGGATTGCTCAAACAAAACTTCATCAGCTCTGTGTCACTCCAAAACAACGTTTGATGATTGAGAACACAACAACTACTTAACATTCCACTAAGAGGCTGTATAAATAACTCAAATTACTTTTTCTTCCTCTCCCACCAGTGTTTGTGGTGCAATAACGCCTGGTACTGTAAAAAAGAATGTCAGATCCACAACTGGGAAAAACATAAATGTTTATGCCTTCACGTCAAAGCAGACATAAAATCACTATCAGCAATGTTTCAAGAGACCAATACTATATCATCACAAATGAATTGGGTTTTAGACCCACCATACTATATTGGAAACATCGTTGCTAAAGACTTTCTTCGACTTGACAACAATGAATGGTCAGGAGAAACTCTGGCTGAGAAGGACATGGTGAGGGATTACCATGTCTTGTCAGCTGGTTGTGGTGACCTGCGGAATACAGTCCTAACAGCTGGTTCCCTACCTGATAGGTACCAAGGAAAGCTTCACATCACCTTGGATGACTTTGATCCTTTTGTCATGGCGAGGAATGTCCTGTTTCTCTATATGTTGGTTCGGTTTGCAGACACGGAGGGAATTGAAAGCAGTCTGACTACCATCTGGTACTCAGTTCACATTACAAAGAAAGAGTATGACCTGATCAAGACCAGCTTGGATGAGCTCATTCAGATGAACTCCAAGAATCTCCATGATGCCACTAAAGGATTTGTCAGTGTTTTGGATGCTGATCTTAAAAACCTATCTCAAGTTTGGGAGACGTGGAAATCTCTTGAGTGTCGAAAAGCCAAGGGAGGGTCTATCAATCTCAGCCTACAGAGGAAGGTTCTCTTAGATAGAGAAAAGGAAGGGATATCTCTTTATCTTCGTCGATTATCACCTGAAGATCAAAAGTCAATGTTTGAGTGGTTTGGTCATGGAAAATTTCTCCCATCTGAGATAAGTGAATCCGACCTGTCATTTGACAACCCAACAATGACTGGACGAGGGGATTTGTATACTTTCTCTCAGACTAATAATGCAAAATCCCCTAAAGATTTCACATTTGTGTACTGCATACAAGCAAGTACGTTTCCATTCGTAGCATGGGATTGTTTGAGAGTGAGAGAGAACACTCATCGACCCTGCACATCCCCAATGGTCATGTACCACAACTATGTGACAAACTTACTCCAGAGAGTTAAGCGTCTCACCCTTCAAGGAAGATTTTTCATCCACATCTTTCTGACAAACTGTCTGACCTTTCCCGACTACCATCGGTCAAATGCCGAACTACGACCGCATCTTAACATCAAACCTTTTAGACTACATTGGCCTTGCTAAGCTGCTCCAAACATTCAAGCCACTACTGAATCGCAAAAATAGCAAGTCAGTGATTGTTACAGAGACAATCAATTGGGTAGAAAGAGTACCTGGGGCTGATCACAGCAAGATACCAGAAGCAATGGTGCAATGCATGATTGCAAACTTTGCTGATACTCAGAAATATAAAAGTGACTTTGGATATAATGATAGCAGAGAATATTTCAACAATATCCCCAGCTTTCTTGTTTATCTTCGAGCTGACATAATGGGAGGAGGCCTTGGGATACCATCCCTCAAGAAAGTTCCATCACTTTCAACTGTGATGAACTACAATGGGATGCAGATGCGTGACTTTCGAAAGGAAGTGAACAGGGTTGTCCCATTTCAGTACCGTGTGACTGCAAGAGACCTTACAATGATGAATGGTTATGACAGAGCAGTGGAGTGGTATCTGCCACAAGGGGGCGTCCCAACAAAGGTCTAATAAACATACATGCGGAGTCTTATTGATCCTCTTTAAGGGGGGGGGGGGTTGACTAAAGCGGGATTTGAACCAACGACCTCCGGATTAACGTGCCGGCGCTCTACCAATTGATCTATCTAGCCCATTTTGACGGTCTCCCTATTTTACTTCAAAGAGTGTCGTTCCTAACAATCAACAGCTCTCCAGTGCTCTTTACCAAGTGAGTTGTTATGGTAGTTGAATTGTGGTGTAATTAAAAATAATAAATCTTCAAGGATTAGAGATGATAAATTTATAACAAAAAACCAATAAAAGCCTAAACAGCCTTAAATCCTTATGGTGTACACAATGCATGTTGCAGCAGTTCATGCTATAGACACAGTGCATCCAGTGTGACATGCATGTGGTAAGATGCATGTAGTACCTGTACAACTAGTTGTATTTGCATACAATGTATTGAGCCATACAGTAGGGTGTGTGCGAGTTCACTGCACTGCTGTTCCACACAAAGAGATCAACAATGAGTAGTAACAATTCAATTCATTACTTTTCAAACATCTGTATCCAGAAAAATTTGCTGCATATTTCAAATGATGGGAAATTTGTTACTTTATTTGATTTGTGCATTCAAGAGCCCCTAAAAGGGACAGCTTTAAAAACAATAGTAAACAAATCTTTAAAATGTTTTCCTTTTCTCGAAATAATACAGTAGATTTAAAGGGCATACCTCTTCTTGTATAATAGAATGACCCCACTGTATTTCTCATCATCCTATTTGTTGGTGTATATTCGTTAATAACAAAAAGTACCCCTTTTCAGATAATAGAATGGACCTAAAAACATAATTTAAGCTAAAGTCTGCTGATTTCTCATAGAGGGGATTTCCCTTGCTTGCTCAATACAGTGTTACTGCTAGAATAATGATCTTAAAGGGAGGGTAAAGGTACTCAGGTCAATGAAGACTGCAAGTGAGGTTTTTTTGTCAACCCATCCCATCTCTGAAAAACGTTCAGGGAATTTGTTCATTGTTCGTCAATGTTTTTAAACGTTGGTCAAAATATGCATGCTTGTTTTAAATGGCAAATTTTTTTGCGTGGGTTAATTACTTAGATAAAGTGTTTTTGGCCTTAAATTCTTTTTAATTGTATCTCTGTGAAGCACCTTGAGCGTCTTTTAGGCAGACTTTGGCGCTATAAGTTTTCGTTATTAATTTCCCTTTTTTCTTCATGTGTTTTTAAATGAAGCTTGGGCCTATATCATAAATGTCCATTGATGTACACGCATTTTCTGGAATTAAGGACTTTATAATGAAACCAACTTAATGTTGTCAGCCACATTTTGGGACATTTTTGCATTTTGTTATAATTTTTATAGGCCTATTAGTAAATAAGAAATCCTGATTATTTAGCTTTCCATGCAGGTCACAAAATTCAGTTTTAATTGGCATCATTGTGTTGATGAACAATGAATGGACATTTTGATTACCACCAATATAGGGTTGAAACACAGATTAAATATTAAAGTGCGTTTATCGTGACCTATTCCCATTTAAATCCGCTTTAGAAATCTAGTAGCTGATATATCAAAGGTAACATACAAGTATGTATGGTTGTTGATATTTTAATTTAAAAAGACAAAAAACATGATTTTTTGAAAAGCCCGCGCGTCGCGAATCTGAAAAGGCAGAGGTCACGATTATTGCTATGTGACGTCACTTACATGAACACAACATCGACACAACGACTGACTATGTCTAACACCCAGACTCGTCACGCATCCCACACTCTCGGCGCGGCCGGTGTGTGCATGCTGTGACCACACGTAACGCATTCGGTAGCATACTCGCATAGTTCACAACAAGCCTGTGCGACTCCGAAAACTCCGGTGACTGGCCTGGGAGGAAATCAGCTTAGATTCTGATGGGTTTAGTGACCAAGATATATCTGGGAATTCGTCTGGGAGTTCATCCACTGACGACAGCGACATTGTTGAGCCGCAGCCTGATAATGACCTGATGAGGTGGTAGTTGTTCACGGAGCTGAGCCGTACAGGTTCGAGCCATTGGCGAGACAACGCGTGCAGCAAGACGACGACCACCAAGGCGAGGTAAATGCACCCCAGCTGCCAACGACCGCTTGAATAACACTGACTGGTAATTTTTAGTTTCTTAATCATTAACATATATATTTTACGCTAAATTTACATTACCGATTTAGGTTTCAGCAATTGTTTTCACAAAACTTCCAAAAGTGTGCTGTGACTGTGTGAGTATTCATTCCTCCGTCCATGGATGATGGTGTGAAAATAGAAAACATGAGCCTACGGCTACGCCAGCCATGATCATGTCTCAGTGGCTTGTGATGACACGGATACCGAGTGCATCACACTAAATATACATTCACTCGTATGCATGTATTGCCTTTTTATTGAGTTACATGCAAAAACATAATTAAAAAATAAAATTTACCACGCTATTATACTCGCAGTTGTTTTGCTCTTCACCGCGGCACTCACGCATTGCGCAAAAATTAATACTGCGCGGTGTGCGCGGAGCCTAAAGACAGCGCGGTGTGCGCCGGAAGCCTGGAAGGCTCCGCGCAGTCTAAATGTTTGCGCAATGCGTGAACGCCGCGGAGTGCCGCGATGAAAATGAAGAGCAAAACAACCGTGAGTATTGCGTGGTAAATTTCATTTTTTTGAAGATGTTTTTGCATGTAACTCAATAAAAAGCCAATACATGCATACTGAATGTATATTTAGTGTCATGGGAAAGGTTTAGCTGTGTAGTACAAAGGAAACTGACGTTATTGCTGGCAAACAACCATAAAATGTTCACCTATCAACTATCACCTATCAATATAAAAATGCAAGCAATATTTGGAATTTTTTTTTTCCTGATGGTTGTGACAATTTTCAAAACCTTTCCTAAAACTTGAAAAGAAAATTGTAAAGTTTTTCGCATCCGGCTGCCACTTTTAATTCATATGATTTACTCAAATGAGATACTGTACTGCTTTTTGTAAGTAAAAAAGTGGCAGTCGATAGGAAAAGAAATAAAAGTAATTAAATTCCCATGCATGTTGTTCTCTTGCTTTGAAGGTGTTCCTGTGGTAAATGTGTCGCTACTGAGTTTGCGCACAACTGCTTGTGCTGCAAGGAGGTCGAGGAAATACAGGACAGAATTCGGCATACCGGAGTCAATCCTGATGATTTAAACTGCTTCACAGACCATCCCTGGTATGAAGCTACATGTCTAAACCCTGGCACACTTGAGACCGCATATTATGCATACAAGCAACAGTATGGTGCTAGAGCTGTTGAGGGTGACCTTTCAAGGTAGGATTGGACATTATATTTGGTTTTACCCTTACACTGAGAGGTGTGTAAAGCACTGTATACTCGGTACTCCCCCCCCCCCCCCCAAGTCCTGTGAAGAAGAAAATCCACAGGCATATTCCTCGAGTGGGGTTCGAACCCACGACCTTTGATAATCTAAAGCAGATGTCTTACCAACTAGACCACCGAGATTGCCCGGTAGCTAGGAATGGACACCGTTTGAATCCTATATTTCAGCAGCGGGTACCGCGACAATTTAAGAGATGTTAAATTTGCATCGGGGATAAATAATATTATATTTAGTTTTTCACATCGGTGTAAGGGTAAAACCAAATATATTATTCCTTATCCCAGATGCAATTAATGTTGTAACTAAACTAGCATAATTATTGGCCATGTGAGGAAACTAAATCAAAACATGATGTCCCCAACCCTTATGCATTTTTTGTTACACAATTAAATTGAATTAGACTTTCTTTACAAATATAGCTTCCCTCCCAACCATTTCCACTGGTTTAATAAACTAACGAACAAGTATACAGTATGTTGATATTAAAAGATATCATTATTTATTTTTGATCACAGAAAGTACAGACACGTTTCGTATCGCAGGTGATACGATGGACTTATGGCTGGCTCGGCAGGCACAACCGAGTGCCCCTCCCATCATGCATTATGCACAAGACCCGAACTACATTCCCAGATGCAGACGGCAATTATGAAGGATTCAAATATCCAGATCTAGATGAAATGTGAACTTATTATTATTACATGCCTTTTTCTAAAATAAACAAGGTGCAACAAACTACATGTGATAATCAAAATGTCAACAAATTGAAACTAAACAAGCCAGAAATTTCTGTCTTCGCTTTCTTTTTGGGGCATATTGACGATACATGAACTGTTATAATTAATAAAAATATTATTATTATACACCGTTTTCTAAAAGTAATTTATTCCTTGTGTATAAGTAAAGGGAAATGTGTACTTCGTGTAACGTTATTCCCTATGGTGTGATCCATTCTGTCACTTCTAGAAATCTCACACGTAAACAATTCATTGTGTGACATGGGGTCACACACCCACACAGATGAAACCGTCACTTTGAAAAAGCCAGTCCTAATAATTTCAGGCCAAATGAAAGGTATATTCAGTGATGATAAACATGCTAAACATTGACATGACTAAAATGTTTCAGAAAAATCATATTTCGACTATTGTGTCACTAACTCCCGTGATTTACTGCTCCAGCAATTACTGAAATGAACATAAGTAAATGCTTACAAATAATTAACATCAAGTTATAAACTGAACGTGTATTTTGTTCAAATGATTTGGGGTTAGATAAAGAATTTCTGTCTACGCTCCTTTTTTTGCATAATTGTTAATACTATGCAATTTCATATTTGCAAAAGGCGATCTATTAATCCGTTGCCGTTACATGTACAAATATTATTGGTATTTAAGATAAAACAGGTCAATTACCACTTTAATAGCAACTACATGTACATGTTAAGAGCTAGACCTCTGGTAAATTATATTTTTTGTCATATTATGCAGAAAGTGGATGCGGCATCATGATCAAGGTGCAGAGACTTGGGTGGGCATGATGGCCACTTATATTTTGCTTGTTTAATTGAACCAGACTGTGCAAATATTGCTACCAAAATGGAAAGTTTATTTTGTGCGCAGCCAAAGTAAAAAAATAATAATAATATTGGCTTAGGAAAATGGAACATTATGAACAAAAAAATAAACACAAGATAACTGAAATTCTCACATTTGGTGTTAGTTTGTTGATGTTTACTTCTTGTGCTATACTGCTGGAGGAAGTTTCTCCCTTTTGATGGCTTTCAGCATGCCTTTTCTTTGACCGCTGCTCTTCTTCTGCTCTTTGACTCTTGCCAGCATAACAACACCTTCAGTGCCTTCTGGCCTCCCCACAGGTCTATAGCTTTCCCAAACCGTTAAACAAATGATTTCACTGCCTCTGCTTTATCAGGCCGAGTTACCTTGGCTGTTAGATAACCAGGGTTTGCCATCAATTCTTGGTAGTTTGCTCTGGTATCTGCCGACTATGCCCAAGCTTCACAGAGTGCCAGCACCTTGTCAAGGATTTTCTTGTTGAAATCTAGAATAAAATAAATACATGTACCGTAAGGACAAGACATCCAGTGTGCTCAACTACCTCTCAATTGTCATTGACAATAAATTTCAATTGACAATAAATTTCAATTGACATTAACTTTGGAGATTGAAATGCAGTTTAGCATGTATCCATGTCAACGGGATGGTTGTGAATGATATTGAAATTTTAGGTAAATAACCACTCACCCTCCATCCCCCCCCCCAACAAAAATAAACATAAAATAACAATAAATAAGAAATTAATAAATAAAACAAAATAAGTAAATAACCCCATTATTTGACCCCAAGACAAACAGCCCAAAGAAAAGGTGTGGAGGTGTATTGTCTCAATCAAGTTGTGTACTACCCCCATGTTTGAACATCGATCGATCATTCTACGGTAATTGACACTTCAAATTGTCAAATTGTACTACAGTCCCAAAAATTACTTATCAAAATTATGTTGTGCCTTATTGTTGTACTTACTGTGAGAGGCCTTTATCAGCACCTTTTTAACAGTGTAACCCTCTGTGGTCTGCTTTGCTCTCGTAAAAGAAATGCTGAAAGCTGGATTGCCCTCCCTGTCCAAGGCCTGCTCCGAGTCCATGTGAGTGTTTTCATTGAAATGCAGCGCAGCCCAAAAATCTGAAATAGACGATACATGTATTCTAAAATAATTAGTGTTTAATGAAAGGCACGGTACAACAGTCTACGCATACTGCACCCACCAGTCCACCACTTCAAACAAACAACTCACTTCAGATCAGATTACTCTGTGCATGTTTTTGATGTAGTGATGTCAGTGGTACACAGAGTCGGACTAGTTCCACACAGACCAAATGGAAGAATTTTATGTCCACTAATTTGCTCACCTGAATAACATGCCTCAAGAATCTGAAAACATCTTTGGTGCATATTGGTGGATGGGATGACCGAATGGAACCCTTCAACCAAGGATGCCTACATGGATATGGATGGCGATAACATTTTGACGTCCTTCCTGGTCCATGTACGATCATTTGTTGTTTACAAACAGAATCCATACTCGCTGTGTCGCAACATTTTTGAGAAAAGTCAACCAAAATACTTCGGGGTTTTTCGCCTTATTGCGAGTGCATCCACCCACGACACACGATACTGGCATCTTGTAACATCAACACTCAACTTTAATTGCAAAATCTTACAATAAAAGAACTCAAATCGAACATTAAATAAAAGCAGGAGGGATGATACGAATCGAGTGCGTGTGGTCGATCGAGTAAACTCCAAAACAGTATAGTCAACATCAAAGCTAAGTTACTTCCGCGTCACGTGATTTCGTTCCTGTCATGTAAGTGACGTTTTCGGGGTCACGCGCATATCATTATCATAATGTGTGCGTTTTCGTATTGGCTCGGCGCGAGTTAAAATAATGCTGGGTTCGTCAGTTCTTTTACGGTGTAAAACAAAGAGATAACTTTAAGGTAATATTTTATTTAGAATCAGTAGAACTTGTTTTATAATATAGTTATACTTCTTTCCCACTTCACTTTGACGCTATAAACGCACTTTAATAAGTAAATTATACATTACATTGTATCATTAATATCATGTGGGTATCATTAATTTTATGAGGGATATTACAATCGTTGCATTTTATTGATAGGAATTCTTTTGGCTATTAATTTTAAGCATAGACCTACTGTGTTCATGTTACCATTTTCACTAATTTTCAGCTTTCTAAGGTAGCTAAATGGTGTAAGTAAGTTACAAATAAAATGAAGAAAATGTATAGTATTAATCAAACAATCTTGGATAGTCCGTTTTACAAAAATGTTGCTTCGAATCCATACAAATTGTCTCTGCACATTTGCTCTACATACACAACAAGTACTTGCTTGCATATTATGTCTGTGAGGACATGTACACATTATGCAATAGCAAAAACTATGCAGGAGATCACACAATGTATGTTGGATCACGTGTGGAGACTGGTCTTTGACAATTAACAATGTTGTACATTGTCTTAAAAGCATGGTGTACAATATACAAATATTGACTGTTTCGAGTGCTAAAGTTTAACACACCTTCCGAGATGATCCTCGGCGTGTTCTGTATAGAAGCATATGGGTATATAGTACATTGGTTGCTATGGAATAGTACAGTGGTTGCTAAGGGATAGTACATCGGTTGCTACGGGTAAAGTCCATTGTTTGCTGCGTGTGTAGTGCAGCGCGTTCATGGTTTCTAGTAAAAATAAGACCACCATGTGATGCACTTTAAACCAATCAAATAGCAGAATCTTTGTAAGGTGTGTTATAAATATCCATTAGATGGAGGACGGACATTTAGGTCCACAACCTGGGAACAGCAGGTCACCAACTGGCTCGTCTGGATAAAAAAACCTCTATTACAAAAAAATAAAAATAAAAAAAACCATTAACATCTATCATGTGAGGGTCTGGACAAGTTCGAGTGTGGAAGACTTGTCCCCCAAAAATCACAACAGAGGCAAGCAAGGAAAGTCTGCCTAGGTTAACCCCAGCAAGTGCAGGTCTTCCCCAGTGATGTCTGTGGTCCCAACTACACATTTTGGATTGGCCTGTACAGTCATCCCAGGACACACAGACCGACCCCAGTGAGATGAGCAAACCACAGTGAGAGGAGATTCCTTGCAAGCAACGACTAACACCATGAATGTACTGCATATTAACTGCCCAGGCTAAAATTAAGGCAACACTCACTTTAAAGTTAAAGCTCCCATTAATGTTTTTCCTAATTCTAACAGACATTTTCGTGTGTACCTATTCTTGAAATGGAATGAGCCAACTCATTTGCATCTCTATTCATAGTACTGTCAAGTAGTATTCATCATCTGATGACATTGTATTCTTCCATCAAAATACATAAGTTGGCCTACAGTTCAAGGTTGGTTTGGAAAAGTACATACTGTGGGGTAGGCGTCGTCAGTATTTTAGGCGTGCGGTCATACAAGAACAAATTTTGGTTGTTTATGCCCACTTTTTCTTGTTCTATCATGGATGTTCAACATGGATACTGCTGGCGCTGTGAGAAAAAACTCCCCGAACGCTCTGTGCAATGCCCAGAATGCCCCTTAGCTAAGTATTGCACAAGAACATGCCTCGAACAAGACATAGCGAGACACAAGTCTGTGGAGTGCAAGGTGTTTGGGCCAAAGAAGTGCGGTGATTGTGGCAAAATTGGTGATGTCAAGGAGGTGAGTTTCAGCAAAGATACGTACATCAAATGTAAATCGCGTATAAGGTCTATTGCAAATACTGGCTGGTTGATGGTCAAAAGGCACTGTCATGACTGTTGGAAGATACTAGTATTTGGGCGTTTGCTTGTTTTTATTTGTTTACTTTTATTTTTTTTCTACTGGCAAGATACTTCTGACATACATACATATGTACTTTATGTGAGTGTACACACACCAATATTTGGTCCCCAATACATTTGTTTTTAATTAACTTGAAAGAAAACACAATTCTTTTTTTTTCTTCATTTTTTACACTCTCATTCCTAAAAAATGTCCCTTCAACAGATTCCAGTGTTCCAATGCATGAACATGAGAATGGCGCTCAAGCAATCTTAACGAAACATGTTACGATTGCGGAGAGTAGGGAGGGGATGTGGAGTGGGAATGGGGGGGGGGGGGGGGGGTGGCTTTTTACAACAGCAGTTGTTTTAGACTGATGCAGGCTTAGAACTCCATCACCATTTAGCCAGAAGAACACTTAAACAATACTGGGGATTGCTCAAACAAAACTTCATCAGCCCTGTGTCACTCCAAAACAACGTTTGGTGATAGAGAACACAACAACTACTTAACATTCCATAAAGAGGCTGTATAAATAACTCAAATAACTTTTTCTTCCTCTCCCACCAGTGTTTGTGGTGCAATAACGCCTGGTACTGTAAAAAAGAATGTCAGATCTACAACTGGGAAAAACATAAAAGTTCATGCCTTCACGTCAAAGCAGACATAAAATCACTATCAGCAATGTTTCAAGAGATCAATACTGTATCATCACAAATGGAAGTGGTTTTAGATCCACCATACTATATTGGAAACATCGTTGCTAAAGACTTTCTTCGACTTGACAACAACGAATGGTCAGGAGAAACTCTGGCTGAGAAGGACATGGTGAGGGATTACCATGTGTTGTCAGCTGGTTGTGGTGACCTGCGGAATACAGTCCTGACAGCTGGTTCCCTGCCTGACAGGTACCAAGGAAAGCTTCACATCACCTTGGATGACTTTGATCCTTTTGTCATGGCGAGGAATGTCCTGTTTCTCTATATGTTGGTTCGGTTTGCAGACACGGAGGGAATTGAAAGCAGTCTGACTACCATCTGGTACTCAGTTCACATTACAAAGAAAGAGTATGACCTGATCAAGACCAGCTTGGATGAGCTCATTCAGATGAACTCCAAGAATCTCCATGATGCCACTAAAGGATTTCTCAGTGTTTTGGATGCTGATCTTAAAAACCTATCTCAAGTTTGGGAGAAGTGGAAATCTCTTGAGTGCGAAAAAGCCAAGGGAGGGTCAATCAATCTCAGCCTACAGAGGAAGGTTCTCTTAGATAGAGAAATGGAATGGGTGTCCATTTATCTTCGTCGCTTATCACCTGAAGATCAAAGGTCAATGTTTGAGTGGTTTGGTCATGGAAATTTTCTACCATCTGATGGAAGTAAATTATCCAACCTGCCATTTGACAACCCAACAATGACCGGACGAGGGAGTTTGGTTGGCACACCTCATACTAATTATGCAAAGTCCCCTAAAGATTTCACATTTGTGTACTGCATAAAATCATGTACGTTTCCATTTGTAGCATGGGATTGTTTGAGAGTGAGAGAGAACACTCATCGACCCTGCACATCCCCAATGGTCATGTATCACAACTATGTGACAAACTTACTCCAGAGAGTTAAGCGTCTCACCCTTCAAGGAACATTTTTCATCCACATCTTTCTGACAAACTGTCTGGCCTTTCCCGACTACCATCGGTCCCTTCAAATGCCGAACTACGACCGCATCTTAACATCAAACCTTTTAGACTACATTGGCCTTGCTAAGCTGCTCCAAACCTTCAAGCCATTACTGAATCGCAAAAATAGCAAGTCAGTAATTGTTACAGAGACAATCAATTGGGTAGAAAGAGTACCTGGGGCTGATCATAGCAAGATACCAGGAGCAGTGGTGCAATGCATGGTTGCAAACTTTGCCGATACTCAGAAATTTAAACTTGACTTTGGATATAATGATAGCAGAGAATATTTCAACAATATCCCTCGCTTTCTTGTTTATCTTCGAGCTGACATAATGGGAGGAGGCCTTGGGATACCGTCCCTCAAGAAAGTTCCATCACTTTCAGCTGTGGTGAACTACAATGGGATGCAGATGCGTGACTTTCGAAAGGAAGTGAACAGGGTTGTCCCATTTCAGTACCGTGTGACTGCAAGAGACCTTACAATGATGAATGGCTATGACAGAGCAGTGGAGTGGTATCTTCCACAAGAGGGCGTCCCGACATAGGTCTAATGTACATGTAGAGTCTTATTGATACTTTTGGGGGTTGAGCAAGAAAAA
This sequence comes from Leptasterias polaris, assembly GCA_037783415.1. NCBI lineage: Eukaryota > Metazoa > Echinodermata > Asteroidea > Forcipulatida > Asteriidae > Leptasterias > Leptasterias polaris. The sequence continues at coordinate 179,972 of JAZGTN010000232.1, forward strand.
TTGACAAGAGCGGGATTTGAAACAACAACCTCTGGATTAACGTGCCGGCGCTCTACGAATTGAGCTATCTAGCCCATGTTGACAGTCTCCCTATTTTACTTAAAAGGGTGTCGTTCCTAACAATCAACAGCTCTCCAGTGCTCTTTACCAAGTGAGTTTTTATGGTAGTTGAATTTTGGTGTAATTAAAAATAATAAATCGTCAAGGATTAGTGATGATATATTTATAACAAAAAACTAATAAAAGCTTGAACAGCCTTAAATCCTTCTGGCGTACACAATGCATGTTGGAGCAGTTCATGCTATGTACACAGTGCATCCAGTGTGACATGCATGTGGTACCTGTACAACTAGTTGTATTTGCATACAGTGTATTGAGCCCTACAGTAGGGTGTGTGTGAGTTCACTGCACTGCTGTTCCACACAAAGAGATCAACAATGAGTAGTAACAATTCAATTCATTACTTTTCAAACATCTGTATCCAGAAAAATTGCTACATATTTCAAATGATGTGAAATTGATTACTTTATTTGAGTTGTGCATTCCCCTAGTTTAGTAATACTACAGAGCCCCTAAGGGACAGCTTAAAAACGAAATATTAAAAAATTCCATAAAATGTTTTTCTTTCCTCAAAATAATGCACTAGATAAAAAAAAAAAGTAGAGGCCTACCTCTTATTGTATTAATAGAATGACCCCCACTGTATTTGTATTTAATCCTTTGTTTTTGTGTATGATTCGTTAATAACAGAAGGTAGGCCTAAACCCATTTTCAGATAGTAGAATGGCCCTAAAAACATAATTTAATCTAAAGTCTTCTGATTTTTCATAGAGGGTTTCCCTTGCTTGTGCAATAAAGCATGAGTAATGATCAAAGTTAAAGGGAGGGTAAAGGTACTCAGGCCAATTGAAGACTGATTGTTACAAGTGTGGGTTTCTTGTCAACCCATCCCATCTCTAAAAATATTCAGGAAATTTGTTCATTGTTCGTCAATGTTTATAAACCTTGGTCAAAATACATGCTTGTTTTAAATGGAAAATGTCCCTTTTTTCTTTTAGCGTTTTTAAATGATCAGCTTGGGCCTACATGTATTTCATGTCCATTGATGTATACACGCATTTTTTTGAATTAAAGGCACTGAACACGTTTGGTATATTACTCAAAATAATTATATATTAGCATAAAAACTTACTTGGTAACCAGCAACGGAGAGCTGTTGATAGTACAAAACATTGTGAGAAACACTCCCTCTGAAGTAACACAGTTTTTGAGAAAGAGGTAACTTCTCACTGAAATAATAAAAGACTTTATGCATGAAGTCTTTTATTACCATCTGAAGGCACACAAAATTGTGCAACAAGGGAGTTTTTTCTTTCTTTTTTTTCTTACAACTTCGATGACCGATTCAGCCCAAATTTTCACAGGTTTGTTATTTTATGCATATGTTGGGATACACCGAGTGACAACACTGGTCTTTGATAATTACCAAACATGTACAGTGCCTTTAAGGACTTAACAGAAACCAACTTAAATGAACATTACAGAATTGTTTTTTTGCTAACAAAACAGTCGCTGGCAGTGTAAGATCTTTATGTAATCCACCATATACATATACTGACAAACCTGTAGAAGTTTGAGATCGATCGGCCATCTGGGTCACGGGAAAATAGTGAAAAACCGATTACATATTTGCATGAAATCAGTTGAATATCCAGGCATGGTTCAGGCTTGCAAATTTCCCTGGATAGATTTTTGAATATCGCCCTCATGCGTTTCAGGTCAGACAGCCGTTGAACGAGAACATTCCTAACCAGGCTTTGGAGAGGTGGCCGTTTGCGGTTATACTAAAAGGCCACTGAAGGGTCATTCTCATAAATAACGAGTCTCTCTTTCTCAGCTCATAGTGTACTGTGTGGTAACATCTACCGTGTGGGCATGTGTGTTGCATGCATGCAGCATGGAGGTATTATTTTCTACCACACAGTAGGGGGGGGGGGGGGGGGGGGGTTAGAAAAATATTATATTTTTTGCTGCGTGTCCACGGTTTTGAGCTTGGAGGAGACATTTTCAAAAATTCATTTCGGGAACATAAATAAATTTAGCAAATCAAAAGCATCATATAACGAAGCAAAAATGTTTCATTGTACCTACAAAAACCATGCCATATTTTTCTGTGTTCAAAATAAAGAAATATGAGACCAAAAATATATAGGCCTCCGGCCGTGTGCATGAAATAAGGGTTTCCGGAAAAGTCATTTGCTTAATAGTTAACGGATTTGGGCAGAAGAATTTTACTAATGTAATGCTAGCTACACTATTGATCTAGTATGTTGCTGTATTCTTTATTTCTAAGGATTTGCGAAACAGTCAAGAAAACTTAAAGAATCCGTCTTCGTCGGCGTTTTTTACCGTTCAGAATCGAAATGTCCGTCTTATCTCGTTTGTAAAATGTGAGCCCTAACTTGATTGGTCATATCGTGAACCAAACTGCTATGTAACCAATCAGCTGCTGCGTAAGAAAACGCTCCTTACTTGCTACATAGAACTGAATGCGGTGTTGGGTAAACATTGAGGTGCCCGACTATCTTGCGAAAACACACGAGTCGTACGTTGCTAATAAAATAAATTATTTCGTCGTTGTTTTAGAATAAAAGGTTTCGTTTGTTTTGTTTGAAAAACTTTTACACCAGTCATCTAGATTACCATCAATGTTACCATTTTTGGTCTTACAAACTTTTCACTTTGGCTTTCTCATAATATTTAGCTCACAAAATGTTTGGTGCATTCGTCTAAAGAAAGAGGCCTACCCACCGCCCAAGCCCATTATAAAAAATAATTACCAAAAATAATAAACATATTTTTAAAGCATTATTCCATTCCTCCGATGATATCAGTAGATAGTTTTGTTTTACCCTTCTTTCGAGGGAACCTATGGTCAGTTAATTAATTTTGATAATTGTTTACCACCATTAATGACAACACGTTAACATTTTATTTTGTTTTCTTGTTTTATTGAAACATTATTTATTTTAAGTTTCTTCTTTCAGCTGCATGAATTGCTCACACACATACCCACACCCAGGTAGCAAGCCCATATGGGGCCCATATGAGAAATATCTGGGTCATATGAACCTGGGCCAACCCATATGGTACCCATATGGGGCCCTTATCTTCAATTACAAATTTCGGATTGGCCTGTACAGTCATCCCAGGACATGTACACACAGACCCCAGTGAGTTGAGCAAACCACGACTAACACCATCAATGTACTGCATATTAACTGCCCGGGTTAAAATTAAGGCAACCCTCACTTTAAAGTTAAAGCTCCCATTAATTTTTTCCTTATTATAATAATAAAAAGGGTGTACCTATCCTTGTAATGGAATGAGCAAACAGATGTTCATCTCTGTAGTACTGTACAGTCATCCGACATTGTATTCTTCCATCAGAACACATAAGTTGGCCTACAGTTCAAGGTACGTTTGTAAAATGCATAGGCACCGTCAGTATTTTAGGCGTGAGGTCATGCAAGAACAAATTCTGATTGTTTAGGCCCTATCATTTTATCGTTCTGTCATGGATGTTCAACATGGACACTGCTGGCGCTGTGAGAAAAAACTCCCCAAACGCTCTGTGCAATGCCCAGAATGCCCCTTAGCTAAGTATTGCACAAGATCATGCCTTGAACGAGACGTAGTGAGACACAAGTCTGTGGAGTGCAAGGTGTTTGGGCCAAGGAAGTGCAGTGATTGTGGCAAAATTGGTGATATCAAGGAGGTGAGTTTCAGCACAGATACGTACATCAAAATGTACATACTTTGTACATCACGAATAATAAGGTATATTGTAAATACTGGCAGGTTGATTGTCGAAAGGCACTGTCATGACTGTGGGTTCAGGAAAAAGGTGCAAATAGATGTCCCCTTTTCCTTCCCAAATTCATTTTTGACCATTGCGTGTAATAAACCAGGCGGTAGACCTTATACTTTAATGTACAGCCTAAAGTGTACGCAATATCAAGTGTTATTGATATAATTGAACAGGGTATTGTACTGTAGGGGAACAATTACTCTAGTGCATGTAGTGATGTTTTACAACGTACAAAGTTAGCCCACCATGTCTTTAATGATTTTACGACATACTAGTATTTGGGGATTTGCTTGTTTTTATTTTTAAGGACAATATACTTCTGACATACATGTGAGTGTATACACATCAATATTTGGTCCCCAATACTTTTGTTCTTAAATTAACTCGGAAGAAAACAAAATTACCTTTTCATTTGTTTACACTCTCATCCCTAAAAAGATTCCCTTATCAACAGATTCCAGTGTAATACAGTCCATGGACATGAGATTGGCGCTCAAGCATTCTTTAAAACTCTGCAAGTAGCGAATAGTCTCAAGCGGTAGAACAATTAATCTAATTTTGTTAATTAAAACACTTAAAAAAAAAAATTCGCGATGAACTTAATTTTCATCCACCCCTGAACACCCCTTAACAAAGTGGCTGAACCGATGTTGCCCTAGAGGTCGTTCACCGGGTAGGCCAGCTGTCACAAAGTGGGTCTGTGCCAAGGCGCCAATTCCCTTGTGTACAAAATTTTCCGCCATAGTATGAACACATGCTCTCTGTCATCTGTCTGTGAATGGAAACCAGAGCTGTTTGTTTACAATCCTGACCCAGCAATACCCTCAGGGTATATAGGCCTATAGGTGACCTGGCTACTGTTTCTTTTTTACCCTGTGGCTGTTTCATGTGTCAATTTCACTAATATTACATAATATGCCTACCGCGTGAGCACCTTCGTTTCACGGAGCAAATCACAAAATATTTGCTTCTTGCAGGGTTAATAACAAAATACATGTTATTGTTAGGATTGCGGAGAGTAGGGAGGGGTTGGGGAGTGTGAATAGGAGGGGGTGTCTTTTTACAACAGCAGTTGTTTTAGACTGATGCAGGCTCAGAAATCCATCACTGTTTAGCGGGACGAACAAATACAAACCGTAATGGGGATTTCTCAAACAAAACTTCATTCAGCTCTGTGTCACTCCACAACAACGTTTTGGTGATTGAGAACACAACAGTCAATAAACATTCCACTAAGAGGCTGCATAAATAACTCAAATAACTTTTTCTTCCTCTCCCACCAGTGTTCGCAGTGCAATTACGCTTGGTACTGTGATAAAGAATGTCAGCTCCGCAACTGGGAAAAACATAAAAGTTCATGCCATCACGTCAAAGCAGACATAAAATTACTATCGGCAATTTGTCAAGAGGGCAATACTAGATTATCACAAATGAAATTGGTTTTAGATCCACCATACTATATTGGAAACATCGTTGCTAAAGACTTTCTTCGACTTGACAACAATGAATGGTCAGGAGAAACTCTGGCTGAGAAGGACATGGTGAGGGATTACCATGTCTTGTCAGCCGGTTGTGGCGACCTGCGGAATACAGTCTTGACAGCTGGTTCCCTGCCTGACAGGTACCAAGGAAAGCTTCACATCACCTTGGATGACTTTGATCCTTTTGTCATGGCGAGGAATGTCTTGTTTCTCTATATGTTGGTTCGGTTTGCAGACACTGAGGAAATTGAGAGCAGTCTGACGACCATCTGGTACTCAGTTCACATCACAAAGAAAGAGTATGACCTGATCAAGACCAGCTTGGATGAACTCATTCAGATGAATTCCACGAGTCTCCATGATGCCACTAAAGGATTTCTCAGTGTTTTGGATGCTGATCTTAAAAGCCTATCTCAAGTTTGGGAGAAGTGGAAATCTCTTGAGTGCGAAAAAGCCAAGGGAGGGTCTATCAATCTCAGCCAACAGAGGAAGGTTCTCTTAGATAGAGAAAAGAAAGGGATATCTCTTTATCTTCGTCGCTTATCAGTTGAAGATCAAAGGTCAATGTTTGAGTGGTTTGGTCATGGAAATTTTCTCCCATCTGAGGGAAGTAAATTATCCAACCTGTCATTTGACAACCCAACAATGACTGGACGAGGGGGTTTGGGTTTCACACCTAATTTCCCTCAGACTAATTGTGCAAAGTCCCCTAAAGATTTCACATTTGTGTACTGCATAAAAGCAAGTTCGTTTCCATTCGTAGCATGGGATTGTTTGAGAGTGAGAGAGAACACTCATCGACCATGCACATCCCCAATGGTCATGTACCACAACTATGTGACAAACTTACTCCAGAGAGTTAAGCGTCTCACCCTTCAAGGAAGATTTTTCATCCACATCTTTCTGACAAACTGTCTGGCCTTTCCCGACTACCATCAGTCCCTTCAATTGCCGAACTACGACCGCATCTTAACATCAAACCTTTTAGACTACATTGGCCTTGCTAAGCTGCTCCAAACCTTCAAGCCACTACTGAATCGCAAAAATAGCAAGTCAGTAATTGTTACAGAGACAATCAATTGGGTAGAAAGAGTACCAGGGGCTGATCATAGCAAGATACCAGGAGCATTGGCCGAATGCATGATTGCAAACCTTGCTGATACTCAGAAATACAAAAGTGACTTTGGATATAATGATAGCAGAGAATATTTCAACAATATCCCTCGCTTTCTTGTGTATCTTCGAGCTGACATAATGGGAGGAGGCCTTGGGATACCGTCCCTCAAGAAAGTTCCCCCATCCTCAACTGTGATGAACTACAATGGGATGCAGATGCGTGACTTTCAAAAGGAAGTGAACAGGGTTGTCCCATTTCAGTACCGTGTGACTGCAAGAGACCTTACCATGATGAATGGCTATGACAGAGCAGTGGAGTGGTATCTGCCACAAGGGGGCGTCCCAACAAAGGTCTAATAAACATACATTAGGAGTCTTATTGATCTTTTTTTTTGGGGGGGGGGGGGTTTGACTGGAGCGGAATTTGAACCAACGACCTCCGGATTAACGTGCCGGCGCTCTACCAATTGAGCTATCTAGCCCTACATGTATGTTGGCGGTCTCCCTATTTTACTTCGAAGGGTGTCGTTCCTGACAATCAACAGCTCTCCAGTGCCCCAAGTGAGTTTTATGGTTTAGGGATGATATATTTATAACAAAAAAACTAATAAAAGCCTGAACAGCCTTAAATCCTTATGGCGTACACAATGCATGTTGCAGCAGTTCGTTACATGTAGTACCTGCACAACTAGTTGTATTTGCATACAATGTATTGAGGCTTGGGTGTGTGTGAGTTCACTGCATTGCTGTTCCACACAAAGAGATTTCAATGAGTAGTACAAATTCATATAATTACTTTTCAAACATCTGTATCCAGAAATGTTTTCCACATATAATTTCAAATGATGGGAAATTGTTTTTTATTTTTTATTTGTGCATTCCCCTAGTTTAGTAATACTGTAGCCAGGGCAAAAAGTGGATGAGGTGGCAATAAATAAAATACTCAAAAGTTCGACTTCGGCCCTAGCCGCCAGGCAAAATTGGTCCTGGACTTATTTAACAGACAAAAAGGAAAAGTTCTACGATGTTAAAGTTCCTAGTTTCACTTCAATTTAATTCTAACACATCACAGTGACTCGACTTCTGTCTTCCGAATAAATCAATTTACACAATTCACAATAATAAATAGATAAGGTAAACGACCCCAAGGGGACGATTTGGCATTACAAACAACAAAAGATAATAAAGATGATAAGATAATAAAGACTACCCGGGAGTGGACAACCCTATACTATAGGGCAAGTTGAGTCTTGGCCTGTAACTGGATAAGCAAACGCCACAATAAATGTTCCAAATGTTGGATACTAGTATAAATAATAAATAGATATAACATTGTACCACAACAATAAAAACGCACCTTGAGTGGCCATTACCCAGCCTTGGTGGTCCTTCTTGAGGCCAAGCACAACAACCAGCATGTCGTATCGTCTTGCTGAACTCGCCAGAGTCGACGACACACCCAAATAATAATTATTTACAAACGGAAAATAACCTGGTGGTGATAGCTGCTGAGAAGGAATGACAATGGTCATCCTATTCCCTTGGCTACCCACTAAAATGAAAGGAATGTTATTGTCTAACCTGTTGAACACAAGTCATGGCCCCAAGGGCGTCGATCGCTACTAAAAAGTAGGGGGGACGGGCAGGCGAGCGCAAGTCTTGAAAAATACATCTTACATTATTTGAAACCCACACCATTACTTTTACATTTAATTTCTGTGTTACACTTGTTCCCTATTTTTTGTTTGACCAGGAGGCGAGTTACAGGGGGTGATATTTAACAATAACATCATCCGAAATGGGCCTGGGTTTCCCTTATGTAAAACCGAGATTCTACCAAATACAAACAGGCACGTACGAAGATGACTTTAACAGGGGGGGGGGGGGGGGGGGGGGCAGGTTATATCTGTGAAATTTGCCTGGTCACTCACCTTAATAAATAATATTATTAAACACTTTACCCACATCCCCAGACACCAGAATTGCATAAAATCGTTTAATGTACTATCAGTTTAAATCCGCGATGTAAAACATGAAGTTAAACTAAATAAAAAATTAAACTGACACGGTGTAAAGTTGATGATGGTAGAAACATCCCTTTAAATATTGATGCTAAAATACTGTTCGATGCTATTATCATTTTTTAGAAATGAGCATGCGCGGACCCAGGATTTTTTAAACCGGGGGCATAACGGCGCACACAGGCTTCTCTATTTGTTGTTCAAATAAATTTCAAGGGTGGGGTCCAGGAGCCGGCCGTACGGCCCCTGGTGGGGTCCAGGGGCGAAGCCCCTGTGGTGGTCTAGGGGGCTTAGCCCCCTGGAGCTCTGAGCTTTTGGCGTTTTGGGGTCGAAAATCAAGCCTTCGTATGCCTAAATACAGAGGAAAAGAGCACTTCAGATCAATATCAATCGTCTAATTTTACTGGAAAATTTCCTGTAACATCAACGAAGGACTCCTAGAAAATGTTAATCCCACGCTGGCTTACACGCATCCCTTCACTGTTGACCCCATACTGTGTGGTACAAATAAAACAATTGCGGGCCGGGCGTTCCTGCGCGCGTGTTCAATTTGCGTCTGTTGCATGGGCGGAAGCACCGACGAAGAAACTTCAAGATTCCGTAAGTAAATGTATCCAAATAGGCACTTTGTCAATGTGATCTGATTAAATGGCCTACAGACTGCAGCACTATTCCCTCAGGACAATTATGAACAAGCCAATTTATCATCCGGACAACATTTTTTTTAGGGGGGCCCGGCCCCCCGCATGTTTTCAGCATGTTTTCAGCGGGGGCCGGTGGCCCCCCGGCCCCCGGTTCCTACGTGCCTGACAAACATCATATTCACAATCCTTTTTAATTGTAACCACATTGCGACAAATTCTTCAGTAAAATTGAGAGAGTTTTTGATGTTTTTGTTTCTTCTTTCGTTTTTCTTTTATTTTAATTTACATTTTGTTTTTAGAATAACAAATAATAACACTGAACTGCTCCCATTTATTTTAATGGATTTTACTACATTTTGTGCGTTGTGCGATTGTAACAAAATGTAACACATTTGCACTTGCGCGCACACACAGACTTCCTTTGTGGAGGGATCGTGTACCGTACATTATATCTTACACAAACGACGGGATTTTGGCGTTCATGTCTTGGACGAAACTTGTCGTCTATTGTTTGTATTATAGAAACGGAAATATGCCCAAAATACCATTCTGCGCGTGGTCCATCAGAAAAAAATATGAAAATGAAGAAAACATTTCACCGTTTGTTCGCTATTCTTTTATTTGAACAAAAATTGTAATTAAATATTGTAACGGGCAAGGACGCTGGTGGCGGGCTTGCGGGACACAGAGTTCATCCAGAGTTCGATGAGTCACCGGCTTCCGGACTGGCCTGGGGATCCAGGCATCGCGCGTCCTTCCGGTCGGCGCACGATGCCTGCGTTCCCGATCTCCCACACTCTCCCTCGCGGGTCAGTGTTCTGTGAGGATTCCTAAACGTAGGTTCAGTAAAATACACCAGCGACCTGAAAGATTGTGACTGTTAATTCCCGTACCGAACTATGTAAGTTGAATCCTTTTACAATATAAGAAGAGAACAAGGAGTTACAAAAGAGTGAATTGAACCATAATACTGTGTCCGGGTCTATTTATTTGATTGTTGTTTGTCCTGTTCCGTCCTTGCCATAGGTGGATAATTGTAGTCTTAATTCTTGCCAACATCCAGAAGAAAGTCCTTAGACCGCGAAACAAAGCGCGTTACATTGGTGGCAGCGGTGGGATTTGTATGGCTTGGGTTAAGATAATTACTTAGTTTGGTAGGAGTTATACGGCGAGTACGTGCCGACAGTACACGGTAGTGGTTTGTACCGAGCCGTCCGCCGGATCACCGAGGATAACTCCGGAATAAATCCGGATCGCACAGAGCTGCTCCGGAAGAGCTGCTCCGGAAGGGCTGCTCCGGAGGGGCTGCTCCGGAAGGGTTTTGGATCACATAGGGACCCACAAGAAATTGCTCCGGACCGCTAGGACTGCTCCGGAGGAGCTCCGGCAGTAATTCTCTTATATTTGCATTATCAATAGAATATGAATAGAAGAGTGGCAATGTCAGCAGGGCCTATAAATTATTCGGGGATGGCTGGGCAAGATCTGTTCAATTTCCTAGAGAAGGAATACCAGAGGGTTACAGAAGAAATAGACACATTGTCCCATAGGCTTGGACAGTTTGTTGAAGGCAGAGATCAGCCAATAACCACTGGGGGGCCAATAACAGTTGATGGGCCAATGTCCGTGCCAGGAGTGCAGGATATTAGAGATATGCCATTAGGAGAGAAGACAATTGGCGTCGCTGGGGTTCAGACTAACCTCATGGATTCCGGAACACAAGAGAGACACAACTTGTGGAGGGACTCAGGGTTAGTTCTTTCAGGACTGCAGTCGCCTCCCAACATTTGGCAGGATACGACTCGTGAAGCTACACGGCTCGACAAATTCAAGACTCCGTTGATGTCGCATCAGCCGCTGCAATATGAGGAGAGACCAGTTGAGCGTCGACCACCCTATCAACTGCCGGCAAACCAGAGTTGCATACCAGTTATCGGTGGGGAAGAGCCGAAAGGTCACTCAACAGCATACCAAATGACCCCAGAGTATGGGCCAACTGGACTTGTGGAGGACCAGGAAATTAAACGGAGAGGAGTAAAAGCCATGTCAAGAACGTCCTCAGGCTTATGTTACATGCCAAATATGGCAACTCAGATTGAAGTCCCTGCATCTTCAACCAAGTACAGCGATGGTGGAGGAGTTGAGGGGTGGCCGACCAGTGCATTTTTGCCGTCAGTTGATGAAAACAACAAAAAGATTGGTGAGGATGTAACGAAACCAAAGGCAACCCCGAAGAAAAAGGAGGAGGTTGACAATTCCCAGAGATCACCGGAGGCAGTGGAAAAGGCAGCGGTGAAGGGGGAGAAACAGCCTGTATCGACCCATCGCAGAAACCAACGGCCATTGATAAAGCCCGACCGCTACGATGGAAAAGGGCCGTGGGAGTCCTACATAAAGCACTTCGAGCTGTGTGCTGGAATCAACGAGTGGGATGATGAGTCTAAATGCCAGTACTTGGCGGTTCTATTAACCGGTTCTGCACAACAGGTCTTGGGGAGTCTTCAAAAGGAAACACGGGATTACAAGAAGCTCACCAAGGCATTGCAGGCACGATTTGACCCTACAGGGCGTAAAGAACTTCACCGCGCCCAACTAAAAAACCGCCGGCAAAAGCCAGCAGAGAGTTTGATTGAACTGGCAGACGAGACGAGGCAACTCGTTGAAAAGGTGTACAGTGACTTACCATTGGAAAGTAGAGACAGGATGGGCCGAGATCATTTTCTGGATGCGCTGAATGATGGGGAAATCAGGACCAGGGTAATACAGATGCGAACCCAGACCCTTGACGAAGCAGTGGCTGCAGCCGTGGAGCTGGAGGCCTTATACAAGGCAGAGAAAGAGCGCCGCTCGTCAGATATAAAGAAGCTGAGGAGTGCTACTGTAGAGGTAGCAATGACAGCAAAAGCCATGCCCACTGACGTGGAAGGACAAGGTCTTTCCACACTACAAGAACAGCTTTCGCAGATCTTGGAAAAAATGCAAAGACTCGAAAAGCGTGTGGAGGACAGGAAGAAATTCCAAAAGAAAGGCACCCAGTGCTATAACTGTAAGGGGTGGGGGCACATCAAGCCAAACTGCCCAGAGCTACAAAAGGGGGGAGATGGAAACACGCACTCAGGAGAAAATAGACCATCGGCAGGAGTGCGGAGCCCCATATCGAGTCAGGGAAACTGTTAGAAGCTGTTCCTGAGGCCCAGGGGACAGTGGGAGTAGGGGGGCCCAAAATAGATGTAACGACAGAGAATGTTGCTGTTGTAGTTGGGGAAGGGCTACACCTCGATGCAGTCATCAATGGCGTGAAGGTAGATGTACTGGTTGACACGGGGGCGACTGTGTCCTTATTGTCGGAGAAGATAGCCAAACAGTGGTCAAACAAAGACAAAGAGTCGGTTACGAGAACTGATATAAAAATTCTACTTGCAGACAATAAAGCTTTAGCAGTGTCGGGGGAGGTAGTGGCAGAGATGCAGCTGGCTGGAGAGGAAGTACAACATAGGTTCATCGTAGCTTCAATTGGAAACGATGTCTTACTCGGACTTGACTTCTTGAGGAACGAGAAGTGTGTGATCGATGTCACACGGAAATGTCTTGAGTGGGGAGGGATGGTGCTGCCTCTATGGGAGACGGCAGAACGACAACCGAGTTGTCGTGTGACGGTTTCAAAGACAGTCACAGTTCCCCCAAGGACAGAAATGCTTGTTCAGGGAAGTCTTGAAGGTAGTGATCTAAAAGTACCGTGGGGGTTAATAGAACCCACAATGTCTCTGACGGAGAGAAATTGCATCATGGTCGCACCTTCGGTGGTCAGAACTGACTCTAGTGTCGTCCCCTTACGGCTCATGAACTGGAGAGATGAGCATGTCACCCTTCATCAGGGAACAACAACAGCGATATTCAGTGCGGTGGATTCAATAGGACCTGAGCTGGTTACATCTGACCCCCCTGCAGAGGTAGGAATGGAGACAGTCAGGATGATATATGAAGGAGACGAAACCATGCAAGGACTTCGAATTACCCAGTCACTTACAAGACTTATATGATAGATCATCAGGTACCCTCAATGACCAAGAGTGCGAGCAGCTAAAAGGACTTCTCCTCAAATACCGGGAACAATATTCCAGTGGGGAAGGTGACCTGGGGCGGACGGAGTTAGTCAGGCACAAAATAGAGACGGGGAATGCAGTCCCAGTGAGGCAGAGACCCAGGCGCCTTCCACTTCACCAGAAGGAAGTCGCTGAAACAGAGATTAAGTCAATGCTGAGGAGAGGTGTTATTAAACCCGCCACCGGACCCTGGGCGTCACCAATCGTACTAGTAAGGAAAAAAAATGGAAGGGTGCGTTTTTGCGTGGACTATAGAAGGCTGAATGAAATAACACAAAAGGATGCCTACCCCATACCACGGATAGACGACACCATAGACACCCTTGCTGGTGCAAGGTTCTTCTCCACGTTGGACCTTGCATCAGGCTACTGGCAGGTGCCGATGGAGGAGGGCCACAAGGAGAAAACAGCATTTGCAACGCCTAGTGGGCTATATCAGTTTGAGGTTATGCCATTTGGGCTGTGCAATGCCCCGTCCACGTTCGAGCGTCTCATGGACCGGGTGTTGCGGGGTCTTCAGTGGCAGGTGTGCCTGGTGTATCTTGACGACATCATTGTGTATAGCAGCTCATTTGAAGAACATATGCAGCGCCTGGACCTTATCTTCAGACGAATAAAAGAGGCGGGATTAAAACTCCAGCCTAAGAAGTGCCACATATTTCAGGAAGAAGTAGCGTACCTTGGGCACATAGTCTCTTCGGAGGGGGTAAAGACGGATCCGGCTAAGGTTCGACAAGTGCGAGACTGGCCCACTCCAACCACGGCTCGGGATGTACGCAGCTTCCTGGGACTCGCCTCATATTATCGTCGCTTTGTAGCGAGTTTTGCTGGATTGGCGAGGCCATTGCATAGGCTAACCGAAGCAGGGCGACTCTTCCACTGGACGGAAGAATGTCAGCAAGCATTTCAAGAGTTGAAGTCACGACTGATTTCTTCTCCAGTGCTGGCTTATCCATCTGCGACCTTAATGTTCGTATTAGATACCGATGCCAGTGACTATGGACTCGGGGCTGTATTGTCTCAGCAGCAGGAAGGCACCGAAAGAGTCATAGCATATGCAAGTAGGTCTCTATCAAAGGCCGAGAGGAACTATTGTGTCACCCGGAAAGAGATGCTTGCTGTGGTATACTTCATTAAGTACTTCAGACCGTACCTTTATGGACAGAAGTTCTTGTTAAGAACTGATCACGGGGCGCTGACATGGTTGTTTAGGTTTAAGGAACCTATGGGTCAAGTAGCTCGGTGGCTTCAGCTACTGGCAGAGTATGACTTTACCATCCAGCACAGACCAGGCCGGCAGCATAACAACGCAGATGCGTTGTCCAGGATGCCGTGTAGCCAGTGCCAGTACCCCGCAGGAGAGTGGAGTGCCCAACCGGATTATGGAGAACAACACCAGGGGTCGAGCTTGGAGCACTCTAAGGAGTCAGACAAACTTGGACAGGTGGAGAAGAAAACGGAGAAGTGTGATCAGGTGTTCTCTCAGGGCAGCATCGCCACATGTACTGCCAGTACCAACAGCAGAGGTACCACAACGACACTCCCCAACTGGTTAGATGGAATGTCTAGATTGGAACTACGACAAAAACAGCTAGAGGAGCCAGTGTTACACACAGTAGTTACTTGGTTAGAGAGCAGGGAAACGAGGCCAGCCTGGAGAGACATTTCATCTGAAGGTCCGTGGCTCAAAACACTGTGGGGGGCCTGGAAGCAGCTATCCATAAAAGAAGGGGTGTTGTACCGTAGATGGGAGGACGACACTGGACAGAATATCCGCTATTTGCTGATAGTACCTCGGGCAATGCAAGGAGAGATCCTGAGTCAGCTACATAATTCTCCCACAGGGGGGCACCTGGGTATGAAGAAACTGTTGGAGAGGGCTAAGCAACGCTTCTATTGGCAGGGGATGCGAACTTCTGTGAAGAATTGGGTCAGAAGATGCCTTGAGTGCGCAAGGCAAAAGATGCCTACCAAAACGAAAAGAGCCCCCTTGCAACAGCAAATTTCAGGAATCCCGTTTGAAAGGGTGGCGATTGACATTACCGGTCCATTTCCGGAAACTGACAATGGAAATCGATACATCGTTGTTGTGTCAGACTACTTCACTAAGTGGACCGAAGCATACTCCGTGGCTACTATTACAGCGGATGTAGTGGCCAGTGTACTCGTGAATGAGTTTATTAGTAGATTTGGGGTACCACGACTCTTGCACAGTGACCAAGGAAGACAGTTCGAGAGTGATCTTTTTAAACAGATGTGCGCTCTCCTTGGGATAGACAAAACGAGAACCACCCCCTACCATCCACAGAGTGATGGGCAGGTGGAGAGGTTTAATCGGACCTTGAAGGTAATGCTGGCGTCATATGTAGCTGAAAACCAAAAAGATTGGGACTTACATGTGCCACATGTAATGATGGCATATCGTGCATCACCACAGGAAAGCACTGGTATGACACCAAATATGCTGATGTTCGGGCGAGAGGTGCAACTTCCAGTTGACTTAATATGTGGTACTCAGCAGCCTGGAGAACGAAAGGGAGTGCCCGAATATGTTCTTGATTTGGAAAGAAGAATTGAAGTGGCACATGAGACAACCCGAAAACACCTCAAGAAGGCGGCTTCTTATCAACGTCGTCATTATGATCATAAGGTGACTAAGGAGACGTATGAAGTGGGAGGGGTCGTCATGATGAGAGTCAATGCTCGACGGGTGGGGGTGTCCCCAAAGCTGCAGCCTAAGTATGACGGGCCATATCTCATTACAAAGACTCTCAGTGATGTAGTGGTGAGAATCCAGAAGGGCCCCCGTCATAAGCCAAAGGTAGTCCACACCAACTTATTAAAACCCTTCCATGGGGAGGTCGATCGGTCTTGGCTCCAGACTGATGTTCTGGGATGTACAGATGAAGGCATAGAACCACATCCACCGGACGTTGCAGGTGGAAACGGGAACGCAGGGGGAACCCCTGACAGGCGTAGCGAGTATGCACCTACTACTCCAGATGCCAACGAAGATCCAGGGAATGGGCCAAAACCGGCAGGGGACTCGACTCCAAGTCAGCAAGAAGATGAGGATCGTCATGAGTCCGATCCTTTCGAATTAGAACATGGAGCAGACGCAGTTGGAAACGGCGACGCAACCGCAAGCGATCCGCCACCCCTTAGGCGCAACCGAAAACCCCCAGACAAATATGGTGAGTGGTGTGTCTAACAGATTTCCTTTTTGCTTTGGTCATTTTTGCATGCAGGCCGAAGGAGGTCCGCAACCGAAGCCGGTCACCTAGACGGAAGAGCCCTCCCCATGGAAGGTACACCTGCCTGGAATGTTCTAGGGAGTTTAGCTCACCATCAAACCTCAAGCGACATGTCGACGAGCAACATGGGATGCAGCAGGTGACGGAACGGCTGCGGTGCCCCCACCAGCACTGTGGGCACTCATTTGTCCGTAAGCATGATCTAGACAGACACTGGAAATCTCATGAGGAAGGGCAAGGTACATCAAGAGGTTCAGCAGGTAGGTCAATGACCGTGGCCTCCACTCCAGAGCTGCCCCGCACTCCGGGAAGGGGGATGGACCTCCTCAGTCTGCATCCGGGAAGTGCTGAAAGGAGAGCTATGCTATCAGCCCTATCACCACCCCCAGTGAGACGAAGCATTGAGATGCCATTGGTTATGGACGAGCCCCAATCGACGCCAACTCTACCAACGATCTGCAAGGAGGCTGCGACCCAGACAGACGGCCGACATATGCACCGTCTTGCCGAGCGAACCATCCAAGAGCTCCTTGACGGGGAAGGGAGAGTGACGGCGCGAGTCGTCAAAGAACGGTTCTTCTCCGAGTAAGCCGAGTTGTCGATCCGATCGCGTCATATTGGTAGTTTTAGGGCTGTAGGTTTTATAAGTTTTCTTGCAAGTTTTGAAGTTAGATAAAAGTTGTTGTCTAAAGAGTTCGTTTGTTGTTATTTAAAGAAGTAAAGGTTACTCAGGATTTAACTGTTTTATATTGTTATTCAAGGAGTTGGAGCCGTTTCATTGACTAAAAGTCGAAAAACAGTCGGAATGGCATTTGTACATTTGTGAGGATAAAACAGAGTCAGTTTTCACTAATTAAAATTGTTGTTTAATTAAGTATCGCTCTCAAAGTTATAAGTTTGTTTTGCTAATTGGTTTCAACGGGAAGTGGAATTTTATTTAAATTATAAATTACTTTTGTAAATCTGAAATCAGGGTCGCTTGTGTAAAACATTCGGGGTTAAAAGTGGAGATGTGAGGACACATCCTCTTATAGGAGGGGGTAGTGTAACGGGCAAGGACGCTGGTGGCGGGCTTGCGGGACACAGAGTTCATCCAGAGTTCGATGAGTCACCGGCTTCCGGACTGGCCTGGGGATCCAGGCATCGCGCGTCCTTCCGGTCGGCGCACGATGCCTGCGTTCCCGATCTCCCACACTCTCCCTCGCGGGTCAGTGTTCTGTGAGGATTCCTAAACGTAGGTTCAGTAAAATACACCAGCGACCTGAAAGATTGTGACTGTTAATTCCCGTACCGAACTATGTAAGTTGAATCCTTTTACAATATAAGAAGAGAACAAGGAGTTACAAAAGAGTGAATTGAACCATAATACTGTGTCCGGGTCTATTTATTTGATTGTTGTTTGTCCTGTTCCGTCCTTGCCATAGGTGGATAATTGTAGTCTTAATTCTTGCCAACATCCAGAAGAAAGTCCTTAGACCGCGAAACAAAGCGCGTTACAATATTAAATCAAGAAAATGGTGTATATTTTTATATTTTGTTGCATATTTCTAATGAACAGTCAATCAAAAAGTGGAGGGGACATCTGATATGCTGTCCCCCCCAGTCTAAAAAGTGGGGGGGACATGTCCCCCCCGTCCCCCACCCATCGACGCCCCTGCATGGCCCACTGAACCATACATAAATGATCTGGTTCCCCAAGTTTGAATACAAAAATGTACCGCACCCCAAATGAGAACCCGACTCCGCACAAGCTAACTGAATAGAACTGAACCATTGACCCCATAAGACTTGTAAAAGTCAACTGGTTACAATACTACAGGGCCCCTAAGGGACAGCTTAAAAAAGAAAAGAGTAACAACATTCTTAAAATGTTTTTCTTTCCTCGAGATAATGCAGTAGATTTAAAATAGTAAGGGCCTACCTTTTCTTGTAATGGAATGACCCCACTGTATTTCTCATCGTCCTCTTTTTGTGAATATTCGTTAATAACAAAAGGTACCTCTTTTCAGATAATAGAATGGCCCTAAAAACATAATGTAAGCTAAAGTCTGCTGATTTCTCATAGAGGGGATTTCCTTTGCTTGTGCACTACAGTGACTTTGCGAACTAACACGGTCGGCCATTTATGGGAGTCAAAAAAGAAGACTGATTGTTACAAGTGTGGGTTTTTGTTAACCCATCCCATCCCTGAAAAATGTTCGGGAAATTTGTTCAATGTTCGTCAATGTTTTTTAAACCTTGGTCAAAATATGTGTGCTTGTTTTAAATGGATAATTTTTCCTTTTTTCTTCTACATGTAGTGTTTTTAAATGAAGCTTGGGCCTATATTATCATAGATGTCCATTGATGTACTTGTATTTGCTGGAAATAAGCCCTATTTTGGGACATTCTTGTATTTTGTTGAACATAAAAAATAAAAATAAATAAACTGATTAATGAGCTTTCCGTGAATGTCAACATAACAGTTTTAATTGCCAATGTTGAAAGGACAATTTGATTTCTACCAATAGGGGCCTAGGGTTGAAAGACAGATTAAATACTAATTCGTATTGTACATTGTATCATTAATATCATGTGGGTATCATTATTATCATAATTTTATGAGGGATTACAATCGTTGCATTTTATTAATTTCTCATTTTCAGCTTTCCAATGTAGCTAAATGGTGTCAGTAAGTTACGAATAAAATGAAGAAAAAAGGTAATAATAATTCAAACCAGCTTGGATAGCCCATTTTTACAAAAATGTTGCTTCGAATCATTTGCTCTAGGTCTACATGTATATAATATATACAAAATTGATTGCATATGTCTGTGAGGACATAATTATACACATTATGCAATAGCAAAAACTATGCAGGAGATCGCACAATGCATGTTGGATCACATCATGTGTGGATACTGGTTTTTGACAATTACAAATGTTGTACAAGCATGGTATACAGTGAACAAATATTGGCTATTTCGATTGCTAAGGGTAAAATCACACCTCCGGAGATGATCCTCGGCGTGTTTTATAATCGAAGCCTATGGGTATCAAGGTATAGTACAATGGTTGCTATGGGATAGTACATTGGTTGCTAAGGGATAGTACATCGGTTGCTACGGGTAAAGTGCATTGTTTGCTGAGTGTGTAGTGCAGGGCGTTCCATGGTTTCTAGTAAAAAATTCAACACATATCCTGTGATGCACTTTAAACCAATCAAATGGCAGAATCTTTGTAAAGAGTGTTATAAACATCCATCAGATGGAGGATGGAAATTTAGATCCACAACCTGGGAACAGCGGGTCACCAACAGGCCCATCTGGCTAAAAACATCTATTACCCCCCACCCCCCATAAAAAGAAGACTTGCCACAAAAAACACAACAGAGGCAAGCAAGGAAAGCTGCCCTGGTCAGCCCCTGCAAGGGCTGGTCTTTACCCATGATGTCTGTGGTCGCAACTAACAATTTCAGATTAATCACAGCAGGAAACACAGACCCCAGTTAGATGGGCAAACCACAGTGGGAGGAGATTCTTTGCAAGTAACGACTAACACCATCAACTGCATATTAACTGCATATTAACTGCCCGGGTTAAAATTAAGGCAACCCTCACAAAAAAGTTAAAGCTTCCGTTAATTTTTTCTTAATTCTAACAGACATTTTTGTGTGTACCTATCCTTGTAATGGAATGAGCCAGCTGATGTGCATTTCTATAGACCATGTGACTTAGATTCGTTTTTGACCATTGTGTGAAATCAACCAGGCAGTACATGCAATATACCTTATACTTACATGTACAGCATCAATTGTACACAGTATAAAGTGTTAAATTGATAAAATTGAACAGGGGATATACATTATAGTGGAACAATACTCTAGTGCATGCAGTGATGATTTACATTTTTTACAACAAGAATACAAAGTTAGCACACCCATGTCTACCATGATTTTACTACATGCTTGTACATGTATTTGGGGGTTGTTTGTTTGTGTTTGTTAAAAAACTATTACGGGCAAGAAACAATTCTGACATACATGCACTATTATGTGAGTGTCAATATTTGGTCCAGAATAAATTTGTTTTTAATTAACTCGGAAGGAAACAAAATTACCTTTTCATTTGTTTACACTCTAATCCCAAAAATTTTCCCTCATCAACAGATTCCAGTGTTCCAATGCATGGACATGAGATTGTCGCTCAAGCAATCTTAACGAAACACATTGTTCGGATTGCAGAGAGTAGGGAGGGGTGTGTGTGGGTGTGGGAATTGGGGTGGTGGCTTTTTACAACATCAGTTGTTTTAGACTGATGCAGGCTCAGAAATCCATCACTGTTTAGCCATGACGAACACAAATAAAACAATACTGGGGATTGCTCAAACAAAACTTCATTCAGCTTTGCATCACTCCACAACAACGTTTTGGTGATTGAGAACACAACAGTCAATAAACATTCCACTTTAGAGGCTGCATAAATAACTCAAATAATTCTCTTCCTCTCCCCCAGTGTTCACAGTGCAATAATTTTGGTACTGTAATAAAGAATGTCAGCTCCGCAACTAATGGGAAAAACTTAAAAGTTCATGCCTTCACGTCAAAGTAGACATAAAATCACTATCGGCAAATTTTCAAGAGGGCAATACTGGATTATCACAAATGAAATTGGTTTTAGATCCACCATTACTATATTGGAAACATCGTTGCTAAAGACTTTCTTCGACTTGACAACAATGAATGGTCAGAAGAAACTCTGGCTGAGAAGGACACGGTGAGGGATTACCATGTATTGTCTGCTGGTGATGGCGAACAGGTACCAAGGAAAGCTTCACATCACCCTGGATGACTTTGATCCTTTTGTCATGGCGAGGAATGTCCTGTTTCTCTATATGTTGGTTCGGTTTGCAGACTCTGAGGGAATTGAAAGTAGTCTGACTACCATCTGGTACTCAGTTCACATCACAAAGAAAGAGTATGACCTGATCAAGACCAGCTTGGATGAGCTCCAAGAGTGTCCATGATTCCACTAAAGGATTTGTCAGTATTTTGGATGCTGATCTTAAAAATCTCAAGTTTGGGAGACGTGGAAATCTCTTGAGTGTCGAAAAGCCAAGGGAGGGTCTATCAATCTCAGTCGACAGAGGAAGGTTCTCTTAGATAGAGAAGAGGAAGGGGTGTCCATTTATCTTCGTCGCTTATCACCTGAAGATCAAAGGTCAATGTTTGAGTGGTTTGGTCATGGACATTTTCTCCCATCTGAGAAAAGTAAATCCAACCTGCCATTTGACAACCCAACAATGACTGGACGAGGGGGTTTGGGTTGCACACCTAATTTCCCTCAGACTAATTGTGCAAAGTCCCCTAAAGATTTCACTTTTGTGTACTGCATAAAAGCAAGTTCTTTTCCATTCGTAGCATGGGATTGTTTGAGAGTGAGAGAGAGAACACTCATCGACCCTGCACATCCCCAATGGTCATGTACCACAACTATGTAACAAACCTACTCCAGCGAGTTAAGCGTCTAACCCTTCAAGGAAGATTTTTCATCCACATCTTTCTGACAAACTGTCTGACCTTTCCCCACTACCATCGGTTCCTTAAAATGCCGGACTACGACCGCATCTTAACATCAAACCTTTTAGACTACATTGGCCTTGCTAAGCTGCTCCAAACCTTCAAGCCATTACTGAATCGCGAAAATAGCAAGTCAGTAATTGTTACAGAGACAATCAATTGGATAGATAGAGTACCTGGAGCTGATGTTAGCAAGATACCAGGAGCAGTGGTGCAATGCATGGTTGCAAACGTTGAAGATACCCAGAAACATAAAGATAACTGTGGATATAATGATTGCAGAGAATATTTCAACAATATCCCTCTTTTTCTTGTTTATCTTCGAGCTGACATAAGGGGAGGAGGCCTTGGGATACCACTGTCCCTCAAGAAAGTTCAATCTTTTTCAACTGTGATGAACTACAATGGGATGCAGATGCGTGACTTTCGAAAGGAAGTGAATAGGGTTGTCCCATTTCAGTACCGTGTGACTGCAAGAGACCTTACCATGATGACTGGCTATGACAGAGCAGTGGAGTGGTATCTGCCACAAGGGGGCGTCCCGACATAGGTCTAATATACATCGTAGAGTCTTATTAATACTTTTTGGGGTTGAACAAAGGCAAATTGACAAGAGCAGGATTTGAAACAACAACCTCTGGATTAACGTGCCGGCGCTTTACCAATGAGCTATCTAGCCCATGTTGTCGGTCTCCCTATTTTACTTAAAAAGGGTGTCGTTCCTAACAATCAACAGCTCCCCAGTGCTCTTTACCAAGTGAGTTTGGAAGTTGAATTTGGGTGTAATTAAAAATAATAAATCGTCAAGGATTAGGGATGATAATTTTATATAAAAAAACTAATAAAAGCATAAACAGCCTTAAATCCTTATGGCGTACACAGTGCATGTTGCAGCAGTTCATGCTCAGACACAGTGCATCCAGTGTGACATGCATGTGGTAAGATGCATGTATACTACCTGCACAACTAGTTGTACTTGCATACAGTGAATTGAGCCCTACAGTAGGGTGTGTGTGAGTTCACTGCACTGCTGTTCCACACAAAGAGATCAACAATGAGTAGTAACAATTCAATTCATTACTTTTCAAACATCTGTTTCCAGAAAAATTTGCTACATGTTGCAAATGATGGGAAATTTGTTACTTTATTTGATTTGTGCATTCCCCTAGTTTAGTAATACTACAGAGCCCCTAAGGGACAGCTTAAACAAACTAGTAAAAAATCCTTACAATGTTTCTCTTTCCTCCAAATAATGCAGTAGATTTAAAGGGCATACCTCTTCTTGAATAATAGAATGACCCACTGTATTTCTCATAATCCTATTTTTTGAAGTGTATTCTTTAATAACAAAAAGTACACCTTTTCAGATAATATAATGGCCCTAAAAACTTAATTTAATCTAAAGTCTGCTGATTTCTCATAGAGGGGATTTCCCTTACTTGCTCAATACAGCGTTACTGCTAGTATAATGATCTTAAAGGGAGGGTAAAGGTATTCCGGTCAATAAAGACTGATTGTTACAAGTGTGGCTTTTTTGTCAACCCATCCCATCTATGAAAACGTTCAGGGAATGTTTTACAACCTTGGTCAAAATATGCATGCTTGTTTTAAATTGCTAATTTTTTTGGCGGGGGTTAATTACTTAGATAGAGTGTTTTTGGTCTTACATTCTTTTTAAATGTATCTCTGTGAAGCACCTTGAGCGTCTTTTAGGCAAACTTTGGTGCTATATAAGTTTTCATTATTAATTTCCCTTTTTTTCTTCAACTGTTTTTAAATGAAGGTTGGGCCTATCATAGATGTCCATTGATGTACACGCATTTTCTGGAATTAAGGACTTAACAGACCCCAACTTAATGTTGTCAGCCACATTTTGGGGCATTCTTGTATTTTGTTAATAATATTAAATAAAAAAAAAAAACTGATCAATTAGCTTTCCATGCAGGTCCAAAATTGTAGTTTTAATTTGCATCATTGTGTTGATGAAAGTTGAATGAACTTTTTGATTACATCCAATAGGGTTTTAAAACACAGATTAAATATTGATAAGTATTTTACATTTACATTGTATCATTAATATTATGTGGGTATCACTAATATCAAAATTGTATGAGGGATTACAATTGTTGTGTTTTATTTATTGAACATTTGTTTTCCTGTTATTCTTTAGCATAGACCTACTGTGTTCATATTACTATTTTTACATATTTTCAGCTTTCTATTGGTAGCTAAATGGTGTAAGAAAGTTACAAATAAAATGAAGAAAAGAGGTAATAATAATTGAAACAAGCTTAGACAGTCCGTTTTTACAAAAATGTTGCTTAAAATCCATACAAATTTTTTCTGCACATTTGCTCTATATACACACAACAAAATGACATGTACACATTATGCAATAGCAACAAATATGCACGAGATCGCACAATGCTTACTGGGTCACATCAAGTGTAGAGATTCTGGTCTTTGACAATTACCAATGATTCCCTTTAAGCATGGTGTACAATATACAAATATTGACTATTCCGAGTGCTATGGTTAAAACCACACCTCCTGAGATGATCCTCGGCATGTTCTATAATCGAAGCCTTTATGTGTCTAGTACATTGGTTGATGGGATAGTACATCGGTTGCTACGGGTAACGTACATTGTTTGCTGAGTGTGTAGTGCAGCGCGTTCACATGATTTCTAGTAAAATTTAAGACCACCATGTGATGTGGTTTAAACCATGGAGGTAGGAATAGACTCCATGTTTAAACCAATCAAATGGCAGAATCGTTGTAAGGACTCCCTTATAAATATCCATCAGATGGTGGCTGGGACATTTAGATCCACAACTTAGGAACAGCAGGTCACCAACCGGCCGGTCTGGCTAAAAAACATCTGTTAAAAATAAATAATAATAATAATATCTATTATAAAAACACTGTCTGTCATGAAGTTCTGGACAAGTTTGAGTGTGGAAGACTTGCCACAAAAAACAACAACAGATGCAAGAAAGAAAAGCCCGCCTACTATGGAGGTCAGCCCCAGCAAGGGCAGGTCTTCACCTGTGATGTCTGTGGTCGCACTGAACTACAATTTTTTTATTGCCTGTACAGTCATCGCTGGAAATACAGATCCAGTGAGATGAGCAAACCACAGTGAGAGGAGATCCGTTGCAAGCAACGAATGAACACCATCAATGTACTGCATTAACTGCCCGGGTTAAAATTAAGACAATACTCACTTTAAAGTTAAAGCTCCTATTAATCTTTTCTTAATTCTAACATACATTTTTGTGTGTACCTATCCTTGTAATGGAATGAGCCAACTGATTTGCATCTCATGCAGTACTACTGTACAGTTGTATTAATTATTAACCGTTGTATTCTTCCATCAGAACACATACGAAAGTTGGCCTTACAGTTCAAGGTACATTTACATGTCCATGTACGTTGGAAAATACATACTGTAGGCATCGTCAGTATTACTTTTAGGCGTGACTGGTCATACAAGAACAAATTTTTGTTGTTTAGGCCCAATAATTTTCTCGATCGATCATGGATGTTCAACATGGACACTGCTGGCGCTGTGAGAAAAAACTCCCTGAACGCTCTGTGCAATGCCCAGGATGCCCCTTAGCTAAGTATTGCACAAGATCATGCCTTGAACGAGACAAAGCGAGACACAAGTCAGTGGAGTGCCAGGTGTTTGGGCCAAAGAAGTGCGGTGGTTGCGGTAAAACTGGTGATCTCAAAGAAGTGAGTTTCAGCAAAGATACGTACATGTACATCAAATGTACATCACGTAAATGAATATTAATGTCTATTGCAAATACTGGCTGGTTGATGGTCGAAAGGCACTCTCATGATCTGTGGGTTCAGGAAAAAGGTGTAAATAGTTGTTCCCTTTTCCTTCCCAAATTCATTTTTGACAATTGTGTGAAATCAACCATGCGGTTCTTGCGATAGACCTTACATGTACAGCATAAATTGTACGCGATTATAAAGTGTTAATTGACAAAATTGAACAGGGGATACATTGTAGGGGAACAACTCTAGTGCATGTAGTGATGTTTTACGTGTTTTACACCATACACAAAGTAATTAGCCCCCCATGTCTACAATAATGTGACTACATACTAGTATTTGGGCGTTTGCTTGTTTTAATTGTTTTACTAATTTTTGAGGGCAAGATACTTCTGACATACGTACATGTACTTTATGTGAGTGTACACACATCAATTTGGTCCCCAATAGGCAATACGTTTGTTTTATAACTTTGAAGAAAACAAAATTACATTTTCATTTGTTTACACTTTCATCCCTAAAAACATTCCCTTATTATCAGGATTCCAGTGTTCCCAATGCATGGACATGAGAATGGCGCTCAAGCAATCTTAACGAAACACATGTAATGTGATTGGGGAGAGTAGGGAGGGGGTGGTGAGTAGGAATTGGGGGAGGGGTGGCTTTTTACAACAGCAGTTGTTTTAGACTGATTGAGGCTCAGAACTCCATCACTGTTTAGCCAGACGAACAAATAAAACCATACTGGGAGATTGCTCAAACAAAACTTCCACAACAACAGTCAATAAACATTCCACTAAGAGGCTGCATAAATAACTCAAATAATTATCTTCCTCTCCCACCAGTGTTCGCAGTGCAATCACGTTTGTTACTGTAATAAAGAATGCCAGCGCCGCAACTGGGAACAACATAAAAGTACATGCGTTCCCGTCAAAGCAGTCTTAAAGTTACTTTCGGCAAAATTTCAAGAGAGCAATACTACATTAGCACAAGTGAAATCGGTTGCAGATCCACCACACTATTTTGGAAACGTCGTTGCTAAAGACTTTCTTCGACTTGACAACAATGAATGGTCTGGAAAGGAATTGACGCGGGAGGACATGGTGAGGGATTACCATGTCTTGTCTGCTGGTTGTGGTGACCTGCGGAATACAGTCTTGACAGCTGGTTCCCTGCCTGACAGGTACCAAGGAAAGCTTCACATCACCCTAAATGACTTTGATCCTTTTGTCATGGCGAGGAATGTCCTGTTTCTCTATATGCTGGTTCGGGTTGCAGACACTGAGGGAATTGAAAGCAGTCTGACTACCATCTGGTACTCAGTTCACATCACAAAGAAAGAGTATGACCTGATCAAGACCAGCTTGGATGAGCTCATTCAGATGAACTCCAAGAATCTCCATGATGCCACTAAAGGATTTGTCAGTGTTTTGGATGCTGATCTTAAAAGCCTATCTCAAGTTTGGGAGAAGTGGAAATCTCTCCAGTGCGAACGAGCCAAGGGAGGGTCTATCAATCTCAGCCAACAAAGGAAGGTTGTCTTAGATAAAGAAAAGAACAGGGAGATTCATTATCTTAGTCGATTATCACCTGAAAATGAAAAATCAATGCGTAAGTGGTTTGTTCATGGATGTTTTCTCCCATCTGATGAGATAAGTAAATACAACCTGTCATTTGATAACCCAACAATGACTGGACGAGGGGGTTTGGATCGCAATGCTAATTCCCCTCAGACTAATTATGCAAAGTCTCCTAAAGATGTCACTTTTGTGTACTGCATAAAAGCAAATTCACTTCCATTCATAGCATGGGATTGTTTAAGAGTGAGAGAGAATTACACTAATCGACACTGCACATCCCCAATGGACATGTACCACAACTATGTGACAAACCTACTCCAGGGAGTTAAGCGTCTCATCCGTCAAGAAAGATTTTTCATCCACGTCTTTCTGACAAACTGTCTAAAGTTTCCCGACTGCCATGATGATCAAATGCCGAACTACGACCGCATCTTAACATCAAACCTTTTAGACTACATTGGCCTTGCTAAGCTGCTCCAAACCTTCAAGCCATTACTGAATCGCGAAAATAGCAAGTCAGTAATTGTTACAGAGACAATCAATTGGGTAGAAAGAGTACCTGGGGCTGATCATAGCAAGATACCAGAAGCAGTGGTGCAATGCATGATTGCAAACGTTGCTGATACCCAGAAACGTACTAAAGATAACTGTGCATATGATGATTGCAGAGAATATTTCAACAATATCCCTCTTTTTCTTGTGTATCTTCGAGCTGACATAATGGGAGGAGGCCTTGGGATACCATCCCTCAAGAATGTTCCATCACTTTCAACTGTGATGAACTACAATGGGATGCAGATGCGTGACTTTCGAAAGGAAGTGAATAGGGTTGTCCCATTTCAGTACCGTGTGACTGCAAGAGACCTTACCATGATGACTGGCTATGACAGAGCAGTGGAGTGGTATCTGCCACAAGGGGGCGTCCCGACATAGGTCTAATATACATCGTAGAGTCTTATTGATACTTTTTGGGGTTGAACAAAGAAAATTTAGTAGAGCAAGATTTGAACCAAAGACCTCCGCATTAACGTGTCAGCGCTCTACCAACTGAGCTATCTAGCCCTATGTTGGTGGTCTCCCTATTTTGTCAATATATTTGTTCTTATTGATACTGCTACATGTATATAAACAGGAAACTGGGCTCAATTTCATAACACCACTTTCCAGGGATTTCTGCGCTTTTTGACGGATGACATTCTACATGTATGTATGCTCTAAGGGGGAAGCGCAAAATTAAATGGTAAGCCATGCTGTGAGATTGTGCCCCGGGCCCCTGGTTTAGCCAATATATAAATCTATAAAAAAGGAGAAATCAAGTCCTTAAATAATGTCTTGGTAAAGGACTGTCAACCTGTGTCTCAAACAACCAATTGTGGCTCTGGCTATGGCAGTTGACTGCAACAATAATACGATTTGTTTCACGACATTGCATACGTGTGCGCACATTAATCGTGAATTGTTTCACGACATTGCATACGTGTGCGCACACGTATGCGATATCCCTTCAGGGCCACCATAGTATGCCACGCCGCGGTGTGCCGATCCGATCCGTGTTCTCGTTATGACCGTGCTCGTATCTTCCGTTTTTTAAAGAACTGGGGCGGGGGGGGGGGGGGGGGGGATGGGTTCAAATGTTGACTTTGAGTCTGATAAATATATTTTGATTTTGTTGAGTATCTTAGAAGCGTACTTGCCCATAAGACAAATGAGATAAATACTCTCTAAGTGCATGCTAAAACAGAAACGTTTGTAGTTTATACTGTGTAGATAACCTTTTCTCATTTTAATTATTGTCTTCTAAAACAATTTCTACGGATTTGTGGATTCACCTCAAAAATGCAAGCCCTGCATAATGTACGATTACAAACAAACATAAATGAGTATCGGACGTTTGTTTTAAAAACAAAAGTATTGTCGTCAATACTCCTAATGTTTTAACTTTAATTCAGTTCCCTTGCTTAACTTTACAAATTTAACGATTAAAGTAGACAATGGCTCTAAAACAAAACCCACCAAAACCCCAACTTACCTGAGTTTTCATGATGAAGAGCTCCATTTTGGATTTCAAACAACTTGAAATTAGAGGGATAGTACATCAATGGTTTTCAGATGAGCACACTGTGAAATTTCGTTGTAACAGCTTTTACAACATTTGGAATAACTTAGAGATTTAGATTATAAGCAGGCAATCCCGACATGTAGCACCATGTAGCACCATGTAGCACCAAGTCAGTTTCTAATTGTCAAAAATGTCAGAGTTTGTTTATAATATCAAATCATAATCCTGCTATATTCGACAAGTTAGAATCTGTATTATGTGTAAATCATTACCTCAGCAAGGGTAGCGGCTGGAGTGATCGTCTCTGCCATGAATGAATTCAATTTTGGTGCTGGGGTATAATGTCTTTGCATGTATTGGCTTCTGCTGGGGGAAAAATAACAGATGAAGAGAACTGTATTGTGAGCACGCTTTCTAACACTGTGCCGTTTCCTGTGCTGGTTGATAATTCTTGCGAATGCTTCTCGCGAAGACAATTTTGACGTCACAGCTCGGTTTTCGCTGCGAAAGTTTCGTAGGAGTTCAGCACAGCTCAACTTTTCCAAATTGTTCATTGTTAATTTGTGACGTCAAAATTCGCATTCTATTTGCAGGAAGTATGAACCGGCTTTACTCATGTTGTTTGCAGTTTGAATTCAAATATAGAACAGAAACCAGGGTACTTTAAACCTCTTTTATCTTGTGGGCTTGTGAAGCAAAGCAAGCCTGGTTTTCATGCAATATTGCTTAGCAGTTTAACTATGAAAGAGTAGTGTGCCCCTTGTTCAACGTTTGTATAGAACGGGCTCCCATACTATGTCGTATTACTTGGCATGTTTCTTAATCAGATGGCATGATTAAATATGTTGACAAACATTTGCGAAGTGTCCTGTTGTTATTGTTGTATTATTGTTCGTATTGTTGTATTATTGTTATCAACCTAACGAAATTCCACCAGTGGTTTAATTAAATCAATCATGATCCACGATGTCTCAGAAAATGTTAATACAGGTGTAACATCGGTTTGGGATTATATATTATCATTATAAACGTGGTAAATGGAAAGGGTTTTGTCCAACATGCCCGGAAGTGCCAACTTGAATCACAGTGGGAACATGTTTAACCTCACAGAAACTATGACTTCCCAGCAATCTTTTAGATATTTACAAATACCCACCTTTCTGTATATTTGGTGCACTATAAACTGCCTGGTGATATTTTGTATGTTTGAGTGTCCTTATTTGGGTGTTGTATGTGCCTATATGGAAATAATGTTCTTTCGATGTCAAATTGTGTTTAAATTAGAAGTGAAACAGGATCTAGGCAGAGATATTTCAGAGAACAGAACAACATTTAAAGTAACATTAAAAGGATAGATCTTTTTGCAATGGGAAAAAAACACCTTTTATTTTATTTTTTTATTTTTTCCCCCCCAAAATTATTTGGGACAATTCAGATTGATTTCCAAAATCAGATCTGCAGAAAGTAAATGGTTACCGATGACCTAGTTGAAAATTGTAGGGGGAGTTTACAAAATCACGTAGTATGATTGGAGAAACAGGAAAACATTTCCGATACTATGACGAACGAAATACCGTGACAATATCGGATCGATGACTGCACTCTTTAAATAATTTAACCCTTTTTTTATTTTACTCACTTGTTGTCTGTATGTTCAGTAGCAAATAAAAGCACCTACAACAGAGCCAACAATCAGAGGTATAAAAAAATAAGAAAAAATAAATAAAAAATAAATAAAAGTGAGACAGGTAACCTGAGCAGTAACTCAATCAAACCTGTTTGGGATTTTAAGCTCTAAAGGAGTGCCATCAGTTTGTTTGCAGGTCAAAGGTGTTTACAGACAGTCAACTTAAAAGTGGTTAGTCAGGGTGATTATCAGTACACATTTGCTGAAAAAATCTTCAACAAAAGGTTTGCTCTATTTGTTATGGTCTTCTGCAGATTGTTTTAGCCTGTTCTAAAAACTGCTAAACCTGTATGCTTGTTTGGCCGGTCCCTAAAGCATAAAGCATGTAAGTATCAAGAGAGTTGTATGCCAAGGAGAGCGGGTTGGGGGAGTGGGTGAGGGAAGGAGGAATGGGGAAAGGGAGGGAGGGACGGGGGAGGGGGCAGGGAAGGAGAAATGGGGAAAGGGGGGAGGGAAGGAGAAATGGGGAAAGGGGGAGGGACGGGGAGTGAGTGAGGGAAGGAGAATGGGGAAAGGGGGAAAGGGACGGGGGAGGGGAGGGAGGGAAGGAGGAATGGGGAAAGGGGGGAGGGACGGGGGAAGGGGAGGGAAGGAGAAATGGGGAAAGGGAAGGGGAAAGCATAAGACTAAGAGGGAGTGGCAGATAGTAATGTTCTGCTGAGTTGGGGCCATATCATTCATATGTCCGTCATGCATATAATGCATATGGCCAATGTGTAAAAATGTAAACAATGCACATCATTCCAGTTTACGTTTTTTTATTTTATTTGCATTGCTTGGCATGCAACATTTTAAAAGATTGTGCACTACACATCCTATGAATTTGTGGCCAGTAAAAATGCGAAAAAGTTATCTTCAATAAAAAAAAAACTGACATAGGAAAGCAGCTTTTCCTTCAAGTCGGTTTGCCAACCTGTCAAATAAAAAACCAAGCCCGAGATGCACAATGACATCGACTGTGTTTATTTAAACACAGGCGGAGTAACAAAGATTGTGAGAACTAGGCCTACTGTATAATATTCGTAGGCCTAAGCCCTATCATGAAGGTCTTTGTAGGGTTGTTGAGGATTTTTGTTTTATGAATGACAGGTAGGGCCTACATACAAAATATGACTTTGAATAGTGGAGCTGATAGTGATAGTGCGTGTTCTACTTCACATGACTTTGGAGTATAGCTTACTGAAATAAAAAATTAAATAATCATAATTTGTGGTGATTATTTGATGATGTCGTTTGAGGATGCGTGGTCCGAGTCTACTCTAGTGCATCGTAGAAGTTATGGTAGCTAGGTCATCGGAGCTGGGGTTTGAATCCCCAGGCGCGGATACAGGATTTTTTTTTAACCGGGGGGGCACAACAGGGGACCCAAGATTCTGTATTTGTGGCTCAAATAAATTAAGGGGTGGGGTCCAGGGAGCTCTGAGCTTTTGGCGATTTGAGGTCGAAAAATCAAGCCTCCGTGTGCCTAAATACAGAGGAAAAGAAACACTTTCTAAGCACTTCTGATCTATATCAATCGTCTAATTTTACTGGAAAATGTCCTGTTACATCAACGCGGGACTCCGAGAAAATGTTAATCCCACAAATCTCATGAGTCTGTATTGCCGTCTCTTAGTGATCGGTCCTCCCTCTTGTAGACAATAAACTGAATCTACGCTGTACATCGTCGGCAAGCGTTTTTGTTTTTAGTATTATTGTCTTAAAACAATCGGCTGCCTGGGGGCTAAATTGACAGGCAGTGAATAAAAACAAACAAAAAATAAACTTAAATTAAAACACACGAAACTACAAATACTACTATTTTATAATGTTGCTTCTCACCTTTCCTCTCGCTTCTCTTCCTTTTTTAATTTTTTTTCTTTTTCGATTTTTTTTATATTTATTTTTTTACCCGGGGGGCACGTGCCCCCCACCCCTCGATCCCCATCGTGACCTGTGTTCTTGAACTACTTTATTGCATCTCATCACCCAGTCAGAAGTGTAAATGTATCTGCGAGAGTACAGATTGTGAACGAGTAGCCTGTTTGGATACCTCCGGTCAGCCAGTACTAATCCTCAAGAACGAGCTCGTCATAAGGGTAAGACTCGGACTAGATCTAGGTAGGAGGGCTCATAGGCTAGGTGTACTGTAAAAATGCAAGGCCCTTGCCCTTGACCGAAGGGCATTGAATTTGCTTGAACTGGAAAGGATTCTGAGCCTAGCAATTTAATTGTTATTACCATATTTACTAATCAATCGTAACCCCCAGAAAAAATAGTGTTGCTGAAACTCTGCTCTAGCTTTTTCTAGGTGCGACTCCTCTCCACCATTTTCAATTTCATTTGACATTGCTTTGTGTGTCGTCCATTAAACCACGGCAGATTAACCATTAATGGAGGAAGCAAGACTTTCTACGGGATTTTAATGGTTTTAATGGTTGTTTGACTTTGTTGCTCTTTTAGAATTGAAAATATTCTGTACCTGGATGCCGAATTGAACATCATTCGCAGTCTGGAAGTGGAGAAGCCTTTTTCTTCGATGACTTGAGTAAGAATTATCGACTAAAAATAGCCAATAACAGCAGTGAAGGCAATGCAAAATATCTCTTCTGTATGCCGTGCTGCACTTTCTCTAAATTCTGATGGAAAAGAAATAACACAGCTCTTTTAAAATGCGTCACTTTTTACACAAACACTTCGCACAGATTTTGTCATAATTTAGCAGACGATAAACTCTTCACCTCGACTCAAGAGTGTGCGCATAAAGTTGCTATTTGGCAGTTTGTTCAGCGCTCCCAAGCGACTGATTAAATAAATGGTTGCCTTTCACCTTAATTTTCATGATTTTGAAAGAATAGAAAACAAGGCGAGAAAACTATGCTGAGCAGCAATATTTTGTAATTACAATCCAACAAAGGTCCAATAACTATTGTTACAGGACAAGCTTTACTGCTATTCCCAACCCTTTTGCTGTGTGTTAAGAAATAAATAGACTCGCGTTCGCCATCTATGAATCACATGAGGGCGCCCTTCCAGATTAACGGTGGTAAACAAATAATGCAGAGTTATTTGAAGTTTGCACTGAAAGAATCAAGACAAATTCAAACAATTACATGCAATTCGTTTCAGAGAAGTACGTTATATAAAATATATGAATTACCCACCTCGAAGAAAACATTAAGTTAACACAAAAATTTAAACAATTTAACCATAAAAACAATTAAATACAAACAAATAAATAAATAATCACGGAGCCTCTTCTCTGTAGTTAGACAATTGGACTGTGCCAATAAACCATTAAAATTTAGTTACTACATTTAGTTCGAGAAATTAAATTGAGCATTCTCAATTGTGACAAAAAAGGCCAACTTTAACAAACATTATTCAAATCCAACAAACAAATGGCTCATCGTTTTCTAATGTCAAACAAATTTAAACAAACACAAAATAATAATAACAATAACAACATAAAGTCAAGAAAACAGTTGACAAACAGTTACATTTTCAAAATTTGTTTTGATTTAATATCCAGTCTAATGTTCACAGTTTTCACTGCCACCAGAAAAACAAGAAATTACAATGAAACCAATAAAGGCTGAACAGTAATTCACCAAGTTCAATGGTCCCCCTCCCCTGGAAATCCAATGCCTTTTTCGGACAGTACACAGGAGCAGTGGCAACCGCAACCACATAGATTTCCACTGGTATATAACTCTCAGCCACCTCCCACAATTGTCTGCATCCTCCTATAAAAGTACACTGCGTGGTTAATCACATTACACAGTGTGATTTATAACACCCCTGACATGGATTCTGCCTTTCGATTGGTTTAGCGTGTGTCACATGATATGTCTTATTTTTGCTTTGCAAACGCGACACGCTATAAATGCAGCAAGCAATGTATTATACCAGTGGCAACCAATGAACTACCCCATAGTAACTTGTGTACTATACCCATAGCAACCAACATACTATACCAATAACAACCAGCAGCTTCTTGGTACCATGACGTCTAGGCACAATAAAATGATTGGGGTCATACAAAACAAATATTGGCTGGTTTTATTTGTTTCGAGTCATAGTTTTAACCATAGCACTCCGAGCATTCAATCATCATGTTTTGTTCAAACAAAATAGTGTCAGTGTTTCAACTGGGCTTATCTCAGTCTGGTTTTTTGTTACTACACACCACTTATTTTATGTTAATAATAGTGGCTTCTTATATAGCGCTCATATCCGTCACTCAGTGACGCTCAAGGTGCTCATGTTGCTGTGACTGTGCATCTCGGGGCAGAACAAGGCTATCCCTAAACGACCCACATCACAACAGCGTTCTCCACAAATATTACTTACTCAAGCAGTAGACGAGTCACAAACTCAAGATTAGTTCCTTCAGCATGACATAACAATAGGCTGACAAAATTGTCTCTTCCACTGTTACATCTTTTTCATTGTCACTAAATCATATTTAGATTAAGTCGTTATCAGCTTTCTTTGATTTCGTCGTGGAAGATTTCCTGCCGGAGTTTATTCAGCGTCACCTCCTCTGGCTCGCTGGCTTCGTTTCTTCGGATCCTCGGTGCAACGGACTGAAACTTTGTCTGGAAGTCAGCAACCTGTGATCAACATGAGGAACCAAGAAGAATTTGAAAACTTGAATTTGATCTTTGATGGGACAAAGTGATTTGTCCTGTTGCAAAGTGCACATCCCATTATAAATTCTTAACTTGCCATTAAAGGCCAAGTATACTTTTGATAATTGTCAAAGACTAGTAATCTCACTTCGTGTATCCCAACACATGCATAAAATAACAAACCTGTAAAAATTTGAAGTTGCAAGAAAATAATGAAAGAAAAAACACCATTGTTGCATGGAATTGTGTGCCTGAGAAAGGCTTCATCTCAGATTCAAATTTTTGAGTGAATAATTACCCTTTTCTCTAATATTACTTCAAGGGGGGTCGCTTCTAACAATGCTTTGGTCATTATTTTTGTTGAGTAAGCAACAAAGGTAAAGGGCCTACCCTCCCTTTGATGACACATTGCTTAGTAAATAATAATAATAATAATAATACGCAGTTCTTATATAGCGCTTTATACTCCCGATGGGTGTCTCAAAGCGCTCAGTATTTTTCCTACAAGGTAAGCGGAGTTACGTGTTGAAGTATGAGACCTATTCCTTTGCAGAGCACCATGTAATGGTTTACAAGGTGCTGTGGCGCAATATGCAGCCAATCAAACCAGGAACACCGGGGCGAACCCCTTCTCTTTACGATAAGTGCACTGGGTTCTTTACGTGCATTACACAACACACGGGACCTATGGCTTAACGTCCCATCCGAAGGACGAAGCATGTGGTTAAGTGTCTTGTTTAAGGACACAAGTGTCACGACTGGGATTCGAACCCACACTGATCAGAAACACCAGAGCATGAGTTCGGTATTCTTATCCGCTCGGCCAAGACACGCCACATGAGTGATACCCATCTAAAGTTAGTCTAGCTCTTTGTGAAATCAGGCCCGGGGAAGGAGACCCTTTCTGATTCCAGGTCTGGAATTTTAGCAATAAATATAATTTTGACCTTTGTAAAGATTCGCACCATTCAATTACCCTGATTAAAATAACAATCTCAGAGCATATTTTAAATTTTGTGGGGACTGTTAGTTTCAAATTACATAGGTTTTATCCGTGAAGGAAACAAAATTGCGCACTTTACCAAGTCCTTACGGTCGGTAACGCACGACACTTGCACACTCTATTCGATACTTTATTCCATCACCAAGGTAAATCAATACCAACTTATTCAAAGTCTAGAAATACCTACGCTCTTGACACCCATAGCTTTGCAGACTACAAAGGTCAAAGTTCCAAAGCCAGTCACAGCGAAGAATGACCCCCAGAGTAGAGCACGTAGACCGAGAGATGCCCCACTCTCATGAAGGCTGGCAGCTGGGTCAGGAAAAATCCCCTGAGAAAGGAACAATCCGTTGTGTAGAGTGAATAAGAGTGAAGTGAATTTTAGTTTACACTTTAAAGCAAAATATTATTACAACTATATTTCTGGTAATGAAACCAAGGATGCCTCATAAGTGAACTTAATCACTGTAAGAAGTAACTTACACTCAGAGCCAACACTCCTCCCAAAAGAGATTATACACATGGTTGTACCCGCAAGTTCACTACTATAGTTATAGTTACTTCTTACTTTCAACACCATGCAAAGCTTCAAACACCACTTAATCACTGTAGCTTGCAAGCCTAAGGAAACCTGTAAACAGGGGCTTGCTATGTGAGCGCGAAACAACGGGGTTAACCCCTACTCTTCCACAATAAGCAATCCGGGCTCTTTAACGTGCATTAGTAATCCTAGTACATGTACATGGGACCTACAGATTGATGTCCCATTCGAAGGACCAAGCAATTACGGTAAAGAGTCTGGCTAGCTCAATGACACAAATGCCACAACTGGGACTCAAACCCACACTCTGCTGATCAGAAACACCAGAGCCCAATTTCATGGCTCTGCTTACCGCCGATGTCTGCACTTACGATCAGCCTTCCCCGCTTACAGGGCAAGCTCCGAATTTCTGCGCTAGCTGTGTAAGGGAAAAATGCCTAGTAACGTGGACTATGCACGCGCAGAAGCGAAAATTCCCTGCTAACCCTTGAAATACGCTTGACTAAAGTGCAGAATTCCCTTTAAGAGGGCAAGGCCATTTTCATTGTGCAAAGGGCACTTCCATTGGAAAATCTTAAAAGCTATGGGAATCTTTTGAAGGGGCACCAAGGCCAAGACCAGGGCAACGAAGGCCATGGTCTCCGTGGCCTCCGTGTAATTCCAGGCCTGGCAGAGCCAGGAAATTGGGCCCTGAGCTTGAGTCCGGTCTTCTATTCCGCTCGGCCACACCATGACACATCATCCAATTTTAACTCTGTTACTGGCTGGGTGACTTGTGTACCTTTGTGAATGATGAAGGGTGTTTCCTCTTAGCTCCAGCGACGGTCATCCCAAATCCGGACATCATTGCAATACCAGCGATGCCAACCATCAACACTGAACCTAGACAGATAAAGAGAACATGTAAACATTGTAAATGTATCCTTCTACTGTCTGACCATTCAGTACCATCCATTGTGGTTTTGAATAATGACTATGCCAGCCTGCTATGATATCATGTGGTGAATGAATTCTACATAGAGTACACAGTCAACCCTCCTACTGTCTGACCATTCAGTACCATCCATTGTGGTTTTGAATAATGATTATGCAAGGCTGCTATGATATAAGGTGGATAAATGCTACATAGTACACAGTCAACCCTCCTACTGTCTGACCATTCAGTACCATCCATTGTGGTTTTGAATAATGACTATGCCAGCCTGCTATGATATCATGAGGTGAATAAATGCTACATAGAGTACACAGTCAACCCTCCTCAACGTTTCGATCAGTATGCTCCGATCGTCTTCAGGAGAATGCTGGACTCTGTTGCTGGATGTTGCTTATGTACTGCCTCGTAGGGGATTAACTGGGAGTTAACTACTCAAAAGAGATTTTAACATGGTGCTACCGCAAACCTCTCTTAGTTATACTCCCACCATGCAAAGCTTCAAATCCTACTTAATATTAATATCTTCATGTAACTTTGTAGACTGATCATATTGCTTCAGTTGATGAGAAAGTCAATGGGAGTTTCTACTGCTACACATTTGACGCTCATGTCAAATGGTACAAGGTGTTTACAACAGAAGCGTGGATCTGCTTAAAATCTATTTTCTGGAATATATCACCAATGGATTTGTTTTTTATGTGAACCCATCAAAAAATTGTTGTTATGGACTAGCGCAACTTGTTGAGCTGTTATGGCTCTCTTTTAAGATCGGTCGTACCATAGTCACTCACCACTAGTGAGCCTGCCATCTTACCATGACTAAACGCTAAGTTTTCAAAGTACAAGAAAGTTGAACCACTTAGGTTTTTTTTATTCATCATTTTTAAAACATCATTATCTGGACATGTGAAGAAATCAGATGAAGTACGTAGGAGCAATATGCAAGATTTTTATTAAGAATAGAGGGCGATAAATTTGTAATAAATTGAAAGTGGTACGACTTGCTTGTGTCAAACTTTGAAAAGAAACTTACTACATGTATCGTAGGACGCCCTGTATTCAGGGCGTCCCTGAAATCGAGGCAAATCTTTTACCTCTCTGTGCGCGATGTAAACAGTCCCTAGATTCAATTTTTGTGGTTTGACTTGCCAAGCAAAGAGTCTCCTCTCATTTGACCAAAACTTAGAAACATGTAAGGCTCCACTGGTTAGTTGCACTTGTAAATGCAAAAAGTTGTGGTATTTTAGGCATTTCTACAAGGTACAAAAATATGTCCTACTGTCGGGGCCATAAAAAAAAAATTCCCCACCGAAAAAGTTTCATCAAACACTTTTTCAATTCACAATTCACGATGATCAAATCATGTGACTGAACATTCTGCTGAGCAATCTGGGGAAAAAAAATACAGAGGCTCAAAGAAGCCATGTGCCTTATATCATTTTCTAATAGTCTGGAGAATTTTTTTTGTAACACTCATATCATTGTTATTAATATTAAAATTAAACATCGGCTTTGTGATTCGATTATCACTGTTTATTTATATGCTTTATTGTAAATGTTAAGCAACATAAAAAGACACAAAACTAAATAAAAATAAGATTTGAAAGCCAAGAATTATTTAAATTTTTTTTTTTTTTTTTTTTTTTTTTTTTTTGCAAATTACCATGGTAATTTTTAAAATTAAATAAAAAATATGTTGAATAAAATGAAGACAACTGCTTGCTATAGAGTCATACACAAAGTCTCACAGAACACTTGTAGTCACTGCAGATGTTTCTTCCACGTATGGCTTCACCCGGACACCATACTTTCTTGTTTGCATCGAAAACAGGTCAAACTCAAAACAAATGGGACGCTATTAAAGTCATCGAAGATCGGTGCGTGGTGTGAAAGTTTCAATGTCCATCACGTTTTAATATATGTTTGCATATTTCTTATAAACAAAGGAAGGTAATTAGGGCATCAGTTGATTATGGAATATTTATTTATTTTGTTTCAATTCAAAGAAAAAGGCATACTACATGTACATCGAAAACCGGACAGGGGAGGATACGAGTGCGACGAGGTTTGTTCCGCTAACGACTAACCATGTCTCCTACAACAATTATAGCAAAACGAACCTCGTGTCTAAAGTATAGGACCCGAGTCGGAGTACCTCCGCTCCGGCCGTTGCATACAACAACAGTCTGAACAGACAATGACATCCTACCACTATAACTACCAGACCAAGGCTACCCACCTCCTAGAATTTATGAGGTTCGTTCCGCTACGATAGCAGTACGAAGCTCAAGTCATAGTTCTACCATGGAAGAAGGAAGTACATGTATTTCCTTCCTCTGGTTCTACTTACTTGAGAGGAGTAGGCTCCCCCCCCCCCCCCCCATCACCCCCCCCCCCCCCCCCCCATCACCCCCCCCCCCCCCCCCCCCCTGCCGCCATCAATTTCTAATGAATGAATATCATGATTATGAAGGCACATTTTCTTTACAATTTGTCTGATAGATAGTTTACCTTTAAACAGCGTGAATCTACTGGAACTATTCTTATTCTCGTCAACGGTGTCCATCGTGCTATTTTTATCATCATTCACGTTAGATAAGTTTGAAGCTTCATGGCCGCCCATTGCAAAGTTCTGCAAGTACAAGCATGGAGGAAGGTGCAAGTGTGTGAACTATCTATAGCTAGCTAGCTAGTGTGTGTGCATTTTTATGTGGAGGGAGGTCATGTATTATAGCGCCCTCTGCTGTCAACCCTTATAGCGCACCGGCTGCTGCCCTCTGCAGGCAGATCCCATTAATGGGAGGGTGGAGAACGTTTCCTCCCCCACAGTACCACTGCGTGCAATCTCTGTCCTTTCTCTATGGTGCAACTGCATCCCTGCTATTTATAATGGTCTGCTTTGGTTGGCAGAATTTTCTAAGCTGATCCCTGAACTTAATTAATCGAGGAAACAGTTCTATGTAAACTCAGATCTATGTCATTAAAATAGTCCGGTACCCTCAAATGGAGGGTATAATACCTTTGGTAATTATACTTCAAAAATTAATTTAACCCTAAAAACTTACTTGGTTAAGAGCATTAGAAACGACCCCCTTTGCCAGATGTAGTTTGAAAGAGAGGTATTTTTTTAACCACCAATAAATTTGAATCTGGAGAAAGGCTTTAGGTATGAAGCCTTTTCAGGAATCTGGGCTGATGAAAGCACACATTGTTAGTTTGCAACCAAGGTGTTTTTCCCCCCGTTATTTTCTTGCAACTTTGATGACCAATTGAGCCCAAATTTTCATAGGTTTGTTATTGTATGCGTATGTTGGTGGGATACACCAAGTGAGGATATTGGTCTTTGACAATTACCATCAGTTTGCTGCCTTAAAGGCAT
Source organism: Leptasterias polaris (assembly GCA_037783415.1). Classification (NCBI taxonomy): domain Eukaryota; kingdom Metazoa; phylum Echinodermata; class Asteroidea; order Forcipulatida; family Asteriidae; genus Leptasterias; species Leptasterias polaris. The sequence goes on from JAZGTN010000232.1 coordinate 221,604, forward strand.
ATCGGGATTCAGTAATACTTACTGCTAATTACATGTGGTGAAACAAGACAATGGCGACGAGAGACACTAGGAAGCTTAGGTTTTAGGACACTAGGAATAGTTATAGATGAATAATTGCACTCCAATTGTCAGGTCGCTGGAATTAATTTACGACTTAATTGCAGTGCATCTTATTGCCTGTAATACTGTAAATGGGTTTATAGCGAAATATTATAGGCAACACACATTAATACGCCACAATTCAATAGTTGCCATACTTGCTACGACTGTCAGTGATTTATAGAAGGCCGCAATTATAGTGGGGTATCGCAACATCTATCTTATTTAATTGATTGAAAAGTTGGATACATTATTTTATTTTGTCACTTGACACTATAGCACAAAAACATACAAGAGCAATGGGAAAGTGGAATGAATCGAAAACAAGCAGTTGAATTTACAACGATAACAATTATACTGAACTCTGAACTCTGAACCCACCCCCCCCCCCCCCCCAACAAACAAAGAAACGTTGTGACGTCGGATTTCGACACAGAAAATGAGAACAGAAATGATAAATTCACTGAGAAGTGAAGTGAAGCATCATGCCTACCCATCATGTCTAACTTATAAGCCAATCATGGGATGAGGGGTGATATAGGCCTATTATAACATTAGTAATTGTCTGTTTGATTGATAGCAAACAAGATGGTGAAAATCCAAGAATCACCCTAACACAGCGTCATCATTAATACATGCTTGCACTTACGTCAACCACGTTGTTGCATACAAATGTGAGAGTGGCTCAAACTCTCCTATAACACTGGTGCATTAATAAATACACTTCTTGCTGAGAACTAAATGAATGATCTTGAATAAGAGTCAACCAGTTGTTTTTGTCGTCGCTTTGAAGATAGGGGTCCCCCATGTTTCAAAACAGAAGAAAGCTTATCCGGTTTCCAGACAAAAACATCCAGCGGAAATAATAAATTTTATGTGTGTTCTGACATCCTTGATCTTTACCCATAAAACTAATCCAATTAAAAGCTAAAAAGCTAGTCTAACCCTAGACTTGAATCAAGTCTAGTCTAACCCTAGCCCAAATCAAAACCCTATTACCGTAATACCCAAAGCATAGCCCCAACCCCATTAATACCCCCATATTTGTACTCCAAATGCAGCCTGAATATTATATACTAAAAATCCAGTCGAACCTGAACATGAAACCCTCCTGACAGTAACCCTAACCATACACAACTCCAACCCCATTACCCCTATCTTGTACTCCAACGATAACCAAATGCAGCCTAAATCTGCACCAAAAAGCTAGTCTATACCCTATAGGCCTAACCCAAACCCTAAACAACCCGTACAGTAACCCTAACTACAAAGAACTCGAGTCGCATTACCCTTTATTGTAACAAAACCTTGCCCCATTCATTTACTAATTTATTAGATTCAATATTATACTTGGAGACTTTGCACGGCAATTTAAATGATTATAGCCCCGCACTAGTATAGTAGCCCATTTCCCATTTTGACAAATACCTTGACAAAAAGCCTTGCATAACATTAACACCCTATCTTCAATCAAGCGAGGAAATATACATGTTTAGATTCTCGTGAGAAGGATAGGGAGCTTCATTATCTCGTAGATGAGAAGTCAAGCTCCAAGGCTCGAAGAGAGGTAAAACAACGGCCGGCTCAGTTTTACAGTGGATTCAACTCTGACCTTGTATACTTATCTATATACCAGTGAGCGTCCGTCAAAGCTACTCGACCAATTAAATTACCCCGACTGGTACACCAGGGCATGGAACTTGTTGCACACAGAGAACCAGCCAGAATTCCATGTGCAATTAAAACCTAATGGATTTTCGATTGTTGAAAGAGCTTTGTAAACGCTGGTTATTATAACGTTGTTAACCCCATTTTCCGAGTCGAGAGACTTGATGTTGACGGAGTAAACAGAAAGAGAGAGAGAGAGCCATGGGCAGAATGCGGGCCATTATTACCAAGTACTTAGCACTATTTGAATTGATGGTCATTATGACACTGATGATTTTTGCTAGGCGTTGTGATGGATTATTGTCGACACGGCATATCTATGAATCAAACAGAATGTACAACAGTACACCACTGACGCGTTACCGTTTCAGATAAAAGTATGTTTATATGCGGCGGGTGAAAAGAAGGGTAACTTAAAATACAAAAATAATAAATAAATAAATTATAGAAGGTGGAATATGTAATTCACAGCATTTGTAACACATTTTTCATGAAACATACCGCAGTTATGCAAAAAGGTCACACCTTAACTTGATGCAAAGAGATCGCACCTTAACGTAATGCAAAGAGGCCGCACCTTACTTTGATGAAAAAAAATAAAATAAATCACCGTACTTTATCTTGATTCAAAGAGAATACATATACAAGTGAAGGAATTTTCGCCAGAATCACCACAACCTTTACCTTACCTTGAATCGAAGAAGATAGTACGGTATCCTGAATGGATTTTTAATAATAATACTATGTTGGTTATAATTTTTTTGTCATACCGATTGATGACCCATATCTGTCCCAAAGCTCAAGCAATCCACAAAAGAGCGATTAAAATTATTAATGGGCTGACGGGTCTCCTGGGTCCCAGTTGCTATAGGACTGTCACTATGCTCTCTTGACTGCTGACAATAATTGAGTAATCACATAGACAATCGTTCTGGTTCGTATGATAATCCAATAATGAGCCCCTAGCCACGTAGTTACTGGAATACTGTGGAATTGACTGATAATAATCATCTTTTAAAGTGATGATTCTTGAAACTAGAAGATTGGAATGAAAGTGAGAGACGTATTCTTAAACTCATGTCAACTATTCCAAGCTGTCTTTATGAAGCTAAACAAAGCATCAAATTCATGAATAATGGGCTTTTGTTGGCGCTTTTAAACCCATTGTATTTAAACGCCTTATTGTCTTTAGTACCCGTGCTCATTTGAACAGGCATGATATTTGGTCCTTGGGAAAAGGTGGGAACCTTTTATCAAGAACAATGGCTGACCTACATGTATACAAGGTGTAGGCTTTAATATACTTTTCGGGCCTTACTAATAACAATTTTCCTGATTTTTTCAAGAGCAAAAACAAACCAAAAATCGGAAAACAGACTAAAGTAGGACAAAATATCATGCCTGTTTGAAATGCATTCTTGAAACATCCGCAACTCCTTTGGAGTATGCAGCACCGGCAGACAAATGGGCGCATTTTGCTTCTCAATCATTCTCAATCATACAAACAATCTCTTCTTGCAGGTACAGATGACAAGCAATGTGAGACTTTTGGGAACGCTAGGTGGCAGCAGACTTACCAGGTAAATAATATTGTTCTCTGAATTGTGCGCAGGCTCAGAACAATCCAAAACAATGATAACTTACCTGGTATCCTACTTCAGCCCACCGTTCTCAAGTCTACCAGGACCAAAGTTTCATGACAGGGATTCGAACTCACACTCCAAACCCTCCAATGGAAATTGCAGTCTGATGCGCGCGGAAGAAAAAGAGGAAAATACATTTGAATAAACAATCACGTAAAACAGTTCTCACTTTAGATTGAACACTATGGATCAGGTTAGCTTAATGCTGGATAAAGTTTCGTGCGTTGCCTTTCACTTATGTAGACCCTTATTGGTCTGCACAGAACATTTTCGGACCAGAACCTCGCTAGTGTTCACAGAGCCTCTGTAGAAGCCCATAGGATATGTTTTTAACTGGGTAGGAGTTTTGTAGGTCAATACAAACCTCGAGATGGGGTTTGGGACTTTATGGTCGCGGCATAAGAGCAATACCATTTAATAGGTCGTCATCAACCATTCATAAAAAACACTTTACGGGAAAGGAGTATTATAGGAGCTATTGCATTTTCAAAGGCAATAACACATCTCTTTCTACTCTGAAGGGTAGGCTTGATAATGATGATTTAAAGCTTCATACGCCGGGTGAGTAAGAATTGCCAAAACCTACCTTTTCACAGCTGAATTGTGTATGAATTCAAAACTATACGTAAAACGCGTGAAAACAAATCCACAGCCACGAGTGGGATTCGGACAAAGTACCTTCCATTCTAATCTACAGCAGGTGTCTTACCTTTTAGACAAACGATGAAGCCAAGTGACAATGAGCTAAGTTCGAATCTTGTACATTAAGCAGCGAGTGCCGCAACAATTTAATACATGTATTACTTTTAAAAGCTAAGTTACATTGGGTATACAGAATAATTTATCATATAGATTTCTACTCTATATTCACCGATGTTTGATAAGCACTTTACTCATAGTGCTTTCCCGAGCCCTGCGGGGGAACAACGAGAATAAAGGTTTATCTCACATATTGGTGTGTATAGTATTCGTTATCCCCGAAGCAGTGAAGACATCCAGATAATAATGTTTGGAAAATGTGTAATCCAAGCAAAAATGTTGGCAGTGAACCAGTTTCAAACAGTACACATTACAATGTGTTTTGGCTGGTAACTTGTTCTTGCAAAGCTAATTATACTCTAGAACACCATCGGTCAATAAATCGCTGCAACTGAAATAAGCACGTACCGAGTGGTGTATTGAGAAGGTGAAGACTTGGCGGGACCAGTTTCCTTTGGCCATGCGGTTGCTGGACGCCATTTTTGGTCCAAATATAGCACAACCATTGATCTCCATTATACTGACAGTCAGTGAGCACAACCCAATGTGCAGTCTAGTCTGGCACCCTGTGTACGCACGTTTTTTGTTTTGTTTTGTTGTTGCAACTCTCTCATTAGCTCTGAGTACACAATCTCAGACAACACTCCCTGCCCCCCCCCCCCCGCCACAAACAAATTGTCTGTTGTTTCCATACTAAAATGACACACCGACTTGAATACATTTTCACAGTGTCGTTGAAGTGGAATGGTGTGTATATTGAAAAGCAGATGGAAATAAATTGTATCTTACATATGGTGTTCCATATGTGCCACTCCTTTCCGTCGCCTTTTCAATTTTGTCCTCTCCTTTTCAATTTTGTCCGTCGCCTTTTCAATTTTGTCCGTCGCCTTTTCAATTTTGTCCGTCGCCTTTTCAATTTTGTCCGTCGCCTTTTCAATTTTGTCCGTCGCCTTTTCAATTTTCTTCCGTCGCCTTTTCAATTTTGTCCGTCGCCTTTTCAGTTTTCTTCCGTCGCCTTTTCAATTTTCTTCCGTCGCCTTTTCAATTTTTCAGGCGCATTTTTTTTCTGAAACGGCCACGTGACTGTCACATGATGACCATGTGATGATTTGTTGGCAAAGAAAAATGATTGGATACTTCAACCATACTGTCTATGTACAGGCTTTGGAACTGAAAAAGGATATTATCGTAGTTATCTGGTCTCGCGACTGTGGATGAAGCAACGTATACATTTTGGCAACTGCGGTATGCCTCCCAAAGGTCGAATTTCCTTCGGAGTCATGTGATAGTCACCTGGTAGTCACGTGGACCCACGATGGAAAAATTGAAAAGGCGACGGACAAAATTGAAAAGGCGACGGACAAAATTGAAAAGGCGACGGAAAGGAGTGGCACATACGGAACACCATACTTACACTAAATCATAAAGGTATTAAAATGTTGACTGACCCAGAACCAGCAGGACGAACCGATTGGCTGGTTTCGTAACTCGTGGTTGATTAAGCCAGTCATCTCAAATTAAATGTCAAACGAACATTTTGTGGTGACGTTCAATTTCGAAAGGTTGACTGACCGACTGTTTGCTACAATGTGATATAATGTAATTCACAAATTTAATCCATTTCTATCCTCGGGTTTAAAGAGAGTTGTATACCTAAAAACAAACCTACGAGTTGTTAATGTATGAGTATCACAAGGCAAGTTCAAATAAATTATGATTGACAATTAAAAATATAGAACAAGGCCACTGAGATCGAATTCGTGGAGCAACCAGCTTTTCTTAAGACTTTTTCCTGAGTTATTGGTGTCAACAACTTCTAGTTCAAAGTAAAGCTGCCAGGCTAGAACATAAATAAAATGTGTGTTGTTTTATTTCCAATTCTGTACTGAAATGCCAATTAGGTTTTGTACGCGTGGTTAATTTGTCAGACTCTGTCTCTTGTTCAGCCACTCATTCAATCATTAATGTTTTTTTGACAGATCGGGTGACGCATTATAAATTAATTAATCGGTCGATCACCGCAAACGCCTCATGTTTATCCATGAGTTATAGACTTACACAATGCACATGTCGTACGCGGTCGTCTATGCGCATAGCGCCAGTTATTGCGAATACTTCGTTTTCTATCACGTGGTGGTAAAGCTTACAGACAACCTCATGTTTTTATTCACAATCACTGCTCTAGATCAACTTATAAGCGCAGAGGTAAACATTACTCTCACACATTTTGTGTTTCATGTTTATTCATGAGCAAATGTTTTAACCTCTCCCATTCGCTGGGACACATCAGTAATCATCTCACGTGACCGAGAGGCTCTCATTGATTGGTCAGTAAGATCTAGAAGTGTGACGGCATCACTTCAATGCCCCCCTCATCACACACCGAGCCTATAGAACCAACAGACAGTCAATATCAATGTCACTCACTGAATACAACTCTATCGCATTACATTCAACCCTCCGACTCAACAGCGACAACGCGGCGCAACGATTCTGGAAGATTCCGACCTACGTCACCATCACTGATTAGACATTTGCATCGCAAAGGTAAACATTTTTTCCTTCTTTTTGATAATCAATTCTGAACGGACGAAAAACAACTTTAGAAAAGAGAGGACTGTAGACAAACGAATATGCTTCACTCTTTGAAAGCAAATTATTATCTGCTACCGTCAGTGTGTTATCCCCTTTTGGCATAGCAGTATACCAAATTCCGCAAAAAGGGGCACTGACCATTTACCCTCTCAACCTCTCAAACTCTTACAGAGATATTGTTCGCTTTTAATTAATAAGTTTTTCGATTACATGTTTATTGGTTTGTTCTTGAGGGCAAATTATATGCGATGAAGGCAGTAAACCTTGTGCAAATGATGACACAACAGTGGTTTCTGAGAGATGAGTTGTATTTGCAAAAAAAATCCATTAATTTAACAAAAAATATATCTTTTTGGACTTAAACAATAATTAGCTTTCACATGTTCTAGACCACAACTTCGAACAATATTTTTCTGCCTTGTGTATTAACATCAATTGGCTTCAAATAATGTTTACCGATTGGTATCATTTTCAAAATAACATAGGATACAGTTTAAGAAAGGATTGCGTGGCCAAGCGCGCCGTCCTTGGGTTGGAACCGCGGTGGCAGTCTAGCGCATGACTGGACTCAAGCTCAGATGTTTCTTACTAGCAGATTGTGGGTTCGAGTCCAGGTCTTGATACTTATGCCATTAAAGGTATTATACAGGATTGGCAGAGCTGACAAAATAATCACAGACAGTGTTCATGTTTTGTGTAATCAACCACATACATGAAATAACAAACCTGTGAAAATTTGAGCTCAATTGGTCATCGAGGTCACGAGAAAATAGTGAAAAGAGACCTTATGTGTTTTCTGTTTTTCAAACATCGAGTTTATTATCACGCGTAATAAAAACTATTGTGTTACTCATTTCTCAGAAACGATAGCATTTTAGGCAGAAATATTTTAAGGAACCCTTTCTACCATTACTTACTTTAAATCATGTAAGTTATGTGTGAATCTGTGAACATTTGTGTTTTTCGATCTTACCAATAGTGTACAGGGCCTTTAAGCAAGACGCATAATTACTCGATCCTTTAAATGTGATGTACCCTATAAAAGCCGTTGGTCCCATGTGTTTTATTTTGCACGTAAAAAGACCCAGTTACACTTATCGGTAAGAGAAGAGGTTTGCCCCGGTGTGTTCAGGCGTGGAATTTCCTGCAGATTGCGCCATAGCACCATAGCGTTACAAGGTGCCACATAAATGGGCCTCATAATTCACAGGTATGCATACCTGTCGTAAAAACAACGAGCAAATACCAATGAGACATTATAATCTATAGGGGTGGATACCGGCGCTGTATATAAGTGTTTAGCATTATTATTATCATCGAACACAATTGCTGTGTACTTCGTACGGATCTCTGATACGCAGCCTCCATTTAAAACCCTTACCGAGGCACATTTTCAGCATATTTTAATATTTCCATTGTCTTAAAGAGAAAGGGAAATGAGCAATTCAATTTTGTGATGTACTAATTTTCCAATAGAAATGGTCTGCATGTGACTGGGGAAAGTCGCAAGTCTCTAGCCTCTTGTTAAAATGGTGTAAATTGCCATTGCATTCGATACCCTTTCAGAACAAAATTTGAAACAAGACGTCATTGGATTTCAACAACTAACGGATCGTTACATTCAAAGGAGGAATATTTGGTCAGTCAAAACGTCAAATTTATGGACGTTTTGATTAAATATTTTTCAAAGTCAGTTATCAACCAAAACATCCCCGTAAAAAAATGTAGAGATCTTTCTTTCTCAGAATGATGTCATCAGATGTTTTGGATTCGACAAATTTCGATCTTGAAGAGTATTGAATGCAATGTCAATTTACACCGTGTTAGAGACTTGTAATTTTTCCCCCACTCACATGGAGATTCTGTCTACTGGAAAATGAGTACATCACAAAATTGAATTGTTCATTTCCCTTCCACTTTAACCACATCGTAAACACTGGCTGGACCATGCCGCACCATGCCGCACGTCCTAGAGGGGGTGTCAATCGACATGGGACATTGGTTTGGTTAGAAGGGGCAGGACAAAACTCGGTCAGCATTTTTGTGTACAAAATCGGTCCATCAACTGTCTGTCAATTTTCAAAGTAGATGAACCAAATTATATCAATGCAAACAAAATAAGCTAAGAGTTAATATTGGTCTTAAGTGTAAATCCATCGTAGTTGCTTAGCAAAGAGTGATGTCACAATACAAATCACTATGGTAATACTGATAACTCGTCTTAAGATGAATCTTAGTGCTTTGTGAAATCGACCCCATGGACATATAAACATCACACTAATTAGATAAGTAATCGTAAACAAAAAACAACCCCAAAACACAACTTTCAAACCTACGGGAAAAAACGTACCAACGTTACGTTTGTCCTAATTAGGCGACTCGTTTGATGGTTTTAATAAGATAGGTTGTCACATGTACAATAAACTCAGGACACTTTACCGCGCAAAAGTAGGGCTTAACCCGGCGGTACTGGTTCATAGCAAGCACTTTTGTTGTTTACTCCGCTCGTCAAGCTTCCGAGCTACAATGATTAAGTTCGCTTTTCAGAGCTCCTTAGGTTGCTCAATGTATAGGTTAATGTTGTTAACAATCGTCAGAAGAGTCTCACTCCAATCTACCCGCCCACTCCTGCTGACTTGGTTTCACATTGTAGCGGAACCACTCAGCCAAAGAAAACAATTTGTGTTCCGTTTGCAATCCGTGTGAAGTAGACGATCTTGCTTTAGGAGATCAAATGAACATAAAAATAAACATTGATTGATTCAAATCTATACTCATTTTTATCAATACTGTCATTACAAGCCGAGAAACAGTAGAAAATGTGTGTAAACTTGGAAATGTTTTTCAATATCTATATGTAAGAAGCCTATGTGTCAATTTAACATCCACTATTGTGCAGTGTATGGGGACAAGGGTTCTGGCCATGTTACATTTGTTTACAGAGTGGTGACCTTGTACATTCTAAAGCGTTTCCTGCCGGGCAAGATACTACACAGGCTATATGGGAAAATTTACATTTTGTGTCATAATTTTCACATAAATTCAAAATTTACAAAAGCAACAGCTGTGCAGCTTCTGAGATGCCCCCCCTTTCTTCATATCAAAAGTTGAGAAAAATCAGACAGTGCAATCTCCATAAAACATAAGATTTGTTGTATTCTTCCATTGATCTGTGTACAAATGTGCCTGCAGGAAGTCCAGGCTCTGTGGCTCTTTTGTAAACATGTGATGTCACAGGTCACATCATCTATAAGCCGGGGGTCAAGACCCCTTATTCCTACCATCAGAGGCCCCACTGATTATTTCACTGATATTACCTTTAAAGACATAGGCCCCTATTTGTTTCATAAGGAAAGTTTATCAAAGTATAAAATCAATTTTTATCATATAAGAGTCAATAAACACACCACAAAAATACACCATCAAATTGATGGCATACTTCAGGGAAGTCATAAAAAAATACGTTTGGTGTTTTGTCCGTGTTCCCTTCGGGCTTATTTCGGTTTTCGGCAATTAAAACAAGCCCCATGGGCTTGTCGAGTCTCAGTATGCTATTTCCTCTACCTTGTTATTACTAGTATACGAACTGTACGGAACCACATGGCACCTTAAAGGCACTGAACACCTTTTGTAATTGTCAAAGACCAGTATTCTCACTTGGTGTATCCCAACATATGCATAAAATAACAAACCTGTGAAAATTTGGGCTCAATTGGTCATTGAAGTTGCAAGAAAATGATGAAAGAAAAAACACCCTAGTTGCACAAATTTGTGTGCTTTCAGATAGGAATAAAAGGCTTCTGGCCAGAAGTCTTTTATTATTTTAGTGAGAAATTACCTCTTTCTCAAAAACTACGTTACTTCAGAGGGAGTCGTTTCTCACAATGTTTTATACTATCAACAGCTCTCCATTGCTCGTTACCAAGTAAGTTTTTATGCTATATATTTTGACTAATTACCAAACGTGTACAGTGCCTTTAACAGGTAATACGACAACCACCTTCATGTTTACCAAATAGTTTTCCCTTTTTACAAATGCTTCATTTAGTGTGTTCGTAACTCGCAATATGGAGTGGTGTATGTTGTTTACCGATGCATTAGCCGCTTACAATGAAGTACTACTTTTCAAACTTAAACCATTTTTTTATGGTTGGATTTCACCCTCAAAGTTAAACATATAAGTTTGAGTGTCTCAACTGAGGAGTCGTCGATTGTGTTTGACATAGGATGAATTTGTGAATCAATGATTTTAAAAGAATAGCCTCGGGGAAAACAATTAAAAACTGTCTGAATGGCTCCGAAATTATTCTCGTTAAACAATGAAATTAATGAATGAATTGAAGAGCTCTCAAAATATGGCCCGAAAACTCATCAATAAATTGAAGTGGATCTTACAATGGGCTGGAGTGTGGGGGACTGCACTCGGTCTTTGTGTTTGAATAGTTTCCAATGAAACCTGTGTGTGGTTTTGCACGCTCGTAAAACAAAGAAAAGACTGCGTGGTTTTTCTTTTGTGTTCACGAAACAAATGCTATTGTTTGGTGTCGACCATCAATCCAAATTAGGTTTCCTCCGTCATTTTCGGACAAATTAACGAACAACTTAAACGTCGCATTATTCTATTTCGCGCGAAAAAGCTCATCAAAATAGAAATTCATGCCCACTTAATGACGTGCAAGTAAATGTTCTTTTGTGTCATGCGATTAAAAAGGGTAATAATTCTTTTTAATAATCCACTCGAACATCACTCAAATCCGCGGCAGCCTTTCGCAGAAATCTCTAGTTGCGCCTACTCTGCTAAATTGAATGCCGATTTCGCGTGGCTAAAACAGAAAGCCATATAAGTGCTTCACGTATAGTTTCGTTAACTCGGAAGAGACAACAAATTACTTCAATTCTGAATTCCCTTCGTTTGCTCCCTGTTCGTTATCATTTCAGTTTTAAATTGCTCTTACTTGTATTTCATTCTTTCGAAGGACCCACCCCAATAGACCTTATGCATTGACGTCACCAAGCCGCCATCTTAGAGGTAAACTGATGATGAAACAATGGAAACGCGCTGATTTGTACGCGCGGCGCACAATACTGGCCAATGAGCATCTTCCTTTTGACCTCTAGGTGAGGGCGCCCTACTCAAATGACGTCATATGCATAAGGTCTATATATAACTCTGCTCTAATGACCCAGTATAAAAGCTCCTTCGGTGCCCTAGATCTTCAGATTTGTACTTACAATACCCGGGGATCATCACTCGCTCTCAAATGCAGGCCCTCTTCTTTGAAATAAACTTCAACAACATATTCGTACCGTATAGGCCTAGTAGTTTTAAAGAATACATTTGGTTTTTGGAGTCGTTCGATTGTTTTAACGTAGATTTATTCAATAAAACTAACCTGTGAAAATTGTATTTGAAAAGGTGGTCGCGTTTTTGAGATATCGCTGAAAATCCGGAGCGGTGTCCACGCAGGAAGGATATTGGAATACACAATCTGAAAAACTTATCTGACAGTAACGTTTCTGGGATTCAAATTTTGGGGCATAAAACCTGCTATCTGTTTACTTATAAAAAGATACATTTTTTTGAAGTGAAATGTTTCTCAAAATGCTAATTGTATCTATCGAAAGCTGTTGTACTTCTTACCAGTAAATTTGTATTGCCATTAATTTTAGGAGTAATTACCAAATACCTTCTCTTTAAGGGTACTCTCAAAACATTGTTGTTCAATCAAGCTTAAAGTCCAGATACAATATAAGTGTTTCGTGTTCTCTCTAATAGTTGCTATTGCTTATTTTTCCTTCAGTTATTTTTCCGGTTACTGAGCCATGAGCATATTTTGTGATGGATGCCAGCACATTAAAAACTTGTTATATTGTTATTATAGGTTAAATTGAATGCTTATAAAGAGTGTGTACAACATTGATAATTGCCAAAGACCTGTATCCAAACGTGATGTGACCCAACATATACATGAAAAAACAAACCTGTGAAAGTTTCAGCTAAATCGGTCTTCGGAGTCATGAGAAAACAGTGAAAAACCCATTATATGTTTTAGCATTTTTTCAAACATCGGATTTTATCCTGCAGGATAAAGACTATTGTTTTACTCATTTCCTAAAAACTATGGCATTTCAAGCAAAACTATTTCAAGGGAAGTTGTTCACCATGACCATCTTTATACCATGTAAGTTATGTGCAAATCTGTGAACATATATTTTGTTAATCTTACCAATGTTGTACACACACCCTGTAAAATTTGAATTCCTCAAAGTGAACGTAAAAGACGGTTTCAACCGAAGAGGCAAAATCGATTTGAAATTGACACGAATACATGACAGTGAAAATAAGGCTGCGTTTTGCCGAAAATTACCAGTTTACTGCATTCGGAATCAAATATGAATGTCATGACGATGTCAATAACGTAAATTGATACCGAAATTAGCATAATTATGACATATTTGTTTACCAAATAAACTAGACATAGGCCTAACAAAAAAAGTGTTAGTTCTTTATCCCTTAACAATAAATGTTGGTGTTCTGGTGCACTCTAACAACTATCGGGTCAGGATTAACCCGGATCCGGGTTCCGAGGTGTATGATCCGGATTCCGTGTCAAAAATGACATAGGCCTAGAAATCAGTCAAACTTACGCAGAATCTGGGTCAAAATCCGAATGTTGGACTATAGTTTCCGGGTCTTAGGGGCCGGACCCACTTCTATGTCAGGCTAAACCGGAATCCGGGTGAATTATGACGGGGGAAGTTTTTAGAGTGTGTCTGTTCTATGGTAGAATGCGGAGGTCGTTGGTTCGAATCCCATCAGAGTGGTACGCCTGTGGGTTTCCCCCACTGGACTCAGGACTAAACCGAGTAAACAGTGCTTATCACATATCAGTATATGGTAAACCCACCAGTGTTTTTTTCTAATCCTGATGCAATTTGTTACATCTGTAAAGATGTACCAATGTTTTAATCGATTAATTTGTTTGTTTGTATAAGCACAACAACTACAATGGTTGCAAAATGTACTAACAACTGAGCGTGTGAGAGCCCCTTTTAAGATCGCTGGAACGCAAGTGTATAAACATACCACGACACGTTGTTGTGCGTGTGCGTGTGTAGTCTGCTCTCAAGTAGGTTCATGTAGTACAGTCCCCCACTTGAAGGATAACCTCTCAACATTCCATAGGACTCCAGACACCCATGGCATGAAATAAAACAAGTACCCAGCGAGTCAGTTATGCTCAATGAACTCAATTATTTATCGCATTAAAATTTCTTTTGGGTTGAACAAAGACAAATTGACTAGAGCGGGATTTGAACCAACGACCTCCGGTTTAACGTGCCGGCGCTCTACCAACTGAGCTATCTAGCCCTATGTTGGCGGTCTCCCTATTTTGTCAATATCTTTGTTCGGGGGGTGCATTAAAATTTCGTGCAATTCCTGTGAGGAAACAAGCACCCAGCGAGTTGGTCGTGCCCAACGAACTCAATTAAGGATGATGGCTTTAAATTGTGAATCATTCCAGTAATAAAACAATGCTGGGTGTTATTATTGCATATAATTCTACAGGAATCCAGTAGACCAATGAGAAGAAAGAAAGGAAGAACCAATCCCCAAATTCAAAACAAAAAACTAAAACAAACTGATCACTTGGGCTTTTGGGCAATTACAATCAAAACATGCATAACAATTATGTAGTAAACTTGCAAGTAAAACCATGCATAAAACTCTATTGGGAGGAGTGTTGCTTCTGAAAAGAACCAGCGTGGTCACGACGATTCGAACAGACTCAGCAGATCTTCAGGCTCATTTTCAGAAGAAGACGAGCAGAGTATACTATTCGATACGTCAATACCACACCAACAACAACAGCAACCAGTCAGTTATAACTGAACCCCAGATAAACTACCGATACAATACGATTACAGTGCACTTCACCAAGGAACCATACAGTCACGTGGGTTAATTAAAAAAACCGAATAAATTGATAACTTAAATAACAGAGTATGCAAACTCAAGGGAGAAAAGGCCCATTTCAACCAAAACCCCAAGACAATTTTAATAAGGCACACCCAAGTAAAGAAACCGTCCTGGCAGGAAACGGGTTCATAGCTACGATTGAAAAACCATACTTGCTGGCGCATCTTAAAATTTGCCTTCCGATGCACCAGTCAATCTTTTTACCAACGTTGTCCTCTCATCTTTGTTTCCCATGAGAAATTCTGAAATTCGAAAATTCCATCGAGATTTTATCAAACAATTTGAGGATAAAGCTGCGAGAGTGGGTACATAGTCAAAGCTTCTTTAATGACGTAAATCTTAAAGGTATATGATGGATTGGTAAGAATGCAAAACGCCATTGTTTAATTTTAGTCTAAAAGCTTACAGATAAGGAAAGTCATACTTAGGCATAAACCATTTTTTTTCCTGTGAAATTTTCCCCTCTGAAGTGAAGTCCTATTTGAGAAGCTGTATTGGAAAATCTCACAGATGACTTTCTGGTAGTTAGAACCAAAAATAAGGTCAACGTAAAAGTTGTGCATGTTTTTTCACTACTTTTTTCCTGACCGACACAGCAAAGTTTCACAGGCTTGTTATTTCATGTATGGTTTCATACATTTCTATTCTCTAATTAATGCTTGACACAATAGACCTTATGCATTGACGTCACCAAGCCGCCATCTTAGAGGTAAACTGATGATGAAACAATGGAAACGCGCTGATTTGTAAGCGCGGCGCACAAGACTGGCCAATGAGCATCTTCCTTTTGACCTCTAGGTGAGGGCGCCCTACTCAAATGACGTCATATGCATAAGGTCTTTTTATGGGTATTTTAATAACGTTTTTTTTTATATTGTAGTATGCACTTTTGTATTAGCGCTTGAAAATGTTTTATTGTATTTTAATCCAACCATTTTTTGTATTGTCCTGTGGTTGCAAATAAAATAAAATAATAATAATTACATGGTTGATGGTCATTTACAAAACGTGAACAGTAACATTGTTTCTGACAATTGTGTCACCTCTGCCAATCTTGCATAATACCTTTAACGTTTTTTTCAATTTCAATAATTTAAATTCTTGAAACTTATATGGGTTGAAATAAACTAATATCCTCACGTCCATTGAGGCAAATGGCATGGGACGGCATTCAATTGGCATCCACACGTGCCTTCACATGTCAAACCAAATTCCAATAAGAAAACTCTAAGAAGGAAAGGGGAAAAAGAAAGGGAAAAAAAAAAAAAAGGCAAAACAATCCTGAGACCAATTCCTTTTCAGGAACACAGCAAATAAAAGTGGGTTAATTAGAAAATATTATAAATAGACAAATCAAGAATATAAAGCAATCCACGAGGTGAACCCGAGTTCTACCCGTTCGGGATTTGAACCCACCACCCTGCAGACGTAGAAAAATAAAGACAGCCTAAGTTCTTCCCATATTGTATCCCAGCGATTTGATTAAATCCATGTAATCCGATGCGTCTAGCGTTAGAAGTAGAACAAAAACTAATAAGGGGGTGGAAGTGGAAGTGCAAAACCCCCTTATTAATAATCGTCATGCGATACCACATACGTCAATTGGAGGGGGTAGATCCGTATATGGTTCACTCAGTGTACAATATGACGACGTTGTTCCGAGATGTGTTCAAAAGAAACATGACATCGTTGAATGAGATAATTAAAGCTAGAAGGGGGTGGGGGGGGGGGGGGGGGGGGGGGGTCACCCGTGAAGTTAATGCCTTTAATCTTTTCTAAATAACGGACTTGCGTCTTGTTGGTACAGTCTGTCGGGTTACATGGGTCATCTTGCATTTACTATCACACATCCTATGCACAGCTAATTTGTAATGCCGGTATTGTGTTAGATTTTATCCATTGATTTCATATCTTGCTTTTAACCACTTCACGTCGGATGACGTCTGTAGGCGCACATTTTGAAAGGAAGGGAACTTCCAAGGCGACTTAGTGTTACCCGTAAAGGCCTGAAAATACTTGTGTAGGAAACGATGATGAAATCTCAGTTTTAGATGTGGGAGGGGAAAACCCCAAATAGGAAACTCACGTTATCCGGTAGGGACTGAAAATCCAATCCCCGTGTAAAGGCTTCAATCTGACGTGGGTTTTGAACCGGGTTCCACAGAGGTGAAAGGCATTCCGGGATACCCTTAAGCAAGCCTTCTCAGGTGGTACCGGGAATCTTTCGCTCGAAGAATAAGAGAGAAGAGGAATAATAATAATACATAGATAAACTCTAAAAACGTCTGGGTCAGAATTGACCCAGATGAGGATCTTGTGGGGGGTTTGATTCCTTTCTAGGTCAGTATGACCCATAATCTGTGTCCAAATTACCCAGACGTGGGTCAGAATGATGCAGAATCCATTTATTTTTACCAGATTCCGGGTAATCCTGACTCAGAAATAGGTCAGGTTCCCTGACACTCAGAATCCGAGTCAATTTTGACCCGGGAGTTTTTATAGAGTAAACGGATTGGCAAATCAAGCTCCATATACCGGTTATTGACTTGCATTAGGCTTTCCATTGCGATTTCCACTTAGGTTTATTATCTCCACATCACAGCCGTCCTTTTCATGCACATTCAACGTCTGTTGTAATTACAGCGAGATTATTGTGATTAAATTGATAAATCAAGTCTACCTGTTATTAATCACAGTGAGCAGTCATGTTGTTTTCCTTTGCCAAAACCAGACTGGATTGGTCATTCACATACCAACTCAATTTACGCTGTAAGAAAAAAACAAAAACAAAAAAAAAACATCGTCAGCAGTGGTGTGTACACGTATAACTCAAGAGCTCGAAAGCCTAAACACGCTCGGTCATCATGCGGAACGTTATGGAATGAGTTTCCAATTAATATCAAGGGGACTTATGTTCACAGGGATTGTGGTGATGGTGTTACTATCGGTCCCTCTTGGTTTGTCCACGATTGAATGGCAACTACGGATGGTACAAGTTGTCAGCCATAACGGGTAAGACCATGATCAAGTCAGTTGCATGGTCTCACAGCGCTGCTTGATTAAATTAACAGGTGATGGGGTGGGGGTACAGCCTACGTCAACCCCTGGTCGTTTATTCACCCATAGAGAAAGGACCACGGTCCTTTCTCTATGATTCACCCAACACAATTAATATTCTATGAAATTAACGCGGAAACAGTTTCGAGAAACACATTTAAGTTGATTGTTTAGGCAGATTGTTTAAAAGAAACCAGGTTTAAGTTGATCCTGTACGAAGATCCTGTTTAAAATAACAACAACATCAATGTAAACTTGGTTTGCGGTACATCATGTGTATGTCTACTAGCTAGGTAGATTTTGTCCTTTGTGAACTTGTCTTGCTATTTATTCTACTGCCGCAGAGAAGATTATTCGGATTTCAGCAGACTTCAGGAGATTTCTCAGTTCTGAAAAGAACTGTCCTGCTTATTATAACTACTAGTACTACCTGGGCGATAGTAGGAAACCGGCCGGGACTACTACTTTCGTAGATTAGACCCACTGAAGTAACTATGGTAAATAAATACAACATCTAAAATATCTATTGAACTTGGTTGGTTACACTTTGATTATCATGTGAGTTATGAATTTTGAAATAATTAAACTTTGAAACCCCACTTGATGGTTGCAATTGGTTGATTCAAATAGAAACATGCTAGTGCGTGGAGTGCCATAAAAAACAAATAGGCACGGGAGGCTCGAACGAGTTTACAGGGCATCTTCAGTTGCTATTGGTCAAATGTTTGCTTTGGCTCGCGGGCGCTGAGGGTAAAGTGGCACCCGTACAACATCCAAACAACTTCTAAAACCGGGACGAGAGTGGGCGCGTGAGTGAGTGTTCGAGAAAAGCGACGACGGCTTATTAAGTGCTGTTTCCAGGTTGTTTGCCCGCGGGATGTTCCAAGGCGAAAAAAGAAGAAGAAGAGGTATATTATAAGCCCTTCTGCCGCATTCACGTGGCGTCTATGAAATGACACTCTTAATCTTGCCTTGGGTGGGTTAACAAGACTCAGCCATCAGCCACGAGGCCCTGTTTCATAATTTGCAAGAAATGTTTGATTGCATTCTGAGAGTACAGCTCATATCACTGCAGGTTTGATGGCTGGCAAAATGACAAGTGCATCCAATATAAGGTCTATCTCTTACTTCCGGCTTTTATTGTTGTTTGATGGAGGAACCATTTTGGTTTATGTTTGCCATGTGCCTCAGTTGTCTTTCCCCTCCGGTACAACGGTCTGAATCGGGGCATCAAACTCTTATTGTGTCGAACACTGCTATTAGGTCGATGCTACACAGCAACTAAAAGAAGGGCCCACGGCAAATGTTGTATAATTCTTATACCTGGTCTCTCTCGCCGGTCGCACTGGCTCGGATTTGGATTTGAAATTATTATCTTTTAATTTGACTGCTTTAATGAACTAGTGATTAGTTTCATTAAGACAGGATCCGTCGACTGTTTGTATTTATTTTCATTTGGATATTGATATTAGGATATTACACTCGAGTGTATACAATGCTATTCCTGTATTGTAACACACTACAACAATAGGGTATTGCACTAAGCGTGAAGTATGCTAGTTACATTCACGCATGCGCACAGACAGTATTGACTGGCAAACTACATAGAGATGTGCACAAAGCAGACGCACAAACGCGTATGCGTCACGCCACCATCAGCCCAATATACCTTATGCATTGACGTCACCAAGCCGCCATCTTAGAGGTAAACTGATGATGAAACAATGGAAACGCGCTAATTTGTACGCGCGGCGCACAGGATTGGCCAATGAACATCTTCCTTTTGACCTCTAGGTGAGGGCGCCCTACTCAAATGACGTCATATGCATAAGGTCTATACAAAGGTGCAATGTTCCCTCGTTTTGCCACTCAATAGTGTTATGTGCGCACGTGCAATGTGTAATTTACATATTTCATGGGATAGGTCTATTAAATAACAAGATAGTACCTTTTAGTGTAAAACTCTACAAGAATATATTACACTACAGTATAAACATTAACATTACAAGATAGGCTATTAGTATTACCTTCATATTTATTTATTTCTTTATTTATTTATTGATAACCAGCAGCGGTTAACCGCCACTAACGGGTATCAACAAATAAGAAATAATCAAAAAGAAATAAGAAAGCACTGACAACATTCAATAGTAAAACACATCCAATAATAATATATTACACTATAGTAACAACCTTTAAGAAACAACCTTAAAGTGTAAAAAACAGCAAGAATAGCATATTCACTATTTAGTATTTAGTGTAAACAGTTAGGAATAGCATATTCACCAAAGGGTAAACAGTTAGGAATAGCATATTCACTATAGTTTAAGAGTTAAATAACAAAATATTACCTTAAAGTGTCGAACGCTAATTCTTCAAGATTGGTATCTTGCACGTAAAAGTAAATCTGCCAGAAAATTAATGGTATTTTAATTATCGGTTCTATTAAGTAAGGAGTGAAAAGTAGATGCATCTCAAGGGAGACATTCACCCTTTGATGAAAATAAATATTTGATACAGGTTTGCAGTTGATACTTCTGCAAAATGGATGAAAAAGTGGCAGCCGATGCGGACCGCTGCTTGTATAGCACTAGAAAGGTACTTATAACGAGGTGTATTCAAGTGAGTGAAGGAGCAAATAACCATTTACCTCAAATATTTATAAGCAGCGGCAAATAAACTGTGACAAACGATCGGCTATAGTGGATAAAAATTCACTCTGGAAGTGTCGTTAGAGTAATAGGAATTAACCATTTATAAGTTTAGGATTAGTGACTTTTTAATCCTACTTTTGGACCGGTATATTTGCTGCAGCTCGCAGGCAAAGCCTTAAAATCAGCCAGGCGAAAACTGCTGCTCAGAGTTTTCAAGTAGTTTTCGTGTTTTTAACCTGACTGTCCATCCTGCAAAAACACCCACACTAACCATATCTAGATTAAACATTTAAAAAGGAGGAGGAAAAGGAGGGGGAACATATCAAATAAATACATTATAATTTGTTCTGAGTATCCATAAAGAATGCATGTCTGATATTGGACACGCCTGGTAAGTAAAGACATTCTGTAACAAAAAACGTATGTGCAATAAAGTCCGTTCAATTACGTGCGCGATCGATACCTCGTCATTCAACCCGTTTTAGGGTGATAGGAAAATCTATACAATTTTCCTAAGGACCTGTCGGCCTCTGTGGAAACTGTCCTCCTACTGGTTAATGTGTTCCGGGTGGGGGGGGGGGGGGGGGAATTAATAACCGAAAAATTACATTCAGCAGAAATAATCCATAATGATAATTGAGAGGTGGCATTGTAATTATGTTAGACCTTCAATAGACAAGAAATGATTGTGATTCAGTAACATCGATTTCACCCAATAAATAATCACATTTTTGTAGGAGTGACCTCTAAGCACTCCAAGGCATTTCCTGGCTGGCATAAAACTGCACGGTCATTATGACCAATTTGGTAACGCAATAGTTTCAGGCCTGTATACGAAGGTTGGGTTTTGCTAAACTGCGGGGTTTTGTTCCCTTCAAATAGGTTAAGGGTATTATACAGGATTGGTAGAGCTGACAAAATAATCACAGACAGTGTTCATGTTTTGTGTGATCAACCACATACATGAAATAACAAACCTGTGAAAATTTGAGCTCAATTGGTCATCGAGGTCACGAGAAAATAGTGAAAAGAGACCTTATGTGTTTTCTGTTTTTCAAACATCGAGTTTATTATCACGCGTGATAAAAACTATTGTTTTACTCATTTCTCATAAACGATAGCATTTTAGGCAGAAATATTTTAAGGAACCCTTTCTACCATTACTTACTTTAAATCATGTAAGTTATGTGTGAATCTGTGAACATTTTGTGTTTTTCGATCTTACCAATAGTGTATAGGGCCTTTAAAGGTATGGTCATAGATTGATTATTTTTGTCGACGTAATGCTGATTTGTAAGATACAATTAAAGTCACATGTAAAAGTTTCAGCTGAATGGAGTGGCTACTTGCTGAGAAAACACCAACAACAAGTTCACAGGAACGTCAAATCCATCCACGTTTAGCGAGGTGACTGCATCCCTGGCCGCAGCGTTTGCGAACGGACACCAACCAGAATTCGGAAAACGATTCATGCATGAAACGTTTATACTGGCTCCACTGATTACCAGGATCCCATAAGATTTATGCAAAACAAAGTTTGGAGATGCAGCAGATTCTGTCAGTTGGATTGCTGTGTCGTGTCTTTGTTTGTGACGCGGGCTGAGCAAGACGCGTGTGTCGTCACTGTTGGCAGACAGTTCTACTGTGGGCGGGGCTTACTCATGGGAATAGTCGCCACGTAAAATTAAGAGCCGTAAAATCAACAATTGTACAGTCTTTCAGATATATGCCCTCATTTGCTTCATTTCCAAAGTTGATACATATCGTCACTCGTCAGGTACAACCTCCATCATATTCTGTTTGCTACCATGAGCTGCTCACAAAGTGTGCATGCACACATTTCAGGCTATGTGGCTGTTTTGTGAAACCGTGAGGTATACAGCTATAACATTGACCGTACTTCAGAAATTCCTTGAACTTAACCAACTCCCTCTGGAGCACATACACCTGTAATTCAAATGAGTTTAAATGAGATGTATGCGAGTTAACTAAAAATAGTATAAATATTTCTTACGGTTTTCACGCTTCATGTGTGCATGTTTTACTTAATAAGGAGTTTTAAATGCACGTTACGTGAATGTGTGAAGATACGAACGTGACTTGAACGTAAAAGGAACTGGAAACTGCATGTAGCAAATACAGAAGAAACACCCTGTACGATCCGTGCAGGAATTTGGTGTTCACTTTAATATAAGTAGTTGACAACTTGTCATTATTGAACGCTTGTCACGATTTCCCAATCTTAATTTGGGGAAGAAGACTAAAAAGGCTTAACAGAAAATTAGACCACAAAAAGAAAGCCTGTGTAACCGAACTCTGCTTGTTAAGTGCTTTTCATATACACGTATTGACACAATATTTATACCAGACTGGGCTACATTGGCATTATATGGGTTATCTTTATAGAACCTAACGCAATTATGCAATGTTTTGTACTAGTGAGAATTAAGAAGACTTTGTCTATGTCCGCACAGCTGCTAAATACAAACATTTACCGGTAGAGACAAACTGTGGTACCCGCGCTTACCGGAAAGGGATTCAGCTGCAAACAAATCCATTGATTGCACACTGTGTTTGACTGGTTCCCAGGGATCGATGGGTGTTAAAGCCATGTCAGACAGGGCAATATTTTCAGGCAACTCTGGGCGCAAACACTTACACTGCATGATTGCCCAAGGATCACTTCTATATAGCTGGAATACTTTCAGACGTAACTTACGATCCCCAGGAAAATAATTAGAAAACTGAAATGAGATTGCTTGTAAATTTCCTTGTGTGACGTGGCCTTTGTTTGGCATCTTGATGTATTGGATGTGTTAACAGTATCAGTCGTAGGCAGAGAAGACTCAATAGGCTATGCAAGTCTCGCGGGTATTGAAAACGAGAAAACAACTAAAACGAAGACTATATTTTTCTATGAAATCAAACCTTACTTTTCAACCCTGCTCATAAATATCACAGACAGCTCAGGCAGTCCTATTGGTTGAAAGATGCTCACAATGATCACGTTTGAGCTCGGTCTTAGTGGTGTTCTTAGGTTTTGAACGTTCTTCGGTCGGTTGACTACGTCAGAGCCAATGAACAGCTCTCCTAGCATAGCTCCGCCCAAAAATTCCATGCAATTTCCATGCACGGTCGTTGAATACGGTGCCTTTATTGTGAGTCATTAGCAGGGTGAATATTCATGCCTCAGCCTGATGACGAAACACCTGGCATGCTTAACCACGTTATTCAAAGGCAAATCAATAGACGGTGTGCATGTGACATACCAAATGATACAAAGAGTCTCGAGCGTGCCATGCCAGGTGTTTCGTCATCAGTAAGGCTGAGGCAATAACATTTATTTTCACTCCCCCGTCCCCCCACCCCCCAATTTCATATTCGCCCCCCCCCCCCAAAAAAAATATATATAAATAAATAAATAAATAACATGCATAAACACACAAACAAACAAATTATTCGTGGTTACGAGCCTAGGCACATTTAGTGTAAAAGTCATGAGACTACAACAATTAATGCCACTCAATTCAATTTGGAGTTGAACCAACGACCTCCGGCTTAACGTGCCCAAACAACTTAGCTGTCAATTCAATTTCAATAGCAAGCTTTTCCACTGTCCACGACCACACATCTCTTATGTAATACGCACAATAGGGCTATAGGTGCCTCTCAGTGAACGGGGGCGTGTCCGACCGCCTCTCAGACAATGCAGGTTTGCATGCGTCCAACAGTAATGAGGTGACAGGCAGTGCTCCTGGTGTAAGAAAATCAAATTTCAGGTTATAAATCCGAATGTTACCATACGTCCTTTTTAGGTTTACATCCGTTCCTTACGTTCACTAATGGGACAGACCTAATAGAACGGTTGGCTAAAGAATGTTTGGCAATCAGTCATACGCGTGTTGACGCGCAAGCTACCGGCAACACCAACGATGCAACTTCGGGTCAGTTGGACACATATTCTTGTCATATTGGCGCACAAAATAGGTCCGGTGTCATAAGAAAATCTGTCCCCGGAGATCATGGGGGACAGAATCTCCTGCCACACCGGCGCCTTCAATCCGGAATCCGAGTCAATTTTGACCCAGGAGTGTTTTGACGGTGGAGGTACTAGTATAAAACTCTAAAAAGACACACACACAAAAACCCACATTACAAACAATATATACATATTTTTTGATAATTACTGCCGGTGTACGGGGATTTTACTTTACAAATTTGTACACGACAAATTCATATGGTTCTATAATTCGTAATTAACAGAGACGGAGTGGGTTCATAGCATTATTGAACCTTCTTGATCCTATCACCATTGAGTCCCCTGTTGGTATTGATTATACACCAATCAGACCAGACCGCCATGAAGTCTACCTTAACCAATGTCATGTGCATTTTAATGTGTGAGTTTTTGTAGCAATTTTGATTAGCGTTGCTTTTAGATTGTCCTTTGGGAGTAAAGTAATTCCTTATTATACTTTCCGTCTGTTTTCACTTTCCAGAGTAAACTCCGAGTATTGATAAATCATGTAATTCTTCCCCTTCACTATGGACCGATGGGATGAGAATCAGTATCCACACTTGCTGTTACCGAACATATACATATAACAAACATGTGAACGTTTAAGCTCAATCGGTCATTGAAGTCACGAGAAAAAAAAGTGGGGAATATCCCACTCACTGTTTTCAAACATTGTGTTTTTGACTTGCAATATCAAAACTAATTGTTTAATTAATTTCTCAAAAACTATAGCATTTCAAGCAACACTATTTCAATGGAACTTCCCCACCATGACCATCTTTATACCACGTACGTTGTGCGCAAATCTGTGAATGTTATATGTTTACTCGTACACATGTTATGCACGCATTATGTTGTGCTTAACAAGATTGACAATAATGTTCACAAACTTGCAAATAACTGCCAACAATATTTGCCTTTATTAAAGTGACCACGAAACAGAAAGCACTTAACAGAGAAACAAATTTAAAAGCAAGTAATTGAACAATTTATTGCTCATTCAGGATGAAATTGATTGATTGACCAGCCTCTTGTAGCTGGCTTTACGAAATTGAATGATCTTTGCGGCCTAAAAATAAATTTGAAACCTGTTTGAGCAGGTAATGCTAAACAGGTGAATTTGAATAGCCCCTTTTGACTGTTGAATGCTGATCCAACGGAACATTAATTTTCAATCGAAATTTAACGAGCCGGGTGTTAACAAATTAAATATTTTTTGTTGTTGAAATTGGTCGGGAAAACCTAATAAATAACGTACCAGTCAGTAAGCGAAAAATCGTGGAATACAATAATTATTTTCGAAACGAAAAACAACTCCACACTCTGACACCAAACATCAAAACAGAAACAAGACAGACAAACATCTTCAATATCATATCGATGCCGACGCTTGTCCAACCAGGTAGGATACAGAAAATGATATCCAGCAAACGAGCGGTCAACGCCACGTGCCTGTCACATCCAAACATCTAAACAAACAATCAAGCGGGAAACGCCAAGAACAGGGGCTGTGTGAGCAAACGCTGTTGGTTAACTCATCCATAAAGGGAGAGTATATATACCTTGTACTACCCAAACGATTAATGACCATAACAACTTACTTGGTAAGAAGCAATGCAGCTGTTGATAAAGTAGGCTACAACACTTTGAGAAACGATTCCCTTCAAAGGAATGTGGTTTTAGAGAGATGGATTTTAAAACCATTTTAATCGGAGAAAGGTTTCTGCATGAAACGTTTCTAAGATTGGGTACTCCAATTACGGATTATTCTTCCCGCGTGGACAAAATTGCTCAAGATTTTTGACGATATCTAAATAACGTCACAGGTTTCTGTATGAATGACCCGGAGTTGGGTCAATCTGACGCAGAAAACGAGTAACAATTCCATTTTAAAACCATTTTCTGGGTCAGCCTGGCCCGGAACCGGATAAGTCCACACTGGACCCGGAATCTGGCTTAATTCAGACCCGGGAGATTTTTAAGCAAATTGTACTCTCAATAGACCAACAAATAGTACACTCTAAAATATACAGGGTCAAAACCCAATTCAGGGTCTTTATGACCAGAATTACTCTTAGTCAAACTGGCGCTTAATCCGAGTCAACATCCCAATTTTAACTAGTTTCCTATGCCCAACTTCATGGTGCTGTTATGGAATTATGCGCTTATGTCCCGTAGAATCGAACACTCTGTCAGGGCTGCCTTAAGAACTGAATTATGTGGTAACAGTGCCATTCAATTTGGCCCTGGGATTAGAATTGAACCGCATTACGGATCCAAGGGGGCCTGATCCGCTGACCCGGATTTGAACTCGGATCTGCGTCCTTTTTACCAATTTCTGGGTCATTTTGACGCAGATTCCGGGTCATACTGACACATAAATGAGGGAGGACCAGGGTCAATTCCGAATCAGACGTTTTTAGAGTGTAGTACTGACAACAAGTGTTGATTCTGTTTTGTGCACTCTCGTAGAATCAATATAAGGTACATCAGTACCAACGCATGATGGCAAAACTGCTTCTACCATTGAAAGAGTATAATACTTACATCTATGCATCAGTACGTTCTTGGCAAGTGTTCTTTTCCGCCAAATACTGGCATTCTTACACTCTGTATAATATAATAGAATATGATTTTGAGTTGAACAAAGAAAAATTGACTAGAGCGGGATTTGAGCCAACGACCACCGGATTAACGTGCCGGCGCTCTACCTTCTGAGCTATCTCAGTTTTAAATTTTACCCACTCAAGTTTCCCTTGTGGCTTGTTATTTGATATAGAAAATAGTATCAATGTAAAGACCCGGGAATATTTGCAAAAAGAAGTGTAAATTTGTGCTTGAGTTTACTGACTTGATTATCACTGTTGACACCCGTGAAGGAATTTCATTTCATAAAGAGTATTTTTGCGGGTCTGAAAGCAACAGGTGGTTCGTATGGTCAAAGAGAATGGTCTACTTCACTGCTTCAGACGGTTTGCTTATTAACTTTACATTCAACCCCGCTGATGCTAGTGCTCGATACTTATTCCGTTATTACATTTCAGAAAACATTAGAACGAGCTTCATTATTTTGACATCTGAGGATTTTGATGCAGTATTGGTTATTAATTGAGCCCCTTGACTATTAAAAGCAAAGTTTATTCAAAGTTCTTTCATTCATTCATTCATCCAATAGTCTTTTTTTTTAAGGAACATGTCATGCTTTTTCATGACTAAAACAACTGAATAGTGTTCAACGAGTCACTGCACACATGTATGCATGTTATATAGGCTTAGTAAATACAACCTAGCAAGCTATTTCATATAAATCAAAATAATGTAATTTTGTCAAGAACAGAATTATCTGAGAAGGTTATGTTTCTCAGAATATTTTTTCACATTTTCTGACACAGAATGTGCTTTTATTATACTGGGTTCTTTAAAAACCCACGTCGTAGCTAGATCAAGGCTCTGTACACCACCATAGACCTTGTATATTGACGTCATCTTGCCGCCATCTATAGAGGTAAACAGATGATGAAATAATGGGTGCGTTCGATTAGCTTCCCGGGTCGACCCCGGTGTGAGCCCCTGACATGAGCTAATCGAACGCCAACATCCCCCAGCATTCACACCGATGCATCCTTGGGACAGCCGACCGGAACTATACTTTCGTTGTGTGCATTACGTCCGAAACTTGTCATGGACTCGCGGAATTTTTTTTATTTTTTTTTTAATTTTTTTTAATAATCCCGGGGGATTCTTATTTATTTATCTTTAGGTTCACACCATAAAGTATATACAACAATAAATAGTATTATAATAAATTAATCTTTTAATAATTATTCTCAAGGTAAAAATATGCAACGTTAAATTATTTTACAAACCCACTTTGATAGAAAAGTACGCATCTTCGCGTAACACAATTCTCAATAGTCACAAAGTCGCTGTGAAAATGTGTGTTTAAGGATGTAGACAAAAATCGCACTAGAAGGGTATCAAAATCAATGGCATTTTACAACTAACTACATACATTGAGGTTTCAGAGACTTGTTTCCCCCCCCCCCGCCACATTCATAAGGACTCTATTAATAGACCTTATGCATATGACGTCATTTGAGTAGGGCGCCCTCACCTAGAGGTCAAAAGGAAGATGCTCATTGGCCAGTCTTGTGCGCCGCGCGTACAAATCAGCGCGTTCCCATTGTTTCATCATCAGTTTACCTCTAAGATGGCGGCTTGGTGACGTCAATGCATAAGGTCTATTGGAAAATGAGTGCCTATCAGAACTGAACTTGATCTTGGAGTGACCCTGTTAATAGCAAATTTGTACAAGTTAGATCAGAGTGGCATTTTCTTCACCAGTGAGTTCACAGTGGGCCAGGTCACAGTGTTAAGCTTTCAAGATAGTGTCATAATTGTAGAAAGAGTCGGAACGATAGGAACGTTACCATTGGATCGGATTCGGATAAGTGTTCCAGCGTGTGCTTATGGACTGTTTCGTTGGACCACAGGAACGTTCCACTAGGTCTGTCTCATAAGTGAACGTAAGGGACGGACGTAAACGTATAATTAACGTGCATGAGTGTGCAGTAGGCTAAATCTGACTGGCCTGTACATGTCACGTGGGTACCTAATTATTCCATTATGCAAATGAAAAGTTCTGATTTGGAGGTCGGCCATACAACAATGAACTTAGCACTGGATAATAGAATTCGCTTGCAGAACTATTATTATGGGGGGAAATGTGGCTTCTTTCTTAATAATTGCCTAATGCCGGTGGTTGAAAAGGGTAAATTAGACGCATTTTACAAATGGCCAATGAAGATAATTCTTTTCTCCTGAAATGTTAAAATGAAAGATGTACATGTACATATTGAGAGCCGGCAAATATGACAGAATAAGATTTTTTTTATTAAGAATTCCACAATTACATTGAAAGTGCTGCAACGGCGATATCATTCATGACATAAATGAATTAACTACTTCTACAATTATGGACAACTTTCCAGACAACTTGCCACCAACTTCTGATAAAATATTAACACCATCTCGATTCTCGAGCCAGGTATCTCCGTCTCGAGCATACATCTTAAAAGTAGTAACCCTTTTTTTCTAGACTTGGGGAAGTGATCTTAATATTGATTCCTCACTGATAATGATGTACACACACTGTGGTGACAGTAATCTCCATAAGATTGTTATTGTGGTGTCTTGTGGCTGCCTTTCAACTCCGTAGACCCGGTTTGAATCTCACCTTAATCTCATATAGCCTAGGTTTTGGTTTTAGGCGTTTTGTATCCACATCTAAACTTGAATTGTTCCCCATTTTCTTCCTTTTAATAAATAGTGCTCATTGTGGTATGACCATTATGGTGTTTTTTGAAATTTTTCTGAGGGATTGACTTCTAAACTGTCCTGTCGAGTCAAATTAACTCAACCAAACCAACGTCGGAAGGTAGAATAGTACATGTATGTACCCCCCTTTACACTACCCATTACGTTTATAACAAGCATCACTTTCACTCCTGAATATTGGGAACCCGACAAAGTCAGGAGAAGTCTTCAACCCCAATCGACGAGCCGAGAAATTGGACCTTGATTAACGAACTCACTATTCCATTAATACTTAATGTGTGTTAATTGAGCCTTCAGCTTACATATCCCATTACTTGCCATCTTAGATGTTGATCTATCTTAATCCCCACGGGGCCTAAAATGATGATCCCCGGAACCATGGATGACTAACTAGCCTGGGTAGAATGAATGTCATCAGTAATCAAGACCCAGGGTCGTTGATGAAGAGTGTACTTTTGGTCAACGTCAAGGTGCTGTGATCACTTTCACAAATGTTAATAACTGTTTTGTTATAGTAGTAAATAGTTCATTTATAAATTATTAAAATATTTGATTAATTTATGCATTTTTGTTTTATACACGAGATAAAACCAAGACCATCTCGATGCACTTATTACATCAATATTAAAAATCCCATTTCTAATAAGCTTGTATGCACCATATACAAATACAGTGGGCATCATATACGAGTAAAATCAAGATGCACCTACGGTGTGCTTCTAACCTGCGATAATATGAATTCTACGGCAGGTGTTTCATCAGTGTGCCCGGTAACAAGAGGCCTCTGTAGTTGGCATCGGGTATGATCAGAGCAGGATCAGAACCTGTGACCTCTGGGCTGGGCTTACATTCCGGCGCTCTTACCCAATGAGCTATTTGTCAATATCTTCGTTTGGGGCCGGCAGTCATAAGCCATACAATGGTACTAAGTGACTTAAGTTAAACCATGATTAAACCGATAGTTTTGAATCATCATGTATCAGAGGGGGTAGTTCTAATTCAAGTTTCCGGAGAAAGGGCGTAAGGAAATTTGTGTGCAAAGGGGTTTCAAGATAACTGAGCGTAAAGTTTGATCAGTTTTCATTCATAAGTCGTTGTAGGAAGGTAAAATTCTGCATGGTAATGGGAAAACATGTCTTTGAGGGTAATCCTAGCGACAAAAATGTAACAGTTATGCCATACTGTTTTGTCAGTAGCAATTTTATTGCTTACGGACTTTTGTTTCAAAAAAACAAAAACATTTTTTGCGCCCAGAAGAGCGAGAGCCTTACGCGCTTCTTCCGCGGGCACAAGACGAAATTGAATCTTTAAGTTTCATTGGCATTTTCAAGTCCGTTACAATATTCGAAGATCCGTCGCTTAAAAAAAGAGAAAGAAAAAACCTTCAAATAAGGCTAATTGGATTGCCTTAAGAATCTGATCAGTTTTTTTCTTCAAAGCTCTAGTTTTGCGTTTTCACCAAGAAGAGTAGGACATCTTGTGATTGCACTTAATAAATAATTCGTCGGACTCCACGGGATTTCATTGATTGCCTTTGTCATTTGAAAAGCCCGCCGGCACAAACGGATATAGTCTCGGCCAGCCGGTAACACATTCAGCTGATTAGCAATCATACAGAGGAAAAGCTACCTCCGAATAGAAATTGATATCTCCTCGCAGTTTACCTTTGTCTCCCTGATAGAAGCTCTGTTTTTTTATTACTTTCATCCGTTGAAGAAGCCCCGACGTGTTGTACCGACATTGGGATATCGTGGTTCTTAGAGAGGCGTCATTCCTCCATGAGATGGCGAAGACGGTACATTTACGGGCATATTCAGGCCAGAGGCCGGTGCAATACACCCATCCCGCTGAGCTACGGGACCAAGGTGAATGTCAGGGTTGTATTTCAGTGTCCCCGGAGGAGAGAATTATAGAGGGGGAGGGTATCCCCTCTTTAATCGACTGGACTAATAATTAGCGTGGGATTGGCTTAGGATTTCCCTTTCACTGCGTGGTTGTATACAGGAATGTCAGGGGGATACACTATGTAAACACCACGGGAGTTTCATACTCTGCACAGATCAATGGGATTTCCGGTTGCCATGATGATAAATAAACAGATGAAAGTGCAATCTTGATGGAGGGATGATTGCCAAACATAATCCACTGCAATCTAGCTATCTGATATTTTGGGGAGCATATTGTCTTAGATCAAGTTCTATTCGCGATCAAGTTCTATTCGTGATCAAGTTCTATTCGTGATCAAGTTCTATACGTTTAATTTTTTTAAAGTCATTTTGGACTCTCACCTGTCAACGTTGGGTTAGCAAGGTCCACTTATCACAACGTATCGATCTTCGTCATATACCCTGTATAAGCATTGATAACAAGAGTAACAAGGACAATTTCTTAAAATTGACCATACTATAATTGGTTTTGTCCATGCGTCAATTTTGATTACACGGTGGCGTCGTTGCCGAGCGGTCAGGCGCACCTGGAATCAAGCTCTGGTAGTGATCAGCAGAGTTTCGGTTCGAGTCCCAATCTTGCCACTTGTGTCCTTGAGCAAGACAATCAACCCTTCGGATGGGACGTAAAGCTGTATGTCCCGTGGTATGTTCGTATGATAACCCATTACACTTATCGTTCAGAGAAGAGTTCGATCCGGTGTTTTCTGGTATGGTTGGCTACAGATTGGGCCACAGCAACTTGTGAACATTTATAATGTGCATGGTGCTATATGTCTTTTACTTTCATCTCACAGCTCCACGTATTTTTTAGAAAAAGCGCTTTAAGACGCCTTCGGTGAGATAAAGTGCTATATAAAAACTGTGTTGTGAGTCGGATGGGGACAAATATTTGCCTCTGAGTGCTTCAGTCTTTAAACAACACGAATCTTACTGTTTAAAACCTTTAATACACTATAATATCAAAGCCAATCACTCTAACTTAATTTTCCAAAGTTTTTTTTTAAGTAAAAGGAAAGACGAGTTCTTGGCCAAGTTTTTTTTACTTTTCATATATGTTTTAGTATGGGGTGGGTGGAGGGGGGGACGTCAAAAATGATAGGACCTACTATAGAACTTTAGGGTAACCTCGAGATGGATTGACCGGTATACGTGCTGACTACCTGTACTAAGCCCCCCTGCCCCGTCCATGTGGTTATCCTAGATAGATGCCAAGGGACACGCTGAAGGGTCACAAATTTACGCCTATTGTAAGACAGCAAGCGTATTCCCCAACGCCCAGAATAAATCCTACAACGACATGGAGGGACTTAACCTTTTCTGGACGTGGTCAAATGATTGTACTTTTTAAACGTTTTCCCGCAAAGTGGGCAGAGAACCACTCTTCGCCAACATCCAAGGAAAATATTTACAGACCACTTTCTGTCTCGGTATAAATCCATCAAATTGTGGCTGCATCACGACTTAGCACGCGCATCAATATGATGGATCAGGCGCTGAAAGTATACCACCTTTATTTTTTACCCCGCGACTAATTCATCCCCGTGACTTGACGGAAGCACATCACTTCGGGGAAGGTTGCTTTACCCCTCCGAGTTCCCCAAAGAACAATGATAGATCGCCCATCTGTTTTGTTAATGGAAGACATCCATGTTGGATAGAGCATCGGTCTGTGATTGATTTGGATTCTCTAGTGTATAAAATGCAGTCATAAAAAAATAAATATTTAAGTGAAACAGCAATTAAAAATTAATTGATTGCAAAGATGTCACGTACTTGAATGTTCTTTGAGAAAGATGGAAAGTAATTAGTGAAGCACATTATACATAGAATTAGTGCATGTGAGTGCAGTGTCGCAGATTATAATTACGAGGTGAAATCTGACATTCCATTTCAAGAGGTGAAGCCGATTGAAATGGAGAAATCTCATTGAGTGAGTATATTCCGCGTCAATACACGAACGAACGAAATGGTATTTTAAAGTACCTGTGTTTATACAAATCCCATAGATCCTTAACATTTTCACAATAAACACAAAACAGACTAAGAAACTCGTCCAACTAATGCCCACACTGTGAAAAATCTTTTTTTTAAAGACCCCATATTGACGATTCCATTTAGACACCAACATTGTCCGCCGTGACACGACCTTGCCTCGCTTGGACGAACGAGTGGGAACGATTATTACGGGAAAGAAACTTAGAATTAAGCATTGGCTTCGGTTGATGACGGTTACGACGGTTAAACGTTGCAACAGTACATAATTGTAAAGAATGACACGTGATGCGTTTTCCACCAATCAACTGATAAGAATCTTAAATGAGTTGAAATACCACAACTAAAGCCGAACTGTTGCTTACTTCTGTGCTCTTTCGTTGTGTCATGTCACTGATTCGCAATTTGTAAAGATTTATATCTCATTGTTGCGGACGTGGTTGTATCCATGTAAATTGTTGTGCAAATGATGTCTTATGCGGACAATTTTACCACCGATTGCGACAATTTGACGTTATGCAAAGAGAGCCTGGCTTAGCGTGAGTGAAACTTTGAATGTCAACCTATTCCAGCTAAGCAAGTTTAATCGTGCTTAACAAGTTTTAGCGCTTACAGGCTTTAGGAAATGGAGCTCCAGGGCCCAATTCTATGGCTCAGTTTACCGCCGAATTCAGAGCTTGCGATCGTCATTCAGATCCATGAAGCTGGCTGGTTCGCGGTCTTTCAGAGTGACCATGAACGTCTTGTGCGTATTTGAACGCCGAGCCCATTAAAATGCGCGATTTCGTTTCACCTACACGTGCAATGTAAACTTCAGGCTTGGGTTCCGCAAGATACTCGAATGCGCGGGAGTCTTCACGCTATATTGCGGATTTTGTATTGCAAAGGCCGTGTCTAAGCTGACCGTCTACAGCTGAACATTATATCCACGGCGTCCGAAGAGCCGTCAAGACGGACACGGCCACAGTCTACCTTAGTCTATGTCTCCAGCGATTGTCATCCCTGGGGCGTTTCCTTTCCTAATAGCTGATCTTATTAAGATATTGCTTTCACAAAACATCCATCTACTATTCTCCCACTTTAATCTGATTACTATACAGAAAGATTACATATACAGATAACTGATACTCTTTATGGATTTATTGGCCTCGGGCGATAACATTAATAACCATAATTATTCACTAAAACCAAGTTATACGTGTATGCTAGAAAACGAATACGGTTGATGCCAACATGTAGCTTATACGAAACCGCGGATTAGGCTTGGGCTCTCTGTCAGTTATTCTTACAAAACGTGTGCTGTCCTGATGAGGCTTCTATAAAGAAGCCGTGGTTTCGCAAACGTCCTATGACAAAAAAATGTTTAACCACCGAGGAAAGTGTTATTTTGTATGATGGCCCCGAATGGACACCGATGACTTAAAGGCACTGTACACGTTTGGTAATTACTCAAAATATATATTAGCATAAAAACTTACTTGGTAACGAGCAACGGAGAGCTGTTGATAGTATAACACATTGTGAGAAACCACTCCCTCTGAAGTAACGTAGTTTTTGAGAAAGAGGTAATTTCTCACTAAAAATAATAAAATACTTCTGGCCAGAAGCCCTTTATTCCTATCTGAAAGCACACTAATTTGTACAACAAGGATGTATTTTCTTTCATCATTTTCTTGCAACTTCGATGACCAATTGAGTCCAAATTTTCACAGGCTTGTTATTGTATGGATATGTTGGGATACACCAAGTGAGAATACTGGTCTTTGACAATTACCAAACGTGTTCAGTGCCTTTAATTATCGATGCAATATTTGATAATTTTGTCTTTTCAGGGCCTCCATAGTTTGACTTTAATAGTTTTACCTTGTTGTGAAATATAAAATACCGAATTACATGTACAAAAATGCTAATTAAATTATTAACCATTTCTTGCAAAAATGATGAAAGAAAAATTAGCTCAAAGCAATTCCGCAATTTGTATGAAGTGGGCGGGGCTTCAGTCATGCTGCCCGCTTAAAATAAGTGACACAATAGATCAACTGTTGGGAAACCCCGTCGTCAGCATTGTGTTTTTTTGTTTAATTAGTGCATTGCTATTTAATGAGCATGTTGAAAGACCAATTCACGGCAAGTCGCAATGAGTCACGAGTTCGCGAAGTCATTGTTCGATAATCCGTTGGAAATTAGGGGGCTATTATACCATGGAAAACCTTGCCAACGCCAAACAGCCTGATGATACACACAGCTGATTGTAAACTATTGAGCTGCCGAATGATGAGAAATGGTAATTGGATTTGTTAACCTTTAGCTTTCAAAGCACGCGGGCAAAGCTTGGTGCCAAAGACCACGGCCGGAAATCATTAAGCTGCTTAAAGGCACAACAAACAACATAAGCACAACACAAACTTACCAGAATAAGTTTACCAGCCAAGATACCATTTCACATACCTTCTGTGACTTGTATCCTGCTCATGTTTGCTTGTTTATAGCAATGATTTCTGCAGCTCGAGTAGCCGCATTTTATGCGACCCAACATATACAGTTTCTGGGCAAACAATTCTATCACAAAACACCAAATATATTCGCATACAGCGTCCAATGCATCCCTAATGTGGAGGATGGTCCTAAGGAGCGAGAAGTTTAATTATCACATTGGCCCACTTTGGGTGAGTTTCTTGTAATTTGGTTATTGTATAATTAACTACCCTTTATTACCCGATGTGTCAGCGAGTGACGTTGTTTTGTGTCCAAAGTTGAAATTGCCTGAGTTACGTGGATATGGAAGTCATCGGCCGCAATGGCACCGTTAATATAAGCCTATAGTAGGCCTGGCTTAATTAATCCATACAGTCGCCCACAGTAAAACAAAGTTGATGAGATTGTATTCCTTATTAGCATGATTGACAAGCATCCAAAATGAGAACTTGGGAAAAGGTTATGCTCCTCATAGCCTATTAACCAATTCTAATGACGACATTACTACAATAAATAATTTGTTAATTACGCTACAATTGGTTGCGCCATTTAGGAGTCGATAAATTTACCCTGTTTTTCCTCCGTGTATAGTGCCCCATAAACATTTACCT
The DNA here is from genome assembly GCA_037783415.1 of Leptasterias polaris. NCBI lineage: Eukaryota > Metazoa > Echinodermata > Asteroidea > Forcipulatida > Asteriidae > Leptasterias > Leptasterias polaris. Next base: position 258,442 of record JAZGTN010000232.1, read on the forward strand.
GCAATAGTTTTGACGCTCAAGCTGGCAGACCATGGACAGAGAGTATGACCACGTGTAACATCGGCACGTGTTCAATATCAACTGAAGATACCGGTCTGTGAGAAATAGATAACATAAATTGATAATAGTTTGAGTAAAATAACGAGGACAAGTGGGGCGAAAGTGGGAAAGAGGTTGATCGTCACTTTCACAACTTTGCGACGCCCTCCTTATCACTTATAGTATATAGCAACTTAAACCAACAAAAAAGGCGTTCACATATTCTTCATATTTATTTTTTCTTTAAAAAGGACAGATTTGCCAACCAACCCAATTACAGGCAATAGGTTAAGAGCATCGTAAGTGAACTGGATCCTTGTAGCTCGCAAGCCTGAGGAACCCTGTAGGGTAGGCTACTTGCATGTGAGTCAGGAACACTGGGATTAACCCCTCCTCTTACACGATAAGTGTTCTGGGTTATTTTACGTGCACTACCAATACTATGGCTATACCGGTAATGTCCCATCCGAAGGACAAAGCAATTATGGCGAAGTATCTTGCTCAAGGGGTATCTTATACTCAAGGACACAAGTGCCACGAGTGGGACTCGAGCCCATACTCTACTGAGCTAGAATCCTTTTAAAACATACTCGAACCCTGACCGGTGTACACCACGTTCCGACAACGAGTGCCACGATGTTGCGAGTATTAAAACTGACGGATTTTTTCCAAAATTCAGCGCTGTAGTACCTCTTTGAAGTGTGATGATGATGAAAACTAGCAACGATAAAATTTATGTTGTGACCACCGATGCAACTTCAAATTCGGAGCTGTACTGTCACAATTTAACCCCCATTTGTGTCATAAATGAAGTTAGTCATTCACAACGCACTGGGGAGAAACAAACTCCGTTAAAGCCAATAAGAATTATTATGATTATGTGAGCGTTATTAGTTGGAGTGGATAATACATTGCAGTTGGCAATTAGGCACATGTCAATTTGCTGGCTAATTGCTTAGCCCAGTCATAAATTGATTGAACTAACAGGAAACCAACGCAAATGGGTCTGACAAATCCTTCCTGATTGGCACCGACCACAAAAACGGTTGCTATATGAATCTAGAATACTCCTGACTCCAAGCTCATTTGGATTCTTTGTTTAAGATAAACAATAATCATGCCCAGCGTGGGAGACAATGAATTTTTATTCGCAGATCTTTGTGTTTTTTTCCCCTCAAAACATGTGGAGGTGGTTACGCTATAATGTTAACAAGTGCCCTTATAAATAAATACATCGCGACCACACAATCTCAATTCATCCCCGCAGGAACATTTGCTGTTTTTCCCTTTGTACATACGACTTCAAATCTTCCACCCCCACACACAAAAAATCCTTGTAGCGGATTCCTGCTTTAATTAGATTTTCCCATAAATATGTTTGTTTATAATTGTTTTAGTCGGTCTCCACCCGAAAGCGAATATAAGGGCACATTTTTGATGCTCAACATTATATCTTACGGTTGTCTCGCTGGGGGTAGTTAGCATCACAAGGGTTGAAGTTGCACTTGCCTGCACCGATTCACTAGGACTAGGTTATTAATTACTAACATTACTAACTAAAAAACAAAAATTGGGTTATACAAAGAAAAACTTACTACAGCAGGATTTGAACCTGTTTTTGACCTATTCTGTCAATATCTTTGTTCGTATATTACTTGAAATATTTTTAATTACGTCTAATGAACTTTCTTGTTTAATTTGCACAAGTAAAACAAAAATGTTTGACTGTTTTCCTGATTGCTACCACGTCCGCAATATCAAGTAAAGAGACAGATGTTTTGTCTTAACCTCAAAACTAACTATAAGATTGCATAATTAGATTAAACAAACTTATTTTACTATAGATTCACGGTAACTCCCTCAAAGATTTGCAGTTAATCAATAATTGCCTGAGAGAGTGTGTTTTGTTTAGTTTGGTCGTTTGCTCTCTCCCTCTCTTCAATGTTCGCAAGGACAACAGTGGACACCTCAGCTTTTTTTTTTTTTTTTTTTTTTTTTTTTACCGATTTGAATTCGACTTTGAAAACTGGTGTGATGTGGGTCAACTGCTCAGTGCCTAATGCATTGCCTCCATGGCATCCACGTCTTGTTTTAAATACGCATTTATTTATGTCTTTGTCATTTCATCGAAGCATGAATAATGTGAAGAATTGTACGAAAGACAGTTTCGTAAAAGTCATTGTTTATAGGTAGAATGAAAATAATTATTCGTGGACAGAGGCTGTCATTACTTAGCCATGGCAGCTGCGGCGTCAAGGAAAACGCTCATTTACGTTTTTATTAATATTAATAAAAACAAATTGAAAATGATTGAAGATTGCCTTACGCTCTGCGAACTTAATTAGCAAGGAAGTGAGACAGCAGCTGCAGACGAAGGAATGTAGGCTAACTTTTTTTATAAAAGGTGTGAAAAATTCGACCAGAAAGAAACGCGTTGAGAGGATGTATGTATGTCATGTGGTCTTCGTCGATTTGGAGAAATTGGTAGATACTGCCCGGGCTGATATGACCAACAGAGGATAAACAAAACCGATGCCAATAGGTTAGGTTATATAGAGTCGTAGACTAGTGTTAAAAGGTGGCCGGGATGATATTAAGTGTACACATGGAATTCTATTTTGAGACAATGTGTTATTTATTTATTTATTTATTTACAAGGACCAATGCATTGTTTTTAATTCAACGCAATATATTAGGGAGAGGTTGGTCCTGTGGGAACCTATAGGGACCGTGTCGTCATGATCAAGGCAGGCCTGTGGCTGTTCGTGGAATTCTGACCCAGTTACTGCACGCAAAGCGCTCACTCTCCGTAGATATGATACGGAGGGAGGGTGCGCCCGTGCAGTAAACAGTGGGTGAGGGTTTTATAGTTCTGTGAACAGCTACAGGCTTGCTCTGCTTTGGACGACACAGCCTTCTTGAGGCTAAATCCCCCAACTCTCCCTGGGGCCTGTTGCCGGGTTAGGGAAACAACACTTTCCTCGCTCCGAGGGTTTCGCTAAACACTTCAATGACCTAAAACCTGGTCTTGTGGGGTCAGACCAAATTCCACAGGAAGTATGACCCGCTTGCGTAATTTTTTTTTTCCAGGAGAGATGAGGTCACTTAGCATAAATTTGCATGTTATCATAATTTTTGTAATAAATTTAAAAAAATAAAGATTTTTGTAGAAAACACGCCAATTTATGCTAAGTGGCCTCATCTCTCCTGGGGGAAAAAAATTACGCGACCCGCTTATCGCGTCATACCGAGCGTAAAAACATGTAGCCTAAGTTTGACCTGATGGAAACATTCTGACAAGGAAAGTGCAGCTGGCGCCCTTTTATAGACATTAATCCCCCCCCCCCGAAAAAAAAATTAAAAAAATATATATATATAGGTATATATACCTATATATAATAAAATAAAAATTCTATCGATGTAAGGTGTAAACCCTACAATATATACCTCAAAGAAACTATAAACTGCTTGATCTTCTCTGAACCAAATTTGTTATCCTAATAAAGTAGTCCAAGTAGTCCAACTGTTTTCCCCACTGTATACGAACAGTTGTTTTAGTTTTGAGTGGCAGGCGTCCCCAAAACTAGCCATACGCATACATGTTGATGACCCTAGTTGTTTCCCATCTTTTTACAACGTTAAGTATATTGAATGCATGACGAACTAGTTACGACAAAACCCGGGGCGATGAAGTCCGCGCATCACCAAACCCGTACCCTTAGGTGAGCGACTGGCGCGTGTACGATATTCCAAGGATTCAATGGGATTTGAGAAAACAAAACTGTCCAGTAATTTGACCACAACGTCATGGTGACCAGCCTCCCAGCCATGCCAGCAAATTCACCGGTTCGGAGAATTGGCAGGAGGGAGCTTTTATTCACGGGATAAGATAACACTTTGTGTGATTTCACTTTTAATAAATTAAATATTTGTGTGGTTTAAGGGCGTGTACCCCCCCCCCCCCCAACACACACGTGCGCACACACTAATCTTCGTTGAACTTGAGTTTCCCACCATCTCAGTCAAAAATGGTGTCAGTCTGCAAAGGTTCCCATCAGACAGTAAGTAGGCCCCCTACCGACACATTCGGAAGATTGCAGTGAAGCATTCTGGCAGCAAAAGTGGTAACTGTCACGCGTGTGCATTGTCATTTTGGTGCCTAGGTCTATACGTCACGAAAGTGCACCACCAGGCAATACAGAACCAAGAATGTTCAACTCTACGTCAGGACCTAATGGTTAACTCTGCAACTGCATATTGGACATACTGCTAACTATTTTATAAGCTAAGACAAATCAGCGGGGAGCCATAATAAAAACACAGGTAACTACGAAGCCAAGAAAGACATCTCATTGTAGGCCAACTGCAAAGAAAGTAAAAAAGAAAGAAAAACAACCCCAGAAAAATATATTTGCCTCTCTTACAGATCTATAAATGCGCCCTCCATTGCCTTTGTGTTTGCGCAACATCAGGGTAAAAAAGAAAGAAGCCCCAAACAATCTTTTACAAATATTTTGAATGTATGTTTTCCGCTTTCTCCACAAATTTTTGAACCGCACTCTTTGACTGCCAACAGGCCGTACACAATGAAGACATGCGGACTGCTTTTCGTGGTTGTCATGGCAACAGTTGTCATGACAGTGGCTTCAATGGAGGATGAGGGAGACGACTGGTTTGAAAACCTTCTACAGGAGTACAAGAGGAGACCGCAACCACCACCACGGGGATCTTCAATAAATGGACAATCAAAGGTAAACATTTAGGCGTGTTTAAAACAAATACAGAAACAAAAACCAAAAACCAAAATAAATCATTTTGATCAGGTATGTTAAAGCCTCATTCTCAAGAATACAAATTGGATTATTTTGTTTGAACATCCTTAGCAGAGTACTAATGTGGATGGCAATACGATAATCATGTAACGTTCTACTATGATGCTTGCAACGTTCTACTATGATGCTTGTTGAATCACTATACTTCTACTGCATATTAACTTGAACCTACACTTTAAAGGGGCAGTTGCCTTGGATTGGGTGATTTGGGCAATGAAAAGCATGTGTTATGATACTAGATAAGTCTGACTCAGATTCCAAATAAGTCTGACTCGGAAACTAGATAAGTCTGACTCAGATTCCAAATAAGTCTGACTCGGAAACTAGATAAGTCTGACTCAGATTCCAAAAAAGTCTGACTCGAAAACTAGATAAGTCTGACTCAGATTCCAAATAAGTCTGACTCGGAAACTAGATAAGTCTGACTCAGATTCCAAATAAGTCTGTCTCAGAAACTAGATAAGTCTGACTCAGATTCCAAATAAGTCTGACTCGGAAACTAGATAAGTCTGACTCAGATTCCAAATAAGTCTGACTCGGAAACTAGATAAGTCTGACTCAGATTCCAAATAAGTCTGACTCGGAAACTAGATAAGTCTGACTCAGATTCCAAATAAGTCTGTCTCAGAAACTAGATAAGTCTGACTCAGATTCCAAATAAGTCTGTCTCAGAAACTAGATAAGTCTGACTCAGATTCCAAATAAGTCTGATTCGGAAACTAGATAAGTCTGACTCAGATTCCAGATGTTCCTGACTAGTTCAATCAGACTAAAATATCAGATTAGTTCTAGTAAATCGATTTCCAGACTATGGCTATCAATCCAGGTCAATTTGACTAAATTTCGAGGTAAATCCGACTCTGATCCTAAAGAAGTTTGACCTGAATTATATCGATCTGACTTTGGTGAGGTTCAGTTTGACCCAGATTCCACATTTTGTGTGTGTGTGTGCGTGTAACTGTGTGTGTATTTTCATGTACGTATATTTGTATTGTTGTGTTTTGTATTTTTGTCTTCTTTAAATATTTTAGTTATTTTGAAGTAGCCAGTAGCATCTGAGTTCAAGGCTCTCGAGTCACTTATTCAGTCAACTTTTTTAATTCCAGGAATGTGCCTTGGCTTATTGTCCTTTTTGTATTGTTTTGTTCTTTCTGTACTTTGTTTTGTATTGTTCTTTTGAATTTGAAGAAAAAGAAATAATTATAATAAGATAATAATAATTCAAGATAAAATTGACTCGGACTTCAGATCAATCTGACTGCTATTCAAAATTAGTCTGGTTGAGATCGACCTGACTCGGATTCCAGATTTGTCTGACTCTTGATTCCAAATCAGTCTGATTCTGATTCCAAATCAGTCTGACTCTGAATTCATGTAGTTTGATTTACCCGTGATCAGTTTGACTCAAATCAGTAATCGGTCTAGTTTGAATGGTCTGAACAAAAAACCTAGACTGCTGTGTGCCAGTTTGTCTGTCTGGTGTTTTGCTTCGCTATTATTTGTTAATTGTTTTAACTTCTGTTCTGAGCATCTTGATGAAATTTGAGATTATTTGATATTTTTTTCGACACCCAGCTTCAGAACACGAGTTGTAGAAAGCGTCAAATCAAGAAATAAATGAAACCAAATACCAATGTGTTAGATTGTATGAATTTGCACGAAATAAGGTAGTATAATTCATTTCAATGTTTTGTTTTTAGTCAACGGGAATTTGAAACTTGCATGATTATACATTTTGTTAGTGAATGCCTAACCACACAAGTTATCTTCGTAGATGAGCATTATGTCAAGACCTTTATTTCTAACCGAAGAAACTCCCTTTAAAGGACATGTATTTCTACCTCCTTGTTATTTGTTTAGCCTACCAGATCTGTTCTAGAGCAAATCAAAAGAACGTGTGAAACTTCGTCCCCACGTGGTGCACTTCGGTCTCGCTGCATAAAAACACTTCTGAGACCGTACATTGAACCAACATCGGTGGGTTAAAATGTCAAGGGGTGTCTCCAACAAAAATGTCCATAGTTTGGGTGCTACATGCCTCCGTTCCGAAACCATAAACTCTCACAAATGTTTTACATAATCTTTAACGGTCACCAAGGCGCACTTTTACAGAACTGCTCGACAAAAAAACAACAAAAAAGACATTCAGCTGCTTAGCTTCGGTCAGCAGGTAGACACTAACATACTAGCAATGTCATTTGCCTTTTGGGTTGATAAAATGCTTGTAGTGAACGTTTTTTCTCTTCTATTAGCTGGTATGAGTGTTTAGCAGCTCAATGGAATTGACTACTGTTCCAGTGCATGCAATGCCTTCTACCCTTAATTACAATGTTTTGTATTTAATGATATATACAAGTTCAATATTTGGCTTCTGGCTTTGTTTTTGCCACGAATGTAAACATGCGGCAATCATTTTCTGCAGTTTACTAGCTGTTTTGCAAATGTATTAGTTCCAGCTGCAATTCCGGCTTGGGCGCATTTTCCAACACGGTTAAAATACATTGCGCCACCAAATGCTCACCCCAGCGAAGCATTATTCTTTTTGCAATACATATTGGAACCGGAGAAACTCAAACGTTTTCCGTCACGACCTTCGTTGTCAGCTTTACTGAAACAAGATCATTTTTCAAAACAAATTTAATACAACATTTAGTTTTAGACTTCCGAACCTTTTTGAGAGCACTCCTACCTCAAATTTTGAAGAAAGAAAACTGTGTACGAGTAAAACTACTTTGAATTTAAGGAAATATCTTTGTGAATGCACCATTGTTAATTCAGCCTTGCTGCGATGGTACACATCTAATAATTGCTGAAAAGTCCTAGCAAGAGTCAAAGTCGAAGCCGCACTTTGGGCAAAACCCAAAATAGTGAGTAAATTAGAGTCTACAATTTCACCTTGTTGGCATATGATGCACTTAAAACTACTTGTGTTGCCTTTGTGTATATGGGTAAAATAAATGTAGACATTTTGAAGGTTTATGTAACAACTAAACGTTGGATATTTTTGGACTCCCTTTTAGAAAAAAGTTTGCTTCTTTGCATTATCTGTTACTCCACAAAACCGCATGATTTTCAAAATTCTTTGAATTTGTAAACGGCTGCACGGTTCAGTTGTTCTCTTTTCGACTCTCTCTCTCCCTCTCTCTCTCTCTCTCTCTCGCTGCCTGCCTAACATCTGAAACCCTCTTTTAAACACTGTTGTTTAATAATAAAAGACTGCAAGTTTTTCGTGTTATGTTTGGTCAATGCTATGTTCAAACTTGTATTACACCATGAACTAACCCATTTACTAATCAATTACTGAAGGGGTTTTCTTTATTTCTTTATCCATTCATTTTCAACCATTTTTAAACAGTTCTCACACTATTCCTTGTACAGTTTCTTAATAAATACAAACGGTTTCAGGGATATCGAAGTAACGATATGCTACAGAGCTGGATCGCATTAGCCTCCTTTACACTGCAAAACTCCGGTTTTAAATTGGTTCTCTTAGTATCTATAAAACACCCACACGGTGTTAATTTTACCAACGGTAGTAATGGGATAACTAACACTATGTCAGTGTTGTCACAGCAGAAAGAATCCATTCAAAAACCACAATAAAAAGTGCTGGACTACCATAAAATGCTGGAAGTGTACGACCGACACCTATAAATCATGCAGAATGTCACAAAGTTGCCCATTGTATTAATAAACGGCGCTAAGATAATATCACAAAAACCACGAAGCACATACAACTTGGCGAATGTTTTTACTATTTGTGCAGGGCAAAATTATTTGTCATAAAGAGCTGCAAACATTTCTGCCGAGCAGAAGTAAGCTGGATACTAGTCACAGATTGATACAAGTAACATAATTCGGTTTACCTTATTCTGGTATGCATGTTGAGCTTAGCTACTTTTTGTGCTTCAGCAGATCTATTATATGCAATTGGACCTATAACACGGCGTCCGCAACACAATTATGGCAGTGGTGATTTGCTTTGACAAGAAGGAAACAGAAAAAGGGAACTGAGTATTAAAGTCAATCCCTTACTGTCTATAAAAACGGGGTTTGCAGGAAATAATATGGCGAGCTGCGCAAACGAACGCAAAAATGTGTTTTCTTCACGACAAGAAATACATTACTTGGTCGGCAAGTTTTTAACGTGACAGGGCTAGATCTCGCAGCGCTTTTTCTGAACAATAGTGCACAGGATTCTAACCAACAGCTTGCAGAAGTAATGATCCATAATCGTCGAGTCTGTTTAGTCTTCATCACTGATATCTAAAAATCGGTGCATCAATTTCTTTGAAAGAAAAATACACCTAAATAAGACAGTTTGCTGTAATGTTCACAATATCAACTAACTTTTAACCATAGTAATATTTTGTGTCCCCTTTTCAGTGTCTTAGCTATGGAAAGAGATGCACAATTACTAATCGCCAAAACAACTGCTGCCGAGGCTTGGGATGTTACGCTGGATCCGGGAACGACTGCGTTGGGTCCAAAAATTGCTACTGCCGGAAAACACCCGAGCTGAAATACGTCTACTACATGGTGTAGATAAGACACTATACTCGTGACTTCTAATACATGGTGTAGCTTTGACATTAGTCGTGACTTATACTCTGGTGTAGATTTGACACTACTCGTGTTACACCCGAGAGCAGTATAAGATTGACACTTTATAAGCCACACAGAAATGTGTAATGTATCACCATCGATGATACACCTTAGAAACATCTGTGTTATGTTATACCCCACTCTAACATACGGTATAGGACATCTGGTGTTGCACCCAGCTACAAACCATTGCTAGTCATTAACACCTGGTGAAACGGTGTAAATTTAACACTACATGTTACACTCATTTCGCTTTGCTGTTATTTTATTTCACATCACGTAGCAGCGTTAGTGCTGATGTTGTTCATATTATTATTTGCGAGCAAAATCTAATAATCATTTACATTATAACTTACAACCAGTAGATACTATGTGTTCACAAAATTAATATTGTGTGGTTTTTAAAGCAATAATTAGTTATAGTGTTTTTAATTTCGTTGATGCATTTTAAGGTTTTTGATACATTATGTACGTGTTGCAGTGTGCGGCACGGAGCTCGCCATTTTGCAGTAATTAATCAAACGTCAATCAGTGGGATGAGGGTAAAGCCAATAAGGCCATGTTGCACATGAGAATATTAAATGTACCGTTTATTTGTAAACAGCATTATGCGACTAAAAATGGCGCAATAAAACGCGATGGTGACTTTTGCGAGGATTCGGTACTTCTGGGTGCTGCTTTAAAGCATGCATCACATCAGTTTCTTCGTTGCAGAAATTGTATGCAACAATTTATTTGTTGCAGACACAATGTTCAAAAAGTAGCAACCTAAGCTCGGATAAGAACAGGGTTGACAATCATTGCTGACAAAAAAGTCTATAACTAGGAACCAAACTTTAGGAGGAATGTTGAAATGATGACATGTCCACCACCTTTTGATAACCCCTCAGAGTTATGGATTTCAATGAGCTTTTGTGAACAGTATCCTCAACACAAATTAACGTGATAACACGGCAGGACTGTTTTACTGTAAGAATCAACAACTTGTTTTTTCCACCAGACAGACATGCACATTTCTGAATTTAGGGATACATTTGTCATCTTTGTAAGAATTACTATAATTGCATTACATGTTTGAAAAAAAAAAATAAAAAAAATGAAGATAGCCTACACGCTTACTTTCATTGAACCCTTTGACTGTTTGCATGATCCGCAACAACATAGTATAGTACATTTCTTTGTAAAACAAAAATAAAAATCCGTAATGGTCACCGGGAGTGAGCTTTTTGTCATGCACGGATTAACTGTCCTGAAGTACATTTAGTTTTTAATTATTTGATTCACATTGTATATGGGTTTTATTTCTCTCTGCTTGATTAAAATTATCCTTTTGTCAAAATGAATCTCACAATGTAAATATAGATGCTGTATTTTTCCTTATGAAATTACAAGTATTATTATTAAACACAAGCATTTCAACTAGAAGAAACTTTGACACATCGCCATCTAAGCACTTACTTTGATGGACTAACCTCTGTCAAAGTAGTGCAAAAATCACCATAACTAATGTTTGTCGACTTCCAGTGGAATAAACACAACGTAAGACACTTTGATAAGTTGAATTATGTTTTGTTTTGATAGAAAGCGTTTTCAGACGTATGACATTATGATATGTAACAACCATATAAAGGGGAACGCTGTTGTGCTTGGTGTCAGTTGTGTACGCCCTCAATGTTGGCAAATTTTTTCCACCATTAAATTGACACTCATCATTGTAAGCGTATGAGAGGCTAGAGTACTAGCTTAATGAGTCTAATTGCCAACAGCCAAACTGGCTGCGCTCATGGATTCCCTCAAGTCAAGAAAACATGCTCAGATGATGTAGGCCTATACTCAGCGTTCTCCTAGTTCAGTTTATTAGGTATTGTATACATTTTGTAAACTTACCATCAATAACATTGTTGATACTCGATGATGATGGTTTTACTGGGAGTTGAACATCCTCCATGGTTGAATGTTGAAGTTTAAACTATCCAGGTTCTCACAATCACGAAATCAACTCAAAACTATGCAAAAGACAACTCTTAGCAACGCCTAAAATACAATGCTCGACATTTTTATCTAGAGACAAGCCAAAAGTATTTCTTTCTGTCACGCTTGCTTAGATTGATAGCGCCCTCCAGTGACGCCATCTCTTGCACGGCTCTTGAGTAATAATGCGTAATGTCTGAGACTCATGTTTAGCACGAAATCTGACATAACACATGGAGGCAAGTGGAATATCCAATGAACAATTGTGGCTTCCCGCCGTAGGCGCTCCTAAAGAAATCGCACTCCTAAAAAATCTTTCAAAATAAAAAGAGGATAGGCCTATGCCTTAGGTTTGTAAGTTGATGAATAACTTCTAATGCAAAAAGGGTCCATATTTACTGGACGTGTTCGGTCTGATGTATCGTGTACGTATGTAGAAAGAAAAAAATGCTCGAAACTTTGATTAATTTCTAAGAATAGTGCGGTAATCTTTTTTTACAGACAACTCACTCGTTTTACTTAATAACATGAACTTCACTCACAATTTTGACTTTAAAGGAGCAATTTGTAAATTGTATACAACTCATTTCAAAGTGTTTATGCATGTGTTGAATTAGTACTGGTCTGTGGTATAAAAAATAAATAAACGTGGGGTTTAAATAAAATAAAATGAAACACTCTTGTTTTAATCCGGATTCAAGTTGTTTGATTTACATACTGTTCTGAATTTAATTCCAAAAATAGTGACAGTTGACATTATAAGCAGATAAACTTTGTAGTTTAATTAAGATCTAGCTATTACAAGTCACAAGTAGTCGAATTTTGCAGCAGTGGGATCCAATTGGTTGATTGCGCCTTTGATGAGTGATACAAACATGCAATTTGGAATACAGTCAGAGTATGCCATGATAGAGATATTTGGCTAAAGGGCAACGAGCAAATTTTTGAAATGGCTGCCAATACTTGTTATTCAACCTTTTCAAAATTAATGACAACATTTGCAATGGCACCCATAGATAATCTTTCTGTGACTGTATGCCGAATTATCAGGCTTATCATGATTAAAGGCACAATTTAATCACCTATGCCTGCCGTACTACTGGTGTTATAAGCAGGCTACTTCAACGTGACAACGTTTAAAGTTGTAGCAAATTGTGCCGGAATTAGAAAACTCACTAAGTCATGCAATACAACGAAAACATCCAGAGTAGAATTTACACTTTACAATAAAGGTTTTGTTTTGCATGGTTATTGACACGCTCAGGAAAAAATGCGGCCTGTTAGAAACTGTGGTTTTAGTCTGTAGCTCTGACGCACATAAAGCCAGATCCAGACCCGAGGCGAAGTTTCGAAAGTGCTGTACGCGGTTTTAAATAACCGAGCACACGTCATTTTGTGCTGACAATCAATCCACAGCCCAACTCTTTGCATCAGGGGTTGCTTCTCTATTTATTTCACGGATAAATATATTTCCCTCCAATTATTTTAGCAGAACGATGCCGCCATGTTGACGCTCAAACACCTTGTTTGGAATCTTCGAACTAGTCGAGTGTCTCGGCATGTACGACGTAACACGAGTCACACCGATGCTTCTGCCCAGGACGGCAGCTTGCGATGATGACGTGCATGAAGCAAACGAAGTAAAGATGGCGGTAAAATCTCACAAAATTGAGGGTACGTAAAAGACGTTACGAAGTCGTTTCAAATACGGAGACACTAAACGCTTAATAACAATCTCCGACGTTGGCTAGCACTGATTCAACATCAAATATCGGTAAAAATATGATGAGAAATCAGGCGAGCCTATGCGTTGTTGTCATGGCAAAAGATGTTAACTGGTAGAGATGTAAGGGCATTTTTTAATCACTAATCGCCGTTATCGATGCCACAAGAAATGACTGGGGGGGGGGGGGGGGGGGGTATGAAATACATCAACTGCACGAGCGTGAGAAAACTATCATATGGAAGCTTAAAAACCAATCCAAATAAAGAGAAGCAGTCAGAAAAATATATGAGGATAAATTTAAATAAAAATGTCCTCCAAATAGATAAGTAGTGTTGCAGAATTTAAATTAAAGGCACAGACATTTTCTGCGTTCTTCTATAGATTTCGTTTAATTTTGTATTGCGTTTAAACCGCCAATGACAGAAAACATTTGTGGGGAAAAAAAGATCTTTAAATACACATCAGTTGGTTAATTACGCGGGAAGAGAATTGAAAGAAAAAGACGTTTGTGCCATGACCAGGATTCGAACCTGGGTTATTGCGACCACAACGCAATGTCCTAACCATTAGACGATCACGGCGAGCTGATTGACACATGATGCTTCTCTTCTCTTTACAGTTGTAGCTTGTTAATTTGTACATAAAAAATACTTAAAAGCCTTAAAGAAAAACAATATGGTGCCATGACCAGGATTCGAACCTGGGTTATTGCGACCACAACGCAATGTCCTAACCACTAGACGATCACGGCGAGCTACTTGACACATGATGCTTCTCTTCTTTTTACAGTTGTAGCTTGTTTATTTGTACATAAAATATATACTAAAAAAGCCTAAAAGAAAAACAAGTTTGTGCCATGACCAGGATTCGAACCTGGGTTATTGCGACCACAACGCAATGTCCTAACCACTAGACGATCACGGCGAGCTACTTGACACATGATGCTTCTATTCTTTTTACAGTTGTATCTTGTTAATTTGTACATAAAATATATAATTGAAAAACATAAAAGAAACACAAGTTTGTGCCATGACCAGGATTCGATCCTGTGTTATTGCGACCACACCACAATGTCCTAACCACTAGACGATCACGGCGAGCTACTTGACACATGATGCTTCTCTTCTTTTTACAGTTGTAGCTTGTTTATTTGTACATAAAATATATACTAAAAAAGCCTAAAAGAAAAACAAGTTTGTGCCATGACCAGGATTCGAACCTGGGTTATTGCGACCACAACGCAATGTCCTAACCACTAGACGATCACGGCGAGCTACTTGACACATGATGCTTCTATTCTTTTTACAGTTGTATCTTGTTAATTTGTACATAAAATATATAATTGAAAAACATAAAAGAAACACAAGTTTGTGCCATGACCAGGATTCGATCCTGTGTTATTGCGACCACACCACAATGTCCTAACCACTAGACGATCACGGCGAGCTACTTGACACATGATGCTTCTCTTCTTTTTACAGTTGTAGCTTGTTTATTTGTACATAAAATATATACTAAAAAAGCCTAAAAGAAAAACAAGTTTGTGCCATGACCAGGATTCGAACCTGGGTTATTGCGACCACAACGCAATGTCCTAACCACTAGACGATCACGGCGAGCTACTTGACACATGATGCTTCTGTTCTTTTTACAGTTGTAGCTTGTTAATTTGTACATAAAATATATAACTGAAAAACATAAAAGAAAAACAAGTTTGTGCCATGACCAGGATTCGATCCTGTGTTATTGCGACCACACCACAATGTCCTAACCACTAGACGATCACGGCGAGCTACTTGACACATGATGCTTCTCTTCTTTTTACAGTTGTAGCTTGTTTATTTGTACATAACATATATACTAAAAAAGCCTAAAAGAAAAACAAGTTTGTGCCATGACCAGGATTCGAACCTGGGTTATTGCGACCACAACGCAATGTCCTAACCACTAGACGATCACGGCGAGCTGATTGACACATGATGCTTCTCTTCTTTTTACAGTTGTAGCTTGTTAATTTGTACATAAAATATATAATTGAAAAACATAAAAAAAAGAAAGATGGTGCCATGACCAGGATTCGAACCTGGGTTATTGCGACCACAACGCAATGTCCTAACCACTAGACGATCACGGCGAGCTACTTGACACATGATGTTTCTGTTCTTTTTACAGTTGTAGCTTGTTTATTTGTACATAAAATATATACTTAAAGAGCCTAAAAGAAAAACAAGATTGTGCCATGACCAGGATTCGAACCTGGGTTATTGCGACCACAACGCAATGTCCTAACCACTAGACGATCACGGCGAGCTACTTGACACATGATGCTTCTCTTCTTTTTACAGTTGTAGCTTGTTTATTTGTACATAAAATATATACTTAAAAAGCCTTAAAGAAAACAAGATGGTGCCATGACCAGGATTCGAGCCTGGGTTATTGCGACCACAACGCAATGTCCCAACCACTAGACGATCACGGCGAGCTGATTGGCACATGATGCTTCTCTTCTCTTTACAGTTGTAGCTTGTTAATTTGTACATAAAATATATAATTGAAAAATATAAAGGAAAAACAAGATTGTGCCATGACCAGGATTCGAACCTGGGTTATTGCGCCCACAACGCAATGCCCTAACTATTCGACGATCACGGCGAGCTGATTGACACATGATGCTTCTCTTTTCTTTACATTTGTAGCTTGTTAATTTGTACATAAAATATATAATTGAAAAACATAAAAGAAAAACAAGTTTGTGCCATGACCAGGATTCGAACCTGGGTTATTGCGACCACAACGCAATGTCCTAACCACTAGACGATCACGGCGAGCTGATTGACACATGATGTGTCTCTTCTCTTTTACAGTTGTAGCTTGTTAATTTGTACATAAAAAATACTCAAAAGCCTTAAAGAAAAACAAGATGGTGCCATGACCAGGATTCGAACCTGGGTTATTGCGACCACAACGCAATGTCCTAACCACTAGACGATCACGGCGAGCTGATTGACACATGATGCTTTTCTTCTCTTTACAGTTGTAGCTTGTTAATTTGTACATAAAATATATAATTGAAAAACATAAAAGAAAAACAAGATGGTGCCATGACCAGGATTCGAACCTGGGTTATTGCGACCACAACGCAATGTCCTAACCACTAGACGATCACGGCGAGCTACTTGACACATGATGTTTCTGTTCTTTTTACAGTTGTAGCTTGTTTATTTGTACATAAAATATATACTTAAAGAGCCTAAAAGAAAAACAAGATTGTGCCACGACCAGGATTCGAACCTGGGTTATTGCGACCACAACGCAATGTCCTAACCACTAGACGATCACGGCGAGCTACTTGACACATGATGCTTCTCTTCTTTTTACAGTTGTAGCTTGTTTATTTGTACATAAAATATATACTTAAAGAGCCTAAAAGAAAAACAAGATTGTGCCATGACCAGGATTCGAACCTGGGTTATTGCGACCACAACGCAATGTCCTAACCACTAGACGATCACGGCGAGCTACTTGACACATGATGCTTCTATTCTTTTTACAGTTGTATCTTGTTAATTTGTACATAAAATATATAATTGAAAAACATAAAAGAAAAACAAGTTTGTGCCATGACCAGGATTCGATCCTGTGTTATTGCGACCACACCACAATGTCCTAACCACTAGACGATCACGGCGAGCTACTTGACACATGATGCTTCTCTTCTTTTTACAGTTGTAGCTTGTTTATTTGTACATAAAATATATACTAAAAAATCCTAAAAGAAAAACAAGTTTGTGCCATGACCAGGATTCGAACCTGGGTTATTGCGACCACAACGCAATGTCCTAACCACTAGACGATCACGGCGAGCTGATTGACACATGATGCTTCTCTTCTCTTTACAGTTGTAGCTTGTTAATTTGTACATAAAATATATAACTGAAAAACATAAAAGAAAAACAAGTTTGTGCCATGACCAGGATTCGAACCTGGGTTATTGCGACCACAACGCAATGTCCTAACCACTAGACGATCACGGCGAGCTACTTGACACATGATGCTTCTGTTCTTTTTACAGTTGTAGCTTGTTTATTTGTACATAAAATATATACTTAAAGAGCCTAAAAGAAAAACAAGATTGTGCCATGACCAGGATTCGAGCCTGGGTTATTGCGACCACAACGCAATGTCCTAACCACTAGACGATCACGGCGAGCTACTTGACACATGATGCTTCTCTTCTTTTTACAGTTGTAGCTTGTTAATTTGTACATAAAATATATAATTGAAAAACATAAAAGAAAAACAAGATGGTGCCATGACCAGGATTCGAACCTGGGTTATTGCGACCACAACGCAATGTCCTAACCACTAGACGATCACGGCGAGCTACTTGACACATGATGTTTCTGTTCTTTTTACAGTTGTAGCTTGTTTATTTGTACATAAAATATATACTTAAAGAGCCTAAAAGAAAAACAAGATTGTGCCATGACCAGGATTCGAACCTGGGTTATTGCGACCACAACGCAATGTCCTAACCACTAGACGATCACGGCGAGCTACTTGACACATGATGCTTCTCTTCTTTTTACAGTTGTAGCTTGTTTATTTGTACATAAAATATATACTTAAAGAGCCTAAAAGAAAAACAAGATTGTGCCATGACCAGGATTCGAACCTGGGTTATTGCGACCACAACGCAATGTCCTAACCACTAGACGATCACGGCGAGCTACTTGACACATGATGCTTCTCTTCTTTTTACAGTTGTAGCTTGTTTATTTGTACATAAAATATATACTAAAAAAGCCTAAAAGAAAAACAAGTTTGTGCCATGACCAGGATTCGAACCTGGGTTATTGCGACCACAACGCAATGTCCTAACCACTAGACGATCACGGCGAGCTACTTGACACATGATGCTTCTATTCTTTTTACAGTTGTATCTTGTTAATTTGTACATAAAATATATAATTGAAAAACATAAAAGAAAAACAAGTTTGTGCCATGACCAGGATTCGATCCTGTGTTATTGCGACCACACCACAATGTCCTAACCACTAGACGATCACGGCGAGCTACTTGACACATGATGCTTCTCTTCTTTTTACAGTTGTAGCTTGTTTATTTGTACATAAAATATATACTAAAAAAGCCTAAAAGAAAAACAAGTTTGTGCCATGACCAGGATTCGAACCTGGGTTATTGCGACCACAACGCAATGTCCTAACCACTAGACGATCACGGCGAGCTACTTGACACATGATGCTTCTATTCTTTTTACAGTTGTATCTTGTTAATTTGTACATAAAATATATAATTGAAAAACATAAAAGAAAAACAAGTTTGTGCCATGACCAGGATTCGATCCTGTGTTATTGCGACCACACCACAATGTCCTAACCACTAGACGATCACGGCGAGCTACTTGACACATGATGCTTCTCTTCTTTTTACAGTTGTAGCTTGTTTATTTGTACATAAAATATATACTAAAAAAGCCTAAAAGAAAAACAAGTTTGTGCCATGACCAGGATTCGAACCTGGGTTATTGCGACCACAACGCAATGTCCTAACCACTAGACGATCACGGCGAGCTACTTGACACATGATGCTTCTGTTCTTTTTACAGTTGTAGCTTGTTAATTTGTACATAAAATATATAACTGAAAAACATAAAAGAAAAACAAGTTTGTGCCATGACCAGGATTCGATCCTGTGTTATTGCGACCACACCACAATGTCCTAACCACTAGACGATCACGGCGAGCTACTTGACACATGATGCTTCTCTTCTTTTTACAGTTGTAGCTTGTTTATTTGTACATAAAATATATACTAAAAAAGCCTAAAAGAAAAACAAGTTTGTGCCATGACCAGGATTCGAACCTGGGTTATTGCGACCACAACGCAATGTCCTAACCACTAGACGATCACGGCGAGCTACTTGACACATGATGCTTCTCTTCTTTTTACAGTTGTAGCTTGTTTATTTGTACATAAAATATATACTTAAAGAGCCTAAAAGAAAAACAAGATTGTGCCATGACCAGGATTCGAACCTGGGTTATTGCGACCACAACGCAATGTCCTAACCACTAGACGATCACGGCGAGCTACTTGACACATGATGCTTCTCTTCTTTTTACAGTTGTAGCTTGTTTATTTGTACATAAAATATATACTAAAAAAGCCTAAAAGAAAAACAAGTTTGTGCCATGACCAGGATTCGAACCTGGGTTATTGCGACCACAACGCAATGTCCTAACCACTAGACGATCACGGCGAGCTACTTGACACATGATGCTTCTATTCTTTTTACAGTTGTATCTTGTTAATTTGTACATAAAATATATAATTGAAAAACATAAAAGAAAAACAAGTTTGTGCCATGACCAGGATTCGATCCTGTGTTATTGCGACCACACCACAATGTCCTAACCACTAGACGATCACGGCGAGCTACTTGACACATGATGCTTCTCTTCTTTTTACAGTTGTAGCTTGTTTATTTGTACATAAAATATATACTAAAAAAGCCTAAAAGAAAAACAAGTTTGTGCCATGACCAGGATTCGAACCTGGGTTATTGCGACCACAACGCAATGTCCTAACCACTAGACGATCACGGCGAGCTACTTGACACATGATGCTTCTGTTCTTTTTACAGTTGTAGCTTGTTAATTTGTACATAAAATATATAACTGAAAAACATAAAAGAAAAACAAGTTTGTGCCATGACCAGGATTCGATCCTGTGTTATTGCGACCACACCACAATGTCCTAACCACTAGACGATCACGGCGAGCTACTTGACACATGATGCTTCTCTTCTTTTTACAGTTGTAGCTTGTTTATTTGTACATAAAATATATACTAAAAAAGCCTAAAAGAAAAACAAGTTTGTGCCATGACCAGGATTCGAACCTGGGTTATTGCGACCACAACGCAATGTCCTAACCACTAGACGATCACGGCGAGCTGACTGACACATGATGCTTCTCTTCTCATTACAGTTGTAGCTTGTTAATTTGTACATAAAATATATAACTGAAAAACATAAAAGAAAAACAAGTTTGTGCCATGACCAGGATTCGAACCTGGGTTATTGCGACCACAACGCAATGTCCTAACCACTAGACGATCACGGCGAGCTACTTGACACATGATGCTTCTCTTCTTTTTACAGTTGTAGCTTGTTAATTTGTACATAAAATATATAATTGAAAAATATAAAGGAAAAACAAGATTGTGCCATGACCAGGATTCGAACCAGGGTTATTGCGACCACAACGCAATGTCCTAACCATTCGACGATCACGGCGAGCTGACTGACACATGATGTTTCTCTTCTCTTTACAGTTGTAGCTTGTTAATTTGTACATAAAAAATACTCAAAAGCCTTAAAGAAAAACAAGATGGTGCCATGACCAGGATTCGAACCTGGGTTATTGCGACCACAACGCAATGTCCTAACCACTAGACGATCACGGCGAGCTACTTGACACATGATGTTTCTGTTCTTTTTACAGTTGTAGCTTGTTAATTTGTACATAAAATATATAATTGAAAAATATAAAGGAAAAACAAGATTGTTCCATGACCAGGATTCGAACCTGGGTTATTGCGACCACAACGCAATGTCCTAACCATTCGACGTTCACGGCGAGCTGATTGACACATGATGCTTCTCTTCTCTTTACAGTTGTAGCTTGTTAATTTGTACATAAAAAATACTTAAAAAGCCTTAAAGAAAACAAGATGGTGCCATGACCAGGATTCGAGCCTGGGTTATTGCGACCACAACGCAATGTCCCAACCACTAGACGATCACGGCGAGCTGATTGGCACATGATGCTTCTCTTCTCTTTACAGTTGTAGCTTGTTAATTTGTACATAAAATATATAATTGAAAAATATAAAGGAAAAACAAGATTGTGCCATGACCAGGATTCGAACCTGGGTTATTGCGCCCACAACGCAATGTCCTAACCATTCGACGTTCACGGCGAGCTGATTGACACATGATGCTTCTCTTCTCTTTACAGTTGTAGCTTGTTAATTTGAACATAAAAAATACTTAAAAAGCCTTAAAGAAAACAAGATGGTGCCA
This sequence comes from Leptasterias polaris, assembly GCA_037783415.1. Lineage (NCBI taxonomy): Eukaryota > Metazoa > Echinodermata > Asteroidea > Forcipulatida > Asteriidae > Leptasterias > Leptasterias polaris. The sequence continues at coordinate 279,725 of JAZGTN010000232.1, forward strand.
TGACCAGGATTCGAGCCTGGGTTATTGCGACCACAACGCAATGTCCCAACCACTAGACGATCACGGCGAGCTGATTGGCACATGATGCTTCTCTTCTCTTTACAGTTGTAGCTTGTTAATTTGTACATAAAATATATAATTGCAAAATATAAAGGAAAAACAAGATTGTGCCATGACCAGGATTCGAACCTGGGTTATTGCGCCCACAACGCAATGTCCTAACTATTCGATGATCACGGCGAGCTGATTGACACATGATGCTTCTCTTTTCTTTACATTTGTAGCTTGTTAATTTGTACATAAAATATATAATTGAAAAACATAAAAGAAAAACAAGTTTGTGCCATGACCAGGATTCGAACCTGGGTTATTGCGACCACAACGCAATGTCCTAACCACTAGACGATCACGGCGAGCTGATTGACACATGATGCGTCTCTTCTCTTTTACAGTTGTAGCTTGTTAATTTGTACATCAAAAATACTCAAAAGCCTTAAAGAAAAACAAGATGGTGCCATGACCAGGATTCGAACCTGGGTTATTGCGACCACAACGCAATGTCCTAACCACTAGACGATCACGGCGAGCTGATTGACACATGATGCTTTTCTTCTCTTTACAGTTGTAGCTTGTTAATTTGTACATAAAATATATAATTGAAAAACATAAAAGAAAAACAAGATGGTGCCATGACCAGGATTCGAACCTGGGTTATTGCGACCACAACGCAATGTCCTAACCACTAGACGATCACGGCGAGCTACTTGACACATGATGTTTCTGTTCTTTTTACAGTTGTAGCTTGTTTATTTGTACATAAAATATATACTTAAAGAGCCTAAAAGAAAAACAAGATTGTGCCATGACCAGGATTCGAACCTGGGTTATTGCGACCACAACGCAATGTCCTAACCACTAGACGATCACGGCGAGCTACTTGACACATGATGCTTCTCTTCTTTTTACAGTTGTAGCTTGTTTATTTGTACAACAAATATTTACTAAAAAAGCCTAAAAGAAAAACAAGTTTGTGCCATGACCAGGATTCGAACCTGGGTTATTGCGACCACAACGCAATGTCCTAACCATTCGACGATCACGGCGAGCTGATTGACACATGATGCTTCTCTTCTCTTTACAGTTGTAGCTTGTTAATTTGTACATAAAATATATAATTGAAAAACATAAAAGAAAAACAAGATGGTGCCATGACCTGGATTCGAACCTGGGTTATTGCGACCACAACGCAATGTCCTAACCACTAGACGATCACGGCGAGCTACTTGACACATGATGTTTCTGTTCTTTTTACAGTTGTAGCTTGTTTATTTGTACATAAAATATATACTTAAAGAGCCTAAAAGAAAAACAAGATTGTGCCATGACCAGGATTCGAACCTGGGTTATTGCGACCACAACGCAATGTCCTAACCACTAGACGATCACGGCGAGCTACTTGACACATGATGCTTCTCTTCTTTTTACAGTTGTAGCTTGTTTATTTGTACAACAAATATTTACTAAAAAAGCCTTAAAGAAAACAAAATGGTGCCATGACCAAGATTCGAGCCTGGGTTATTTCGACCACAACGCAATGTCCCAACCACTAGACGATCACGGCGAGCTGATTGGCACATGATGCTTCTCTTCTCTTTACAGTTGTAGCTTGTTAATTTGTACATAAAATATATAATTGAAAAATATAAAGGAAAAACAAGATTGTGCCATGACCAGGATTCGAACCTGGGTTATTGCGACCACAACGCAATGTCCCAACCACTAGACGATCACGGCGAGCTGATTGGCACATGATGCTTCTCTTCTCTTTACAGTTGTAGCTTGTTAATTTGTACATAAAATATATAATTGCAAAATATAAAGGAAAAACAAGATTGTGCCATGACCAGGATTCGAACCTGGGTTATTGCGCCCACAACGCAATGTCCTAACTATTCGACGATCACGGCGAGCTGATTGACACATGATGCTTCTCTTTTCTTTACATTTGTAGCTTGTTAATTTGTACATAAAATATATAATTGAAAAACATAAAAGAAAAACAAGTTTGTGCCATGACCAGGATTCGAACCTGGGTTATTGCGACCACAACGCAATGTCCTAACCACTAGACGATCACGGCGAGCTGATTGACACATGATGCGTCTCTTCTCTTTTACAGTTGTAGCTTGTTAATTTGTACATCAAAAATACTCAAAAGCCTTAAAGAAAAACAAGATGGTGCCATGACCAGGATTCGAACCTGGGTTATTGCGACCACAACGCAATGTCCTAACCACTAGACGATCACGGCGAGCTGATTGACACATGATGCTTTTCTTCTCTTTACAGTTGTAGCTTGTTAATTTGTACATAAAATATATAATTGAAAAACATAAAAGAAAAACAAGATGGTGCCATGACCAGGATTCGAACCTGGGTTATTGCGACCACAACGCAATGTCCTAACCACTAGACGATCACGGCGAGCTACTTGACACATGATGTTTCTGTTCTTTTTACAGTTGTAGCTTGTTTATTTGTACATAAAATATATACTTAAAGAGCCTAAAAGAAAAACAAGATTGTGCCATGACCAGGATTCGAACCTGGGTTATTGCGACCACAACGCAATGTCCTAACCACTAGACGATCACGGCGAGCTACTTGACACATGATGCTTCTCTTCTTTTTACAGTTGTAGCTTGTTTATTTGTACAACAAATATTTACTAAAAAAGCCTAAAAGAAAAACAAGTTTGTGCCATGACCAGGATTCGAACCTGGGTTATTGCGACCACAACGCAATGTCCTAACCATTCGACGATCACGGCGAGCTGATTGACACATGATGCTTCTCTTCTCTTTACAGTTGTAGCTTGTTAATTTGTACATAAAATATATAATTGAAAAACATAAAAGAAAAACAAGATGGTGCCATGACCAGGATTCGAACCTGGGTTATTGCGACCACAACGCAATGTCCTAACCACTAGACGATCACGGCGAGCTACTTGACACATGATGTTTCTGTTCTTTTTACAGTTGTAGCTTGTTTATTTGTACATAAAATATATACTTAAAGAGCCTAAAAGAAAAACAAGATTGTGCCATGACCAGGATTCGAACCTGGGTTATTGCGACCACAACGCAATGTCCTAACCACTAGACGATCACGGCGAGCTACTTGACACATGATGCTTCTCTTCTTTTTACAGTTGTAGCTTGTTTATTTGTACAACAAATATTTACTAAAAAAGCCTTAAAGAAAACAAAATGGTGCCATGACCAAGATTCGAGCCTGGGTTATTTCGACCACAACGCAATGTCCCAACCACTAGACGATCACGGCGAGCTGATTGGCACATGATGCTTCTCTTCTCTTTACAGTTGTAGCTTGTTAATTTGTACATAAAATATATAATTGAAAAATATAAAGGAAAAACAAGATTGTGCCATGACCAGGATTCGAACCTGGGTTATTGCGCCCAAAACGCAATGTCCTAACTATTCGACGATCACGGCGAGCTGATTGACACATGATGCTTCTCTTTTCTTTACATTTGTAGCTTGTTAATTTGTACATAAAATATATAATTGAAAAACATAAAAGAAAAACAAGTTTGTGCCATGACCAGGATTCGAACCTGGGTTATTGCGACCACAACGCAATGTCCTAACCACTAGACGATCACGGCGAGCTGATTGACACATGATGCGTCTCTTCTCTTTTACAGTTGTAGCTTGTTAATTTGTACATAAAAAATACTCAGAAGCCTTAAAGAAAAACAAGATGGTGCCATGACCAGGATTCGAACCTGGGTTATTGCGACCACAACGCAATGTCCTAACCACTAGACGATCACGGCGAGCTGATTGACACATGATGCTTTTCTTCTCTTTACAGTTGTAGCTTGTTAATTTGTACATAAAATATATAATTGAAAAACATAAAAGAAAAACAAGATGGTGCCATGACCAGGATTCGAACCTGGGTTATTGCGACCACAACGCAATGTCCTAACCACTAGACGATCACGGCGAGCTACTTGACACATGATGTTTCTGTTCTTTTTACAGTTGTAGCTTGTTTATTTGTACATAAAATATATACTTAAAGAGCCTAAAAGAAAAACAAGATTGTGCCATGACCAGGATTCGAACCTGGGTTATTGCGACCACAACGCAATGTCCTAACCACTAGACGATCACGGCGAGCTACTTGACACATGATGCTTCTCTTCTTTTTACAGTTGTAGCTTGTTTATTTGTACATAAAATATATACTTAAAGAGCCTAAAAGAAAAACAAGATTGTGCCATGACCAGGATTCGAACCTGGGTTATTGCGACCACAACGCAATGTCCTAACCACTAGACGATCACGGCGAGCTACTTGACACATGATGCTTTTCTTCTCTTTACAGTTGTAGCTTGTTAATTTGTACATAAAATATATAATTGAAAAATATAAAGGAAAAACAAGATTGTGCCATGACCAGGATTCGAACCTGGGTTATTGCGACCACAACGCAATGTCCTAACCATTCGACGTTCACAGCGAGCTGATTGACACATGATGCTTCTCTTCTCTTTACAGTTGTAGGTTGTTAATTTGTACATAAAAAATACTTAAAAAGCCTTAAAGAAAACAAGATGGTGCCATGACCAGGATTCGAACCTGGGTTATTGCGACCACAACGCAATGTCCTAACCATTCGACGATCACGGCGAGCTGATTGACACATGATGCTTCTCTTCTCTTTACAGTTGTAGCTTGTTAATTTGTACATAAAATATATAATTGAAAAATATAAAGGAAAAACAAGATTGTGCCATGACCAGGATTCGAACCTGGGTTATTGCGACCACAACGCAATGTCCTAACCATTCGACGTTCACAGCGAGCTGATTGACACATGATGCTTCTCTTCTCTTTACAGTTGTAGCTTGTTAATTTGTACATAAAAAATACTTAAAAAGCCTTAAAGAAAACAAGATGGTGCCATGACCAGGATTCGAGCCTGGGTTATTGCGACCACAACGCAATGTCCTAACCACTAGACGATCACGGCGAGCTACTTGACACATGATGTTTCTGTTCTTTTTACAGTTGTAGCTTGTTTATTTGTACATAAAATATATACTTAAAGAGCCTAAAAGAAAAACAAGATTGTGCCATGACCAGGATTCGAACCTGGGTTATTGCGACCACAACGCAATGTCCTAACCACTAGACGATCACGGCGAGCTACTTGACACATGATGCTTCTCTTCTTTTTACAGTTGTAGCTTGTTTATTTGTACATAAAATATATACTTAAAGAGCCTAAAAGAAAAACAAGATTGTGCCATGACCAGGATTCGAACCTGGGTTATTGCGACCACAACGCAATGTCCTAACCACTAGACGATCACGGCGAGCTACTTGACACATGATGCTTCTCTTCTTTTTACAGTTGTAGCTTGTTTATTTGTACAACAAATATTTACTAAAAAAGCCTAAAAGAAAAACAAGTTTGTGCCATGACCAGGATTCGAACCAGGGTTATTGCGACCACAACGCAATGTCCCAACCACTAGACGATCACGGCGAGCTGATTGGCACATGATGCTTCTCTTCTCTTTACAGTTGTAGCTTGTTAATTTGTACATAAAATATATAATTGAAAAATATAAAGGAAAAACAAGATTGTGCCATGACCAGGATTCGAACCTGGGTTATTGCGCCCACAACGCAATGTCCTAACTATTCGACGATCACGGCGAGCTGATTGACACATGATGCTTCTCTTTTCTTTACATTTGTAGCTTGTTAATTTGTACATAAAATATATAATTGAAAAACATAAAAGAAAAACAAGTTTGTGCCATGACCAGGATTCGAACCTGGGTTATTGCGACCACAACGCAATGTCCTAACCACTAGACGATCACGGCGAGCTGATTGACACATGATGCTTTTCTTCTCTTTACAGTTGTAGCTTGTTAATGTGTACATAAAATATATAATTGAAAAACATAAAAGAAAAACAAGATGGTGCCATGACCAGGATTCGAGCCTGGGTTATTGCGACCACAACGCAATGTCCTAACCACTAGACGATCACGGCGAGCTACTTGACACATGATGCTTCTCTTCTTTTTACAGTTGTAGCTTGTTTATTTGTACAACAAATATTTACTAAAAAAGCCTAAAAGAAAAACAAGTTTGTGCCATGACCAGGATTCGAACCTGGGTTATTGCGACCACAACGCAATGTCCTAACCATTCGACGATCACGGCGAGCTGATTGACACATGATGCTTCTCTTCTCTTTACAGTTGTAGCTTGTTAATTTGTACATAAAAAATACTTTAAAAGCCTTAAAGAAAAACAAGATGGTGCCATGACCAGGATTCGAACCTGGGTTATTGAGACCACAACGCAATGTCCCAACCACTAGACGATCACGGCGAGCTGATTGGCACATGATGCTTCTCTTCTCTTTACAGTTGTAGCTTGTTAATTTGTACATAAAATATATAATTGAAAAATATAAAGGAAAAACAAGATTGTGCCATGACCAGGATTCGAACCTGGGTTATTGCGCCCACAACGCAATGTCCTAACTATTCGACGATCACGGCGAGCTGATTGACACATGATGCTTCTCTTTTCTTTACATTTGTAGCTTGTTAATTTGTACATAAAATATATAATTGAAAAACATAAAAGAAAAAAAAGTTTGTGCCATGACCTGGATTCGAACCTGGGTTATTGCGACCACAACGCAATGTCCTAACCACTAGACGATCACGGCGAGCTGATTGACACATTATGCTTCTTTTCTCTTTACAGTTGTAGCTTGTTAATTTGTACATAAAATATATAATTGAAAAATATAAAGGAAAAACAAGATTGTGCCATGACCATGATTCGAACCTGGGTTATTGCGACCACAACGCAATGTCCTAACCATTCGACGATCACGGCGAGCTGATTGACACATGATGCTTCTCTTCTCTTTACAGTTGTAGCTTGTTAATTTGTACATAAAATATATAATTGAAAAACATAAAGGAAAAACAAGATTGTGCCATGACCAGGATTCGAACCTGGGTTATTGCGACCACAACGCAATGTCCTAACCATTCGACGTTCACGGCGAGCTGATTGACACATGATGCTTCTCTTCTCTTTACAGTTGTAGCTTGTTAATTTGTACATAAAATATATAATTGAAAAATATAAAGGAAAAACAAGATTGTGCCATGACCAGGATTCGAACCTGGGTTATTGCGCCCACAACGCAATGTCCTAACTATTCGACGATCACGGCGAGCTGATTGACAAATGATGCTTCTCTTTTCTTTACATTTGTAGCTTGTTAATTTGTACATAAAATATATAATTGAAAAACATAAAAGAAAAACAAGTTTGTGCCATGACCAGGATTCAAACCTGGGTTATTGCGACCACAACGCAATGTCCTAACCACTAGACGATCACGGCGAGCTGATTGACACATGATGCGTCTCTTCTCTTTACAGTTGTAGCTTGTTAATTTGTACATAAAAAATACTCAAAAGCCTTAAAGAAAAACAAGATGGTGCCATGACCAGGATTCGAACCTGGGTTATTGCGACCACAACGCAATGTCCTAACCACTAGACGATCACGGCGAGCTGATTGACACATGATGCTTTTCTTCTCTTTACAGTTGTAGCTTGTTAATTTGTACATAAAATATATAATTGAAAAACATAAAAGAAAAACAAGATGGTGCCATGACCAGGATTCGAGCCTGGGTTATTGCGACCACAACGCAATGTCCTAACCACTAGACGATCACGGCGAGCTACTTGACACATGATGCTTCTCTTCTTTTTACAGTTGTAGCTTGTTTATTTGTACAACAAATATTTACTAAAAAAGCCTAAAAGAAAAACAAGTTTGTGCCATGACCAGGATTCGAACCTGGGTTATTGCGACCACAACGCAATGTCCTAACCACTAGACGATCACGGCGAGCTACTTGACACATGATGATTCTGTTCTTTTTACAGTTGTAGCTTGTTTATTTGTACATAAAATATATACTTAAAAAGCCTTAAAGAAAACAAGATGGTGCCATGACCAGGATTCGAGCCTGGGTTATTGCGACCACAACGCAATGTCCCAAACACTAGACGATCACGGCGAGCTGATTGGCACACGATGCTTCTCTTTTCTTTACATTTGTAGCTTGTTAATTTGTACATAAAATATATAATTGAAAAACATAAAAGAAAAACAAGTTTGTGCCATGACCAGGATTCGAACCTGGGTTATTGCGACCACAACGCAATGTCCTAACCACTAGACGATAACGGCGAGCTGATTGACACATTATGCTTCTCTTCTCTTTACAGTTGTAGCTTGTTTATTTGTACAACAAATATTTACTAAAAAAGCCTAAAAGAAAAACAAGTTTGTGCCATGACCAGGATTCGAACCTGTGTTATTGCGACCACAACGCAATGTCCTAACCATTCGACGATCACGGCGAGCTGATTGACACATGATGATTCTCTTTTCTTTACATTTGTAGCTTGTTAATTTGTACATAAAATATATAATTGAAAAACATAAAAGAAAAACAAGATGGTGCCATGACCAGGATTCGAACCTGGGTTATTGCGACCACAACGCAATGTCCCAAACACTAGACGATCACGGCGAGCTGATTGGCACACGATGCTTCTCTTTTCTTTACATTTGTAGCTTGTTAATTTGTACATAAAATATATAATTGAAAAACATAAAAGAAAAACAAGTTTGTGCCATGACCAGGATTCGAACCTGGGTTATTGCGACCACAACGCAATGTCCTAACCACTAGACGATAACGGCGAGCTGATTGACACATTATGCTTCTCTTCTCTTTACATTTGTAGCTTGTTAATTTGTACATAAAATATATAATTGAAAAATATAAAGGAAAAACAAGATTGTGCCATGACCAGGATTCGAACCTGGGTTATTGCGACCACAACGCAATGTCCTAACCACTAGACGATCACGGCGAGCTACTTGACACATGATGTTTCTGTTCTTTTTACAGTTGTAGCTTGTTTATTTGTACATACAAAATAACTTAAAAGCCTTAAAGAAAAACAAGATGGTGCCATGACCAGGATTCGAGCCTGGGTTATTGCGACCACAACGCAATGTCCTAACCACTAGACGATCACGGCGAGCTGATTGACACATGATGCTTTTCTTCTCTTTACAGTTGTAGCTTGTTAATGTGTACATAAAATATATAATTGAAAAACATAAAAGAAAAACAAGATGGTGCCATGACCAGGATTCGAGCCTGGGTTATTGCGACCACAACGCAATGTCCTAACCACTAGACGATCACGGCGAGCTACTTGACACATGATGCTTCTCTTCTTTTTACAGTTGTAGCTTGTTTATTTGTACAACAAATATTTACTAAAAAAGCCTAAAAGAAAAACAAGTTTGTGCCATGACCAGGATTCGAACCTGGGTTATTGCGACCACAACGCAATGTCCTAACCATTCGACGATCACGGCGAGCTGATTGGCACACGATGCTTCTCTTTTCTTTACATTTGTAGCTTGTTAATTTGTACATAAAATATATAATTGAAAAACATAAAAGAATAACAAGTTTGTGCCATGACCAGGATTCGAACCTGGGTTATTGCGACCACAACGCAATGTCCTAACCACTAGACGATAACGGCGAGCTGATTGACACATTATGCTTCTCTTCTCTTTACATTTGTAGCTTGTTAATTTGTACATAAAATATATAATTGAAAAATATAAAGGAAAAACAAGATTGTGCCATGACCAGGATTCGAACCTGGGTTATTGCGACCACAACGCAATGTCCTAACCACTAGACGATCACGGCGAGCTACTTGACACATGATGTTTCTGTTCTTTTTACAGATGTAGCTTGTTTATTTGTACATAAAAAATAACTTAAAAGCCTTAAAGAAAAACAAGATGGTGCCATGACCAGGATTCGAGCCTGGGTTATTGCGACCACAACGCAATGTCCTAACCACTAGACGATCACGGCGAGCTACTTGACACATGATGTTTCTGTTCTTTTTACAGTTGTAGCTTGTTTATTTGTACATAAAATATATACTTAAAGAGCCTAAAACAAAAACAAGATTGTGCCATGACCAGGATTCGAACCTGGGTTATTGCGACCACAACGCAATGTCCTAACCACTAGACGATCACGGCGAGCTACTTGACACATGATGCTTCTCTTCTTTTTACAGTTGTAGCTTGTTTATTTGTACAACAAATATTTACTAAAAAAGCCTAAAAGAAAAACAAGTTTGTGCCATGACCAGGATTCGAACCTGTGTTATTGCGACCACAACGCAATGTCCTAACCATTCGACGATCACGGCGAGCTGATTGACACATGATGCTTCTCTTCTCTTTACATTTGTAGCTTGTTAATTTGTACATAAAATATATAATTGAAAAATATAAATGAAAAACAAGATTGTGCCATGACCAGGATTCGAACCTGGGTTATTGCGACCACAACGCAATGTCCTAACCACTAGACGATCACGGCGAGCTACTTGACACATGATGTTTCTGTTCTTTTTACAGATGTAGCTTGTTTATTTGTACATAAAAAATAACTTAAAAGCCTTAAAGAAAAACAAGATGGTGCCATGACCAGGATTCGAGCCTGGGTTATTGCGACCACAACGCAATGTCCTAACCACTAGACGATCACGGCGAGCTACTTGACACATGATGTTTCTGTTCTTTTTACAGTTGTAGCTTGTTTATTTGTACATAAAATATATACTTAAAGAGCCTAAAACAAAAACAAGATTGTGCCATGACCAGGATTCGAACCTGGGTTATTGCGACCACAACGCAATGTCCTAACCACTAGACGATCACGGCGAGCTACTTGACACATGATGCTTCTCTTCTTTTTACAGTTGTAGCTTGTTTATTTGTACAACAAATATTTACTAAAAAAGCCTAAAAGAAAAACAAGTTTGTGCCATGACCAGGATTCGAACCTGTGTTATTGCGACCACAACGCAATGTCCTAACCATTCGACGATCACGGCGAGCTGATTGACACATGATGCTTCTCTTCTCTTTACAGTTGTAGCTTGTTAATGTGTACATAAAATATATAATTGAAAAACATAAAAGAAAAACAAGATGGTGCCATGACCAGGATTCGAGCCTGGGTTATTGCGACCACAACGCAATGTCCTAACCACTAGACGATCACGGCGAGCTACTTGACACATGATGCTTCTCTTCTTTTTACAGTTGTAGCTTGTTTATTTGTACAACAAATATTTACTAAAAAAGCCTAAAAGAAAAACAAGTTTGTGCCATGACCAGGATTCGAACCTGGGTTATTGCGACCACAACGCAATGTCCTAACCATTCGACGATCACGGCGAGCTGATTGACACATGATGCTTCTCTTCTCTTTACAGTTGTAGCTTGTTAATTTGTACATAAAAAATACTTTAAAAGCCTTAAAGAAAAACAAGATGGTGCCATGACCAGGATTCGAACCTGGGTTATTGAGACCACAACGCAATGTCCCAACCACTAGACGATCACGGCGAGCTGATTGGCACATGATGCTTCTCTTCTCTTTACAGTTGTAGCTTGTTAATTTGTACATAAAATATATAATTGAAAAATATAAATGAAAAACAAGATTGTGCCATGACCAGAATTCGAACCTGGGTTATTGCGCCCACAACGCAATGTCCTAACTATTCGACGATCACGGCGAACTGATTGACACATGATGCTTCTCTTTTCTTTACATTTGTAGCTTGTTAATTTGTACATAAAATATATAATTGAAAAACATAAAAGAAAAAAAAGTTTGTGCCATGACCAGGATTCGAACCTGGGTTATTGCGACCACAACGCAATGTCCTAACCACTAGACGATCACGGCGAGCTGATTGACACATGATGCTTTTCTTCTCTTTACAGTTGTAGCTTGTTAATTTGTACATAAAATATATAATTGAAAAACATAAAAGAAAAACAAGATGGTGCCATGACCAGGATTCGAGCCTGGGTTATTGCGACCACAACGCAATGTCCTAACCACTAGACGATCACGGCGAGCTACTTGACACATGATGATTCTGTTCTTTTTACAGTTGTAGCTTGTTTATTTGTACATAAAATATATACTTAAAAAGCCTTAAAGAAAAACAAGATGGTGCCATGACCAGGATTCGAGCCTGGGTTATTGCGACCACAACGCAATGTCCCAAACACTAGACGATCACGGCGAGCTGATTGGCACATGATGCTTCTCTTTTCTTTACATTTGTAGCTTGTTAATGTGTACATAAAATATATAATTGAAAAACATAAAAGAAAAACTAGTTTGTGCCATGACCAGGATTCGAACCTGGGTTATTGCGACCACAACGCAATGTCCTAACCACTAGACGATCACGGCGAGCTGATTGACACATTATGCTTCTCTTCTCTTTACATTTGTAGCTTGTTAATTTGTACATAAAATATATAATTGAAAAATATAAAGGAAAAACAAGATTGTGCCATGACCAGGATTCGAACCTGGGTTATTGCGACCACAACGCAATGTCCTAACCACTAGACGATCACGGCGAGCTACTTGACACATGATGTTTCTGTTCTTTTTACAGTTGTAGCTTGTTTATTTGTACATAAAATATATACTTAAAAAGCCTTAAAGAAAAACAAGATGGTGCCATGACCAGGATTCGAGCCTGGGTTATTGCGACCACAACGCAATGTCCTAACCACTAGACGATCACGGCGAGCTACTTGACACATGATGTTTCTGTTCTTTTTACAGTTGTAGCTTGTTTATTTGTACAACAAATATTTACTAAAAAAGCCTAAAAGAAAAACAAGTTTGTGCCATGACCAGGATTCGAACCTGGGTTATTGCGACAACAACGCAATGTCCTAACCATTCGACGATCACGGCGAGCTGATTGACACATGATGCTTCTCTTCTCTTTACAGTTGTAGCTTGTTAATTTGTACATAAAATATATAATTGAAAAACATAAAAGAAAAACAAGTTTGTGCCATGACCAGGATTCGAACCTGGGTTATTGCGACCACAACGCAATGTCCTAACCACTAGACGATCACGGCGAGCTGATTGACACATGATGCTTTTCTTCTCTTTACAGTTGTAGCTTGTTAATGTGTACATAAAATATATAATTGAAAAACATAAAAGAAAAACAAGATGGTGCCATGACCAGGATTCGAGCCTGGGTTATTGCGACCACAACGCAATGTCCTAACCACTAGACGATCACGGCGAGCTACTTGACACATGATGCTTCTCTTCTTTTTACAGTTGTAGCTTGTTTATTTGTACAACAAATATTTACTAAAAAAGCCTAAAAGAAAAACAAGTTTGTGCCATGACCAGGATTCGAACCTGGGTTATTGCGACCACAACGCAATGTCCTAACCATTCGACGATCACGGCGAGCTGATTGACACATGATGCTTCTCTTCTCTTTACAGTTGTAGCTTGTTAATTTGTACATAAAAAATACTTTAAAAGCCTTAAAGAAAAACAAGATGGTGCCATGACCAGGATTCGAACCTGGGTTATTGAGACCACAACGCAATGTCCCAACCACTAGACGATCACGGCGAGCTGATTGGCACATGATGCTTCTCTTCTCTTTACAGTTGTAGCTTGTTAATTTGTACATAAAATATATAATTGAAAAAAAAAAGGAAAAACAAGATTGTGCCATGACCAGGATTCGAACCTGGGTTATTGCGCCCACAACGCAATGTCCTAACTATTCGACGATCACGGCGAGCTGATTGACACATGATGCTTCTCTTTTCTTTACATTTGTAGCTTGTTAATTTGTACATAAAATATATAATTGAAAAACATAAAAGAAAAAAAAATTTGTGCCATGACCAGGATTCGAACCTGGGTTATTGCGACCACAACGCAATGTCCTAACCACTAGACGATCACGGCGAGCTGATTGACACATGATGCTTTTCTTCTCTTTACAGTTGTAGCTTGTTAATTTGTACATAAAATATATAATTGAAAAACAAGATGGTGCCATGACCAGGATTCGAGCCTGGGTTATTGCGACCACAACGCAATGTCCTAACCACTAGACGATCACGGCGAGCTACTTGACACATGATGATTCTGTTCTTTTTACAGTTGTAGCTTGTTTATTTGTACATAAAATATATACTTAAAAAGCCTTAAAGAAAAACAAGATGGTGCCATGACCAGGATTCGAGCCTGGGTTATTGCGACCACAACGCAATGTCCCAAACACTAGACGATCACGGCGAGCTGATTGGCACATGATGCTTCTCTTTTCTTTACATTTGTAGCTTGTTAATTTGTACATAAAATATATAATTGAAAAACATAAAAGAAAAACAAGTTTGTGCCATGACCAGGATTCGAACCTGGGTTATTGCGACCACAACGCAATGTCCTAACCACTAGACGATCACGGCGAGCTGATTGACACATGATGCTTTTCTTCTCTTTACAGTTGTAGCTTGTTAATTTGTACATAAAATATATAATTGAAAAATATAAAGGAAAAACAAGATTGTGCCATGACCAGGATTCGAACCTGGGTTATTGCGACCACAACGCAATGTCCTAACCACTAGACGATCACGGCGAGCTGATTGGCACATGATGCTTCTAATCTCTTTACAGTTGTAGCTTGTTTATTTGTACATAAAATATATACTTAAAGAGCCTAAAAGAAAAACAAGATTGTGCCATGACCAGGATTCGAACCTGGGTTATTGCGACCACAACTTAATGTCCTAACCACTAGACGATCACGGCGAGCTACTTGACACATGATGCTTCTCTTCTTTTTACAGTTGTAGCTTGTTTATTTGTACATAAAATATATACTTAAAGAGCCTAAAACAAAAACAAGATTGTGCCATGACCAGGATTCGAACCTGGGTTATTGCGACCACAACGCAATGTCCTAACCACTAGACGATCACGGCGAGCTACTTGACACATGATGCTTCTCTTCTTTTTACAGTTGTAGCTTGTTTATTTGTACAACAAATATTTACTAAAAAAGCCTAAAAGAAAAACAAGTTTGTGCCATGACCAGGATTCGAACCTGGGTTATTGCGACAACAACGCAATGTCCTAACCATTCGACGATCACGGCGAGCTGATTGACACATGATGCTTCTCTTCTCTTTACAGTTGTAGCTTGTTAATTTGTACATAAAATATATAATTGAAAAACATAAAAGAAAAACAAGTTTGTGCCATGACCAGGATTCGAACCTGGGTTATTGCGACCACAACGCAATGTCCTAACCACTAGACGATCACGGCGAGCTGATTGACACATGATGCTTTTCTTCTCTTTACAGTTGTAGCTTGTTAATGTGTACATAAAATATATAATTGAAAAACATAAAAGAAAAACAAGATGGTGCCATGACCAGGATTCGAGCCTGGGTTATTGCGACCACAACGCAATGTCCTAACCACTAGACGATCACGGCGAGCTACTTGACACATGATGCTTCTCTTCTTTTTACAGTTGTAGCTTGTTTATTTGTACAACAAATATTTACTAAAAAAGCCTAAAAGAAAAACAAGTTTGTGCCATGACCAGGATTCGAACCTGGGTTATTGCGACCACAACGCAATGTCCTAACCATTCGACGATCACGGCGAGCTGATTGACACATGATGCTTCTCTTCTCTTTACAGTTGTAGCTTGTTAATTTGTACATAAAAAATACTTTAAAAGCCTTAAAGAAAAACAAGATGGTGCCATGACCAGGATTCGAACCTGGGTTTTTGAGACCACAACGCAATGTCCCAACCACTAGACGATCACGGCGAGCTGATTGGCACATGATGCTTCTCTTCTCTTTACAGTTGTAGCTTGTTATTTTGTACATAAAATATATAATTGAAAAAAAAAAAGGAAAAACAAGATTGTGCCATGACCAGGATTCGAACCTGGGTTATTGCGCCCACAACGCAATGTCCTAACCACTAGACGATCACGGCGAGCTGATTGACACATGATGCTTTTCTTCTCTTTACAGTTGTAGCTTGTTAATTTGTACATAAAATATATAATTGAAAAACAAGATGGTGCCATGACCAGGATTCGAGCCTGGGTTATTGCGACCACAACGCAATGTCCTAACCACTAGACGATCACGGCGAGCTACTTGACACATGATGATTCTGTTCTTTTTACAGTTGTAGCTTGTTTATTTGTACATAAAATATATACTTAAAAAGCCTTAAAGAAAAACAAGATGGTGCCATGACCAGGATTCGAGCCTGGGTTATTGCGACCACAACGCAATGTCCCAAACACTAGACGATCACGGCGAGCTGATTGGCACATGATGCTTCTCTTTTCTTTACATTTGTAGCTTGTTAATTTGTACATAAAATATATAATTGAAAAACATAAAAGAAAAACAAGTTTGTGCCATGACCAGGATTCGAACCTGGGTTATTGCGACCACAACGCAATGTCCTAACCACTAGACGATCACGGCGAGCTGATTGACACATTATGCTTCTCTTCTCTTTACAGTTGTAGCTTGTTAATTTGTACATAAAATATATAATTGAAAAATATAAAGGAAAAACAAGATTGTGCCATGACCAGGATTCGAACCTGGGTTATTGCGACCACAACGCAATGTCCTAACCACTAGACGATCACGGCGAGCTGATTGGCACATGATGCTTCTCTTCTCTTTACAGTTGTAGCTTGTTTATTTGTACATAAAATATATACTTAAAGAGCCTAAAAGAAAAACAAGATTGTGCCATGACCAGGATTCGAACCTGGGTTATTGCGACCACAACTTAATGTCCTAACCACTAGACGATCACGGCGAGCTACTTGACACATGATGCTTCTCTTCTTTTTACAGTTGTAGCTTGTTTATTTGTACAAAAAATATTTACTAAAAAAGCCTAAAAGAAAAACAAGTTTGTGCCATGACCAGGATTCGAACCTGGGTTATTGCGACCACAACGCAATGTCCCAACCACTAGACGATCACGGCGAGCTGATTGGCACATGATGCTTCTCTTCTCTTTACAGTTGTAGCTTGTTAATTTGTACATAAAATATATAATTGAAAAATATAAAGGAAAAACAAGATTGTGCCATGACCAGGATTCGAACCTGGGTTATTGCGCCCACAACGCAATGTCCTAACTATTCGACGATCACGGCGAGCTGATTGACACATGATGCTTCTCTTTTCTTTACATTTGTAGCTTGTTAATTTGTACATAAAATATATAATTGAAAAACATAAAAGAAAAACAAGTTTGTGCCATGACCAGGATTCGAACCTGGGTTATTGCGACCACAACGCAATGTCCTAACCATTCGACGATCACGGCGAGCTGATTGACACATGATGCTTCTCTTCTCTTTACAGTTGTAGCTTGTTAATTTGTACATAAAATATATAATTGAAAAATATAAAGGAAAAACAAGATTGTGCCATGACCAGGATTCGAACCTGGGTTATTGCGACCACAACGCAATGTCCTAACCATTCGACGATCACGGCGAGCTGATTGACACATGATGCTTCTCTTCTCTTTACAGTTGTAGCTTGTTAATTTGTACATAAAATATATAATTGAAAAATATAAAGGAAAAACAAGATTGTCCCATGACCAGGATTCGAACCTGGGTTATTGCGACCACAACGCAATGTCCTAACCATTCGACGTTCACGGCGAGCTGATTGACACATGATGCTTCTCTTCTCTTTACATTTGTAGCTTGTTAATTTGTACATAAAAAATAACTTAAAAGCCTTAAAGAAAAACAAGATGGTGCCATGACCAGGATTCGAACCTGGGTTATTGAGACCACAACGCAATGTCCTAACCACTCGACGATCACGGCGAGCTGATTGACACATGATGCTTCTCTTCTCTTTACATTTGTAGCTTGTTAATTTGTACATAAAATCTATAATTGAAAAACATAAAAGAAAAACAAGTTTGTGCCATGACCAGGATTCGAACCTGGGTTATTGCGACCACAACGCAATGTCCTAACCACTAGACGATCACGGCGAGCTGATTGGCACATGATGCTTCTCTTCTCTTTACAGTTGTAGCTTGTTAATTTGTACATAAAATATATAATTGAAAAATATAAAGGAAAAACATGATTGTGCCATGACCAGGATTCGAACTTGGGTTATTGAGACCACAACGCAATGTCCTAACCACTCGACGATCACGGCGAGCAGATTGACACACGATGCTTCTCTTTTCTTTACATTTGTAGCTTGTTAATTTGTACATACAATATATAATTGAAAAACATAAAAGAAAAACAAGTTTGTGCCATGACCAGGATTCGAACATGGGTTATTGCGACCACAACGCAATGTCCTAACCACTAGATGATCACGGCGTGCTGATTGACGCATGATGCTTCTCTTCTCTTTACATTTGTAGTTTGTTAATTTGTACATAAAATATATAATTGAAAAACAAGTTTGTGCCACGACCAGGATTCGAACCTGGGTTATTGCGACCACAACGCAATGTCCTAACCACTAGACGATCACGGCGAGCTGATTGGCACATGATGCTTCTCTTCTCTTTACAGTTGTAGCTTGTTAATTTGTACATAAAATATATAATTGAAAAACAAGTTTGTGCCACGACCAGGATTCGAACCTGGGTTATTGCGACCACAACGCAATGTCCTAACCAACTAGACGATCACGGCGAGCTACTTGACACATGATGCTTCACTTCTTTTTACAGTTGTAGCTTGTTTATTTGTACATAAAATATATACTAAAAAAGCCTAAAAGAAAAACATGTTTGTGCCATGACCAGGATTTGAACCTGGGTTATTGCGACCACAACGCAATGTCCTAACCACTAGACGATCACGGCGAGCTACTTGACACATGATGCTTCTTTTCTTTTTACAGTTGTAGCTTGTTTATTTGTACATAAAATATATACAAAAAAAGCCTAAAAGAAATACATGTTTGTGCCATGACCAGGATTCGAACCTGGGTTATTGCGACCACAACGCAATGTCCAAACGACAAGACGATCACGGCGAGCTACTTGACACATAATGCTTCTCTTCTTTTTAAAGTTGTAGCTTGTTAAATTGTACAACAAATATTTACTTGAAAAGCCTAAACGAAAAACAAGATGGTGCTATGACCAGGATTCGAACCTGGGTTATTGCGACCACAACGCAATGTCATAACCACTAGACGATCACGGCAAGCTGATTGACACATGATGTTTCTCTTCTCTTTACAGTTGTAGCTTGTTAATTTGTACATAAAATATATAATTGAAAAACATAAAAGAAAAACAAGATGGTGCCATGACCAGGATTCGAACCTGGGTTATAGCGACCACAACGCAATGTCCTAACCACTAGACGATCACGGCGAGCTACTTGACACATTATGCTTCTCTTCTTTTTACAGTTGTAGCTTGCTAATTTGTACATAAAATATATACT
Source organism: Leptasterias polaris (assembly GCA_037783415.1). Taxonomy (NCBI): domain Eukaryota; kingdom Metazoa; phylum Echinodermata; class Asteroidea; order Forcipulatida; family Asteriidae; genus Leptasterias; species Leptasterias polaris. Next base: position 299,328 of record JAZGTN010000232.1, read on the forward strand.
AAAAAAGCCTAAAAGAAAAACAAGTTTGTGCCATGACCAGGATTCGAACCTGGGTTATTGCGACCACAACGCAATGTCATAACCACTAGACACATAATGTTTCTCTTCTTTTTACAGTCGGAGCTTGTTAATTTGTACATAAAATATATACTTAAAAAGCCTTAAAGAAAAACAAGATTGTGCCATGACCAGGATTCGAACCTGGGTTTTGCGACCACAACGCAATGTCCTAACCACTCGACGATCACGGCGAGTTGATTGACACATGATGCTTCTCTTCTCTTTACATTTGTAGCTTGTTAATTTGTACATAAAATATATAATTGAAAAACAAGTTTGTGCCACGACATGGATTCGAACCTGGGTTATTGCGACCACAACGCAATGTCCTAACCACTAGACGATCACGGCGAGCTGATTGACACATGATGCTTCTCTTCTCTTTACAGTTGTAGCTTGTTAATTTGTACATAAAATATATAATTGAAAAATATAAAGGAAAAACATGATTGCGCCATGACCAGGATTCGAACTTGGGTTATTGAGACCACAACGCAATGTCCTAACCACTCGACGATCACGGCGAGCTATTTGACACACGATGTTTCTCTTTTCTTTACATTTGTAGCTTGTTAATTTGTACATACAATATATAATTGAAAAACATAAAAGAAAAACAAGTTTGTGCCATGACCAGGATTCGAACCTGGGTTATTGCGACCACAACGCAATGTCCTAACCACTAGACGATCACGGCGTGCTGATTGACGCATGATGCTTCTCTTCTCTTTACATTTGTAGCTTGTTAATTTGTACATAAAATATATAATTGAAACACAAGTTTGTGCCACGACCAGGATTCGAACCTGGGTTATTGCGACCACAACGCAATGTCCTAACCACTAGACGATCACGGCGAGCTGATTGGCACATGATGCTTCTCTTCTCTTTACAGTTGTAGCTTGTTAATTTGTACATAAAATATATAATTGAAAAACAAGTTTGTGCCATGACCAGGATTCGAACCTGGGTTATTGCGACCACAACGCAATGTCCTAACCACTAGACGATCACGGCGAGCTACTTGACACATTATGCTTCTCTTCTCTTTACATTTTTTTGTAGCTTGTTAATTTGTACATAAAATATATAATTGAAAAACAAGTTTGAGCCACGACCAGGATTCGAACCTGGGTTATTGCGACCACAACGCAATGTCCTAACCACTAGACGATCACGGCGAGCTACTTGACACATGATGCTTCTCTTCTTTTTACAGTTGTAGCTTGTTTATTTGTACATAAAATATATACTAAAAAAGCCTAAAATAAAAACATGTTTGTGCCATGACCAAGATTCGAACCTGGGTTATTTCGACCACAACGCAATGTCCTAACCACAAGACGATCACGGCGAGCTACTTGACACATTATGCTTCTCTTCTCTTTACATTTGTAGCTTGTTAATTTGTACATAAAAAATACTTAAAAAGCCTTAAAGAAAAACAAGAGTGTGCCATGACCAGGATTCGAACCTGGGTTATTGCGCCCACAACGCAATGTCCTAACTATTCGACGATCACGGCGAGCTGATTGACACATGATGCTTCTCTTTTCTTTACATTTGTAGCTTGTTTATTTGTACATAAAATCTATAATTGAAAAACATAAAAGAAAAACAAGTTTGTGCCATGACCAGGATTAGAACCTGGGTTATTGCGACCACAACGCAATGTCCTAACCACTAGACGATCACGGCGAGCTACTTGACACATTATGCTTCTCTTCTCTTTACATTTGTAGCTTGTTAATTTGTACATAAAATATATAATTGAAAAACAAGTTTGTGCCACGACCAGGATTCGAACCTGGGTTATTGCGACCACAACGCAATGTCCTAACCACTAGACGATCACGGCGAGCTACTTGACACATGATGCTTCTCTTCTTTTTACAGTTGTAGCTTGTTTATTTGTACATAAAACATATACTTAAAAAGCCTAAAAGAAAAACATGTTTGTGCCATGACCAGGATTCGAACCTGGGTTATTGCGACCACAACGCAATGTCCTAACCACTAGACGATCACGGCGAGCTACTTGACACATGATGCTTCTCTTCTTTTTACAGTTGTACCTTGTTTATTTGTACATAAAATATATAATTGAAAAATATAAAGGAAAAACAAGATTGTGCCAAGACCAGGATTCGAACCTGGGTTATTGCGACCACAACGCAATGTCCTAACCACTAGACGATCACGGCGAGTTGATTGACACATGATGCTTCTCTTCTCTTTACATTTGTAGCTTGTTAATTTGTACATAAAATATAAAATTGAAAAACATAAAAGAAAAACAAGTTTGTGCCATGACCAGGCCTCGAACCTGGGTTATTGCGACCACAACGCAATGTCCTAACCACTAGACGATCACGGCGAGCTGATTGACACATGATGCTTCTCTTCTCTTTACATTTGTAGATTGTTAATTTGTACATAAAATATATAATTGAAAAACAAATTTGTGCCATGACCAGGATTCGAACCTGGGTTATTGCGACCACAACGCAATGTCCTAACCACTAGACGATCACGGCGAGCTACTTGACACATGATGCTTCTCGTCTTTTTACAGTCGGAGCTTGTTAATTTGTACATACAAAAATACTTAAAAGCCTTAAAGAAAAACATGTTTGTGCCATGACCAGGATTTGAACCTGGGTTATTGCGACCACAACGCAATGTCCTAACCACTAGACGATCACGGCGAGCTACTTGACACATGATGCTTCTTTTCTTTTTACAGTTGTAGCTTGTTTATTTGTACATAAAATATATACAAAAAAAGCCTAAAAGAAATACATGTTTGTGCCATGACCAGGATTCGAACCTGGGTTATTGCGACCACAACGCAATGTCCAAACGACAAGACGATCACGGCGAGCTACTTGACACATAATGCTTCTCTTCTTTTTAAAGTTGTAGCTTGTTAAATTGTACAACAAATATTTACTTGAAAAGCCTAAACGAAAAACAAGATGGTGCTATGACCAGGATTCGAACCTGGGTTATTGCGACCACAACGCAATGTCATAACCACTAGACGATCACGGCAAGCTGATTGACACATGATGTTTCTCTTCTCTTTACAGTTGTAGCTTGTTAATTTGTACATAAAATATATAATTGAAAAACATAAAAGAAAAACAAGATGGTGCCATGACCAGGATTCGAACCTGGGTTATAGCGACCACAACGCAATGTCCTAACCACTAGACGATCACGGCGAGCTACTTGACACATTATGCTTCTCTTCTTTTTACAGTTGTAGCTTGCTAATTTGTACATAAAATATATACTAAAAAAGCCTAAAAGAAAAACAAGTTTGTGCCATGACCAGGATTCGAACCTGGGTTATTGCGACCACAACGCAATGTCATAACCACTAGACACATAATGTTTCTCTTCTTTTTACAGTCGGAGCTTGTTAATTTGTACATAAAATATATACTTAAAAAGCCTTAAAGAAAAACAAGATTGTGCCATGACCAGGATTCGAACCTGGGTTTTGCGACCACAACGCAATGTCCTAACCACTCGACGATCACGGCGAGTTGATTGACACATGATGCTTCTCTTCTCTTTACATTTGTAGCTTGTTAATTTGTACATAAAATATATAATTGAAAAACAAGTTTGTGCCACGACATGGATTCGAACCTGGGTTATTGCGACCACAACGCAATGTCCTAACCACTAGACGATCACGGCGAGCTGATTGACACATGATGCTTCTCTTCTCTTTACAGTTGTAGCTTGTTAATTTGTACATAAAATATATAATTGAAAAATATAAAGGAAAAACATGATTGCGCCATGACCAGGATTCGAACTTGGGTTATTGAGACCACAACGCAATGTCCTAACCACTCGACGATCACGGCGAGCTATTTGACACACGATGTTTCTCTTTTCTTTACATTTGTAGCTTGTTAATTTGTACATACAATATATAATTGAAAAACATAAAAGAAAAACAAGTTTGTGCCATGACCAGGATTCGAACCTGGGTTATTGCGACCACAACGCAATGTCCTAACCACTAGACGATCACGGCGTGCTGATTGACGCATGATGCTTCTCTTCTCTTTACATTTGTAGCTTGTTAATTTGTACATAAAATATATAATTGAAACACAAGTTTGTGCCACGACCAGGATTCGAACCTGGGTTATTGCGACCACAACGCAATGTCCTAACCACTAGACGATCACGGCGAGCTGATTGGCACATGATGCTTCTCTTCTCTTTACAGTTGTAGCTTGTTAATTTGTACATAAAATATATAATTGAAAAACAAGTTTGTGCCATGACCAGGATTCGAACCTGGGTTATTGCGACCACAACGCAATGTCCTAACCACTAGACGATCACGGCGAGCTACTTGACACATTATGCTTCTCTTCTCTTTACATTTTTTTGTAGCTTGTTAATTTGTACATAAAATATATAATTGAAAAACAAGTTTGAGCCACGACCAGGATTCGAACCTGGGTTATTGCGACCACAACGCAATGTCCTAACCACTAGACGATCACGGCGAGCTACTTGACACATGATGCTTCTCTTCTTTTTACAGTTGTAGCTTGTTTATTTGTACATAAAATATATACTAAAAAAGCCTAAAATAAAAACATGTTTGTGCCATGACCAAGATTCGAACCTGGGTTATTTCGACCACAACGCAATGTCCTAACCACAAGACGATCACGGCGAGCTACTTGACACATTATGCTTCTCTTCTCTTTACATTTGTAGCTTGTTAATTTGTACATAAAAAATACTTAAAAAGCCTTAAAGAAAAACAAGAGTGTGCCATGACCAGGATTCGAACCTGGGTTATTGCGCCCACAACGCAATGTCCTAACTATTCGACGATCACGGCGAGCTGATTGACACATGATGCTTCTCTTTTCTTTACATTTGTAGCTTGTTTATTTGTACATAAAATCTATAATTGAAAAACATAAAAGAAAAACAAGTTTGTGCCATGACCAGGATTAGAACCTGGGTTATTGCGACCACAACGCAATGTCCTAACCACTAGACGATCACGGCGAGCTACTTGACACATTATGCTTCTCTTCTCTTTACATTTGTAGCTTGTTAATTTGTACATAAAATATATAATTGAAAAACAAGTTTGTGCCACGACCAGGATTCGAACCTGGGTTATTGCGACCACAACGCAATGTCCTAACCACTAGACGATCACGGCGAGCTACTTGACACATGATGCTTCTCTTCTTTTTACAGTTGTAGCTTGTTTATTTGTACATAAAACATATACTTAAAAAGCCTAAAAGAAAAACATGTTTGTGCCATGACCAGGATTCGAACCTGGGTTATTGCGACCACAACGCAATGTCCTAACCACTAGACGATCACGGCGAGCTACTTGACACATGATGCTTCTCTTCTTTTTACAGTTGTACCTTGTTTATTTGTACATAAAATATATAATTGAAAAATATAAAGGAAAAACAAGATTGTGCCAAGACCAGGATTCGAACCTGGGTTATTGCGACCACAACGCAATGTCCTAACCACTAGACGATCACGGCGAGTTGATTGACACATGATGCTTCTCTTCTCTTTACATTTGTAGCTTGTTAATTTGTACATAAAATATAAAATTGAAAAACATAAAAGAAAAACAAGTTTGTGCCATGACCAGGCCTCGAACCTGGGTTATTGCGACCACAACGCAATGTCCTAACCACTAGACGATCACGGCGAGCTGATTGACACATGATGCTTCTCTTCTCTTTACATTTGTAGATTGTTAATTTGTACATAAAATATATAATTGAAAAACAAATTTGTGCCATGACCAGGATTCGAACCTGGGTTATTGCGACCACAACGCAATGTCCTAACCACTAGACGATCACGGCGAGCTACTTGACACATGATGCTTCTCGTCTTTTTACAGTCGGAGCTTGTTAATTTGTACATACAAAAATACTTAAAAGCCTTAAAGAAAAACAAGTTTGTGCCATGACCAGGATTCGAACCTGGGTTATTGCGACCACAACGCAATGTCCTAACCACTAGACGATCACGGCGAGCTGATTGACACATGATGTTTCTCTTCTCTTTACAGTTGTAGCTTGTTAATTTGTACATAAAATATATAATTGAAAAACATAAAAGAAAAACAAGATGGTGCCATGACCAGGATTCGAACCTGGGTTATAGCGACCACAACGCAATGTCCTAACCACTAGACGATCACGGCGAGCTACTTGACACATGATGCTTCTCTTCTTTTTACAGTTGTAGCTTGCTAATTTGTACATAAAATATATACTAAAAAAGCCTAAAAGAAAAACAAGTTTGTGCCATGACCAGGATTCGAACCTGGGTTATTGCGACCACAACGCAATGTCATAACCACTAGACACATAATGTTTCTCTTCTTTTTACAGTCGGAGCTTGTTAATTTGTACATAAAATATATACTTAAAAAGCCTTAAAGAAAAACAAGATTGTGCCATGACCAGGATTCGAACCTGGGTTATTGCGACCACAACGCAATGTCCTAACCACTAGACGATCACGGCGAGCTACTTGACACATGATGCTTCTATTCTTTTTACAGTTGTAGCTTGTTTATTTGTACATAAAATATATACTTAAAGAGCCTAAAAGAAAAACAAGATGGTGCCATGACCAGGATTCGAACCTGGGTTATTGCAACCACAACGCAATGTCCCAACCACTAGACGATCACGGCGAGCTGATTGACACATGATGCTTTTCTTCTCTTTACAGTTGTAGCTTGTTAATTTGTACATAAAATATATAATTGAACAATATAAAGGAAAAACAAGATTGTGGAATAACCAGGATTCGAACCTGGGTTATTGCGACCACAACGCAATGTCCTAACCACTCGACGATCACGGCGAGCTACTTGACACATAATGCTTCTCTTCTTTTTAAAGTTGTAGCTTGTTAAATTGTACATAAAATATATACTAAAAAAGCCTAAAAGAAAAACAAGTTTGTGCCATGACCAGGATTCGAACCTGGGTTATTGCGACCACAACGCAATGTCCTAACCACTACACGATCACGGCGAGCTGATTGACACATGATGCTTCTCTTCTCTTTACAGTTGTAGCTTGTTAATTTGTACATAAAATATATACTTAAAAAGCCTTAAAGAAAAACAAGATTGTGCCATGACCAGGATTCGAACCTGGGTTATTGCGACCACAACGCAATGTCCTAACCACTAGACGATCACGGCGAGCTACTTGACACATGATGCTTCTCTTCTTTTTACAGTTGTAGCTTGTTTATTTGTACATAAAATATATACTTAAAGAGCCTAAAAGAAAAACAAGATGGTGCCATGACCAGGATTCGAACCTGGGTTATTGCGACCACAACGCAATGTCCTAACCACTAGACGATCACGGCGAGCTGATTGGCACATGATGCTTCTCTTCTTTTTACAGTTGTAGCTTGTTTATTTGTACATAAAATATATACTTAAAGAGCCTAAAAGAAAAACAAGATGGTGCCATAACCAGGATTCGAACCTGGGTTATTGCGACCACAACGCAATGTCCTAACCACTAGACGATCACGGCGAGCTACTTGACACATAATGCTTCTCTTCTTTTTACAGTTGTAGCTTGTTAATTTGTACATAAAATATATAATTGAAAAATATAAAGGAAAAACAAGATTGTGGAATAACCAGGATTCGAACCTGGGTTATTGCGACCACAACGCAATGCCCTAACCACTAGACGATCACGGCGAGCTACTTGACACATAATGCTTCTCTTCTTTTTAAAGTTGTAGCTTGATAATTTGTACATACAAAATACTTAAAAGTCTTAAAGAAAAACAAGATGGTGCCATGACCAGGATTTGAACCTGGGTTATTGCGACCACAACGCAATGTCCTAACCACTAGACGATCACAGCGAGCTACTTGACACATGATGCTTCTCTTCTTTTTACAGTTGTAGCTTGTTTATTTGTACATAAAATAAAATATATACTTAAAGAGCCTAAAAGAAAAATAAGATGGTGCCATGACCAGGATTTGAACCTGGGTTATTGCGACCACAACGCAATGTCCTAACCACTAGACGATCACGGCGAGCTACTTGACACATGATGCTTCTCTTCTATTAACTGTCGTAGCTTGTTAATTTGTACATACAATATATACTAAAAAAGCCTAAAAGAAAAACAAGTTTGTGTCATGACCAGGATTCGAACCTGGGTTATTGCGACCACAACGCAATGTCCTAACCACTAGACGATCACGGCTAGCTACTTGACAAATAATGCTTCTCTTCTTTTTACAGTCGGAGCTTGTTAATTTGTACAAAAAATATATACTTGAAAAGCCTTATAGAAAAACAAGATGTGCCACGACCAGGATTCGAACCTGGGTTATTGCAACCACAACGCAATTTCCTAACCACTAGACGATCACGTCGAGTTACTAGACGGCTGAAATTGGTCTTCTTTGTGCAGTTTTAGATTGTTTAATCGTCCATTAAAATATATACACCTATACTTAAAAAGCATAAAAAATAAACATGTTGTTACCAGGATTCGAACCAGGGCTATTGCAATCACAACACAACACTAACTACTGGACGATCACGGTGAGGTGCTTGACACATGAATATTGTCTTCTTTTCATCGTTTAAGCTTGTTTACATTGTTCATAAAATATATACTTGAAAAAAGCATAAAAGAAAAACATAATCATGGTGCCACGACAAGGATACGAACCTGATTGCGATCACAGTGCAATGTCCTATAGACCTTATGCATTGACGTCACCAAGCCGACATCTTAGAGGTAAACTGATGACGAAACAATGGAAACGCGCTGATTTGTACGCGCGGCGCACAGGACTGACCAATGAACATCTTCCTTTTGACCTCTAGGCGAGGGCGCCCTACTCAAATGACGTCATATGCATAAGGTCTATACTGGACGATCACAGCGAGCAACTTGCGTTGGCTTTGGCTGCTTATTTATCAACTAAAATAGAGAGAATGAGAAAAAAACACAACAAAAAAGGTCTCCTTTTGTTCTGTCTTTTCTTTTCTATACTGGCGCACTTTTTTGCAGCATTCTAACGAAATTTGTTTTAATTGCGCTTCGTATTAGAAAAAGGAAATGCTGCTCTTTAAAACATATTACAATGTGGAATGTTACCACATCCTTACTTGCTGGTGTGCCTACAATCACAGATTATTTCAACACTTATTAAAGATGGGTTATTAATCACTTTTAATTAAGTGTGTAAAATTACACTGATTTCTGCCAAAACAATTTCATTTGTGTTATTTTAACACCGTGCAATGTTAATTTGGATTTTCTCTTCGTTATCTGTATAGTGACAACTCCCGAATGATGTATTTGGTTTGCGGTAACACTAGCAGCGGCGTAGCCAGGAATTTTTCGGTGTGGGGGGGGGGGGGGGGGCACAGGGGGGGGGGGGGCATTGCTTCCAAGTGGGGTGGGGTGGGGGGCAGGGAAAATGGGTTTGGTCCCAGTGACATGTACACAATCATTTTCGAAACTTTTTGCCCTTCACGTTTATGCATCTAGTCCAGATTCTGGACGTTCTTTATTAAATAGCTCTCCCGATCTCCCGACCTCCGCGTTGAGGGCGCTTTGCCCACCAATTCAGAGACCCGGCAAAAGTAACGACTGGACCGTTTTCTGGGCTCATCATCTGGACTGTGTTTTGACGTTGAGGGCTTAGTTGAAAAAGCTTTCTCTGAGCGCCGCGCGCGGACCGGGGAGCTATACGAAAACGGTCCACACGCTGGACTATTATGCACATGGAGTTCTCTTTTGAAACCGGATCTCGCAAAAATTAGGCTTTACGTGTTTTATGTTCTCACAGTGAGCTCGGCGCCGGTCCAGAAAATCCGCTCCCCAAAAACAAAAGTAAAATTCTCGATGTTTTTCAGAATCCTCGCTACGCTGGTAACGATAACCAACGGTTCATATACAGAACATTGGTTCATGTGAAATAGCGTTGGGCATATAGCAGGACTTTTTGGTCTCTCCGGCATGTAGGTCGTATACCGGTATAATCAATGGTATGCAGCGCACAACGCTGGTCACAATATTACCAATGGCTTATATTTATACACGTGAACCGCTGGTTATCGTTACCAGCGTAGCGCGAAGCACACACATACGTACTGTTCATTTCGCTACATCGCATTGGTCAACACTGTAGACTTGATTTCAAGTCTGAGACTGTGGTTATTTCTCTGCATCACTCCCACGCAGAATTCCCCGGCAGATTTGCTATCACGCGCTCAAACTTGTAATCTCAGACTTATGACCCTCTTGTGTATACGGTATTCATTTATTCACTACTGACATTTACATACACTATGCCAGAGAGATGACCCTCAGGAGACCACAAAACTCCCGTTGGCTGCGTCTATTCCAAACAGGATATAATCGCTTCAGCATTTTCTGTAAAATCGAGCCATTGCTTTTATTTTATATTGCTTTGTACGTACGGTACGCTTTATATAATTTATACATAAATAATACAAGATTTAATCTCAAAATATTGAAAAATAAACATGACACTGAACAACCTGATCCTTACTAGACGAACAATTGTGATACCTTTGATTTGAATGGAATCGTCCAAAGATTTTCCCAACGTTTTTTACGTATTTTGAATAAAAAAACTAGAATCACTTTGTTTTTGTGTGTTTCCAAACTGTAAGTTGAATCACCGAGCAGAGACAGATTAGTTACACGTGCATCAGTGTTGTATTTCTGTACTATATCCCGTGGTATAAACGGTTAAGTTTGAATGTGCATTTTATTGAAGGCCTCGGAGATTCTGACCAATCAGAGTGTTCCGTCCACTTTTGGACTAATTCGCCATAGGGTGTGTGTACAAACCGATGAACAATGTTCCCAAGTCTGTGATCGTAGGTTCAAGACGGAGGTTTATCCACAAGAGGGCGCTGTTTCAGCCAATAATGTATCGGCTATCAGGACGACTAAAAACCACGATCACAGACTTGGAACCAAGTCTATCAACACTTCGGCGCGCGCTCTTCCGGTTATGATTGCGACAATCCCCACCGCATAAGTTAAACAATATTTGCTTGGAATACGATAACAGTTTTTTGTTTTACTTTATTGTGAAGGCCTACAAATAGCAGACGTAGGCCTATTTGTTTTTATAATGTTTTGTTATAACGTGTTTTATTTTTGAGTGGGCACTATTGCGATTTTTTCGTGGGGGCACCTGGGGGGGGGGGGCGCATGGGACATTTGTTGGGGGGCCACGTGCGCCATAATTTTCTCTTACTGAAAGCTGTAATACTTCTAAGTATTTTAAGAATATTTTGAAGATTTAGATTTTGCACTGTATGCTATGGGAGTTCATGGTTGGGTGCACCCTTGCGACCTTGTTAGTCTAGCTGTTTCTATGAAACGGCTGTTATATGCAAAATCTATAACATAGCTTGGCACCTCTCTCCCCGACAAAAAAACTTAGACACGCAACAGCCGTATATTTTCCGCAGTTGCTACAAACATCCAAAATGGCCGCTGTCAACAACAGAGTGCAGAGCGGTTCTGCTTCAAGAAAAGTAAGTCATAAGTGACAAATCTAAAGTTATCATGATGTAGTTTTAAACTTATTGTTATTAAGTGTACTTTTCTGAAAGTTGTCGATATTACAAATTTCGTTTCAGTGTAGAATTTAAGATAGACAGAGGCCGACTGTGTGCGATATATAGGCGCAGGCCCTATTTGAAATTTGAATTTTTAATCTTTAAATTTTAAATGCTAATTTCTGCTCAGTACAGTTGTCGGTAGCTAGAGTCTAGAGATGAGACGGTTAGTTGCGATAATCGTAACCCTCCATCCTCCCTCCGGTCTGCTGGAGAGTTACGATCATCACAACTAAGAGATGGACTGCCCTGCATCTAGCCCCACTTGTGTGGCCAAGGCTAGCTGAATCCTTGGCCACACGTCCCGACCATTTCTTTTTAAGCTAAGAAATAACCAATTAAATGGCGCATTATCATTATGGCGCATTCTCTACGGGCCAGTCGACGGTTTAAACCAGCTGAATGTGTTCACCTGGCTCTTAGCTTGCCTTGGGTGTTTTGAATAATCAAACAAATAAAATTTTAACAAGAAATTTTACACGATTATTGTGCGACTTACAAGTTACTCCGAATTAATTTCCGCGATGTGTACCAAGAGCCGCCATTTTAGAATGACCCCAACAATCATGCGAATCGAATGCGACGTCAATGGCCGGCTGGGCTGTGGGCGGAGCGATACGGTGGGAACATTTCAATTTTCATTGGTTGCTTTGTGACTGCTCCGCCCACAGCCCAGCCGGCCAATGACGTCGCATTCGATTCGCATGATTGTTGGGGTCATTCTAAAATGGCGGCTCTTGGTACACATCGCGGAAATTAATTCGGAGTAAGTCGCACAATACCCAAGGCAAGCTACATGTAAGAGCCAGGTGAACACATTCAGCTGGTTTAAACCGCTGACTGGCCCGTAGGGAATACGCCATAATGCGCCATTTAATTGGTTATTTCTTAGCTTAAAAAGAAATGGTCGGGACGTGTGGCCAAGGATTCAGCTAGCCTTGGCCACACAAGTGGGGCTACCCTGCATCGTGCATGCTGCTACTGCTGTAGCGATCACAATAAACTGTTTCCCTATTTTTGGTAGTTATTACTTTAGTTAGTACTCAACTATAATTGTTTGCAACAAGTATGGGGTGTACTAACTAAACTAGTTTCAAACACAGTCAGTCATGTACTATTTTAGGCAAGGGTAGGGGTTAGGGCATGGGAGATGTTCCCCTGCCTATCCCAGCATGCCCTAGCGCAGGGCGCCCCCTGTTGAAATCAACCGATCAACAAAATGGATGCCGGGCAGTCAAATCGGTGGCAGTAACGTCTCAGAATTTCTTCAAAATTACACCAAATTTGCACAGGTTGCACAATGGCGTTTTAATGTGCTTTTCACAAATCGGATACAATGAGTGACAACTGGGGACAAAATCTCGGCATAAAAACGTGAGTTGATATTCGAAAAATTATCCCACCTTCTGGAGGTACATGGGCGTAGGGCCAAGGATCGGAGTATACTATTATTTTTATGTAGATTTCAAGCAGAATTTCAATGGACGAGCAGCAGCAAAAATGCTGTATTTTTTGAATAGGCGTCTGACTCTGACCATTTTGAAAATGATTTTCTTTCTCGTTTAAAAAAATATTTTTCAGGATTTTTTCATCTCTCAACCAGTCTGAAACTGTTCTTAACAAGTTATTGCAAAACAGTTATTTTTTTTAAACTAAAAAAAAAAAAATACTTCCAAGATGTATCGCGGCCATTTTGGATTGCCATCTCAAAATACTTCACTGGTTTCGCAAGGGTGCGAACAAAATTTAATGGCAGTTGTATGCCAGACCCTATTTATGTCAGAAAAATCAATCCCACTCTGGTAATTTTGTCTTTGTTCATCACACCCTCAAAAAAAACAAAAATCACTTATTATTTATCTTTAAAAATATATTTTGTGATCTTCGCAATATTATTGCAGTCTTACTTTTTTTTTTACATGTAGGGGCCTACATGTACGTGTGTTAGTTTATAAAAGCGTCGACTACTTGAAAAGTTTTCTTCAACAAGTTAGCTGGCCGATATCCACCAGTTGCATGCTGATGCGCGCGAATTGTGGCCGATACTCAAAAACGAAAACGATAATATAGGCCTATATTTTTTCTTGGAGGACCCACATGTAGATCAAATTCACAAAAAACATAGGCCTAAAGATACCATTTAAAATGCCCCAGATTGCACAAATAAGTGCTTTTAAAACCAAAGATACACAACACTGTCAAGTAAAAACCTTGGACCTCAATTCAGCGTGCTTACTTCAAAAGTTTTGAATTTTTTTTCTGTTATTACTTGTAGATTCTTAAAACGGCACTTTCCTCACTAGTGTGTCAGAAGTAGTTTTAAACAATTGTTAATAATATTGGATAAGGGTCGTCAATCTACATTGCAAAATATAATATTTTTCTGGGGGACTGTTTATATACTTTTAGATTTATGTTATGTTTTTTTTGTTATCATACTGTTTCACTGGTTGCCTACATATTTATGTACATGTACCAACCAATTCCTGTGTATGATCAATTTAGACTGAAGCCTACCTTGTTTTTTGTTTTTTATTATCAGCAGATTTGGTTATCAAGTTCCAGATCCTTCTGTTTTTTCAGTGGGGTGTAACAATTAATTTCCTCAATTTTGTTTTTAGCTAGATAAAAAGGAATTAAACGTCAAGTTCCAATCAGTAACAACAGGCTTCACGCAACAACAGAAGGTTGCTAGAGAGAGTTCATTCGATACAACTAGATCATTGTTCCTCCATGCTCCGGGCATCCCAGTGTCAGTCCAAGATGAAATAATCAGACTAAAGGCAAGAACAAAATTCCTTCTCTTTGCATTCAGCATTGATACCAGCGCTCGCAAAAATAGGCTGGCACTCAGACTACCACAGAAGAAAGAAAATGCATACACCAACAGGAAACATTTAATTTATGCAATGGTCTACATATGTCCTCAAGGCTCCAAGTTGATATTAATTGTAGGGTTCTGTACAATTGTAAAATTTGCAATGAAAATGTATGATAACTTTAACACGTACGACAGGGTTCTGCCCACGGTGGTCGGTGCCGGAAAACCCGACCGGCACTCATGATTCCCCGACCGGCACTCGCAGAATTTTTTCTTTTTCCGACCACCACACATTTTCCCTTTTTTTTGCCCATTTCCTTCAAAATATTTTGAACAACGTGTAAAACAAATTATTTACCAGTAAACAGTTTTATCCAAAGTTTCGAGTAGCCTACTTCTTTGGTTTGAGTCTATTTTAATGATCCAGGATCGAGCATTCCTCCCGCCTGTACGATGTATATATCCAACGCACGAAACCTGCATTGATTTTGCAATGGTTTCCAGTCACGCTGATTATAGCTTTACGCTTGGAATAACATGATACCAGTTTCATCATGTTGCGAACCCTATTCTACAGCGTTTAATACAACGGAAATGAACTGCAGAGTAAGCACCATGCTATAGATGCTGTAAATTGTTTTCCCATGGCGGTAAAGGCGTGCGCGCACTGAGGGCCTACATTCAAGGCACAGCTGCAGGGCGCACGTGTGTAACCACTCCGTGCACGATCGAAAGGAAATTGACTTGACTGTACTAGGAAAAAAAAAAATTCCGGCACTAAACAAATCCTGGGCAGAACCCTGAGCCAGTACGATGCAGTATAGATGTTTACCATGCCTTATATTCCCTGAATGTTCACTTTCACACTCTATTTTCCTCTTGTACATGTTCACAGAAGTACTCCCCTCCCTCTAAAATCCTCCAAAGAATTGCTGAGATTCAAAGCACACAATGAAGACACAATAGGGGTGCACCATTCCACATATAGACTGTGCAAGTCTCGCGCGTATCCGAACGAGAAAACACGTCAAACGAAGAACATTTTATTTCTGAAATTAAATCTTTGTTTTAAATTATATCTCATGACAAAATCTGAACAACAAAAATAAATCATTACAATTTCATGAAAAGTTTTAGCTTTTGAAAAAAAAATCACAATAGTGTGTATATTATTATTGACAACAAAATTAAAACTCTGGGACAAGGATGCCTATTTGATGTTAACTTTTTAGAAACCCCTTACGCGGATTCGTGAAGGTCAAACGGGTCTTAAATGGACCCGTATCGCAGTTTAAAGAGGATGCTGACGCCTCAACAACCATAGACTGCAATGAAAAGGGTTTCCTTTGCAATTACAGCATCTGGCGATTATAATTGCGCATCCAAAACAAGCGTTTAAGTAAGTTTTATGATCGGAGGCGAGCACAAAATTCTTAATTTTTTGCAATAACCGGAAGCTGAGGTCAAGTTTAATTCTTGGGTTTTCTTCGTTATATTGTTGAATTGGTTTTACTTTCATATTTTGTTATCACTTAGTATTACGTTCCCAACAACATGTATACTTTTCTAGGTCATAACCTACGTTAAACTTAAATATTTGACGAAACAAAATCTCGCCCACGTAAAACTCCATATGGTTGGGACCACTATGGTCCCGGAAGTTCGAATGCGCGCGAGACTTGCACAGTCTATTGAGCAGCCAAGTACCAATTAGTGTTCTGGCATGCCTGATGGCTAAGTCATCAGAATGTAGTTTAAATCTTGGTCATCACTTGTGTGCTTGAACAAGCAGTTAACATTCCTACCACTTTGTAAATTGGTAGCCACAATGACTTCTGGGGCTTACTCCAAAAGAGTTGAGAGGAATGCATTCAGCCTGATGGGAATCCAAAATATGGGATATTTTTTGCAAAGATTTCCACACAAGTAATTTAACAAAGTTGTGTTTCTCCACAGATGTCAAATAATGGCAAAAGCAAAAAGAAGAAAAAATCCCAGAAAAGGTCTGAGAAACCTGAGAGCCTTGACCCGTATGAATCGGAAGACAAAGAAGCGAGGCGACTGAAGGAGCTACATGAGGTATGATCGGTCTTTGACTTGATTTGAAATAGGTTTTGACAGCGCTCTGTTGTTTGGAAATACAAAAAATTGTGTTAAAAAAGGAGATTTTATTTCAAAACATTTATTTATTTTATTTTTTTTTTCGCGTCAAAATACTTCCCTTTTTTATGCGTTGGTACTAAGCATTCTACAAGCACCATACAAGCTCTCAAAAGTTTTTTATAAGTATGTGCGCAAAGCAGTCACTTTTGGAAACCAATCAGCTCTGTTTTCCAGCACATCCCTACTATGGGTAAGTGACGAGAGGTATCGATATGGCACGCTGCCCATGTTAGCGAGGCTGATGCAATGGAATACCACAAGAGTCCAATAGTTTGAGTGTTGAGGGTTTATTGTTGTTTCTTGATTTTGTAAGCGTGGGGATTGATCCTGGTGAATAACTCAAAAACATTTAATTAATTTTTTGAGGGTAGAATTTCCCAAACTGAGTTTGGTGGCCTGATACTCTACAAAGGCAATAGACCCTTTTCAGATGTTGCTGTTTTATCGCTCGCTATGCTGTAGCACTTACACGCGCCCATTGACACGCACACGTTTATACACGAACGTGTGCTACTCAAAAAAGCAACACTGGATGGCACTACGCACATCCTACGTGCATAGTACTCCAGTCATGGCAGACCTCCTCCTGCATTGCTGTAAAGAGGTGACATCTTTGAGAAAGGTCTATGAGACAGTTGCCTCCTTGCCCCAGGGCCCAATTTCATAGAGTCGCTTAAGCAGAAAATATTGCCTAATAATTATCTGCTAAGCAGAAATGAGCGGGATACCAGTCACAAAATAGACATGTGACATGATAGTTTGGCTGGTAACCTTACTCTGGTAAGCATAATTTTGTTGTGCTTAGCTACTTTTTGTGCTTAAGCAGCTCTATGAAACTGGGCCCTGGTCATTGCCTTGGTGCCCCTTGGAATGTTCCAGTAGCAAGATAAGTTGATCTCATAGAGGTGCCCTTTATGAGGGACAAACCGCCTTGCCCTTACAAGAACAATATGTCAGGCCTAGTGCTCTTCTAACTTTCTAATAACTTGAAATTGACTGTGAACACTTTTTGCATGCTGCTCATGGACACTTGATTGCAGTGTATTCTAGCTGGAAAGAATAACCAGGACATATATGAGAGGTTAAAACCACTCATGTTGGTAAGATATGACTCTCTGTGTGACTGTGTATGACTATTATATTTGACTCACACATAAATCCATGTCATTTGATTGGTGGAACATGAGTCACATGTCAACCTTTATTTTGCCTTTTATTTAAAGGCACTGGACACTATTGGTAATTACTCAAAATAATTGTTAGCATAAAAACTTACTTGGTAACGAGCAACGGAGAGCTGTTGATAGTATAAAACATTGTGAGAAACGACTCCCTCTGAAGTTACGTAGTTTTTGAGAAAGAGGTAATTTCTCACTCAAATAATAAAAGACTTCAGCAAAGCCTTTTATTATTGGCATCTGAAAGCACACAAATTTGTGCAACAAGGGTGTTTTTTCTTTCATTATTTTCTTGCATTATTTTCTTGCAACTTCGATGACCAATTCAGCCCAAATTTTCACAGGTTTGTTATTTTATGCATATGTTGGGATACACCAAGTGAGAATACTGGTCTTTGACAATTACCAAAGGTGTCCATGCCTTTAATGCCATGACGTTGGACTGCCGTAACCGTCGTATGGAAATAAATCGAGGATGGGTGTTGATTTTCGATGTTTAATTCTCATTCGATTGTCCAAACATGGCAAAAGGCTGTGTCATGGCGGACTAAGTTGGTGTCTAAATGGAATTGTCCAGATGTTATTTAGAACCATTTTTAGAGTTTCGGAGTATGGAGTGGACAAGTTTCCGTGTCTGGTTTGTGTTTATTGCTGTCAAATGACAGGGATCTTGTGTGAGTTATATATAAAATTAATATTAATCTATTTTCCGTTCACTTTCATTGTCGCAGAATATACTCAATCGGTGAAATCTGGCTTTTCCGTTTCAATCGGCTTCCCCTTGTGAAATGGAGCAGTCCAGATTTCACCTCGGTATTACATTCTGCGACAATGCACTCATGTTTTCAATATGTTAAGTCCAGAATGTCTCCTTTTGTTTTGTTGCTAACAATTAACACATGAAATTTCATTGAGATTTATTAACAAGACTTTCTTCATTGATTTTAATCCAGTAAACCCACTTTCCATCTAACATTTTTCCAGTAATAAGTTGATCAACCATTTGAAAATGTTCAACTGCTTGGGTTGGCATTACTGTCTGAGTGCGTAAATGATTCTGAAACCACAATGGCTGATATTGAATGATTAGACAGTAGGAGGGTTGACCGTGCACTGTGTATGCGTTATTGCATCTATCATTGAAAACCACGGTGGAAGCGATTGAATGGTCAGACAGTAGGAGGGTTAACATGTACTGTGTATACATTAGTTTATCTGTCATTGAAAACCACAGTGGATAATACTGAATGATCAGAGACTGTCTATGCACTGTGTATGTATACGCCAGGGTTCTGCCCACGGTGGTCGGTGCCGGAAAACCCGACCGGCACTCATGATTCCCCTACCGGCACTCGCAGAATTTTTTCTTTTTCCGACCACCACACATTTTCCCTTTTTTTTGGCCCATTTCCTTCAAAATATTTTGAACAACGTGTAAAACAAATTATTTACCAGTAAACAGTTTTATCCAAAGTTTCGAGTAGCCTACTTCTTTGGTTTGAGTCTATTTTAATGATCCAGGATCGAGCATTCCTCCCGCCTGTACGATGTACAATATATCCAACGCACGAAACCCGCATTGATTTTGCAATGGTTTCCAGTCACGCTGATTATAGCTTTACGCTTGGAATAACATGATACCAGTTTCATCATGTTGCGAACCCTATTCTACAGCGTTTAATACAACGGAAATGAACTGCAGAGTAAGCACCATGCTATAGATGCTGTAAATTGTTTTCCCATGGCGGTAAAGGCGTGCGCGCACTGAGGGCCTACATTCAAGGCACAGCTGCAGGGCGCACGTGTGTAACCACTCCGTGCACGATCGAAAGAAAATTGACTTGACTGTACTAGGAAAAAAAAATTTCCGGCACTAAACAAATCCTGGGCAGAACCCTGATACGCATTCACCACATGTTATCATTGCAAGCTGGCATGGTTCATTAATAATATATCATTAAAAAAAACATCATTTAAATATACATTAAATGGAATGGGAGACTTGTTGGGATTCTAGTCAGCACTCAGACTTACCAAGTAAATCCATTATTCTCAGAAATGTGTGCATGCTCAGAACTACGTAAACAATGGAATTTGACTAATTCTACTGCCACCTAGCGATCCAAAATCTCCCAAAGATTGTGATGTTAATCTTTTCACCATGTCTGTTTTACATATGTGCACCTGCTCTGTTTTGTTATCAAACAACCGCCAACATATAGGGCTAGATAGCTCAGTTGGTAGAGCGCTGGCACGTAAATCAGGAGGTTGTTGGTTCAAATCCCGCTCTAGTCAATATGTCTTTGTTCAACCCAAAATCATTTAAAAGTTACCCAGTCAGTTTTCCTTGTGGTTATTATTTAAACAAAAAAACTTAACACTATTTTCTCATAAACAAAACGCTTAAATATATTGTTAATTGTTCTTGGATAATCAAGAAATCTAGGCCCAATTTCATATGGTTGGAATAGATCGATCCATTAAGCCCCGCCTCCTTACGAGTTGACCAATCACAGCCGCGAAACCTGATCACCATTAGTGCAAAGATCACCAAACGGCTCAAATGGTGATCAGATTTCGCGGTCGTGATTGGTCAATGAGAAATGGGTGTGGCTTAATGGATCGGTGTATTTGGAGGAGACCCCCTGGCTTGTAGCTCAAATGTTTTACTGGACCAGAGCACTTATTGTGGAAGAGTAGGGGTCAACCTTGGTGTTTCTGGTTCACATAGCAAGCACCATTGTCTACTGGTTTCTGCAGGTTTGCGAGCTCAGTTGATTTAGTTCACTTATGAGGCATCCTTAGTTTCATTACAAGAAATACATGGCCTAAATATCATTAAGAGTAAGGGTGTGCTTAAGTGTGTTCTAGCAGGCTGGCTGCAGATTGCACCACATTATTTTGTGAACTCTTACATGAGTCTGGTAATTCAAACATAATTCTGCATACCCGTCGTAATTTTTTAGATTTTTGAAGTGATTTTAAAAGTGCTATAAGAACTGTGAAACTTGAATTAGCTGTTCTTCCTCTTATCATATCACTGAAGCGTGATGGTTAGTGTATATGGCAGTTTCCCATTTCTTTACACAGTCCTTTTCGTTTTTATTGAACACTGCAATGTCTTTTGAGCTGCAAGGGCAGACAAGGCAGTGCTCCATAGTATGGTCTGCTTCTCCACATTCACAGGTGGTTGGGCCAGTCTTGTAGCCCCGTCTGACTAGAGCATCTTTTGATCGCCCCGTTCTCGTTCTGAGGCGGTTGAGTGTTTTCCATTGACCCCATGGTGCTTCTGGGCAAGGGGTAGGCTTTCAGTAGGGGTATTGCAAACTGCTAACAACCCAAAGGACCTATGGTATAAATTTATGCCAAAAATAGTTAGTGGCCTGACGTGTCGACCCTATAGTAGAATCTTTCTCGAAGGGTAAATAAGAAATGTGTAATATTATCATTGTTCCATTGTGTGTAGCGCCATATGAGAGTGATGGATGATTTAACCAAACTACGGAATCACTACTACGTGGAGTACATGAACAAGCTGACGGACAAAGTGGAGGAACAGAGACAGGCTATCCAGAAGAAGACAGAGCAACTCAACCGTAGGATCCACAGGAAAGAGTTACAAGAGGTAAGCTTTTGTGCTTTGCGCTCACAGTTCAGGTTTTTTTTCCAACAGCCTAACACATCCCTGTAATATAGCGGCTCGATTTGATTTGACATATTTTAAAAAGCTTCATCTACTGTAGTTGTCTCGTAGTTGATGAGATGAAACGGTTCAAGGGACTTGGCACCATCTCATGCCTAGAATTACATGGAGGCCACTGGGGCCCTTGACTCTGCTGCCCTGGTCTTGGCCTTGGTGCCACTTCAAGAGTTTCCCCATAGACTTTATGATTTTCCAATGGAACTCTCTCCCTCTTAAAGATGATACATAAAGCCTGCATTTGATATTACTTTTTCCCTCCTTTTTTTTTCAGCAAAAAGAGTCTCATAAAGTGAAGAAGAGACATGAGAAGTCTTCCGTGAATCACGACAATACTTTCTTAGAGAATCTGCCAAAAAGTAAACTGTACCAGGTAATATTTTAGAAATCCATGTAGTCATGGTAGAACTAGTCTCTCTTATGAGTTGTGGGTGGTTCTGAAAAGAGCCATCATGCAGGGCTGCAAGCCTGTCTTGCTTTTCCTAATTTTTACAGAAATTCTTCCAAACTACGGCCGTCCCGGTATTTAAACAAAAGTAAGGATTTCTGAAAAACTTATGATTATGATGTTTTGAACAGCCAAGAACCTTAAATAACAATGAGCTCGACAGCAAGCAAAAGATGGTCATAGACCCATTCATTTATAATACATAATCCTGGCACTAGATGAAATATTTCCACTATTGTATTGAAGTTAGATAAAACACGTACATCAAAGGATAAATGTTTGGCTCTGTGGTAGTGTACATGTACATATTATGCGATACAGTCTATACACAGACACATTGCACATTGTACAGCAGATATTCTACATAGTCTGGCTCTGAAAGTGCCAACCATGTAATTTAGTTGCCACTACCACATAGAGCAAGTTCAAGTGCACACCATGGCTAACTAAAGGTCGACTATTTTGACTCGAACCCAGGCTGGTCGACTATTGGTTGACTACTGTGGTCGACCATTTGGAACCAGCCTCAGGAACAAGGTTTCTTCTGTGGTCCTGATAGTCTTGTTTCATGCTAACATGTGTAAAGCGCAGAATGGAACCAGTGACACTATGCGGAAGGAAATAGAAATGTTGAATACCATACCTATGGTTGACGAGACTTCCAAACGAGTCACTGCGCATGTACGTAACTAGTCAGTGGTCAATCATGGGCTGACTAAATGTGCACACTCAGACTTGCTCCTAGTATCCTACTACCAGGGACCAATTTCATAAAGCTGTTTAGCAGAAAATACTGCTTGACAAATTTCTATGCTAAGCAGCAATTGAGGGGGGCACCAGTCACAACGTTGCAAATTTTATGTAATTTTGGCTGGTAACCTGTTTCTGCTAAGCAATCCTTTTCGGTGCTGAGCAAGTTTTTGTGCTTACAGGCTTTATGAAATTGGGGCCTGCTTTTGTAAGCGCCGATTCTTAGCTTACGGTTAGCAGAGCCATGAAATTGAGCCCAGTTGGAGACATATACAACACATACGTATGAAGTACATGTTGATTATTGCTTCAGTCTTCTGTACATGGTTTACAGCATGCAAGAAATGTCGACAGACATTTTTATAAAACAAACATATGTTTTGTATTAAAAATTAAGGAAAAAGGAACTTTCTTAATGATTTAACACGAGAACTGCTTGGTTATAAATCTTTTCAATTGTGAACCCTATTAAACATAATGTATTTTGAAAAAAAAATTCATAAAGAGCTTGGTCAGCTCCTGGTTTAATGTATGCAAACAAAGGTGGACCGCAAAGTTGTTTTGTTGTTGTTTTTTGTTTATGAGTAGTTAGGGGTATAAGTCTCTGAAAGGAGATTATTTTTCTCTCGTAAAAGTGGCAGGCAGAGCCCAGGGTTGGTTATTGGTGAAGGAAAATCACAGAACATTGTTCTTCCAAGTTCTAAGAAAGAATCATCATGATCATTCTTTATTCTTTCTTTCCAATTGTAGATCATCTGTCTGGAAGAGAAACTGATGAAAGAAGGAAAGCTGAGGACTCTAGAAGACCTGGAAAACTTCTGGAACAACATCAGTAACCCGGATACTTTCCAATTGATGTTTGGTGGTGGGGAGACCCTAACGACTCTTGGGTATGCGACGCATTTGGGCACACATGAGGGCATCCAGTCCGGTGAGAGAAACCCAAATTCTTTGTTGTTCTTGGCCCAATCAGAATTTCTTTCCTGCTTCACCTTCGGGGACCTCGGTTCAAATCCTGCTTGGGAGCTAGGATTGGACTTACATGTACAGTGCTTATCTGGGCCTAATTTCACAGCTCTGCTTACCGTAAGCAAAGAATCTGCGCTTACGTCAAGCGTATTTCATGGTTAAGCAGTGAATTTTTGCTTGTCTGTGTTGACTCCACGTTACTAGGCATTCTTCGCTTACACAGCTAACGCAGAAATTCGCCGCTTGCACAGTAAGCAGAGACTGGTGATTGTAAGCACAGAGTTTGGTGGTAAGCAGAGCCGTGAAAATTGGGCCTTGATTCCCCAGTTGAGGTTTTCCTCTAAAACTGAGATTTCTTCAACAGCTTCTCTACATCTGTATTTTCTGGACGACAGGTTATGGTGCAAGGCACTTTTGAGGATTCCTGGGTTTAATTACCAGAAAGATATATAAATATTGATAACAATCTCACAGCTACTAAGCGTCCAAATGCTACTGAGCAGAAAGTCAATGATCAATTTAACCAAGTTTTAAGGCTTTGTTTTTGTTTATTCAATATTTGTCAAGATCTGCAATTTCATGGAATTATTTATTAATGCAGTGCAACCTTTGCATGATAGTGTCAATTTTTGTTTTCATGAACTGACTCAAAGGTTGCATTGAAATGCTTGGCGTGTCAAGCTAAAATATGAAAACAAGTTTTCACGAACTGACACAAACTGTGTGTGTGGCGCGCAAGTGTGATAATGGAATGTGTCACTTCGTGAAAAAAGAAATTCACGATTTCACGAACTAACCCAAATCTTTTCTTATTTTATTGCTTATTAATTTAGGGTGTAAAACATTGAAAAAACATTTATTTTTATCAACTTCAAAGCATCAAGTGTCATTACAAGAAAACTACTTGAAATTTAGAAGGATAGTGATGTTTTAAAAAGCGTTCAACTTAAGATGCCAATTTCTCTGATTGATAGTTTTTACTAGTGTGGTACAGTAGGTGTGTGTCAGTTTGTGGTATCGCTGACGATGTGATGTGAAAGGTTTGGTCCGTAGATCTTTTTACTTCTCTACACCGAGAGGACAGACCTACTGTTTCCTTCACGTAAACTCTTTGTATATTTCTCAACAGAACCTTCTGTTTGTAACAGCTTAACTTCCTCTATGAGCTCCTTACACCAACACGACCAAGAGGAGAGACCCATGGACACCTTCACTCGAGGCCTCTCTCAGATTGCTGAGGACAATGAGCCCTCCCGCCCAGGAACCAAGACCGGTGGAAGTCACAGTTGGGCTGTAACGCAGCAATTCAAAAAGGTCTGTGTAGGGATTTGCCCGTAGGTTTAGTCTGTAATCCTCCTTGGTGTGTCAAGGCTGAGCAGATATGAACACCGGACTCAAGCTCTGGGCCCAGTTTCATAGAGCTGCTTAAGCACAGAAAGTAGCTAAGCATAACAAAATTATGCTTACCAGAATAAGCTTACCAGCCAAACTACCATGTCACATGTACACTTTGTAACCGGTATCCTACTCATTTATGATTAGCAGAAAATTGTTAAGCAGTATTATCTGCTTTTAAAAGCAGCTCTATGAAATTGGGCCCTGGTGTTACTGATCAGCAGAGTGTGGGTTCAAGTCCTGGTCTTGACACTTGTGTCTCTCAGTAAGACACGTAACCAATATTGATTGGTCCTTTGGATGGGACGTAAAGCCAAACAAAGGTTCTGTGTTTTGTGTAAAGGACAAAAAAATACCAGTACACTTACAATTAAGAGAAGGGGTTCGCCCTGATGTTTCTGGCATGGTATAGCTTAGGCTGCATTAAATATACTTACAATTAAGAGAAGGGGTTCGCCCTGATGTTTCTGGCATGGTATAGGCTGCATTAAGTTTGCGCCACAGCAACTTGTAGACCGTTACAAGGTACTACATGTACATGTACATAAGAAGTAACTGTAAATAGTGAAACTTCGGGTTTAACTGTGTGTAAGATCTCTTTTGGGAGGAGTGTTGGCTCTGAAAAGAGCGGATATGATCTTGATGTTTCGAAACAGTATACTTTGCTCGTCTTCAGGAGAAACTGGAGACTGGAGAAAGCTTTGGAAAATCTTGCTCAGCAGGAACTGGTAACCAGCCAGATTACCATGAAATATATATTGTATGTAACTGGTTCCCTGCTTTGTTTTCTTAGCAGAAATATTTGCTAAGCTATTTTCTGCTTAATAATCTTGATGAAATTGGGCACTATTTGGAAAAGGTTAATAAAACTTGTTCAGCACAGGAAAGGCTGTTAAGCTAACCTACTCATTATTATTTCGTTAACAGACAGATAAAATGAGAAAAAGAGGCAGTAAAGAAGTGACGAGCCTCAAGGAGCAGGAAAACGACCCAACTGTACAACTTGGAAAGGTACATTTTTGTTTGCCTCAGTTTTAGGATTAGTTTTGGCCAGTCAGAAAAAAAATCATTTTCCTGTTAACCGTGTAAGATAATTTCAAATAATAAACCACAAGGGAAACTAACTGGGTAAAAGATGTTTTCAGTCAACAAGCAAGTTTTTTTTCTAGCCATTAATAATTTGATTGATAATGGGACTCAGTTTGAACACCCATATAAAAACATTTTCTCATTGACATTTGCAGATTTTAATGGCTCAGAGTTTTTTTTAACGGTTGTGTTTCTAAAGCGCAGCCATTCCAGAGATGCCAACATTTACGATTTAGGCGTAATTTGTACGATTTATTTATCAAATTACGACAATACGATCATCGCCTCGTTCTTTACGATTTTATAAATATCTAGTAATAAAACATTTAATGTACGTGTTGTGTCTTGAATCCTATTTTTTTTCATAGCGCGTATCACTAAAATGTATTCGGTATCTGACTTTTTGTGCGAATTGTAGCACATGAAACGGCGCATACGTAGGCCCTTTTCGAAACGACCGGTGAAAACAACGCGCCCACGGTAGAAGAGCCTAATTGGGCGTAATAAGTATTAGGCTGGTGTCCTTGATTTACACGTAGACAATGTGTGTTAGAAGACTGGCAACCAGCCATGGTCAGTTGCTAACCAAATCGCCCCAGGTATACTGATGTTGATATTGGGGCGTTTGAGAAAACCGCGTGTAGTCTTGCTCGTCGTACTACTGTTGATAACATCATGTTTTTTACGGTGCTCGTTGTTTACGCGGGCCAGGTAAAACCAAAATAATAATAATACAATAGTTTGATTAGTTTTTCGCTTGTTGGAGTACAACGATGGATTCATTACAACATGATTTTATAGAGGATTACAACTTCGTAGTGAAATCTGCTCGCGGTCGCTGTGACTCGACATCAACATTGCACATGGCGCGCTGGAGCATACGAACGACATCGTCAAAAAGCACAGAACATGTATGATACTGATCTCTGTTAAATGCTATATTATTGCCTGAGGGCAAATTACTCTTTTTGAATTTGAAATGTTGGCATCTCTGCCATTCTGTAACGGCTGATCTTAGACCCATGTCAAATCAAGCAGCCAGCATCCCAGAGAGGTATGAAAGACCTCATGATAATGCAGTATTATCAGTCTTGGCGATTATAGCAATATTATTATTCTCATGCCCAGAAAGTGACACAATAACACCTTCATCCCCCCCCCCTCCCCCTCCCCCTCCCCTGTGAAAAACAAAGGACGATGGTAAATTTGTGTTCTAAGAATCCTTGTGAAAGCTTGTTGGATAATTACAAGCGAACGAGGTGAGAAACAACCGGCACCCATTCTGAGGACCTTTGTTACTGGTGCTCGTTTGAAAGGGCCTTTAGACTACCAACAAAAACCCAACTCTTTCCACAATTTTTTTTAAAATCTTACTGTTGTTACTTTCAACATATTTTAGGTGGAGTTTCCTGCACTGTCTTGTTTCACCCTTGACCTGGAGCCACCCAAGGCAGATCCAGCTGTCATCAAGATGCGGGAGGAGTATCGACAGAAAGCGAGGGTGCGGGAGTTTGAGAAAAGGAGAATCTTGAAGATGTACGAGACGTCATTGACGCACCAGGCTGCCACGCAACGGTAAGATCAGCTTATGATGTTAATTTGTGGGGAGGGGGTGGGGGAGCGTGGCTTGATTTAGTCTAACCTGGCTTACCAACACTTGTCAAGAGTGCTACAGGCTTGTCAAACTTGCTACTTATTTAGCAACCCCAATAATTTGGGGGACATCGGGTTCTCGCATATAGCGCATTAAATGTACAGGAAACAAGATTGTGGACTAAACAGTTTTCAATGTGCAAAGATTAGCACATTCTATATGCAAACCCTCTATATACATGTAATAATAAATTTGGGGCGGCTAATCATCCTTACTCGCAGCTGAAAGCTGAATTGCGAAGGACGCGGCTACAACGTGTTCGAGAAGCAGGCATGCAAAGGCGCCTTTGGCAGCCAGCCACATCAACCCATTATGACCACGGAGCACAGCCAGAGATCGAAAGTGTCTGATTTTTCCCGAGGGAGGAAAACCAGAGGGCCCGGAGAAAAACCCTCGTGGCACAGCAGAGAACCAACGCACAACTCTACTCACATATGGCCTTGGCCGGGTATTGAACCAGGGTCACATTGGTGAGAGGCGATCGCTTTACGCACAAGCCAACCATGCCCCCCTCTCTTATATATATCATCCCCCCCCTCTCTTATATTCTTCAATGTTCTATTTTTCATTTTTGTAGAATAATCGGCAAGAACTCAGAGTTCACAGATGTGCTCACTGGACCAAGTTTAGCCGATGTGGTTCGTATTTTAACTATGCTTTTTTCTTAAAAAATTAGTATACAAATAATGAATGTTTATGAGTGCATCGGACAGAATTTTTGCATGAGTTGAAACATGGATTGCTTCATGGAATGGAACATTATTTTAATGAGTGTAATTATTATGTGCATTGCACAAATGCCAAACATTCATTATTTGTTTATTATATAACGCCCAAATAGATCAGTCATTTGATTGGAAGATTGGAGGTCACACTGTGTTCATTATTCACACCATTTCATGGCCAACGTCTTAAGCTTGCATTTTGGTACTATTCAGCGTGCTTTTTTGTTACATCCTTGTTGTGCTATTGCATGCTAGACCACCGCGCGCATGCTTGTTAGGCTAAACAGTCTGGCGATGGTTGCAAGTCTGAAAACTTAACTCGCCGAATGTCGCGTGAGCAGTTGTTATTGTTGTCTTCCACTGATGGAATGGTCTTCCTGTCCCTATTAAAAATGCAGAGACGGTTTTGTCCTTCAAAAAGGCTGTAAGACCCACCAGTTATCCAACCTGCAGCTGGTTGTCCCCATTATGTTTTTCTATTTCCCTTAACCACTTCGCATTGCTTGACTTGTGTACATGCAAAATACTTCTGGGTAGAAATACATTTGATGTTTGTAAACGCCCTGAACAACTTTGGAGCAACCTCTTTTGGCTGCAGTCAATTGACCAGACCGGCTGAGGTGAATACATGCCCCTGGACATTCTATTGTGAAGCGTGCACAGGCATGCACCTACTGTGCTATGCTCTATTTCTCTTGTACAAGGAGAGACAAAGGGTACTGGAATTCACGCTAAAAATCTCCCCTTTTTACGGGGGTTATTGTGTGATCCCCAATTCCAAACCTCCATCCTTTTGTTGTACAATTGAGGATTATGAAAGATTGATAGGCTGCCACAATGGTATTGGGCATATGGGAGGTAAGTCCGAGATTCCAGCACCATGGCCGACTTTATCAGCCTTGGCTTGCAGCCAAAGGTTTGTCCTATTTAAGGTAAAACATTCCATAGTTTCTCGAAAGAGGAGAACGTTTGTTGTCTTTACTTTATTGTGACAACATTATTCTCAATGAAAAAACATCATTTTGGAAGGTCTAAACAGGTCAAAAAAATAATATAGTGCAGAGGCACAGTACAGATTGTTTAATTCCCGACGCCAAGTGGTTAAAGCCCCGCGTATCCTGTTGAACTTTGGCGCTATATTAATGCAGTTATTAGTTTAAAAGAATGTTTATTTTAATTGAGTTGTTACACTTCCAGTGCTATTCAAAACCTTTACTAGAGTATATCAGAAACAAAATAGGGAGATCGCCAATTTAGGGCTAGATACATGTAGCTCAGTTGGTAGAGCGCCGGCACGTTAAACCGGAGGTCATTGGTTCAAATCCCACTCTAGTAAATGTTTCTTTGTTCAACCTCAAATTATACCAGAAAAAAAATAATCAGTCAATTATTCATTTCTTTTTTTGAACCAGACTGGACTGAGATCCTCATCTTGTGACTGCAATTCCCACTGTGGAGAGGATGACCTGACATTGGAAAGGCCACCTCTTGCCCTGACGATGTATGGAGAGCCTCCAAGTCAGACATGCCAACGTGATTATGACCACCAAGAGGATGAAGATGACATCCGCTCTGTGGGGCGGTCAAGTAGACAGAGTTCTGCAAGCTCCAACGTCTCTCAGACAAGGTAAAGTGTTATTTGTTTAGAAATTTGTTGACCCTCTTCAATAAGCCATTTATTTTATTTATTATTTATTTATTCATTCAGGCTTTTAAAAAAAATACAATAAACAGAAGACTAAGAAAAAACAGTCAGACCAAGAATTACGAAAGACAGAGGGATATGTAGAATTACAAAAATAAACAGCAGCCAAGGGATTGCCTATAAACGAACTAAATCACTATCTAAAAGAGCAATCCCCGTAAAAAAGGAGAGACATTAAAACAAACAGACAGATATAAAAAATACAAGGAAGTATTATAAAATACTCTCAAATAAAAACGTTATTACAATACAGCTCATTCCACTTTTAGTGTTATCATTTCAACTTTATACAAATTTCATCTTTAGGAACAAAGAATCATTGCTCCATATTAATTCTGGAATATTGTCACAGTTTGTCACAGCTCGAACTGTCTTTCCAATGTGGAAAGAAGCAGCCCTTTCCAAAATGGAACTTTCTCATTTATTTGGGCCTAGGTCCTTGCTCTGCCGCTGGGCCCAATTTCATGTCCTGCTGCTGACCAAACAAAAATAAATATTTAAAATAATTATGTTTATTAACTCACATTTTCAAAATGAATAATGACAAATACAAAATACAATCAGAAACAAAAAAGGCCTTGAGATTGCCCAAAAGATATTCCCTCACTGAAAATTGTACAATTATAACAATAGTTACAAAAAATAAATAAATACAATTAACAAAAATACAACTGTCTTAAAAGTGGATAGCTCTTGGAAAAATCTCTATTCTTTCATTAAAAATGCAAGAGGGTTTCTAAGACAAACAAAAACACAAACACCCCCAACCAGCACCCCAGCAAACAAACATACAAACACCCCAACAACCCAACAAACACACAAACAAACAAACAAACAAACACCCCAGCCAGCATCCTTATTACCAAACAAACCAGCACACAAACAAACAAACAACCCAACACCCGCAAACAGCACCCTAACAAACAAACATCACAAAACCCAAGCAGATGAACAAGAAACACAACAAAAGAAAGTAACTAGTAAGTACCTATTACATTACATGTATTTGTTTCGTATTTCACAAACTCATGATTTTGATGGAACTTGACCACAATATTATTTCCCCTTAATTCTTTATTAAACTAGTTAGTTCCTTTCCATCAAGAGGTAATTTTTCCTGTTCAATCAGATAGTATTTCAATTCTGGGTCATAAAATACAAATGTTTTGCACAAAGCTATTAACCTTCATACATTTCCTTTAGTATTAATACTATCTGGGCACTGGCCATAGAGAAAAACAACAAGATAAAAACAAGGACACACTGATGATGCAACTTCATCAAGTGCTGCATGATTCTTATAAACGTACTGTTTAAAGGCAGGGTAGTATTTTGGTAATTGTCAAAGACCAGTATCCTCACTTAGTGTATCCCAACATATGCTCAAAATAACAAACCTGTAACAATTTTGGCTCAATTGGTCATCGAAGTTGCAAGAAAATAAAGGGAAAAAACACTGCCTGTCTCAGATTCAAATTTGTTAGTAAAAATATTAACAGCTGCTCTTCAGTGCTTTGTGCCAAGTAAGTTTTTACGGTCATGACATTTTTAATACCAATTTATTACACCCTGCCTTTAAAGGCATGTTCAATAGAGCAAAGATTACATATCCAATAATGTAAAGTCAAGCACTTAAAGGCCCTGTACTTTATTGGTAAGATCGAAAAACACAAATGTTCACAGATTCACACATAACTTACATGATTTAAAGTAAGTAATGGTAGAAAGGGTTCCTTAAAATATTTCTGCCTAAAATGATATCGTTTCTGAGAAATGAGTAAAACAATAGTTTTTATCGCGCGCGATAATAAACTCGATGTTTGAAAAACAGAAAACACATAAGGTCTCTTTTCACTATTTTCTCGTGACCTCGATGACCAATTGAGCTCAAATTTTCACAGGTTTGTTATTTCATGTATGTGGTTGATTACACAAAACATGAACACTGTCTGTGATTATTTTGTCAGCTCTGCCAATCCTGTATAATACCTTTAAAGCAACGTTTTAATATTATGATTATTAATATTATTATATATTTTTATCAAATAATAAACCACAAGGGAAACTGACTGGGTAAATTTTAAATGATTTTGGGTTGAACAAGGACAAATTGACTAGAGCGGGATTTGAACCAACGACCTCCGGATTGACGTGCCGGCGCTCTACCAACTGAGCTATCTAGCCATATGATGGCGGTCTCCCTATTTTGTCAATATCCTTGTTCGGTGGGTGCCAGTCAGAAGCCATTCAACCGTAGACTGCCGTGTAGCCAAGGATCACACCCAAGTATACGATACAACCTGGGAAGCGGCAGCCAGGGGATCACCATAAGGGGATGCGACTTTTTATATCAGATATCAAATAATATATTTTAGTAATGATACCAAGGATGCCTCATAATTGAACTTAATCACTGCAGCTTGAAAGACTGAGGAAACCTGTAAACAAGGGTGCATGCAAACTAGAAACACCAGGGTTAACCCCTACTCTGTTCTGGGTTTTTTTAAATTTGTACTACATGTACCATTCCTATTACACGAGAGCTACGACTTAATGTCCCATCTGAAGAACAAAACAATTAATGTAAAGTCACTTGCTCAAGGATACAAGTGCCATGATGGGGACTCGTACGTCCGCACTCTGCTGATCAGATCTTGAGTCCAGTGCCATGATGGGGACTCGTACGTCCGCACTCTGCTGATCAGATCTTGAGTCCAGTGCCATGATGGGGACTCGTACGTCCGCACTCTGCTGATCAGATCTTGAGTCCAGTGCCATGATGGGGACTCGTACGTCCGCACTCTGCTGATCAGATCTTGAGTCCAGTGTTGTGAACCACTCGGTCACGACATACTTAGAACACAAATTGAAGCAAAAAAAAGAATTCAGTTTGTGTATTTAAAAACAAATGGTTGTTGTAAGACTTAAAATATCCTTAGCAAACACTTACAAATACAGTTTAATTTCTAGTTGTCCTGTTCCGGAGCTTGAATCAATTTTAAACACGTCAATTTTCATTATTTGTATTGTTAATAATTAGTCAATAAATGAACTGATTTAAATGTTTAAATGGTGTGCACAACATTGGTAAGACTGAAAATATAAATATTCGAAAATTTGCACACAACTTACATAAAGATGGTTATGGTGGAAAACTTCCCTCTAAATATTGTTTCTTGAAATGCTAATGTTTTGGAGAAATGAGTAATTACAACCAGTTAGGATCTCGCTAGTCTAAAACCAGATGCTTGAAACAACAGTGAAATCATAAAATGGTGTTTTTTTACTATTTTCTCAATGACCTAGCTTGAACTTAACCGTCTAGTCACTGCACCGTCCGAGTTTGCTGAAACGATGTTTAGTTTTCCAAGACTCTTGCAGTAAATTACTAGAACCGTGGTTCAAATTTTCAAAAGACACCAATTAAAAGGCTAATTATGTAGGCCCTATGTACAGTTTTCGTCTATTTTGTAAATATTGTCATTGAATAACATTATTACTTCCAATTCGAATGTAATAAATCCCTAGGGAGCAATAACTGCCTCTCGTTAACGGCTACCGGGAATTTTTCTGGCGACTATTGTTCATAAGGTTAAAATGACACAATAGTTTTTGAAGCCTTATCTGGCATCAAATACTCAGTGATTAATTGCTAAGTCATTAGTTTTTGATAGTGTCATCATGATGAAAGAAAATTAATTTTGTTTTGTTACAAAAATGAGTGTGTTGTTGGCGAAAGCTACAAAATGTCATCATCATTAGCGTTACCATCTTTACAAGTCATCTGTGAAGAGGAGTGAATTCAAAATTATTATCTAAACTAGTGCCATTGACTTGGCCAACTGGCTATGTATTTTAATTTTTATGTTTTGGGGTGTTTTTCTGTTCTTTTTTTGTTTTATCGCAATACACAAGCTTGTGAGTTTTTTCTTCTACCGCATGTTACGGTTTATCGCTTTTGGCGGCTGGGCGGTCCGGTGGCTAAAAGGTTAAACGGGTTTGTTTATTTCATGCACATTTTGGGGTCTCTAAATTGTGGATCCTTGTCATTGACAATAATAATGTTGTCTGTGCTATTTAGTTTTTTTCTTTCTTATAGGCCCTAATTTCTGGATAAAGTTTTCAAGATTATTGAAAGTAATTTAACGCAGTTAATTTTACACACATATATTTATTTGTACATTATAATATAGACATCTTTAGACATCTTATAGACTAAGTGTAAAACTTCCCATAGTATCTTGCCTACCAAAAAGGCCCAGGAATATACAAGGCAACTCTTTTTTGTACACAAATGTTACAAGGTCTATACTGTACATTGTAATGTACATTGATCGGTTTTACGAAGTATCAAGTTCCTCTAAGTTATTCTTGGTATCACAAGGATGATCAGACAGAAACCTCTTGAGATTCATTTGAGGACGTTGTTGTACGTCTGAGACACGCCACAGCCTGCCTCAGTCCCTTCTGGAACTGCCGATACTTAAACGTATAGATGATCGGATTGACACACATATTGAAGAAGGCCAGGCAGACAGAGACGTTATAGAGGGTCTCGTTGATGTGGGTTGTACCGCTCACATTGAAGTAGAAGTAACACACCTCATTCACTGCCCAACACACTGCAAACACCAAGCTCACTAGTATAAGGGTCTTGATGATGTTACGCCGGGTGCGCTCGTTGGTCTTTTCCATCAACTGCTCGTGGTTTGTTTTGTTTTTGGAGTTGCCAGAAGGAACATGGCAGATGAGTTCATCCCGCAAAGTCTTGTAAATCCGGGCGTAGGCAATAATCATAAAAGTCAACGGGAAGAGATAGGTGACAATAAGGATGATTATCGCGTAGACAATTTGAGCGCCTCGGCTTGAGAACTCATTCACCACACAACGACCATCCTGGACAATGTGCATTGCAGCGTAGTACGACTGGTAGGTGTAGCCCACGGCCCATGGGATAAAAGCCAGGAGGAGGGACTTTGGCCACTCTAGTAAAGAGCAACTCCTGTACTTGAATGGGTGGACGATGGCAAAATAGCGTTCACAGGTCAAACAGACCAGGTTGAGCGATGACGTGATGATGGTCGCCCAGAAGAGATACTTGGAGTTCCACACTGAGCAAAGGAATCTTGCGGCTGCTGGGGAGGAGGCAGTGAGGTCCGGCTCTGGTGTGAGGAAACACAAGATTAAAAGGATTGAGGTTGTCAAGTCAATGATGGACTGGTTGACGATTAAGATGTTCACGTTACCCTTGCGGGATTTCACCATGTGCGTCAAGACGTAGATCACTAAGCTGTTACCCATAATCCCCAGGCTGGCTATGACGCCATATGCGATCTTGAGGCCCAGCGAGAGGTTCGTCAAGTGCCACTCTCCCATTGGATCCTGGTCATCCATTGTCTCCTTTAATAGCTTGAAGTATACAGATCGATGCTGGCTTTTGGTACTGTTTCAGGAATGACAGACCTCTGTTTTGAAAACCAGCAATTCAAGTCACTTTCTGCTTGGTTCTTCACTCTGCTGGAGCTACCAGTGTTCTGTCTGCTTCAGGAAAGGCTTTTTATTGACACCTGTTCTCACAGTCTTGAAACACCACAGTATAGGAAACCTTGCCTGTAGCCCCAAGGACTGTTGAAATTGACACTGTTGTCCGTTACTGTTGACTTGGTCATTTGTCAGTTGCCTGTGCATCTGCAATGAGATAAAGTGTACTGCAAAGCAACCCGCGGGGCATTTCTGTCAGTGTCAGGTAGATGTATGCTTGTTACGTGCCTTTTGGTGCACTCATTTGACACAATTCAACTTTACTTCCTGCTTCGATATAAAATAAACTTACAGATTGTTTAAACACAGAAATGACTGATGATGTGAAATCCCACTTTGGCTTCAGGAAATAGTTTTGTTTTTATGATCAGATTAATATAGATCTTATAAGAGTTCCTGGTGGTATTTCTGTACAGCTAGATCAAAGTCCAATGGAGTGAAGTATTTCGAAGGAAAGCAGAGCTGTCAAGTCTTCCTGATTCTGCAGAAAGTTCCCTAAAAAACAACAATTTTTTCCATTTTCTGAAAGTTGACATTTTAACTGATTATGGAAACTTTTTTCTCTAATAGACCATGTAAGTCTCAAGCTTTTTCAAAAATTTTGGGGACCGCTTTGGAAACTGAGATTATGTTGATTGACAAATCACTGTGGTCTAGTGGTTACACTGCAGGACTTGCAACCACAAGGTTTCAGGTTCGAATCCTAACAAGCTAACCTCTGATTTCACAATTGCTAAAATAAGTATTGTTGTCTAGTTACTGAATCACAATTTATTGATTTGTTCAATTTATAATCGCAGACATTATACCAATGTTTGTATGTAGGGAAATTGGCTGTTGCCAGCTTGGTGTTCATATCCCCTTGACGGGAGTATCATCTAAAAAACACAAAACAAAAACCACTTCATATTCATTTTGTTACTGTACATTTGACATCATAATCAACAATAAAACACAGTTCTAGGGAAACATTCTTTGCAAGCGGTTCCTTTTAGAGGGATTTCAATTCAACCCACCACCAACCACATATCTACCACCACCATAAAAGGAACTTACAATCGTTAACAATGCTGCCCAGTGTTTGTTGCCAGGTATGACTCACTCTCACCACCCTTCTAGTAGTTTCTTTGAAAACGTTCTGTTTAGACAGCTTACACAGTGTCTTTCTTTCTTCACTTCTCACCTTTGGTCAGCATTACATGTACATGTATAGGCACTGAACACGTTTTGTAATTGTCAAAGACCAGTAGTCTCACTTGGTGTATCCAAACATATATGCATAAAATAACAAGCCTGTGAAAATTTGGGCTCAATTGGTCATTGAAGTTGCAAGAAAATGATGAAAGAAAAAACACCCTTGTTGTACAAATTAGTGTGCTTTCAGATAGGAATAAAAGGCTTCTGGCCAGAAGTCTTTTATCATTTTAGTGAGAAATTACCTCTTTCTCAAAAACTATGTTACTTCAGAGGGAGTGGTTTCTCACAATGTTTTATACTATCAACAGCTCTCCGTTGCTGGTTACCAAGTAAGTTTTTATGCTAAAATATATTTTGAGTAATTACCAAACGTGTTCATGCCTTTAAGTATCATTAAGCAGTCACCTTTTTCTGATAAAATTAGAATGTGAACGGTTTTTTTTTTTGGGGGGGGGGCTCAGTTCCCTGACTGCAATTACAATTCTCAGTTGAGTATTTCAAACCAAAAATTGGACCAGACTTTTTGGAACTTCCAGCCTCACTAAATTTACACTATATTGAATTGGTAAAACACAAAATGGGTTCACTAACGCTAAGTCATCAGTGTGCCATGAGCACAGTTCATGGTCAATACTACTGATCATTTCAGAGAACGGAAGGAAATGCACGTCTTTCCTCTGCCAAGTTACTGATTGTCTAAATATTGACTCTGTAGAGGAACATTCCAGAACTTTGGAAGTACAACTGTACATATATTTAGAATTACAGTTGTCGGAGAAAAACTGTAGAACTAGAAGAATGATCGAATTACGCATTGCGGTTTGGTACAATGGGGCGTTAATCCAGAGATTCAATTGCTCTGGGAAGTGTTAGGTACAATGGGGCGTTAATCCAGAGTCATTTGTTCTGGGAATGTTAGGTACAATGGGGCGTATCCAGAGAGTCATTTGCTCTGGGAAGTGTTGGGTACAATGGGGCGTATCCAGAGAGTCATTTTCTCTGGGAATGTTATGTGGCCACTGAAGTAGTTTTATGATAGTTTATGGTTTATTTATTTAAAAACGTTCACAAGTTTGCAGTCCAACGACCGATGCCGAGTTGCATTTTAAATCAATTATTTATCACAAAAGGTGAAGGGTGGGCGACAAAGTTCAACGGTAAATGTTATTACTACTTTAACAATACAAAGTGATGAAACAACCTTAAGAAATGTAAGAAATAAAAGAGAGAGAGAGATAGGGGGCCTACAAAATGCGAAGAACGGTTAGTGGCCTGATGTTTCGACCCTAGCAGAGACTTTCTTTAAGAGATGTCAGAAAAGATAGAGGTATAGGAAGGGGGCTGCATTTGAAACGCTCTGTATGGCACTTTAAGGATCCATTGGTGTGTGTCATGAACGCACAGTGTAAACAGAGATGACGTCATTATCCTGACTCCTAATACACGGTGTGTCGTCACAAAATTTGTCAACCAATCAAAAACGCCTCATGTCTGAGGGCGCCCTCAGCGGCGAAATATACATTATTTTCGGAAAATCAACAAAACTACTTTTTTTTTTCAAATCGCATTTTAAAAAAAAATGTAAACCACAAATAATGGAAAAACTCATGAAACAATATGTATATGCCCTAAGGAAGTGCAGAGTAGTGTATTGACTCTGGAAATATCCGTTTTATTTACTCTTTAACTTCATGGTTGAGGTATACCCCAAGGCAGGAAGCCATCAAATAAGGAGGCGTTGTATTGTTTTTTGCTTTGGGGCGTGTACCTCCCTCTGCACTCCTATAGTTCTGCCACGGTATGAATACAGATGCAGGCAGGATGATGTTTTATGGATGCAATGTAGGCATGCCCCCGGTCATTGCCTTTGTGCCCCTTGAAATGTTAGCCTTGCAATTTAAGTTTCCATCATGAAGAGGCCCTTTAATAAGGAAAAAACTGCCTAACAAGGACAAAGTGACAGGACTGCAGATGGAACTCTACATAATTGTTGGCCCTCAGGTCTCAGTCTTTGTGGTGACACCAGGCATGTGGTATTAGACTGTAGGAGCAAGCTTTAAAATTTCACTCAAGTTGTAATGTACATGTAGGTCATAGTTTTAAGTAGGGATAACGGGTGCTTGTGGGGGTCGGGGGTCGAGATAGCCCATTCATCACAGATGGTCACTTTGGGAGCTGAGATATAAAGATTTAAGCTTAGCTTTATTGAATCCATTCAATGGAATAAAATAAAACTATAACACTCCCAGCCCCCCCCCCCCCCCCCACACACGCACAAATCCACATCATTTTAAGTACATGTGTAATATTAAGCCACTAAACTATACAAACAAACCATGGCAATAGTAACTAAAATTACAAATTGCAAAAAAAAAAAAACAAACCACCTTTAAAAAATCTGTCCAGGCTGTCTCCACTAAGTTTATCATCAATGGAATAAAACTTTAAAAAATTGAAACTTTGAAAAACAGTTTCTTTTGTGGTCATGAGTGAGACCTCTCACAAGTTGCATGGTGTGTAGATGGTGTGATCTCATATCAGCCACCATTTGACCACCTTTCTTTTTTATTCATTTTACAGTTTTAAAAACACTAATAGGTTGGATATGCACAGGCTAAATTGGTCACTTGTCTGGCATTCAGGTTGGCTCAGTGGTTTCTGTCTTTTAATTCTTTGACCCTGGTTCGAATCCAGGACCAGAGCCCTGTATTTGGATTAGGTTTTAGTCCCTACCTGAGTTTAGGGTGTTTTTCTATTCAGAGTTTTCCTCTCATTTCTACAACTAACATATGTCTTCATCATCATCTCTACACAGGTACCCTCAGTCCTACAGGTCACAGTGCTAGTTCCCTATTTGGGGTTTTCCTCCCACATCTAAAACTGACATGTCTTCATCATCATCTCTACACAGGTACCCTCAGTCCTACAGGTCACAGTGCTAGTTCCCTATTTGGGGTTTTCCTCCCACATCTGAAACTGACATTTCTTCATCATCATCTCTACACAGGTACCCTCAGTCCTACAGGTCACAGTGCTAGTTCCCTATTTGGGGTTTTCCTCCCACATCTGAAACTGACATTTCTTCATCATCATCTCTACACAGGTACCCTCAGTCCTACAGGTCACAGTGCTAGTTCCCTATTTGGGGTTTTCCTCCCACTTCTGAAACTGACATTTCTTCATCATCATCTCTACACAGGTACCCTCAGTCCTACAGGTCACAGTGCTAGTTCCCTATTTGGGGTTTTCCTCCCACATCTGAAACTGACATTTCTTCATCATCATCTCTACACAGGTACCCTCAGTCCTACAGGTCACAGTGCTAGTTCCCTATTTGGGGTTTTCCTCCCACTAAATTTCTAAAACTGACATTTCTTCATCATCTCCTCTACACAGGTACCCTCAGTCCTACAGGTCACAGTGCTAGTTCCCTATTTGGGGTTTTCCTCCCACATCTAAAACTGAGCATTTCTTCATCATCTCCTCTACACAGGTACCCTCAGTCCTACAGGTCACAGTGCTAGTTCCCTATTTGGGGTTTTCCTCCCACATCTAAAACTGAGCATTTCTTCATCATCTCCTCTACACAGGTACCTTCAGTCCTACAGGTCACAGTGCTAGTTCCCTATTTGGGGTTTTCCTCCCATTTCTAAAACTGAGCATTTCTTCATCATCTTCTCTACACAGGTACCCTCAGTCCTACAGGTCACAGTGCTAGTTCCCTATTTGGGGTTTTCCTCCCATTTCTAAAACTGAGCATTTCTTCATCATCTTCTCTACACAGGTACCCTCAGTCCTACAGGTCACAGTGCTAGTTCCCTATTTGGGGTTTTCCTCCCATTTCTAAAACTGACGTTTCTTCATCATCTTCTCTACACAGGTACCCTCAGTCCTACAGGTCACAGTGCTAGTTCCCTATTTGGGGTTTTCCTCCCATTTCTAAAACTGACGTTTCTTCATCATCTTCTCTACACAGGTACCCTCAGTCCTACAGGTCACAGTGCTAGTTCCCTATTTGGGGTTTTCCTCCCATTTCTAAAACTGACGTTTCTTCATCATCTTCTCTACACAGGTACCCTCAGTCCTACAGGTCACAGTGCTAGTTCCCTATTTGGGGTTTTCCTCCCACATCTGAAACTGACATTTCTTCATCATCTTCTCTACACAGGTACCCTCAGTCCTACAGGTCACAGTGCTAGTTCCCTATTTGGGGTTTTCCTCCCACATCTGAAACTGAGCATTTCTTCATCATCTTCTCTACACAGGTACCCTCAGTCCTACAGGTCACAGTGCTAGTTCCCTATTTGGGGTTTTCCTCCCACATCTGAAACTGAGCATTTCTTCATCATCTTCTCTACACAGGTACCCTCAGTCCTACAGGTCACAGTGCTAGTTCCCTATTTGGGGTTTTCCTCCCACATCTGAAACTGAGCATTTCTTCATCATCTTCTCTACACAGGTACCCTCAGTCCTACAGGTCACAGTGCTAGTTCCCTATTTGGGGTTTTCCTCCCACATCTGAAACTGAGCATTTCTTCATCATCTTCTCTACACAAATCCTATTTGGATTTTTCCTCCAACCATGTCACCAATTAGAACTGATATTTCTTCATTGTCTGCTGTACACAGGTATCTTCATTGTCTGCTGTACACAGGTATCTTCATTGTCTGCTGTACACAGGTATCTTCATTGTCTGCTGTACACAGGTATCTTCATTGTCTGCTGTACACAGGTATCTTCATTGTCTGCTGTACACAGGTATCTTCATTGTCTGCTGTACACAGGTATCTTCATTGTCTGCTGTACACAGGTATCTTCATTGTCTGCTGTACACAGGTATCTTCATTGTCTGCTGTACACAGGTATCTTCATTGTCTGCTGTACACAGGTATCTTCATTGTCTGCTGTACACAGGTATCTTCATTGTCTGCTGTACACAGGTATCTTCATTGTAATAATAATAATAATATAGAACATTTATAACGCGCACAAATCCGCAAAAAACGCTCATGGCGCAAACAGAGCAACATGGTCATAAAAACAAAAGCAACGTACACAAGTACATAATAGTAACAGGATGCAATCATGATTTACAAATGGAAAAACTGAAATAAGCATTTACATATGATCCCGACCATAAGTGCTTTGCATGAGATGTGTTTTTAACCTGTTTTTGAATGTCTCAAGTGATGGAGAAGTACGAATATTGTAGGGAATTGCGTTCCATAACCGGGGAGCTGCGACAGAGAAAGCTCTGTCGCCCCAGGACCTAGATGATTTAGGCACAACCAAGAGTAATTTAGCAGCTGATCGCAAACCAGACCGGGGTGGATTATATAATTCAAGTAGATCAGAGATGTATGGTGGTGCTTGATCATTGACAGCACGGTAAGTGAGAAGCAACAGCTTAAACTGGATCCTAAGATGAACGGGTAGCCAGTGTAACTCACAAAGGACAGGAGTTATGTGCATGGACAGTTTGGTGCACGTGACAAGACGAGCAGCCATGTTTTGTCTCAACTGAAGACGATGAACCTGTGATTTTGAAAGTCCGAAAAGAAGGGAATTTCCTATGTCTAGACGAGAAGTGACATAGGCGTGTACTAATTGTTCAGCAGATTGTGGAGTGAGATATTTACGAATTCTACCCAAGTTTCTGATCTGGTAAGAAGATGATTTTACAATTGAAGAGATATGTGAGTCCAGAGTCATGGTGTTATCCATGACGACACCAAGATTGCGCACAGATTGAACAGAAGCAATGGTTGAGTTCCCAATTGTAATATGTGAGGTAGTGATCTTATTGAGTTTCTGTTTAGAGCCAATGAGGATGAACTCAGTCTTGTTATCATTAAGTTTGAGGTAATTATTTTTCATCCACTGACGGATTTCTTCAACACATGCTTCAATACGTTTAATACAATAATTGGCGTCTTGTTGTGTTGCATCAAATGACAAATAGATCTGTGTGTCATCTGCGTAAAGGTGGTATTGAAGTTTATGCTTCTGAATGATGAAACGAACTGGTGATGTGTAAATGACAAACCATTGCGGTCCTAGCACTGACCCTTGAGGTACAGAGTAGTCAAGTGCAACAGCCTCTGAAGAAGATTGACCAACACGCACACATTGTGGTCGGTTTTGTAAGTAGGATTTACACCATCTCAGGGCCGCACCTGTAATACCGATGTTATTCTCAAGCCTGTGTAACAAGATGTTATGGTCCACAGTATCAAATGCAGCACTGAGATCGAGTAAAATTAGCGCAGTTATTTTGCCACTATCCATTGCACGTAATATGTCATTGTGAACACGCAACAGGGCTGTCTCACAGCTATGATTAGCCCTGTATGCTGATTGAAAATGATCTTGCAAATCATATTTGGTGATGACAGACCACAACCGAGGTGAAACAATGCGCTCAATCATCTTCCCAAGAAACTTCAAGTTTGCGACTGGTCTAAAGTTCTTAAGATCCTCTTTGTCAAGACTAGGCTTTTTTAAGAGGGGCCTAATGTACGCCAGCTTAAGATCACTTGGAAAGATACCTGAAACAAGAGACTTATTAATGATACTTGTTATGAATGGAACGATATCATGAGCACATTCTTTTATCAACCATGTCGGCAAGGGATCTAATTCACACGACTTAGTTGGTGCATTCATAAGGATTTTCATAACTTCTTCATTTGTGGTTGGCTCAAAATCAGATATATAAGCAACACAAGTATTTTGGTTGTCGCACTTCTGTAACTCATAATGATCATCAAATTCACTACGTATTTTACAAATTTTACCAACAAAGTAATCAGAAAATCTGTCAGCAAGGTCTTGGTCAGAAGTACAGTTTGGGAGAACTGGCTCTTTTCTTTTATGCATTAGATTGTCGACAACACGAAAAAGGCTCTTTTGATCGCGAGCACATTCTGCAATTGACGCAGAATAATAGCTAGTTTTGGCCTCCTCCATCATACTTTTGACCAATTGCCGCTGTTTACAATATTGTTGACGGTCAACTTCAAGTTTTGACCTACGCCACATATGTTCAAGTGCCCTTCTTTGACATTTAGCCGCTCGAATTTTGTCATTAAACCATGGTGTATTTGGTCTAATGATAACACGACGTGTTTTGGCAGGGGCGTGTTTGTCAAGAAGGTCACTTAAAAGAAGTTCATACAATTTTACACATGTGTCCACATTTTCATGTGTGAAGCCAATCAATGAAAGAGACTGAATGATATCTTGACCAAAAATACTAAAGTCAATAGCTTTGAAATGACGTGTTGTGAGAGTCTTCCATTCTAGGGGTGGCTTTTGTAGCTCAAGATTACAGGAAACAGCAGAATGGTCTGCTGTACACAGGTATCTTCAGGCCTACGGGTCACAGTGCTATAGTAGCTTTTAATGGTCCCGTGGTTTCATTACCAGGGCGATATAATAAGAATGTAATTTTTATTATATTTGCCCTGGTAATGAAACAATGGACCCTTAAAAGCTACTAGCACTGTGACTTAGAGGCCTGTAGGAAAAGCCCAAATAGGGGACCAGCACTGTGACTCGTAGGCCTGAAGGTACCTGTGTAGAGAAGACGATAAAGAAATGTCAGGCAGTGGTGGGGTCGCACCTCGGTGGCCTGGGAGAGTGAACAAAGCCACAGTGGTGAAAGGTTCATATTCAGGATACGACTGGTGTGAT
The DNA here is from genome assembly GCA_037783415.1 of Leptasterias polaris. Classification (NCBI taxonomy): domain Eukaryota; kingdom Metazoa; phylum Echinodermata; class Asteroidea; order Forcipulatida; family Asteriidae; genus Leptasterias; species Leptasterias polaris. The sequence goes on from JAZGTN010000232.1 coordinate 344,133, forward strand.
CGAGGCTAACGCCCCACTGGTGCACACCCCAGTCACGCCTGACTGGTTTATCATTATGCAACACCTCATTCACAATTTTACGAGTAGAGTATGTTTGATTTCCTTCTAGTGATTCTCCATGTCTCATCTTTTCTTCCTTTCTATCAGATTGAAAGACGGACTGCCGCCCTCTCTGCTGATTGGAAAGTATCGCCGTCCAGAGAAGTTGTCTCCGTTAACATTGGATACCATTCTGCCAGAGTGCCAGATAAAGGTGAGTCGAGACAGGATCCTAGAAGCTCGTACCTTGTCATCAGTTGTCCTGATTTTAGGATTTCCTGTTCTCAAACAGACCGCATTAAAGAGTATGAAATTGGCATCAAATGATGAAACTTACATAAGTCCTTTTTGGATTGTGTCCAAGTTTTACCCATTTGTGGCAATGTAAGGAGTTAATAAATTAGAAATGTATAGCACCCTGCACCCTAAGCTTCAAGGGTTTTGAATGTTGAGTAAGAGTAGACCACCATCCGTCGTGTTCAAGGTGTTTCATTTTTTTACAAAATCATATTTTCCTGCGGCTTAATGACCTTAAGCAACTCTATGGAATTAGGCCCCATTGAGCCAGGTTTATACCTTGAATGTCATGGTTTTGAAGAATAGTGAAAAAAACTAGAAAAGAACAATCCAGAGTGATTTTGATGTGTCTGCTTGGAAGCTTGTTACACACCATTTTCCACGGCAGCTTTACTTCATGTCACGGTATTATTCGGAAATGAAAACCTCATTGTCATTTCCTGAAAAGATAAACAACAAGAAGCTGGAGAGGAGAGCCTCTAGACAGGAACTTTGTTTCTTTTAGGCAATCCTTCGGGCTTCAGCTGTTTCTCTTTCCTTCCTTTGTATTTTAATTGCTCTTGTTGTATCTTTTAGTGTTTTTACCAATGTGCATTATTGTACTTTTTATCTGCCCGAGATATAAAATAAAAACAAAATATAATTATAAACACTACTCCGAGCTGATGAATGCATTTCCTTGTTTTGATTTTTCTTGACCGAGATATAAAATAAAAACGAAATATAATTATAAACACTACTCCGAGCTGATGAATGCATTTCCTTGTTTTGATTTTTCTTGACTAATGGTCTGTTAGCTGAATTGCAAAAGTGAAGTGTTTTTCACCTGTCAACACCTTAGACACTGGCATGATTTATTCTCAATGTTATTTCCCTTTTGCTTCTACACAAACTATGAACTCTCCATACAAGGTACTGCAATCTGGACTGTCAATCCAGAGTGATTTTGGTGTCTGCTTGGAAGCTTGTTACACACCATTTTCTTCCGGCAGCGTTACTTCATATCACGGTATTATTCGGAAATGAAAACCTCATTGTCATTTCCTGAAAAGATAAACAACAAGAAGTTTCCACAGAACTTATAAAAAGCCTTTTCATTGGCCTCAATCATCCGGGATATGCAGCACTGGAAATGAATAAATAAACAAATCAATTACTGTAGCTCAAGGTACTGTCCCTTTGGATTTTTCCTGAGCAATTTCCTGACCAAGCATGTGCCAGTATTCACGCACAGGGTAAATACGCATTCGTGTAGTAGACTGTCTCTTGTGCAACCATCACACACGGGGTCAGTACGCATGCACAGTAGACTGTCTCTTGTGCAACCATCATGCACAGGGTCAATACGCATGCACAGTAGACTGTCTCTTGTGCAACCATCATGCACAGGGTCAATACGCATGCGTAGTAGACTGTCTCTTGTGCAACCATCATGCACAGGGTCAATACGCATGCGTAGTAGACTGTCTCTTGTGCAACCATCATGCACAGGGTCAGTACGCATGCGTAGTAGACTGTCCCTTGTGCAACCATCATGCACAGGGTCAGTACGCATGCATAGTAGACTGTCTCTTGTGCAACCATCATGCACAGGGTCAATACGCATGCGTAGTAGACTGTCTCTTGTGCAACCATCATGCACATGGTCAGTACGCATGCACAGTAGACTGTCTCTTGTGCAACCATCACACACGGGGTCAGTACGCATGCACAGTAGACTGTCTCTTGTGCAACCATCATGCACAAGGTCAGTACGCATGCGTAGTAGACTTTCTCTTGTGCAACCATCATGCACAGGGTCAGTACGCATGCGTAGTAGACTGTCCCTTGTGCAACCATCATGCACAGGGTCAGTACGCATGCACAGTAGACTGTCTCTTGTGCAACCATCATGCACAGGGTCAATGCGTAGTAGACTGTCCCTTGTGCAACCATCATGCACAGGGTCAGTACGCATGCACAGTAGACTGTCTCTTGTGCAACCATCATGCACAGGGTCAATACGCATGCGTAGTAGACTGTCTCTTGTGCACCCATCATGCACAGGGTCAGTACGTATGCACAGTAGACTGTCTCTTGTGCAACCATCATGCACAGGGTCAGTACGCATGCACAGTAGACTGTCTCTTGTGCAACCATCATGCACAGGGTCAGTACGCATGCACAGTAGACTGTCTCTTGTGCAACCATCATGCACAGGGTCAGTACGCATGCATAGTAGACTGTCCCTTGTGCAACCATCATGCACAGGGTCAGTACGCATGCACAGCAGACTGTCCCTTGTGCAACCATCATGCACAGGGTCAATATGCATGCGTAGTAGACTGTCTCTTGTGCCATAGTCACGCACAGGGTAAATACGCATGTATAGTAGACTGTCATATGTGCAACAGTCACGCACAGGGTAAATACGCATGTATAGTAGACTGTCACATGTGCAACTGTCAGTTTATTGTATTACTCCCTTTTCTAAAGAATTCTTCTGCTGTGTCCAAGAACAAAATTGTCTGTTGTTTCACTGTGTGAAATACCCCACAAGGGCCTATGTGTAAGTCCACATTGCTACATACACATGGCACACGTAAAGTCCCAAGCTCAATGATGCGGAATTAGGGAGAAGTATGAGGTATAGTAGAACATGATTTACTTCGGGTGGACAGTCAATAATTTACTTCCCGTACCTTGTGGAGCTGATGTTGACTGTCCAGCCTCAAACCATGTTGTATTTGTTTACTGTCGAAAATGTTTCAATCTGTGCATATAAATGCGTATTGTAATTTTTTACATATAATATTTCTGTACTTATTTTCAATTAACTGTTGTTCTCATTAAGACCAGCTGGAGTTGAGAACCTCTTGACTGAAACTTTGTTTCTTTTAGGCAATCCTTCTTGCTCCAGCTGTTTCTCTTTCCTTCCTCTGTATTTTAATTGCTTCTTGCTGTATCTTTTAGTGTTTTTACCAATGTGCATTATTGTACTTTTTATCTGCCCGAGATATAAAATAAAAACGAAATATAATTATAAACACTACTCCGAGCTGATGAATGCATTTCCTTGTTTTGATTTTTCTTGACTAATGGTCTGTTAGCTGAATTGCAAAAGTGAAGTGTTTTTCACCTGTCAACACCTTAGACACTGGCATGATTTATTCTCAATGTTATTTCCCTTTTGCTTCTACACAAACTATGAACTCTCCATACACGGTGCTGCAATCTGGACTGTCAATCATTGAACCATGATTTGACAAATACAAAGTGTTGTTTTCATTAGGACCTCTTGTTTTTCGCTGAGGTAATCCTTTTTGTTTTCATACTTGGTTTTGCAGGAAGCGAAAGGGCTGAGCACTCTTTGGACCAACTACGGAAAGTTTCTGCCAAGTGTGAAGTGAAACAACATTGAAACTGTAGAATGGTCAGTAAACCGTCCATCACACCACAAAAGAAAAGCGGGAGTTGTTATTGTTATTTTATAATTCTGGTAAAGAAACCAAGGATTCCTCATAAGTGAACTTAATCAGTCATGACTGTAGCTCACAAGCCTGAGGAAACCTGTAAACAAGGGTGCCTGCTATGTGAACAAGGAACACAGAGGTTTATAATCCCTGCTCTTCCATGATAAGTGTTCTGGGTTCTTTTTAAAGGCACTACTGACCCAAGTACATGGGATACTACATGTACGACTCAATGTCCCATCCAAAGGACAAAGCAATTATGGTAAATTACTTTACTCAAGGACACAAGTGTCATAACCGAGACTCATACCCACACTCTTCTGATCAGAAACACCAGAGCTTGAGTCCGGTGCTCTTAGCTGCTAGGCCAGGACTGATTATTGAAATCAATTCATATTTGTCAACAATCCGCAAGGGAAACTGACTTTTGGGTGTGCTAAGAAAACTTGACTAGAGCAGGATTTAAGTCTGGGACCTCCAAGTTTGGGTGCTCCACCAACTGAGCAATCTAGCCTGATGTCGGCAGCTTCCCTATTTTGTCAATACATACAATCATGTATTATAATAATAGTCTTAATGGCACACGTATCTACAAATAAGGTACTCAGAACAATGTTGAGGCAGGTTTTTTAATTGACCTTATGCATTGACGTCACCAAGCCGCCATCTTAGAGGTAAACTGATGATGAAACAATGGAAACGCGCTGATTTGTACGCGCGGCGCACAAGACTGGCCAATGAGCATCTTCCTTTTGACCTCTAGGTGAGGGCGCCCTACTCAAATGACGTCATATGCATAAGGTCTATTGTTTGAATTTTGAGACCCATTTATGTAGCACCTTACAATGGTTTACAAGTTGCTGCGGTGCATTCAGCATCTACTGCCAGAAACACTGGGGTAAACCACTTCTCTTAGTGATAAGTGTAACTGGGTTCTTTTATGTGCATTACACAACACACAGGACCTACGGCTTTACGCCCCATCCGAAGGACAAAGCCAAAATAGTCGAGTGCTTGCTTTATGGTCACAAGTGTCAAGACCGGGACTCGAACCCAAACTCTGTTGATCAGAAACACCAGAGCTCGAGTCTGGTGCTCCCAACCCGCCACAAGCATTTACACACAGGTAGACAATTCTGAGGAGCAATATTGAGTTTTCTGAGAACAGCAATTGTAAAGTATATGCAGTTTGCGGTAACACCATGTGTATACAGTATATCTACTTTGCTGTGTAGATTTGTTCTTTGAGAACTTTCGGAGTAGCTTTTAGAATTCCTGAGACTACCTAGTTCCGAAAAGAACCCGTGCCCTCACGCCCTTTTTGAAACACTCCTCCCCCCCTCCCCAAATAAAGTTGTGAAAATGCACAGATAAATGGTTTGATACATCCAAAGGGCCCCCACCCCTATATTATGTATGTACCCTCACCCCCCCCCCCCCCCCCCCCCCCACCCCCCCGCCTAAATGAAAATGTCTACTTTATGCCACTGTAAGTGGACAATAGTGTTGTTTATAAGTCTGGGCGACTAGTGAAATTTATTACTCGACTAGTCGCACCTCAAATAGTCGCGACAACGACACTAGTCGCGACTAATTTTCCCACTAATAACTCCCATGATGCATTGCGGTTTATTGTTTGCCGCATGTGCAATATAGTAAAGTTCACGGTGAAAGGATTGAGGGATTGTATCACTGATGTCTTAATTGTGTTTCGTAAGTAAATTATGTTGTCATGAATACCGGTAGTCGAAAGTGACACAATTCGTTCACCAAGCAAGTAGTTGCGACTATTTTTGTAGTAGTCGTGGCGGCGTGATTAATCGAGTAGTTGAAAAACGGTAGCCGCGACTCGACTAATCAATCAGTAGTCGCGACTTCGGCACTAGTCGCCCAGGCTTAGTTGTTTAGTTATTGAAATGAGAGCTTTAAATTTATCATGATTTCAAACTATTTATATACTTTTTATTTATTAACTTACAAAAGCTGTTCCATCCATGTAACAAAAAACAAAATAATCTCCTTGGCCCAATTTTGTTGAGCTGCTTCAGCAGAAAAATATTGCTGAACCGCTTCCTGTGAGGGAAAAAAAAAAAAAAAGCAGAGTACCAGTCACAGATAGAACGTTTGAAATGGTATTTTGGTAGGTAGCCCTATATTCTACTCAGCATAATTTTGTTGTGCTCAGCTACATTTGTGCTTAAAGGCACAGTACACGTTTGGTAATGACTCTGAAAATTAAGGGCAATAATAACTTACTTGGTAAGAAGTACAGCAGCTTTGGGTAGTATAATGAATTTTGAGAAACTTTTATTTTCGAAGTACTACGGTTATGGAAAAATATATCACTTTTAATTCCTCAAAATTTGAATCTGAGAAGCGTTTCTGTCAGAAACGCTTCTCAGACTGTGTATTCCTATGGGGAATATTCTTCCTGCGTGGAAATATTCGCTCCGGTTTTTCAGTGATATCTCAAAAACGCGACCACCTTTTGAAATGAAATTTTCACAGGTTAGTTTTATTGTATATAGTATACCTACATTTATATAGGATTAACACAATCAGTAGGCTCCAATTACCAATTTTTTAACAATGACCATTAAACCAATTATTAAATGCTTGTAAATTTACTACTTTAAAAGTTTGAATCATTCTTATTTTATTGTTTGAAGAACACAAATGTACTGAGTTTCTCTTAATGTACTCAAGTATTAAAGGCACTGAACACGTTTTGTAATTGTCAAAGACCAGTATTCTCACTTGTGTATCCCAACATATGCATAAAATAACAAGCCTGTGAAAATTTGGGCTCAATTGGTCATTGAAGTTGCAAGAAAATAATGAAAGAAAAAACACCCTTGTTGTACAAATTAGTGTGCTTTCAGATAGGAATAAAAGACTTCATGCATGAAGTATTTTATTATTTTAGTGAGAAATTACCTCTTTCTCAAAAACTACGTTATTTCAGAGGGAGTCGTTTCCTACAATGTTTTATACTATCAACAGCTCTCCGTTGCTCGTTACCAAGTAAGTTTTTAAGCTAATATTTGTTTTGAGTAATTACCAAACGTGTTCAATCTCCGGAAACCCATGACAAAACTAGAACGGAAAACAATCTATAGGAACAGTCTATAGAAAAAGGTTGAGTGCGGGGGAGGGGGGGGGGGATGAAAGAACAAAAAGAATGTTTGAAAAACTGCTCCGTCTAAATTGTGCCCATCACAATGATATTATTACAACATTAGCAAAAAATGCACAAGTACCTTGTGGAACATTCTTTTTGTTCTTTCATCCCCCCCCCCTCCCCCGCACTCAACCTTTTTCTATAGACTGTTCCTATAGATTGTTTTCCGTTCTAGTTTTGTCATGGGTTTCCGGATAAGGGTAGCGAAAATGAGACCACATGCAAACGGGGACCGCCTGTTATCCCTTTTTTTGTTTGTACTCCATTTTCTGCAGCAGCTCCAATTGGTTTTGTACACATTTTCCAACTTTGAATTTCACCCCACCGGTACCCCATTGTAGATTTTGTTATTGGTGTCCTGTTTGAGTGCTCATACCCACCCTCACCCCTACTATACACAGACCCCTGACTGAACGCCCCCACCCCACCCCCGTATCTTAAGCACAATAAGATTATTTACTAAATTATTATTATTGGTTTACCAAAAACATTCAAACATCGTAGCCAGAGGCTGGATTGTAAACATTACAAGAATTACGTTCGATTTAAAGGGAGGGTATAATTTTTGTAATTACTGCAACAACAAAAAATGACCATAAAAACATACTTTGTAAAAGAGCTCTGGAGAGCTGTTGATATTATAAAACATTATTAGAAACAACGCCCTTGATGCAGTTTTTGAGAAAGAGGTTTCACCAACAAAGTTTGAATCTAAGAAAAGCTTCTGACATGCTCGGGCATCTAAAAGCACACAATTCTATGCAACAAGGGTTTTTTTCTTTCATTATTTTCTTGTAACTTCGACGACCAATTGAGCCCAAATGTTATTTTATGCTATGTTGGGATAGACCAAGTGAGAATACTGGTCTTTTACATTTGGCAAAAGTATAAACTGCCTTTAAAGAAACCCAGTGGATTAAAGATTTTTTTTTTTAATAAGGCACAAATAGAAGAACAACAAAAACGACAACAAGCCTTTACAAGCAGTCCTCTGACTACAACAGTTATTCAAAATTGCAATGATGAGTAGCAAGATCAGATTGAAATAAAAAATATTTACGTATTAACCCCTCAAAAAATATACAAACGAACGAAAAACACATGTTCACTCTCCAACTTTTGAACCAGTCATCTCCTACTGTGAATAAACACATTTATTGGTATACCGGAAACAATCCCCTTGGTTTCGAATACACCATCCTAGTTCCAGTTTCCGTCAACTGCTTGTCACTCTGGTTTAGAAACCGGAACCCTCTCCAGGAACTAGACAACACCCTGTGAACCGAAACCTCGAGCCAAACACAAGATTATAATAACACGCTCTGCCAATGTTCGCGCTTTAATACCGTAAGCGAAAAATCAATGCTTAAGCTGAACAAAACTTTACTAAGCATTATGCGTATTTTGAGGTAGTTAGCAAGTAATGTTTGTTTTGTGTACGTATTTCATGTTTCTTTTTGGTAAGCGTGCCTTCGATTAATGCAGATAACCTGGTAAGCATAATGACACTTGTAAGCACCAAATTATGCGGTAAGCACTGATCTGAGATTGGGCCCATAGAACGGAAGCAGTGGGTGGTAACAATGTACATAGTTTTACCAGAGCACCACTGGGCTGGCAATATAGGTAGATGGTCGACAGGACTTGTGCCATTTTATTTTGAGTACTTGGAGTTGATTAGTTGATTGTCATTTTTGTCGTGAATATTGAATTGAGTTATCAACGAGTGGTCTGATTGCTAGGAGCAAGAATACTGTACCTGAACTTTATTTTCCTTGATTGACCGTTTCTAGGAGTTTGTTTTGACTGTGAAGTCAGTCACCATTGAAGCAATGGGTATGTTGAGGTTTTTATTAGTAATGCTGTGTTTGATGGCTTGCCATGCCGTCCCAATGATCGAGATCCCCCCACGGACATCCACCGTGCGCGTGCGAGGATCGATAACCCTCACGTGCAAGGTTATGAACAAGGGCATGTACTCAGTGTCGTGGCTCAAGAACGCCAAAGTCATCAGCAACGACGAGGCGATCGTCGCATCAGCCGTGGATTCTTCTCGCTACTCCATTGTTGGAGAGCCATCGCAGGGGAACTACAGCTTAAAGATAACGAACATCCTCACTTCAGACCATGACATGTTCAAGTGCCAGCTCCGTGCTTCCGCCGGGTCCAGTTCCCCTGCCGTGGAATCCCTCCCGGTAGAACTGGTTGTCCAGTACCCACCAGCCGAGGACTACCCAACCTGCTTCCCACAGTTTAACGAAATTCGTCGATTGTCCGTTGGCACGGAGCTCAAGTTCGGATGTACAACGGAGCTTGGGGAGCCGGCCGCGCGGCTCCGGTGGACACTGAACGGAACGGAGCTGGAATCTGACGTGGACATCTCAACTACAGGTTTCATCGGCATGGAGTTCCGTCGAAACATCACTGTGGCAGATCATAATAAAAGGTTCTTATGCACCCTTAACCACGATCTTCTGAATGGACCGAGAACATGTGAGGTTGGACCTCTTGATGTTCTTTTCCCGCCGATGGAAACCAAGATTGAGTCCGGTCAAACACCACCAACAGTTGGGAGTACCTTGTTGCTGTCGTGCAAAGCGATGGCGAACCCAACTGTTGTTGACTTCAGGTGGTACACTTTACCGCCAATCGACGAGTCACGCGACCAAAGCACGGTGGGAATGGTTTGGGTTTTAAGCAAACTGAAAGCTGAGGACGATGGTACAGTAGTGATATGTGAGGCTCGAAATAAAATGGGCGCTCTGAACTCAACATACACCATCTCTGTCATTAAGGAAACCACTCCTCCCCCACTCACAACAGCACCTCCTCCACCCACAAGAGCTAGAATAACGCCACCTAGAACGACATCAGCCTCAGCGAATCTTTTCAGTACCCCATACGTTATTATTCTGATACTGATAGCCGTTGCCCTGATCATGCTAGCCATAACTCTGGTCATCATCGCTATGAAGCGGAAGAAACGACCATCGGCCGTTATTACAGTGACCGATTTGGACAATCTCCACGCCGACGTGCACTCTCTCGCCTCTTTCGGGAACATCTCTCGGCACGGCACGCCCTACCTGGACCGCGTGGACTACGAACTGAACCGCAGCCGCTCTCACAGCCGGGACCACATGTTTGACACGGAAAGCCTAGACTCCGCCTCGGCACTTATGATGAGGGGCCACTCTTCTGACTCCCCAACCCACAGGAAATACAGCGTTGACTCCCTCGGAAAACCGCTGGGTCACACCCAGCCCCGAGACCACTACACCCGCCGTCAAAGCAACGGCTCTCCGGTTCACCAATCAGCTAAACGCGTGGACTCGTCGCCCGTGAAGGAGCGCAAACAGAGCGACTCTGCACTTAGTCAAGCGGGCCGACCCTTACCGAAGATTGCACCTGTGGTGGAGCAAAACGAGTACGCCGAGTTGACGCCGGTATCCGCCCGTAAGAAGTACAACGAAGTATCGCAGCACTCCGTAACATCTCCAGAATCTGGTTACTGCGAAGATGACGTCCTCATCAAAAACCTGGATAACAGCTACACATTGCAGTCTTCTAATAACTGTAACTGCAGCCGTAAGATGTCTCATGTTGAGGTTTGAACCGGAACTGATTGAACTGAGCTCTCGTTCCCGCCGACGTTATTCACCCCCTCCCCGGGGAAGGGGAGACGGTACTACCCATACTTTGGTTGCTGAACTGATTTTCTAAAACGAGAACTTTTCGAACATAATATCTGTTCAAGCTGTAACGAGAACTTATAGAACATGATATCTGTTCAAGCTGTAACGAGAAATTTTAGAACATGACATCTGTTCAAGCTGTTTCAGATTTTTCAAAATTCGATCTAGTCTCTCTATCAAAAATTCGATAAAAAGACGCAAAATGCACTCTTCTGTACCCGCAAGTCTGATTTAAAAAGTCTTTGATGAAAAGAATGTTTCAATTTATTCTTGAACGAAAAAAGGTTCCCGCTATAAGTCAAAAGACAGCAAGCAAAATGGGGTAACATTTTAAGGGTTTCTCCCAAATGTTGCTGTGTACATGTTACTGAAGATTGTTGAGAAGGTATGAGAGAAGACAAAAATTGTGACCTAAGACTGGACACGTGAAGTTGACTGTTTCTCATTGTCTCAAAATTAACGTTCATTTTGAACGTTTGTAATGAGATACAATGTTTATATTTATAATTAAGCTACTTTTTAAAATATAGGAATGATTCATTGTTTCTTCTTAATCTGTTTCTATAAAATAGGCCTAGTTTGCTAGATGTTGTCGTGTGCAAGGAAGTACGTAACGAAAAGTTACCGGTGAAAGGGCATAAACAATTAAGATGTAAAATCGTCTTTTTAAAGAAAACTGAGTGTGAAAGTTTGATCAGTTTCTTCAATTCATAAGTCAGTATTGGAAGGTTAGATTCTGCCTGGGAAAGAGAAAACATGCCTTTGAGGGTAATTCTAGCAACAAATAAATAACAAATTGAACGGTAGTACATTTTGGGGGGTCAGGAGCAATTTGATTGCTTACGGCCTTTTGTTACTGGAAAATGTACTTTGAATGCATGGAGGAGGAGCGTAGAGCTTGCCCACCTTCCTTGCACACGACGATATTATTAAGTTATGTATGGCTATAGGTAAATTTATGACAGTACTTGTTACACAAATATAAATAATATAGAACACTAGCGGCCATTGCCCAAATTCGGCAGATCAAGGCACTCAGTAGACCGGCAAGTTCCATTGGTAATATAAACACGTTTGTTGGTAACCTTTTGTTCCAACACGTTATTGGTTGAACGTGTGAAGGAAACACATCGAACAACTCGGTAGCAACTGCAAAAACTATCGAAGTCAATAGAGTACAATAAATCAATCGATTGTTATTTACATTTTCTTAAAAATAAAATAAACAAAAAACGGCATGGAAACCTTACAAAAACATGTTTTGGTTATATGATTAACAAAGATATTACAAAACTCATGCTCAAATTTATTGACTGTTGTTAACAACTAAAAAATACAGTGTCATCAATGGAGCACAACAAATCGAACTACTGTTAATAACATTTTCGAAAAACAAAAACGAACAAACAAAGATGTTTTGGAAACCCAAACAAACATGTTTTGGATCTATGCTTGACAACGGTTTTGTACTCGATGCTTAAATTCATTACGATAGTATTATCACAGTTTGGTTGCTTACTAATGAAGTTACTGAATTTCCTTGAAATTTCTACACAACTCGACTTCTCTTCACATAACCTCTAGTATCATACATGGTGCAGCCATATTTATTGCTTACCCATCCAATCAATGTTATCAAACCGAGGCTGTATGGGAAGTAGACTGGCCCCGAATGGTGTAATGAGATCGGGGTTTTAATACCATGTGGACATGACGATAATGAATGAATGTTTTAAGATCAGTCTTCAGAATAATGTGACCATAAGTCGCGTTGTTTGTCGGCCTACTTCTTTCATTAGGTTGAGTTAATATTAAAAGCAGTGTATATTTTTGGTAATTGTCAAAGACCAGTATCCCCACTTGGTGTATGCCTTCATCCATTACTTAACAAACTTGTGGGTTCAATTGGTCATCGAAGTTGCAAGAAAATAATGAACGAAAACAATAAAATAAAATAAAATTGCATAGAATTGTGTGTTTTCAGATACATGAGAAGGGCGTCATGTCTGAAGCCTGAATCAGATTTAAATATTTTGGTGAAAAATCACCTCTTTCTCTAAAACTTCATTACCTCAAAGGAGTCGTTTTTAACAGTGTTTTTTAATATCGACAACTCGCCAGTAAGTTTTTATGATCATTAATTTTAGGAGTAATTACCAAAGGTATACCTTCCCTAGACGTTATTATTGTCTCATAAAGTGTTTTCTTATTCTATTTTTGGTTATTGTAGAAGACGAAGTTACATTTTCTTAATAAAATTATTAATTAAAGCAATGTTTTCGTTAAATTTATCTTACATTGTTTAAATGTAACCCTTCTTAAAGTTCATTATTTAAAACAGAATCACCTGAAGTTTATCATGAAATGCAAGTTTACACAAAGCTTACCTGTAATGCTAATCTCCAATATCTTTACAAAATTGCGATCAGGGCCCAAATGGCTTTGCTTACCACGGTATTCTGTGCTTACGGTATTCTAAATAGCACATGATTCTATTGATCGTAAGCACCGAAAAAGTGCAGTAAACAGACCCATGAAATTGGGTAAGAACTATGTTCTTTCACAGAACTTGGGTAAGTACTGACAGTGCTTAACATCGGTGTAAGGGTAAAAACCAAATTAATGATGATATAATAATAATAATATCTAAACAGTCGACGCATTCCATTATAAAATTACAAAACAGTGAGTGTACAATTTAAGTGAACTAAATAAAAACTAAAGCTTATAATAATATGTTGTATGCACTACACACGCTCTCAATTTGTAGGACTCAGACTGACTTAAACCATCCCGATTGGGGTATATTTCTACCCCACTTGGAAACCTCTAATGTCGAATACCAACTATCCCCAATAGACTGTGCAAGTCTCGCGCGCATTCGAACTTCCGGGACCATAGTGGTCCCAACCATATGGAGTTTTACGTGGGCGAGATTTTGTTTCGTCAATTATTTTAGTTTAACGTAGTTTATGACCTAGAAAATTATACATGTTGTTGGGAACGCAATACTAAGTGATAACAAAATATGAAAGTCAAACCAATTCAACAATATAACGAAGAAAACCCGAGAATTAAACTTGACCTCAGCTTCCGGTTATTGCAAAAAATTAAGAATTTTGTTCTCACCTCCGATCATAAAACTTATGTAAAAGCTTGTTTTGGATGCGCGATTATAATCGCCAGATGCTGTAATTGCAAAGCAAACCCTTTTCATTGCAGTCTATGGTGTTGAGGCGTCGGCATTCCTCTTTAAACTGCGATACGGGTCAATTTAAAACCCGTTTGACCTTCACGAATCTGCGTAAGGGGTTTCTAAAAAGTTAACATCAAAAAAGCATCCTTGTCCCAGAGTTTTAATTTGTTTTTAATAATAATTAACACACTTTGGCGTATTTTTTTAAAAAGCTAAAACTAATTTCATGAAATTGTAATGATTTATTTTTGTTGTTCAGATTTTGTCATGAGATATAATTTAAAACAAAGATTTGATTTCAGAAATAAAAATTTTCTTCGTTTGACGTGTTTTCTCGTTCGGATACGCGCGAGACTTGCACAGTCTATTGGGAGAAACTATAATGTAACAATAATTCGTATACAGCCATTATTCTTATTACTCGGTCTTTGTTTTTGGCTGTGTAATTTTGCAATTATGGGTAGATTGCAGTTAATAACCTTGCGGTATAGAGTTTTCCACTATCTTTGTTTTTAGCCTGACCTTTGACATATTAATATCCGGTATCTATTTGACATCATAACGGAAGTCGATTGATATCACACGGAAACAGAAACAAGTCTGGTGACTTTTTCCCATTTCCGTTTTGTCCTAGCTCAATACCCATTGTGATATATAGTTGGGTTTCTAGATCTGAATCAAACCTGCCTAGTTGTCCAAGCTGGGAATATTTTGTTCTGGTAGTAATGACTTCTTCATTGCTTTGATCTGCTCTATCCTGGACACGGTTTGTGATTGCTCCTGTGTGCACACCTGTCTCCACTTAAAATTATTAACAAGTCCATTGAATGAAATGAGAACGAGATTATACTCTGACCAAACAGGGTTTGGAAGTGATCCGACACACCAAAGCAGGTTGATTAAGAACAGTGACGTAACCGGAAGGGGGTTGGGGAGGGAGAGGGGAAAGGTTCTCCCTAGAACCCCCTCTTGCTCCCCCAAAATCACTTGCGGCTCGATTTGGGGCATGGTGTACCATTGAGCAATAAACTATGAGTCTTCGTTGTGTGCTTGAATCTTAGGAATTCTCTAGAGGGTTTTCCCGGGAAAGGGGGGGGGGGGTACTTCTGTACAGGAGGGAAATAGTGTCTTAATGAAGTATGGGTATACGGGAGGGGATACCCTTTGCCTCATATCCGGCATTGTGTAACGAAAATGAGACTGAAACAATGAACAAATGACTGGTTCGATATATTATTGAATATTGAATAGGCCACACACCCTCATGTGGTGTCTTTTCCCCCGCTTGCTCCAAAATGAAAATGTCTGGTGACAACAGTGGTACCATAATATTAATAGCGCCCATGGAATCCCAATTACAAATCCGCCGCGTATAAGAGTTGATGCTCTATCAGTATCTATATAATTAAAATCTATATAATTAAAATCGGTGCCAATTTCCACCCCGCGGCGCTGCGAGATCCGACCGTCCGCTTGCGCACGGTGACCTCGCCCCCTCGAGGACGAGGTTGCGCTCTGGGCTGCCATCTTTTTTATTGGGTCGCCATCTTTTTTATTGGGTCGCCATCTTTTTTATTGGGTCGCCATCTTTTTTTTCTCACGTGTGATGACTTCTCACGAGTGATTGGTCCGTTATTTCCTCGGTCTTGGGTGTTCGCCGTAATTTCCCAGCTCTCTCGACAAGATTGTGTTAATGTGTTTGTCTTCAGAAGATATTTGTTGCACGTTTTGTGGGTTTAAATGGTATTAAATAATTTATCAATAAATATCTACTGCATTTTGTGTCACCAAAAGTCCACGGTTTTAACGACCCATGAGTCTTTTCAGTGAACAATCAGAAGTAGCGCTGCATAACTAAGGTAATTTCTCAAGCGTCAGCGCAAATCATCCCCTTGGATAACAGCAGAACTTAAAAAACTCATCTCATTAAAACACACCCTGTTTACCAAAGCAAAAAGAGTAAACTCTCCATCTACCTGGCTGAACTACAAACAAGTAAGGAACAAAGTGAAGAACTTGACAAAATCTTTATATTGGAATTATGTCAATCGCTTATTTGCTGCATCCGACAACAAGCGAAGCTTCTGGTGCTTTGTTCGCGATCAAAGAAAGTCCAACTGCCCCGCTGCTTTTCAGTCTGCCGGTAAACTCATCCATAAGCCGGATGAAATCGCCCAAGCCTTCAATGACTTTTTCACCTCTGTCCATTCTCCAGCTGCAACATGCACAGAGACCCCTCCGTCGTGTTCCCTGCCAATACCCGAGCTGCCTGAATTTACAGTTACCTTTGAATGGTTGACAAAGGCTCTTTCTTCATTGTCATTTCATAAGGCACCTGGTCCAGACACAATCTCATCATCAATTCTTCGAGCTGCAAAGACCCCACTTGTCCCACCATTACTGCGAGTAATGAATTCATCTCTTGTTAAAGGCTCCGTTCCTAAGGATTGGAAACTTTCTCAAATCACCCCTGTATTCAAAGCCGGCAGCCGCAACTGCGTTACTAACTATCGACCTGTTGCATTAACGTCGGTAGTTTGCAAGGTGTTGGAAAGAGCAATAGCTGAACACATTAATAACCATGTGAACTCTTTATGTCTGGTTAATGAGAAGCAGCATGGTTTCACAGCTAAGAAATCATGTGTTACCCAACTCATCAATGCAACTCATGACTGGGCAAGTATTCTCGACAAGCCACATCCACCTCGACTTGACATCATCTTCCTAGACTTCAGCAAGGCTTTTGACCTCATGCCTCACCACATTCTTCTTAATAAGCTGGCTCGCAACTTTAACATTCGTGGCCCCACCTGGAACTGGCTGAAGTCCTTTCTCACTAATCGACAACAGCGAGTTACCTACCATGGAAGCGTCTCTTCTTGGGCATCAGTCGCATCTGGAGTTCCGCAGGGAAGTGTCCTTGGTCCGCTTCTCTTCAACCTTTTCATAAGTGACATTTCAAAAAACATATCTGTAACTTCTCTTCTTTTTGCTGATGACACCCTCATTTACCGGCCAATCATAACTCCAGCTGATGAACAATCTCTACAGTCTGACCTTACAATGCTCAATCAATGGAGCATAGCAAATGGTATGAGGATCAACAAGGACAAATCGAAAGTGATGCATATGTCTCGCTGCAAAACACCCAACGACGAGCATCTTCCTCATTACACACTCCAAGGTAATGCCCTTGGTGTTGTGTCATCTTATAAATACCTTGGGATAACTGTTAACAACAAGTTGAACTGGAACGTTCATGTCAATTCCATTGTATCTAAAGCAAACAAAACTCTTGGTTTCATTTGGCAGATTGCTGGGGGGTCATCCTCACATGCCCTTCGGTGCCTTTATATATCGCTAGTTCTGCCTATCTTACAGTATGGATTACCAGCCTGGTACCCATACACTGCCACATTATCAGCAAAGTTAGAAGGCGTACAACGTAGGGCAAGCAGAATGTGCTTGAAGCAACGGCGAGGTGACATGCCTTATGAGGAACGTTTAAAGTCACTCAACTGGATGAGCCTTCCTTACAGGAGACAGCAGCACATCATTGTTTTCACCATTAAATCTCTGTTTGGACTAATTGACTGTGATGCCATAAAGTGTAACACTAAAATCAACACCCGCCATTTAGACTTGACCACATTTCACCATCACTTTGCCAGAACTCAAGCTCTCAAGTACACGCCAATTCATTCATTTCCTCGGTTATGGAGCAACTTGCCTTCATATTTAAAAGACTCACTTATTCTGGATACTTTGAATGTTTTTTGTAACAAATTGTCTGCTTATTATCTTGACCTTCAATCCCAACAGACCTATTAGTTTTTTGTTTTTTTAGACTCATTTATTATCCTATCATCTTCTTTATTTATTTATTAGTTTATTTATTTATTTATTAGTTTATTAATTGATTGATTGTTTGATTGATTTATTCATATTTATTCATCCATTTATTTATGCATTTATGGTGGAAAAGGAGATTGTTTGCTTTACTTTTTCGCTGCTTGTGTTATTTTATTTATTTGTTTATTTATTTATTTATTTATTTACCATTTTATTTGTTTATCCATGTATCATCCTACATTGAATTATTTATTACTTTATTTCTTTTTTTACATGTACTTATTTATTTATTCATCTATTTAATTATGTTTTATATCTATATTTTTTAATTAAATATTCATTTAATTATTTATTTGTTTGTCTAATTTCTAGTTAATTTAATTTCTTGTTTATTATTTGATTGGTTGTTTTGATTGCTTTACTCATATTTGATTGTTCATGTATTTATGTTGGAAAAGGAGATTGTTTGATTAACTTTTTCAATTATTTTATCAATTTGTTTTCTTTTATTTATTATCCTATTTATTTGTTTATCCATCCATTATTGCATTATTTATTGCTTTATTTCTTTTTTACATTTATTTATTTATTCATTTATTTATTAATACTTTATATCTATATTTTTAATTTAATTTTCTACAGATACTGCATATTTTCTGTTAATGATGCTTTGTCTTCTTCCAGCTCATTTCATTTTATTGGGCAGATGTGACCTCCTTTGTCCCCTTTATAAATTTTCCTTATATTATTTCTTTCATAAATTGATTGCTTTACGTTAGGCCTACTCATTGACTGAATAACAACATAATATTCACAAAGACAAGCATTGTCGAATATTAGTCGTTACCTGCATTTAGTGGTATGTAGGCCTAAATACAACCAATAATTTCCGAGCAATAAAGAAATAAAGAAACAAGGCATAAAGAAAGCAAGAAATAACGACACAATGAAAGGAAAAATGGACCAAAATAAAGCCTCCTCCAAACAAGCATATCAATCAAGAAATCAAAGAGAGACAGAAACTGAGAAAGGAACAAATAAAGGAAAACGAAAACACACAAATCATTTTAATTTTATTTTCGTTTCCTATTTAAATCTTTAGACGTACGATGAATAAAATTTTAACATAAAAACAAAGAAATCAAAGAGAGACAGAAACTGAGAAAGGAACAAATAAAGGAAAACGAAAACACACAAATCATTTTTATTTTATTTTCGTTTCCTATTTAAATCTTTAGACGTACGATGAATAAAATTTTAACATAAAAACAAAGAAATCAAAGAGAGACAGAAACTGAGAAAGGAACAAATAAAGGAAAACGAAAACACACAAATCATTTTTATTTTATTTTCGTTTCCTATTTAAATCTTTAGACGTACGATGAATAAAATTTGAACAACAGGGTCTGTCAAGACAAAAACAAGTTTACAAAACTGTCATCAACAAAATGTGCAAAATCACACCCCTGTAATACTTAACATTATTATTGTATTATCAACCATTTACAAAATCTAGAAGAACGAAATACGGAAACAAACGCATGCCAAAATAATTAAAAAAACACAGAAATAGTGACATAGAAACATCGAAATCAACTGTAACATAGTGACATAAAAACATTACAAAATAAATGTCAATAGATATCAAGAAACATATCAGAGATAAATAATAGGCCCCCTGCAACTAAGGAAATAACGAAACTAAGACATAAACAAAATAAACAAATAAAAAGACAAACAGACCACCGAGTCAGAAAAACACATAATAGGCCTAATTACAGAAACAATGAAATAGAATACTGAGAAAATACAAAGTTCACCACGGGCAAACACGGATATTCAGAAAGAGAAAATATAGAAACAAAGACACATTTAAGAAATAAAGAGATAGAGACACAAAGAAATCCAGAAATAAAGAAAAAAGGAAATCAAGTATTATACATGAATTCAAACATTTGACAAATTTTAGGAGCACAGAAGCATATATTTCATGGCCTTTGTTGGATATTCAAAAAGTCTTGATATATCCAAAAACCTACATATCATGCCAACCATGCATCATTGCATTTTTATATCCTTCCCAAATATTAAAACACACCCCAACTTATGCTTCGTAGTCGAGAAAAGGGGGCGAAAAGTGTGAGGGATGGCTACGCTTCGCCTTCGACCGCACCGCACTCAACACCTTTTGCATGCTCGACATTTTATCATTAGGACATAACTACATTGCGTACAGATTTTAAATATATTTACCAAACCAATTCTGAAAGTTATAAACTCTGATATCCTCTCCCATGAAATATGCTAATTACATTCACGCATGCGTACAGACCCTGCTGGTTGGCAAACGCCATAGAGTTGTGCACTAAGTAGACGCACAAGCGCGTCTGCGTCACGCCACCATCAGCCCCACACAAAAAGGGGCAATGTTCCATCATTTTGCCAACCAGCAGTGTAAGTGCGCACGCGTGAAGTGCAATTTAAATATTTCATGGGAAGGGTCTATTACCCCCCCCCCCCCCCCCCCACCCCCCACCCCATGCACCGTGGTCGCATTTTATGTGCAAGAATCGCGCCCACCTAGCGGGTGCCGCGCGAAGCGCGGCATCCCGCTAGTCATTATTATAACATGATAGTATCATGTGAGAAGTCTTCGCACACTGTAGGCCTATCAGCATAGTCCGGGTCGATATCAAAAGTGTAGTGACTAATATGATGGCAACTCAATATTGGGGTGTTCAGATGAAGTATTCATTACTTGTCTTTTGAGAACCATTCTTAGGTTTATGTTCGGCAAGTACGTTTGGCCCCTGATAGCTTTGAGACTTTTGGTGCCGTGGTAATAAATCCACCTTAGCCACGACCATACGCCCTCTCTGGTCATAGTATCGACCGATAACTACGAGGGGTCTGGAATAGAGAAACACATAAAGCTACACCGTCATAGTGAAAGAAAGAAAAATAATCAATGTAATGTAGTTTTGTTGAGACTTTAAAAAGTGTTTACAAGATTGAACAAATAAATGTTCACAGATTTGCACATAACTTACGGTATAAAGATAAAGGTGGACAACTTCCCGTTGAAATAGTTTTGCTTGAAATGCTACAGTTTTTAGGAAATTATAAAAATAATGATAAAGTCCGATGTTTGAAAAGAATGAAAACTTATAATGGTTTTTCACTGTTTTCTCATGACTCCGAAGACCGATTTGGCTGAAACTGTCAACGGTTTGTTATTTCATGTATATGTTAGGTCACATCAAGTGTGGATTCCGGTCTTTGAAAATTACCAATTACCAACACCCTTTAACATTAATACAAATAGAACACAAAGCAGCGGGTTGCCCAAAGCGAACTAAATTACTATTAATAATATAAGCAACATCTTTACAATTCAAAGACAGCGTCGGTAGTAATATTAAAGGGAAGTACACGTTTGGTAATCACTCTTAAAAATGAATGGCAATAAAAACTTATTGTTTAGAAGCCTACATCAGCTTTCGATAGTACAAAGCATTTTGAGAAACATTTCACTTCGAAGGAAAGTGGTTATGTAACAAGATATCAGGTTTTATGTACCAAGATTTGAATCTGTGAAACATCACTATCAGAAAAGTTTCTCATAATGTATTCCTTTTAGGGTTTATTCTTCCTGCGTGGACAGTGCTCCAGATATCTTAAAAACGCGACCACTTTTTGAAATGAAATTTTTTCACAGGTTTAGTTTTATTGTATATAATACATTTATGTAGGGTTTAAACAATCGAACGATTCCAAAAACCAAATGTATACTTTGCCTAAAAAACGCAGCGACACAATCAATACCCCCCAAAAGAGGCCAGCACCGCGGGAAGAATCTCATGAGTAATAACGGTGTACCGTGGGTCTACACATAGTACGGGCCTATGACTTATTTCAGACGAAAAAATTATGCCTCTACTATTGGTATGAAATCAATGAGTTTCAAAATTGAAAGTTAGTAATAGTTTCTGTTTGTGACAATATTTTGTCCACAAGGGGACAAGAATGTCTAACTCTTATAAATTAAGTGAGCGACGGTTGCTACAGTAGCGTGTTAACATCCCCTCTATTCCAATACAAACATAACGGAAACACTCACCCTGATAGTAAATTTTGCTAACCCCCCCCCCCCCCCCCCCCCCCCAAATTCCAACCATGAACTCTGACGGGTTTATTAGGTGGTCAACTGAGGGCGCTATACCATCAGTTTACTCGGCTAACCTTCGGATTAAGTTCCCGATTCTATGGCTTTGCTTCGTTGAGGGCGCGTTACGTAACCCCTATTCACTCCTGAACAATGGAGTACAAACATCAAAGTTGAATAAGGTCAGAAAGTGGTAGCATTTCAACGATAGGAAACTAACATTTGGGGGATTTTATGGATTGATATTAAACCTGTGTTGAGTTGAGTTGAGTTGAGTTGAGTTGTCAATAATACTAGATAGGTTTGATTCCAAATTGTGGCCACCGTAGTTTGTCGGGAATGAATGCCGTAAAAACTCGACCTCATTCATATGATATGCCCCCTCTAACTTAAGAATCCTTCTTTCTTTGTGAAAGATTAGCATAACAATAGAGGCAAAGACTGGAATGCTTGACTGTACACAATCAGGTCTTTCTGAAGACACCAACGCCCTTACGTATACGTGTGCATGCCTAAGAAACTACAGGCAGTAGGTTTTAAGTTTCTGGTCAGCGAAACACCTCTGTTTAACGTTTTCCTGTAGAAACTCAGCGGGTGAAAATGCATTTATTTCTCCTAGTAGCTCTGGCGTCTTCGTCGTTAGTCCTCGCCGTGGATGACTCGTCAAGATTTAGTATTCAGCCAAGAGATACGACGGCAATCTATGGCGAGACAGTCTCCCTGTACTGTTCCGTAAATGGCCTGCAGTCCAGATCCAGCCAGTTCGTGTGGGTCAAAGATGACACGGTGATAACCCGAGGCTTCACCGTCCTCTCCGTCGACTCAAACCACTTCTACATCGGTGCCGCTGATGAGGGCGACTACCATCTCGTCATCACCGATGCCCGGGCTGAGGACTCCGGGGCATTCAGGTGTGTTGCCACTACTGGGGGAAGTGGCCTCATCTCACCCATCGCCAACTTGCAGATCTTTGCCGCCCCGGCCGTGGAGTACCCGGTCTGCACCGGGGTGGGGTCCAATGAGGTTGCTCTAGGGGAGAGAGTCACCCTGTCCTGCGATGTGGACGGTGGAAACCCAAAAGCTGAGCTGTTTTTGAATAAGGGAGACGTAGCTGTACAGGCAACGGAGACCACCACAGGAATATCGTAAGTAGTCTGTAGTAAGCCAAGAAGGGAATAACAAAATGGTTTGAATTTTGTATTATACTCATTAATTAATTGATCTTGTTTTCTTACTTTGTCCTATTCTTTATACATTATTATCGCTAATAATAAAATACCACCTGGTTGATTTCGCACAATCGTGGTCAAATGGCATTGTGGGAAAGGAAAGGGAGCGCTGTTTGCCCCTTTGCCTTATATAATTTGGTGCCTTTCAGCCATTCAGTAAAATCATGGAGGATGGAAAACAAGGCTGATCAGTAACAACGACACTTACTTAGCCGACAAGCTCAAAAAGCCCATTGAAACATGTCGAGTCCAATGCCACGTTTTCTTTATTATGGAGGACAATTTATCAGTGGTCATACATTATAAGTAACGCTGGTCAGATTTAGCATGTGTTTTCACCTGAAAAGAGGGCTAGAGAATAAATGTCGGAGAACTGCACTCACTTCTATTCTCCAGATTGAAAACAACCAACAATTCAATATTTAAAACCAAATGCTATTCAGATTGATCGATTTCTACCTCCATTGTTAAATTATTTTAAGTACAGTCATTGATAATACAAATTTTGACCCATAAACTGCAGGACCTTCATGAACAAATTATTGTTTTTCAAATCCAATATTTTGAATATGGCGAATTTAACCTCCTCCAATTATAGACTAGACTGCAATAATTTTCCGCTCTATAAATCGAAGTAACCACACGGTCAGCATGTTTAGTGCGGTCTTTTCAATGATCCATAAAATGCGACCTTACGATTGAGTCCTCACTTTACAGGAGCGTGGACGCCCTCTTGTGACGGACCCCTTGCATAGCCGAAGTCGTGTTGTTTTTTTAAAGGCTTTTAAAAAGTCCACTTACCTGGTTTAAAAAGTATTCCATCAAGAAGAAAAAACCCCACAAACTATTATACTATTATACGTTTTTCAAGTGCACAGTTCATCAGAGCGTGCATCTTCATAAATCTAATTTTGAAAACTACGTATTACGATTAATTTAATGATATCCAATAATAAACCACAAGGGAAACTGACCGGGTAAATTGTAAATGATTTTGGGTTGAACAAAGAAAAAATTACTAGAGAAGTCGAGAAGACTGAAGTCGAGAAGCCTGTTTTCATTGAACACATTCCCAAATCGTCAACAATGAAATCGTGATTGTTAGTCTTCACAGAGACGTTGTGCTCAAGTTACTTTGCCATTACACGGGACTATCCATTGAGCTCTACGGTCATACAGTTTGCCTAATATGGTGGCCCCGAGGGGACATCAAATTATTATATTTACATACAATCATGTACCAGATTTGTGCCCCAAATCGTAAACATTTACGTAATTATTCACAACACCGGCAATAACCGCAAATATTAACGTAAATATTAGCGATTGGGGCAAAAATCGTGAATATTTATGTACAAATTCACTTAAACTGGTCGATATCTCTTCAGGGCCACCGTACTTTAATAATGCGTTCACGCACGTCTTATATTTATTATAACAAGACGGAACTAGTGGGAGTAGTGAAGGCGTAAGGTATGTACCAGGCGTAAGGTATGTACCCGCGTTGAAGGGCGGGGCCGGAAGTTATGTCAGACAGTCACCCTGTTATCAGTCGTCATCACAAAGGGTGTTCACTGAAACAAAAGTCAATGTACACATTTTAAGTATACCTCACTGCAGTACTCATCAATTAGGGATGATCCCATGCCACATCTAAGACGATAGCTAATAAACTTCAATGTTTGATGATTCACTTAATTGAATGGACACATGTATTTTTGTCAGTTGGTTGTACACTGTGCATCGCTAGAATGTGCAACGAGAATAAGAGTAGCTGAGAATGTTTCAGAGGTATAAAACAGGATTGGTAGTGCTGACAAAAAGTCAAAGACAGTGTTCATCAGGTCTTGTGAAATGTTTGCCTAATCCGCTCTGTGTGCCAAGGGAGAATAGTGAAAACCACGAACAATTTTCAACATGTAAACACATTGTCCTCTATATTTTTGGTTGTAAGAACCGACATTAGCCGCTGTGGTTTAAAAAAAAAGGTTTTCCAATACATCTTAGGGCCTATTGAATATGATTTCATTTAAGAGGGAACTATTTCACAGAAAAGGTGGTTCTAGTATGAACTTTTTTAAAAGCTTTCAATCTAAAATAATTTTAACGATGATGTTATCCTTAGCAATCCTGTATAATACCTTTAAAGGAACTGTTTTATTTGTGATTACAACATAACATTTACCGGTAACCTTAAGTTCGCCTTGCATATACTTAAGAAATAGTTTTTTTGTTTTTTTTAATAATTTGGTATTCTGCAGTTTGTGAGACGCAGCAATTTTGGTAAAATATTCCCTTTTTGTTAAAACAGGTATGCATGGACTGTCAGTGGAGAAGACGATGCCGTCGAGTTCATCTGCATCGGCACCCAGCGCTTCTGGGCCGAGCCTCGCACCTGCCGCCTCGGTCCGTTCACTCTAGTCCGCGGGCCGCCAACCATAAACCTGGTGCCAGAAGAGGCTACCGTCCAGACCGGGCATTCAGTGTCGTTCCTATGCAGTGCCCAGTCGGCTCCCAGGCCAGTCTTCAAGTGGTACATCGCAGGGCAGGAAGTGAACGAGGGGGCTGACGGGAAAATGTCGGTACAGGTGATCGGAGATAGTAGCATCTTATTGATCCATGATGTTGGTGATGCGGACGAGTCTCGTCAGGTAAGAATGACATATAACTAGCTTATATACCTGTAACTTGTTTTTAATTGAGTGATTAGACATTTTGCTTAAACTTCAAATTTAAAACTCTAGGATTTGAACTTGCCTCTAGCTACCGGGCAATCTCGGTGGTCTAGTAGTACATCTGCTCGAGAATGACCACGGTCGGGGGTTCGAACCCCACCCGAGTAATGCATGGGTTTTGTTTCCCCTGGACTCGGGGAGCGAACGGAGTACACATAATTTTTGTCACAATTTTGATTTGAGTCCACAATACTGTAATAATAATGTACATGAACTGTTTTCCTACCATTTTTATTCCATATCCTTCATTCACGACCTTAACCTTTTACTCTCTTCTGAGGACTTTTATTTTCCTTGGTAACCGTGATTTTACATTGTATGTTTTAAATACAGTAATACTGTAAAACTATTATTTTCAGTTAACGTTTCATGTGCTTTTTATGAATAAGTTAGTTTATGTTGAACGTAACGATCCTCAAATAAAATGTGTGCTAAATTTTACCTTCAAACTTTACTATGAATATGAACTGTTTGAAACTGTTAGCCTACTGTGGCATTGTCTTAAAGAGAGTGGCAAGATGGCTGCTCTGCCTCTAGTGAGGTCTTCATGTATACGAACATTAAACGTGAAGTTGTAGGTGTGAAGTGCAACCGCAAGCGAGCCAGGAATTAGGAACTAAATTCGAAATGATCATACCTTAAGGCTTTGCATGGCCTGTGCTCAAATTGGAAGATTCATAACGGAAAATAACAATTATGTGAAACAAGCTGGGGAAATCCTGACACTTGGTGTGTCAGGGTGTGGTGAGAGTATTCCTAGAAATGGAATAATGTGCAGAACAGGTTGTATGAATCGAATCGAGGCACACGACACTGTAGTAGTCATAGTCAGTGAGAAATGAAACCCCCAAAACATAACCCGTCTTTCGGCACATGTCTCCTTGGCCGTATTCGACTTTGAGTCTAAACTCAGACTTGAGAACTAACGATTGTTCTGCCTCAAACAGCTAGTCTTTAAGATGCTCTGTGCTTGAACTAGTTATAACCAAGTGTGAACTTCAGACTTGAGTGTAACTAGTCCAAGCACAGACTCGAGTGTGGACTCAAGCACTAGTCTAGAGTTCGAACTCAAAGTAATAAAGTATAGAGTTCTGACTCAAGTACTACGGTAGTCTAGCGTAGGGACTCGGGTACTAATGTCGAATTGGTTGCGTGTGTACTTTGAACTAACGCTTGGCAGCCCACTTTTCATAAAGAAACTTGTGGTCATTTCAAATCGTGAAGCATTGTTCTAGCCAAGGGCGTCGATCGCTACTGAAAAGTAGGGGGGACGGGCGAGCAAGTCTTGACAAAATACATCTTACATTATTTGCACCCCCACACCATTACTTTTACATTTAATTTCAGTGTTACACTTTTTGTTCCCTATTTTTTGTTTGACCAGGGGGTGATATTTAACAATAACATCATCCGAATGGTGTTTGGGCCTGGGTTTCCCTTATATGTAAAACCGAGATTCATATACCAAATACAAAAATGCTTCGGGAGTCCGGCGTTTATCGTGTGTCAGCTTGAAGTTCTTCGAAAAAACAAAATACTGCTTCAACAAATCTTGTCATGGCCCAAACTGCTCCTATTTATTTTAATGGATTTTACTACATTTTGTGCGTTGTGCGGTTGTAAAAAAATGCAACACATTTGCACGTGCGCGCACACACAGACATCCTTTGTGGAGGGATCGTGTACCGTACATTATAGCATACACAAATGACACATAACTTAAATGCTAACAAGGTATGTAAGCGGGATTTTGGCGTTCATGTCTTGGACGCAAAGTTGTCATCTATTGTCTGTATTATAGAAACGGAAATAGGCCCAAAATACCATTCTGCGCGTGGTCCATCAGAACAAAAGATGAAAATGAAGAAAACATTTCACCGTTTGTTCGCTATACTTTTATTTGAACAAAAATTGTAATGAAAATGGTGTATACTTTTATATGTTGTTGCATATTTCTAATGAACAGTCAATCAAAAAGTGGGGGGGGACATGCTGTCCCCCCCCCCAGTCTAAAAAGTGGGAGGGGGGAGGGGGGACATGACCCCCCGTCCCCCACCCATCGACGCCCTTGGTTCTAGCACGATTAATTTCATGGGTTTTAAAAACATTGTGTAACTATTACTTTGTTCTACCTGGTACTACCTCTTTAATATTTGTTTTTACATTATTGTCGTAGTATTTTCATCTTTCGTTTTCTTTTCTTTTCTCACTGAAGGATTGCCTTTTGAGAAACTTATTTGTCACAGAAGTTGACAATCCCTAGGCCTATTTTCATTTTGTTTTCAATAATTTGATTGGTATAGATATGAAACATTCTTCAGCATTTATGTGTAACTTCAGATTCCATGAAATAAATTTATAAAATGAGTAAATTTTGCTTTTCCACTGTAGATTATGTGCGTTGTCGATGCATCAACCGGCACAGTAGCTAGTGAAGCTGTGATGCACGTCCAACCGGTCTACGCAGTGGTGACTGATGCACCCATTAAACGGCCGCAGGCCACCAAGAAGACACCTGTGGAGATCCCTGACGGCGAGAGCCCCAGCGAGCCGACCGACGAGTCTCAAGCTGGAACTGGCGAGGATGAGGACGTAAACACTGAGGAGGCCGTGCTGGAGTCTACCCTCAGCATTGTTGTTATTGCCGGGTGCAGTGCTGCAGCAGTAATCGTAGTTCTCGTCGTGCTCGTATCAATCGTCGTCCTCCGTAACAAGCGAACGACTTCGGGTAACATCACAACCAAGTCGACGGAGCAGCTGGCAGAGGGCGCTGTTGATGATACCGACAACTACTTCTTCCGTAGCCGTGGGGTTGGGATTGTTCGCTCTTGGCTGTTCCCAGTCCACAAGGACACACAGATGGGAATGGCGTTATCTGTGGCGAGTACAGCACAACCACGGTCGTAGATTAGTTTTTACAGTACATCTTTTTTACGTTGAAGTCTTCTTTCCCAATCCTGTACATGCAAATGTAGCTAGCAACAACATTAACATAACAAAGCTTTGTGGAGTACATTTATGCCTCCATTTTGTCTGTGGAAGAAAGATGTCAACATCATTCCACTTTCCACACTTAAAAAGTACAGTTTTTAGAACTTCTCAATGTAAAAACTAATTATAGGCCTAATCGAAAACGAAGCAATTAAAACCCTTTCTTAACTCAGAATTCAGGAAGTAATTTAACTCTCTTTTTAAAAACATTTTATTTAATACACGTGTATCTTTTTGTATTTTACTTCATATAACCTAACAATTTGTTTACCTCTTTTTAAAAACTAGATTAAAAACAAAAGAATGTAAATAGAGTATCTTTACCTCCATGCTCCGAGACGTAAATGGCATAGTAACCATAACTTGTTTTAAATAAAAAAAAAAATAAATTTAAGCAAAAGGTGGCAGCTACCCTCTAAAAACTATCGCATCAAATTTGACCCGGATCCGGATTTCTGGGTCAGTATAACCCGGAATCTTTGTCAAAATTACCCAGAAATACGTCAAACTGACACAGAATATGATCAAAATCCCATTTTTAAGAACCCATAGGCGTGTGTGTCGGTTGCGGTCATGTTGAAATTAGTGTGGTTGTGGTCCTGTTTTGTTATGCATTTTATGATCATCGTGATTAACAAACGGTCTCGAGCAATGTACTACGGAAACCTTAGTCATAGGTCACTGGGCCGTTTGTGCTAACCCACATGTTCACACAAGATGACATTATTTTTGGAGAAGCAACATAATGGACCAACATAATTGTAAAAACTACTCAAACATTGACTGATAGATTTGATTCAGGAAGAATTCACAGTAATTGCAAACGGAAGCACCGGTTAAACAAAAATGATGTCGACAAATTGTCCAGTTCCTTTCCCCCCTTTGTTGTACAGCGTTCGAATGTGGAAAGTAAAATGCCCTTGTTGTTTCAAGACAGAAATTGGCATGGGTCCGTAATAAGTCAAACGTGTCTGTATGTGTGAATAATCAACGTGTTATAAAAATAATCTTACTGGCCCATGTTTGCGGACAAGTTATTGTGCATCAGTTGCTTGTCTTATATATAACACAAAACAGCCGCAAGAATACATTATAACTATAAGTTATTGCTAAATAATTTTACTAAATAATTTAACACTAAATAATTATAACTAAAATATTACTAAATAATTTAACACACAGATTTAACCTTATCGTTTTTCACTCGTGAACGTCTTGAATTCCACGTAAAGTTGATAGTTTAACATCGTATTCCAATCAATCAATCAATACTATATATACTAGTGCCTGCTTACAAAAACATTGTTCAATTGAGCCTTGACAAAGATGTATACGTTTGAATTATATACATTACACAAACCCCCACATTTGGGAAGTTTTTATGTCTACTGGGAAGTCATTCCATAAATTGTTACCGATCTTGAAAGTGTACGGCGGCCACAGCAAGTTAGTTTTCTAATATAATCTAGGAAGGGTACCGGTTACAATGTTGGCAGTTCGGATGTGCCCTGCACCTCTAAATATAGCAAGATGAACGGGCAATTAATTATAGGGTTGCCGGACATTTGTATTATTTCTAACAGCGCGGTTCTGTTTTCAGTGTAGCTATTTCTGGCGAATGTGAAACTATTTTAGAACACGAAGTCGTCTACACTGCTGTTTGAAGTAGCTATAAATAGTTTTTAATATCCTGTGGTGTTGTAGTCTTACTTTTACGTGTGGTTATTCTTATTTGTTTTAAATCGACAGTCTTATTATTTATCCTTTTTACACAATACTAATTTATGTACATGTATCTTGTTATTGAAATAAACACTAAACAGTGATGGTTTCACCCGTATTCCAAAGTGTAAACTCGTGATTTGTTTTAGTCGTCTTAGAGCCTTGTAATAAACGCAAGATTCATGAAATAAAATGTCCTGCGAATACTGGCGAGATTTGCTAAGTTTAGTGATAACATTTAGTGTTTCTTCACGTCCCTGGTTGGATTTGATACCGTAATTATTTTTTATATAAAAACTATATTCCAAAGTTGTTGTCGTCCGGAGCAAATAAATATTAACATTTGTACATGACTGTTTTGTAACTGGATGACATAGTGTTTATGCTGTTCTACTTCTCTTGGAAGTGAGCCAGTGCTAGGATAGAAAGAAACTTGCTTGCTTGCTTAGGTCGAGTGGTGTCCTCGAATCACGATGGTTCTCCATGCCTTTTTGTCCCCCATTGCCGACTTGAAATTTACTGATTCCAGTTCCGTGTCCATTTTAAGTCCATTTTAAAGAAACATTATATAAAAAATAATACAGTAATCATGAATACTGTTCACCTTGAACACAGTAACAGAGTGATGACAACCTTCAACTCGATAATTGCACTTCTGTCATTTTATAATTATGCCACCTTGACCCCAAAGACAGCTATTTTTGATCGGGGAACATGAGCTCTTAAGCTTAATTCTTCCCACCACTTGTCTGAAACGATTCACACTTGGCATTGGCTTGTCGAGTTTGTTTCTGTATGTGGCACGTCTGCCATTTTAATTGCGAAGCATTATGGGAACAAAATGTGTGCGATATCTAAAAATACTACCAATAGGAGGACATTTTAACAAAATGACATTTGAAAAATAAAACAAAAGGGTGATAGGGATAATACACACGATTGAGTCACAGTGTTTAGTCATAATGTATTACCCCGAGGTGCCATGTTTAGCAGGGGAAGAGGTGCGGATACTATAATTGTTGACCAGGTGTGTTGCCCCCTTCATTCAGGAGACTGGTGACACAACTTGACCAGGTCAGGTTCGTTTCGATACGTGGACAGCACGTGCACGGGACCTGCAAGGGGTTGGTAGTTTGAAAGAAGTGGGCCAGGGATCCGGGCATTTTGTAGTTTAGTTTCGGTTGGAAAACAATGAAAGATGTTTTATTTCAGAAACAGACGGGACCATAAAACACAAGGGAGAACGGAAGAGTGACTACAAGTCACCATTATTCGACAACTTTGGCTTTGATTAGCGTGATAGGTCGGAAGTTAATGGTAGAGTTAGTCCACGGTTAGACTTGGTTCCAAGTCTGTGATCGTGGTTTTTAGTCGTCCTGATAGCCAATACATTATTGGCTGAAACAGCGCCCTCTTGTGGATAAACCTCCGTCTTGAACCTACACTCACAGACTTTGTTTATCGGTTTGTACACACCCTATGGCGAATTAGTCCAAAAGTGGACGGAACACTCTGATTGGTCAGAATCTCCGAGGCCTTCAATAAAATGCACATTCAAACTTAACCGTTTATACCACGGGATATAGTACAGAAATACAACATTGATGCACGTGTAACTAATCTGTCTCTGCTCGGTGATTCTACTTACAGTTTGGAAACACACAAAAACAAAGTGATTCTAGTTTTTTTAATTCAAAATACGTAAAAAACGTTGGGAAAATCTTTGGACTATTCCATTCAAATCAAAGGTATCACAATTTTTCGTCTAGTAAGGATCAGGTTGTTTGTCATGTTTATTTTTCAACATTTTGAGAGTAAATCTTGTATTATTTTATGTATAAATTATATATAGCGTACTGTACGTACAACTATAAAATAAAAGCAATGGCTCGATTTTACAGAAAATGCTGAAGCGATTATATCCTATTTGGAATAGACGCAGCCAACGGGAGTTTTTGTGGTCTCCTGATTGGTCATCTCTCTGGCATAGTGTTGTTATGTAAATGTCAGTAGTGAATAAATGAATATCCCGTATACACAAGAGGGTCAAGTCTGAGATTGCGAGTTAGAGCGCGTGATAGCAAATCTGCGGGGGAATTCTGCCTGGCTGGTGCAGAGAAATAACCGCAGTCTCGGACTTGAAATCAAGTCTAGTCCACGGTCCGCTTTTACGCAGTAGACGAAGCGATTACTACAACGGCCGGATCTACTTCATGCGAATGGATTAGAAAAGCATAAGAAAGGAAACACCTTTCAGTGGGTTGGGTACTCCGGGGAGGATAGGATTAAGGCTGTTGATCATGCTCGATGTAACGATTTGATCTGTTTAGTCGCCATCTGAGAGAGGCAGCAGTGGTGGAAGTGGCTTGTTCGGAAAAGAGGGAGTGATGACCGGACATTACAGACCGACACAAATTATATCGGGCAACTGAAGAATGTGCAAAGCTAAAACTAATCTTTTTATAAACTTCATCGAAAACAAGGTCATGCTGCTGATGGGTGGGTGTGATTGGGGTTTTTGGAGGAGCCATCCCCCTGTAAGCCTACTCGCCCCATATCCAGGGTCCCCCCTAAATTCTTCCACACGCGCCCATCAGCCGCCTACGCGTGTCCCTCGAAACAAGCTTTAAAGGCACTGAACACGTTTTGTAATTGTCAAAGACCAGTATTCTCACTTGGTGTATCCCAACATATGCATAAAATAACAAGCCTGTGAAAATTTGGGCTCAATATTGGTCATTGAAGTTGCAAGAAAATGATGAAAGATTTGTTGTACAAATTAGTGTGCTTTCAGATAGGAATAACAGGTTTCTGGCCAGAAGTCTTTTTATTATTTTAGTGAGAAATTACCTCTTTCTCAAAAACTACGTTATTTCAGAAGGAGTCGTTTCTCACAATGTTTTATACTATCAACAGCTCTCCGTTGCTCGTTACCAAGTAAGTTTTCATGCTAATATATATTTTGAGTAATTACCAAACGTGTACAGTGCCTTTAACCACCGCGTGTTCGCCGAAGCCATCTGTACACCAAACAAATTGTGTGACCTTAAGCATATTTCAATACAGCTGTCTAACCCAGTATTTTTATCTGGGGCACGAAGCCGTTTTTTCAGGCATCTGAATTCAAACAATTCTATGTAAAAAGGGTATTTTTCCCCCCATTATTTTATTGCAACTTTCTATGATGATCAATTGAGCACATTTCACAGGTTTGTTATTTTGTGCATAATGGGATACACCAAGTGGGGATGCTGGTCTTTGGAAATTACTGAAAGTATACCCACCATTTAATGCAATACATTCGATGACCAGGATTCCCCTTATTTTTAGAAGGTCAGAAACCTTTTTCCTTCTCGTGTGTAACTTAGACCGAGCTCGCTCTCCACTTGCTTCCTGTGAGAACAAGATTGGACGCGGTTGTGTCATTGTCTGCGTGCCATGGCGTACTTGCTGCATCGCAGAGTTTATTACTCGATTTATAACATTTGCTGCAATTATTTTGACTGAGCTTTGGCATTCATACAAATCATTCCCTAGAGTATAGGAGGCCTATTTGGAGAGAGAGAGAAAAAAAAATACCTGGAATGTCAAGATTTGTTTGTTGTTGGTGATCTGTGATAAAGGGTCTGCACTCTATTAACTAACATTGAATTGTTTTCGAACTTGTTCTTGGTTAACGCATTTATTTTCCTTTTAAACTTGATTTAAATTTTTGTTTTAAGCTTTTGCAAACTGCTCACCAACCAAACGGACCAATGGTATATATGCAAACAAATCATGGCCCGACGGTTTGGCCATAGCATAGTTTTTCTCAAAGGCATTCCTTGATGAGATGACACAAATACCCGTCGAATTAACTACAAGCACATTGGTACATGTAATATTTCTAACCGATAGAAACCTTCTGTATGACGTCACAAGACAAACAGCGCCCTCACTACGGTCAATGAAGCCCTCTCAATTAATCAGATGCAAGGATCGGAGTCTGATAAATCAGTAGCTGCAACCCATGACGATCAATCAACAACTTGGGGGTGATTATGCACAACGATGGGACATTAGCGTAAGCCATTACTTTCATTTGAGGGCGAGGGAAGAGGGGCCAAAGGCATATTGGAGAGGGGGGCTAATTTAATGTATCGAACTATTCAGTTGTGCATTTTCGATCTCATGGGGGAGTAAGAAGGGGGAAATGTTTCCGAGTTGGGTGTGGGGGTAAGGGGTGTAGTGGCCGCACGGTCTACTGCCACACTGAATTGAAGTTGTGGTGGCTGAGTTATCACACTGTGGGTTCGAATCTCGGTACCGGCATTGTGTCCTTGAGCTTAACTGTAATTATTGATCCCTGGCGTTTGTCCTAACTTTATGGATCCATGCCGAATAACAAAGTAGACGTAGAGGGGGCTTCAGCCCACTGTCCCTCGATTACGCCACTGGTAAGGAACCTTGGCTTTAGAAGAATAATGATGAATCTCTCCTTTCAATTATCACGTCAACTACCTAGTTCGCACGGATTGGCACTTGTGGGGTCCTGACAACAATGGAACAATGGACCCCACAAGGTCATTTCAATAGGAACAATTGGACCCCACAAGGGAATTCTTCAGAAAAGGGAATAATAGAACAACAATAGCAGTACCCCACAAACCGGATCTGTAAGGGTGTGTGGGTACAAACAGCTGGTCAATTATTAGTTCCGTATCATCTGAAACGACGACAGGGGTTTTACTGTGAGTAAGTAAGATAACAAACATTGAGATTGTTTAATTTGGAGCGACATTTTGTCACCTTCGAGAATTTGTGATTGAAGCAGAATTGTGTCCATTAATTTGGGGTTGAAAACCGAACAAAAAAGATTTGAACGTGATCACTTTTTTGTGTCCATAATCAGTTTCACGTGTTTGTCTCATGTTATAGCATTGAATCATTGACTATTTTGGAACAGCAAGACTAAAAATTACTTGTCCTATTGAAATAAAAACACAAATGTTAAAAAATTTCATTACATTCCATAATCGCGTTTCAGTTAACATTAACAATGGGCTATATACTTCGATTATGGCAAATGTATTCAACAAAATTGACTTCTGGTTCTTTATTTGCTATTTTTAAAACTTTGACTCTATTTGATTTGGGAAATATTTCTCTGTAGTATTTATAATTGTAACCGTTGAGATTGAAGTTACTTATCTCGTTTTTGAATAGGGTCACCATACAATTAGCTGGCCGTTTCTGTAGTATTGGTATGTGATAGCTGCACAACCAGACATTTTCTTTAGGGGGGGGGGGGGCGTCAAGTAGGGGCAAGGACATTGTGTGTGGGTGCGTGTGGGGGGGGGGGGGGGGGGGGGGGCTATTTCATGCAACGAACAGTTCATTTGTTCATTTGTTGATCTCATTGAGGCAACAGTTCCGAGGGGGGGGGGGGGGGGGGTCCACCCCTGCCCTGCGCCCCCAATTACGCCACTGGTTTGTAATTGTAGACTTTATATAACCAACTGACATACCAACCTCGAGGTACAGGGGGATATACCTTGTATTGGGACAGCCCTGTTAATCTCAAATAAAATCAATGTACCAAACTGAGGCAATATATAAATCTGTATAGATATAATAGTCTGGTTACTTCTCATGCATTTGTAACTCGAACTTGAAAGGTCTGTTGGTAGACATGGCACTAGATGCTCGTTGAGTGGTTCTTAATTGATATCATCCAGAACTATTCAAAGATAAGTTATTACCAACAAAACACTTCTATATAGATCGATTAGAAATCAGTTGCCATAAAACTATTAAACCATGACCTTAGTCCAAAACACTAATCCCAGACTTGACCTTTCCCCTGACCCTTGCCTGAACCCAAACTAATATCCTTTCCACCAACTCTGTCACCCGCGACCTCAGCAAAAAAGCTGAAATTTAGTCAATAAGTTCACTTTATTCCTAGTGATAAAGTGCTCCTTTAGGGTGTCACTTTTGAGTTTATTTCCTATTTATAAAGATTTTTCCCCCCCAGATAAACGTTTTTTCATCAGGAGTAAAACACACAATTGTTCGTGTCTTTGAATGTACTTGTTGATGTACCACACTTTAGTTTTTCCTATTGCAAAAAAACATTATTGCTATTCGATCTGGATTGTAGTGCCATTGACACGTCGTGTTTGATTTTGTTAAAAATAATTGTTTATATATAAACATAGTTGGCTTGTGTGCTCTATCATCCTCCTCTGAAGACGACCTGCAGCTTAAATAATGCTTTTAAAAACAGCTTTCGGAAGTTGAGCACGACGGGCCCAATCCAACAGTTCTGGCCGTAGCGTGGCAGTGCAACGTTTGGGCATTGGACTAGTGCTTAAACTCACCGGAACTCCGCGTAATGAGTGATGCACTATGACTCAGACTGGCAGCAACCGACACAGGGAGTATACGAAGACTGCCACAAATCCCAAAGAACCAAATGTTATTTGCGGTATATGCTCTTGTACTAGTTCAACCGCATTGTATATCAGTGGTTCGTCTAGCGGCTTGCATTTCAAGCAATCTGAAAAAGATGCTGGGGCAATGGACAATGGTTGCTGTCATCATCGGCTGGTTGCCAACACTGAGCCAGGCCGTCTCCTGGATCTCCTACCCTGCTGATGTTGTCGCTTTCGAAGGGCAGATGGTAACCCTAAACTGTGGCATAAACTACCCACTAACGCAGTACGACAACCACCATTGGGTACACTTGGATTCTAATCGACTGGAACAGCAAGCATTTCTGACGGACGGGAAATATATCTCAGCGGCGCTGACTGCCGACAAGCGCCGACGCTACTCGGTGACGGGCCAAGCCTCTTTCGGTGGGTACACTTTACGGATAAGCCAGGCGACCAAAATTGACAGTGGATTATACGGGTGTTTGGTGTACAGCCGAACCGACGTGAACAAACGCACTCTTTCGAATTTCGCCAGAGTGGAGGTTGTGCCACGAGCTCTTCCAACGGGTTCGCCAATGTGTATGATCGAGCCCCATCACCCGCAGCCCGGTACCTCAGTTCAATTCAGTTGCTCCAGTAAGGTGGGTGGATCAATCACGACATTATCTTGGTCGCTGGACGGTGAGGCGATAGCGTCTAACATCGTCCGATCGTCTGACAGGACTATAATGACGTTCCGGAGGACTCTTGGCGATATGGATAACCAGGCTGTGTACACATGCACGGAACAGTATCCGGCAGTGGGCAGTAAACAAGCCTCGTGTAGCATTGTACCCTTCGACATGCCGGTAAATATTTCCATCGTACCAATGAAGGAGCAAGTTGTCTCCGGTGAGTCGGTGTCCTTCTACTGTGAAACAGAGTCGGTACCCCCTGCTACGGAATACACGTGGTATTACGAAGGTCACCCCGTCGTCGAGAGACCAGACCTGTTCCAAATTTTAGAGGAAGGAAAGAGAATGACAATCCCGAACGTTCCTGGGGAGGATTTCTCGAAGTACACGGTTCGCTGCACCGTTAAAAACGCGTTGCTTATGAAACGGAGCGCTACGGCGTTCCTTGATGTTATTCCTCTGTCACAGCGAAATGCCATGTTGGAAAAGGACATACGGGAGAATCGGACACATACCTTATCGCAAGACGCCACAGGGAGCGACAACAGTCATGCCGAATTTCTCCCTGGTGGTATGCACGACGGCACGCTCCTGACCGTCCTAATCGCGTTGACGGCTTCCGTCGGCACAGCCATTCTGCTGGTCCTGACCATGGTGCTGATCGCGTGTCTACGCCGGCCGATCAAACGTCGCATGAGTTCCACAGGTGTCGACGATGACAGGCAGCCCCTCCACGAGATATCCATTCCCTTGCAGGAAGTCAAACAGATCATAACGTCCCCGACAAGGAGAAAGAGCTCCTCTAGTCGAAGGAGACCGCTCTCAACCTCCTCCTACCAGCCTCTTCGGCGAGACACGAGTCTATCACCGGGTGTAACGAAGAAACCGTCCCCAAGAAGGAAATTTTCTTCCCCGGCAGCTCCACATATGCACGTCAAGAGCGCCTCGCTCTACGAAAACGCCGTGCCTCTCCGGTTATCTTTGGCGGACGGGTTAAACGAGGAGATGGCCTCCAAGACGCACAGAAAGGGACCCTTCGCTCCTGTATCAATCTAAGCTCTAAGAGTTGCTGTATTTATAAACAATATGTGTTTTATTGCTTTTCTGGTTACAAAAAATACAGCCGTGGTTGCATAGCCTCAAGAAGAAAGCCATTTGTTTTCTCCGGCAAATGCAAAGTGTACTAGCTCTGGATTCAGGAAGCCAAGAGGTACAAAAAAATATCAAATGATATCAGCATAGTCATCATCATAATTATCATCATCATCATCATTATCATGCTGTCAGTTGCCTGCCGTCATGACTTGGCAGCCGCTCTCCAGTCAGCACTTTGGGTTGCTCAGGGATGAGTTTATGTCAATTTCCTTTCGTGTCACATTTCTCTTGATTTTTATCCTTGCTGCTGAATCATATTAAGCAGCCTCTCGTCTTCAAGAGTTGGGGGCAGAGGGTCTGTTTTGCTGGTCTCATAGGAAACCTAAATCATAAGCTGGTCGACATAAAAACAAAAGTATGTATCTGTCAGTCTCACTATGAGAATGATACATTTATCTACAACACTCAACTTAAAGTGCTAGTGCATGTGTTGAGATGGTATCCAGTTAGTCTCAGTGAATTTCCTGACATTTCAGGGTGTTTGTATTGGTAAGAGTAAAAATGTACATGTTGATTGTTCACAAATTCAAGCATAACTTACATATTATAAAGATGGTCACGGTAGGAAACTCCCTTTCAAATATTTTTGCTTGAAATGCAAAGGTTTTGGAGCAATGAGTCAAACAATTAGTTTTAATCTCACGAGTCAAAAACTCGATGTTTGAAAACAGTGAAAGTATTTGAGGTTTTTTCCCCACTTTTTGTTCGTGATTCCTATGACCGTTTGAGCTTAACTTTTCACAGTTTGTTATGTTGGGTCATATCAAGTGTGGATACTGGTCTTTGACACTGCCAATGTTACACATGTGCTTTAAGATGGTGTCAAATCATTTCATTTCTAAAAGATCAACCATAAACTACTATGGGTTCTTTGATCATACCGAGACCGGATATTCTTTCTTTCCCTTTTTTTGTGGACTGAACAGACAAATTATGTAACTGTGGTAAATAAGGGATCACAAGTCAATGACTCACCTATTTCTTCATCACGCAATTAGTTTAGGTTTGATAGAAACTGATTGCAAATCAGGTATAGACATTAGCGCTAAACTGGTAGCGTCACTGTGACTGGAAGGGGCGGAGTTTTAGGGTGGTGGTGTGTGTAGAGATAGATGTTTAAGCCATAACACATTTTCTTCTGCGGACTTTTGGGGTGAGGTGTCTTTATATACCTACCTTCATCATCTTGTCTGCACCACGACATTCCCGATCCTGTTTATGGCCGGGTAGATTACGATTGCTGTTACTACTTTCTTTTTTAAAAGATTGGCTCAAAGTTTGAAATTCATTTTGATTTGAGATGCAATCGTTTCTCAAAAGATAGAGTCCGTATGAAAGTCTCGAACCTCTAGTTTAAACTGTGCAAATGTCATTGCATTTGATACCTTTCCAGTGCGAATTTGTCAACATCAAATAACATCCAATGACGTCACATTTCAAAAAAATGGGTCTCTACATTTTTGTACAGGAATTTTTTAAGTTCATGCCTGAAATGTTATGATATTTAACTAATAAGGCATTGAATTCGACCTTTTTACAGACACAACACCCTTCTTTGGAGTAAACAGACCATTTGTTGTTGATTTCCATATTATGCACAGTCGCTATCTTAAAAGTATACCGTAATGCATCTTGGGAAACCGAGCGAGTAAAGTTAAACAAATAAATCAAGCTGCCAAGATGGACGCCATGCTGTAGTTTACAAGTAAATATGTCAGGTTTTATAGTTATGTACTGCATTACTTCAAAATCAGCATACCATGATGGTTGGATTCGAATTTTACCCAGAATGCTTTGCATTCCGATCATGCGCACTATGGGACATGCACATTCGCTTTGAGGTTAAAGATTTGTAACTCTTTCCCACTTTTATTAGGCCTCTATCTATTGGAAAATGGGTGCATCGCAAAACTGTATTTGACCTCGCAGCCCCTCTTTAAAGATCTTACTTTATTGTGTTCTCAGTCACTGCAGAAGATTTTTAATCCGTAGTTGGCACGAGACACTGTTACTGCAAAACCAGTATATGCTGCATTCGGGCAATGGGCCAAATGTGTCGCATTAAAGGTTACGTTTTGTGTAAACAAGCTATGTTTAGGGCTAGGAGACTGTTTACATCAAATCCTTACAATTTCATCATTACTAATTTGCACTCTGAGAGCATCTCCCATTTATTTGTCATAAATGGATCGACAAACCATTTCACTTGATTCAATATCGCATACAGTACCAGGGTATTTTACCGTCATAATGTCACAGTCGTGTCAAACAGCTAAGTCCAGGACAAAAGAAGGTAATAGCAAATACCGAGGTTAAACCGTGGTATTTTTTTTACCTAAAACGTAAATTAATGGGAGTGTGAGTATACCAATACTGCAACGTGGATAAAGATACTATCAGCAGAGCATGCACTGACAAGGCTCAATATTTGGTCATTACCAACGGTGAAAACGTCTGTACTATATTCTTACCTGCAAGCCGTGGTAAAAAAGATATACAATTAAGGTAGGCCTAATTTATTACTCACGCTCGATCCCTAGGAAAACAGCCTACTAACCTTTCAGTGTGATGGTCTGTCTCTATACCGGATACAGTATCCAAGGGTTTTCGTGTAATACTTCCGCAAATCAAC
Source organism: Leptasterias polaris (assembly GCA_037783415.1). Classification (NCBI taxonomy): domain Eukaryota; kingdom Metazoa; phylum Echinodermata; class Asteroidea; order Forcipulatida; family Asteriidae; genus Leptasterias; species Leptasterias polaris. Next base: position 385,567 of record JAZGTN010000232.1, read on the forward strand.
AGCTGCAGGTTGTACACTGAGTGACAATCTGACCAACTTTGTCCTATATTTCAGCCATGAGTGTTCACTCAATTTCTGTTTAGGAAAAAATGTGCACTCCCTAATTTCATCATGATATACAAATAATGTGATTATCAAACATGTTAACTTATGATGAGGACGAGCAGAGTATACTGTCTAAAACGTCAAGACCACACCGGCACTTTCCAGGGCCACCACTCCTCCCAAAAAGAGATTTGACAGGTGGTTGTACCCGCAACTTACTATAGTTATAGTTACATCTTATTTACCACACAGTGCAAAGCTTCAGACATCACTTTACAAAACAGCAATAACAATTTATTCAAGTCGTAAAACAACAGGGTAACATTGTCATCATAATTTGCAAAAAAAATAAAATTCCCCCAGAATTTGTTCTTGTACCCTTGTGCGCAAATCCAATACAATGAAGGGGTTTCGTTTACGTAAAAGGGGAGAGTCAAATTTTCTCTTTCGGCCTCCATATAAAGTTACGTTGATTTGACTTGAAGTCAAAACAAGATGGCTTCCCCGTGAGGAAGGTCTGTTGTCATTGAGCTTGATCACTATCATGTTCTTTGGTATGACGTAATTCCGCTGTAAGCCACGCCCACTTCACACAAACTGGCTCCACTGATTACCAGAAGCCCGTTAACCTTTTCGCGATATATGGTGGACACTGTAGGAGTGCACTGTTTGGTTTAGGTGTATACTTACGATTCTAGCGTCATAGTATTCTGTCCACCGTGATATTTCAAATGTCTTATAGCAGATGCACAGAGCAAATCTTTGACAATTTAGGGAAGAAAAGTTGAATAATTCAAATACTGAGGTCTTCTCATGATGGAAGGTTACTGTCAGAAATGCTTGTGATTAAATAAATGAGCGATTTTGGTACAATAATATAGAATTCGAGTTAAAACTGGGCGTACAGCAGAAACGCACGCATGTGACGTAATGATTTAATAACAGGATAGTAGGACATTGTTTTTAGGAGTCGATCATAGTAAGAGGGTTAACACGTTGATACATGAGTGGTAGAACCTTATCAGTAAAGTTTATTCGCTTAAAGATTCTTTGAAATGTTATTCTATTTTGCCTTTGATAATATGCCTGTACTCTATAGTTATTTTTGAGCGAGTTTACCCAAAACAAGGCTAAAAGCCCCTCGTGGTATTGGTAAGGCACTATAAGAAGAAAACACAATTTAAGATGAAAATAACTCGGGGGAGCTGAAGGTAGGAATTGATATTCCTCTTAAAACAGCCTAGACCGTGGAATGGAAGGAAACATGCACCAGGCAAGGATTTTCAAAGAGATGCAGAATGTGGAATGAAGCTGTTATAGAATGGCTCATTGTTCTATATCTCAGCAAAGCAAGAGTGTATCGGTAAAAAGAAGCAACAAGCCTGGTTTCACACTCAAACAACCTGATAGGAGGAACCAAATCGGACACACTGAACTGTTACCGTGAACAAAAATATATATTTATGCTCTTTTTTTAAACGATGTTTAAAAATACCTCCAATTATAACGCCCTTTATAGTGTGGTTTAGCTTAGCGTTGTTGTCGCTGCTGCTGCTGTTGTTGTTCATGTTGCTACTGCTGTTGTTGTTGTTGTTGTTGTTGCCGTTGTTGTTGTCGTTGTTGTCAGGTTATTGTTGTTGTTGTTATTAGTATGGTTGTTGTTGTCATTGTTATTGTTATTGTTATTGTTGTTTTTGTAACCTGTTAAAATATGGTACAGCATAAACCAAACCCTCGAACAATACTTTAAGACAGTGACCTCTCCTAGTAAATAAGAGCATGAATTTGTTTCAACCAACGAACAATAGAATGTTGTTTAAAACTCTCACTTCTTTGACTCGGTGAACCAGCATACCTTACGGGAGTTTTGACTCGTATGATCTTGCATCTATGTAGGGTTATTTATCGTAGACAGCAGCTATATGCAGGAACTATTCCTGCAGAATTTGTTTTTAGTTAACCGCTTGTATACACTCCATTTTATTTAAACTATAAATTGTTTGTTTGAATAGAGAATAACCGTGCTACACCGTGTATTGATAGGGGAGTGAAATTGTATTAATTTGTTACTTTCGTTTATGTGTAAGATTTTAAGTGTCAAGTAATTTACAAAGTGGCTTTTTGTCTGCTGCAATAGTTGTAAATATTCTGAAGTTTTATTTTTAAAGAAAACAATTTGAAAACAAGATTTAAATGCTGCTCTAAATATTTACCTTCCCCGGTGGAATGGGTTTAGTTTCAATATTAGAAGATGTATATGGAAATTAGAATATAAATATTACTTGAATAATACAAAATGCAAACAAACAAAAAGACCTATCTATATATAAATATTTATTTTAGACAAAAAATAAGTGTAAACAGAAATCATGATGTTGTTGTTTTTCTTTGTTTAAAGTCAATAAAGTTAACTCGTTTACCCGAAGTCAAATAATAAGCTGTTCACTTTGTCTCAGTGTTTATGAACTTTGATAATTGGTGGGAGTTGTTTAAAGGAAATTATGCCAATTAGTGTTGACGCACGTGCAGCAGAAGGCATGCTGCTTTTTCAAACCGGGTGTGACCAGTACTGAATGCTAGAAAATTCTCATTGCCTTTGTTACGTTTCGTCTGTGAACATTGCGCAATCATACGTCATGCACATTAATTCGGTTACTTATTCTGACGTCATTCTAACGTCTCATTGTTTACCGGGTAAAGGTTACGCTTGCCTACACCACGTGTTTTTAAACTTCCCTTTCGCTTTAATTACATCGTGAGGCTCTGAGATTGGCTTTTGAGGATTTCTTCCGAATCGCAAATATAAAATTGTTCCTAGCTCATCAAAAGAACTATTTTAAACCCTCTTCAGCTTGCTGCCTGATTCAGTGAAAATTACCAACGGTCAAATATTTTGAAAATCCCATATCATTCCAGGCATGCACAAATAAACAAAAGTACTGAACGCAAATCATTAATTAATTTAACCAAAAACGTCATTGACATTTTTTGAAAAGGTGGTTGACCTTCCAAAAAACAGACATACATAGTCTGGTAACCCATAATTTGATTTGCACGCTTTAAAATACATGTGTACCCAGGGAATAAGACACAATGGTTTGTTTTTGAATGGGAAAGAGCTGACTATCCCATGGGATTTTGTTTCTGAATAAAACCTCTGTGGTCCAGCAGGTGAGTAACCCCAGTGTCATCATAAGAATAAAAAACAACAGTAGTAGGTCATCACATTGACGACGCAAACTTCTTATATATAAATCAACAGTTTTGAATATTTGAAGCTGTATATATATTTTTTCTCTCCAAGTTCTGTGTAAAAACACACAGGCAAATCACTCGGGTGGAATTTGAATCCACGACCTTTGCATTGCTAGAGCAGATGTCTACCACTAGACCACCTATCTAGCGCGGTGGCTAGAGGCAGTTCGAATCATGTGGGTTGTTTTCACTCGGGGAAAGTACTTAGTATACAGTGCATATTACACATCGGTGTTAGGATAAAAACAAATTGTATTCTTTATCCTGATGTAAAATTAACATCTATTTGAAGCTACAAATTTGTTGTTTGTTAAACCAGATTAATGCTGACAAGTGAAATTTAACCAGAGCAGAGTAGATCTGTCCAAAATTATGTTATGCTGGGGTGAATGGAAGAGGAGGGGCGAGGGGTGAAATGGAATCCCGTTGACGGTTACCAAAACTCTCATCCTTCCAAGATTTATGGAGTTTGAACTCTGACACGCCACACGCTGCTATGAGTCTGAGTGTTCCGCCCCCTCATACATAATTATCCTGTTGACTAACAACCTACCACGTGACTCGACTCCTCACGATCGGTTTTTAATTTCTAAATTGAAGTATCATCAGGGCGCGTTTAGATTACTCAAAACCACAAGCTGTGTCACGAAACTAACTCCATTTTCAGAGTTTCTTGAGAGGATATGATCTCCTTGTCCCAGTAGACCAATGAACCGTCGGGTCTTCGTCTGGACCCGGTTGCATATAAATTAGCAATGACAGACGCAATAAATGCCCTGAATTTGGACCCACTTGCAAATAAGAAAGTGCACCGACAGGACAGTGTAGTTCTAGACGGCACCGTTTTGATAGATATTCCCAAGAGCGTCGCATAATATAGTTATATAATTAGGGTTAGAGTGTGAAAATTACACCATTTTTGTTCTAATGTGCGATTGGAAAGAATGAGTTGTGTGTTTGCTGAACTTGGCTAACTCCACTTTATGAGTCCCCCAACAAATACCAAGATTTGTGAGCACCTGATCACCTAACAACTTCAACATCTTGCCTGTGTTGTCGTTTTACTTGCCATTTTGACTTTTGTAGATTCGCATCACGATTTCATTTCGCCTGGGCTCATCGGGTGCAAGCTTGGTATTTAACATGCAAATTATTGTCATTAATTGCTGGTCATAAAACAATGTCAGTCCTAATAAATGACACTAGTTGTTGACGTCCAAAGTTGTTTTACAGGATTGCGCATTTACACTGTCAAATCCGCAGAAATCCTGCATTACGTCAAGATCTTTTGAGAGTAGGTTTACAATTGCAGTGGGACATTTGTTTGTCTTTTTCCCCTATATTTTTAAAACTATTAATAACTGTTGTTATTCAGGCGATTGATACACCGCACACTCAGATAGAGGACACACCTTTATTCACCCGCATTGTCCTGACGAACTTGAACCTATTGTATTCAAATGTTATTTCAATCATGTACCTATTGTGGACCCATTGTCCCCGTTGTTTGAAGTTCTCGGTTTGAACAACACTACAAGTACACACACACGCAGCCATACGAATCCGGTTTGTGGGGCTATACTGCTATTGTTGTTCTATTATTCCCTTTTCTGAAGAATTCCCTTGTGGGGTCCAGGTTGCAATCAGAGACCTCAATTGTCCCACTTTTGTTTGAACAATTTGGCAACAGCTCCCATAGGCTTTGTACACACTTTCCTTTGTTTTTGGTCCAGGTGGAATGTGTATACTACCTAATCAAGTGTCTTTAAAGGCACTGAACACGTTTGGTAATTACTCAAAATATATATTAGCATAAAAACTTACTTGGTAACCAGCAACGGAGAGCTGTTGATAGTATAGACGATGTGACCTCTGACGTCATTTGAAAATCATAACATGATGCGCGCGCATGTCGCCGGGCAAAACCTTTGTGTACTTGACAGCCAGCTAGAAAGTACACGCAATATTACCATGACTACGCGTCTTTTTGCCCGGCGGAACATGACTTGGACAACAGACTTGTCAACAGAGGGCGGTTTGAATGTAAACAGAGGTCACATCGTCTATAAAACATTGTGAGAAACCACTCCCTCTGAAGTATCGTAGTTTTTGAGAAAGAGGTAACTTCTCACTAAAATAATAAAATACTTCATGCATGAAGCCTTTTATTAGCATCTGAAAGCACACACAATTGTGCAACAAGGGTGTTTTTTTCTTTCTTTATTTTCTTGCAACTTCGATGACCGATTCAGCCCAAATTTTCACAGGTTTGTTATTTTATGCATATGTTGGGATACACCGAGTGACAATACTTGTCTTTGATAACTACCAAACGTGTTCAGTGCCTTTAACAACAACATAAAAACTTTGTGGGGACTGTTTTTATATTAAAATATGTAAAAGTCTCCACAAGTGTGTATTCACTTGCAATTGTGGCCTGCTGTTGTCCCTCTGTTGTTAGTATATGCACTTCAACTTCTTTGGCAACAGCTCCCTTTGGTTTTGTGCATACTTCACAATTTGGGGACATTCACTCTACTGGGGACCCTATTGTCATCTATTGGTCGGTACTTCTTTGCCTATACCGACTTCTTCCGAAAGTACATATGGTAAACAGACCATCCACGCACACACTATTTTTCTCTGTTTTTGCCGGATCATTTTTGTTTCCCCAACAGTCTAACTTAACGCATTAGTGAATCTTTCATCAGTTTCTCTTAAACTAAAACACTGTATTCACTTGTTGCAGTAGAAGGAAGCGGTTAATTGTATTCATTCACATCATGTTATTTATTGGGGGGGGGGGGGGGGGGGTTGAATTTATACCCACTCAAAGGAAGTATACGAAATTGGGAATCAACCAAACTCACTATTCTTTAATGAATTGTCTTCTGGAATATTTGGAAGGGAAATGAAACCAAATAACATAATGATGTACTTCCCTAAAGATGTGCTGTCGTATAAATATTATTTATAAAATAACTTAAATCAATATTATAGAAATGGAGTTGTATAATTTCACTCCAGAGATTATTTGTTTCAAAATCCAAAATTTCTAAAGCAATTTTAATAAACATTTTTGCGTTAAAGTTCCCAACAGCAATTCTCACAAATAAATATCGGTTTGAGCAAATACACTACATGTAAATCACTATCGTGTCAGTGTACTTATTGAAGTTCATTGTTGTCAAAAGAAGCAAAAAGAAAAGAAGAAAACAGTTGAATCATCAACTGTTGTTGTTGTTGTGGCTGTTTTAAAATGATTTTAATGAGCAAAGAAACTTTTAGATTAAACATTCTCCTACGATCATCAAGCTTGTAACCAAAGACTTGTTCCAATAACTGTCCCCACTCCAAACATATTGGCAAACATCGTTATAAAATAACTTTATGTATTGAGAGGTCATCTAAACTGTTTAACCACAAAATTAACCTCAGACGTTTTGTCCCAGTACGATATTTCCTGCTGACTGTAGAGGAACTATAATTGCGGGGAGGTTAAATGGTTGATTCAGACCTCCGCCATCTTGGATTCACCCCTCAACAGCACACAACACACTAGCATCTCTTAGGGGCAAACACATCCCTTATCGTCCTAGACAAAATAAACATGACCTATGATATTTAACATTACGTTGCCGCTAATATTTTTCTACTTGTCAGCCCAAAGGCCACAAATTGGCTTGTCGGAAAAGGGATGTTAGTTACCCTGGAGAAAAATCAAGATAAGATTGTTCCTGGATGTGCGTTATTTATTTACTCTGCTAGTTGGATTGATGCTCGGGACATGTGAAGACTATTCTTCATTAGTCCTCTCACAATTAGCATTGTACGTCCTAGCAATACAATACAAAAATACATTATAGAGCGCCCTTTACTCATCAAGGATATAGATAGGTTGCAATATGACGTAAATCGGCCATCTTTACGGGCAATTTGGAACACACAGTCATGCGTTACGCGTGAGAACGGCGTGCAGCACGCGCACATTTCACAAAACTCATTGCGTGATTGGTTAGTGAACGACGCGGCTGCGTTAATAATTTCAGCGCTTGACGCGCCTGCAAGCCAAAATGTGATTTGCCCGTAAAGATGGCGTCTACTGGGAACTATCTATAGTTACACAGCGCTGAACAGAGTCTAGACACTTAGCAAAATAGTACAGTAATGAAGAAAGTACAGCAGAACAACAAATGAAATCACCCATATAATCTTACTTCTAACTGTTAGAACTGTTAGCATTAGCTTGTAAATTTTGTCAAAAATATACAAGCTTCCATTAAAGGGTGTGTACAACATTGGTAAGATTAAAAATATAAATGTTCACAGATTTGCACATTATAAACTTACGTGGTACAAAGATGGTCATGTTGGAAAAATTTCATTGAAATAGTTTTGCTTGAAATGCCATAGTTTTTAGGAAATGAGTAAAACAATAGCCTGCAGGATAAAATCCGATGTTTGAAACATATAAATTGGGTTTTTCATTGTTTTATCATGACTCCGAAGACCGATTGAGCTGAAACTTTCACAGGTTTGTAATTTCATGTATATGTAGGTCTTTGGCATTTACCAATGTTGTACACACCCTTCAACAGTCCCCACTCCAAATAAAGTGGCAAACATTGGTATAAAATAACTTTATGTATTAAAGAGGTCATCTAAACTGTTTATTCTCACAATTGATGGTTTACTTAAAAGCTAGAGTCATATATTGGTAAATACTTCATAAATTAATTGCCATAAACAATAACTTGATGACCATCACTGCAGCTGTGATCGTGTAAACTTATTTGTGAAAGTTTTCCCTTCGAATTAATATGGTTTGGATATTTATCACCACCACCCCAAAGCTGTTTTCTTAGCAAATAGACACTTTATTCAGTTGAAACTTTCACATGTGACTTTTATTATATCTTTCTTTGTAGTTTGTTTTAAATCAGCATTACGCTGACAAAACCAAATAATGACTCTACCTAAGAGTGCCTGTACTTTACGGCCCATTGTGTGGAATACCAGTACACCATGTCATTTTATTTACAAACATAGTGCCCTTGCACGATCCGGAGCCTTTCCTGGCAGGCAAGATGCTGTGCATATATAAATCAGAAAGGTCACACTTTTATGGTATAGCTACCACATGAAATCGACAGCTGATATTGTTAAAAGTACATTACAATTTTCAGTAAAATTTTGTTTGACTGAAGCTGCGTGCAAGTTATGCATGCAGGTAGTTCTTGCTCCGTGGCTCTTCTTGGTCACAGGCATGGTATGTAATCAGCCATGCTTCCAGATTGAAGCTAAATGGCCCTTTTTCTCAAAATTGTCTCCTGTATTATACCAGGACGGGGGGGGGGGGGGGGGGGGGGGGGGGGGCTAGACCCCTCAGCTCAGACACAGTCAGTGCGCAGCCAGTCGAAAAGTGCTTCCGTTTATTTGTTACGTATGCATGGACCGTGTGGTTATGAATATATAATGAGCTGAAAGGTTGCGTTTTAAAAGTATATTTTTTATGTCAAAACCTTCTTCAAAAATAAGTTTGTGTAAATATTTTAAGGGATAAAGATCCATATAACAGCTCTATTGTGTTACATTTTATGGTTTTCAGATATTTCAAGAGATTTTGGAACGAATGCAAACCCGTTCGTGTCAAGAAAAAAAGGTCAACGAAAAATTGCATTTTTCTCCTTGGAACGATGTCCGGCAGAAAAAACTTACTCATGTACTTGTAGAAAAACTGTTCATCTTTGTTGAAAATGTCATATTATTTCGTAATCATTTGCAAAACAGTCGGGAGCACTTAAAATGTTCCGCTTCTTCAGGCTTGGCCGTTCACGTAAAAACTACAAAATGGAAACAAGGACATTTTACCAAAGGATGACTGTGATTGGTCAATGCGTTCATTGATGCAGATATGGACCAATCACGTCTCGCGTACAGTAAAGCAACCGCAGCAAAGCTACAGTCAGTACCCAACATGTGCGTGAGTGAACTCAATACAGATGAAGGTGTTACCAGACGTTTTCGTAATAAAAACTTGTTTGTGGGGCTCATAAGTGCTGAAAATACCTGAATGTTGTAAAGTATCTGTTAACTACCAAACCGAGGAAAAGAAATCGGAAATAAAGAGCAATTGATAATAATTTAGTTCAAATTATTACTGAATAATTATAACTAATATATAAAGTATTAATATATACTAATAATAATAATTGTTTTATTCTTATGTGCCAATGGAAACTAAATTTCTGTGTATTTATGATGCGGACAATAAAACATTCCGATTCTAATTCTAATTAATGATTTTTTTTTAATACGTTGCTAACTGGGCCTGTTCATGGTCTGGGGCAAAGATCTCGGGGGGGGGGGGGGGGACTTTTGATGTATCAAACTAGAGACTATGGGGTACGACAATGAGGCTTCTGTTTTGGGGTTTTTTTTGGGGGGGGGGGGGGTATTCGTTAGTATAATATTTATTTATTAGACATTAAAGTAAAAATTGTCAAATCAATGTACACGCATAATTTATAACTGTTTGTCCTTTACGTTGACTGTATGAAAGGAAACAACATTTGAACACAAACTTGACTTTTTTCAGTTGTCTAGAATGTTTTATTTCAATGCAAGCTCAAATAAAAAAATATATATATAATACCATTATGTTGCACAACAAACGAAAACAAAATATTTAATAAACACATATATTTCTCAAAATGATGTAACAAAGGTAATAATGCATACTTTCCCAACATCCAAATGAGAATACAATTTTTAACTGGCTTATGAACATGTTTTAATACCCGTGTTCTTGGAAATATTTGTCATAAAATTTTTCAAAAGCTGCACACAATCAACCAAGGCAAGTGCAAGCACGAAAGTTACAAATCAATTGTATATGATCCATGTACATATACACAAGGCATGTATTAAAGGATAAATACTTATAAAAGCTGCTTAAGTTGTTTCAAGATAATTTATGAAGGTGTATTGGAAATGGCAATCTGCAAGGCAACTTAAAAAATGTAATTATACAAATACAAACTCTTGGTTGATACTATACCCAAAAATGTGTACATACAATGTAATAAGTAGGTCACATGGCCCTTTGTTTCCTACTACTAATGAAAAATCAAGCTGCCCATGTTATCTTTGTTTTTTACAATATTATGTTAAATTAAACAGAAAGCACCACATTTTAAATTTAATAAGCCCTTCATCAGCTGAAAAACCGTATGCATGAAAGAAAATGATTTACAAATATACCCGTATGTTGCATAGTTTCCCTAAGGGTTCGTTCTTAAGAAGTTAACGGAATGTAACAAGTCTTTGTTTTTGTAAAAACCTTTAAACATTAACACTGTTTTCCCTAAGAGTACATTCTGCTTAAGAAGTTAACAGACATAACAAGCCATTAATTTGTTTAAAAACCTATAAACATAAACACTGCATTGGTTTCTTATGTTAAACAGAAAGCACCAGTGTTTCAAGTGCAAAAACAAAAAACACTTCATATCAGCTGCAGAAGCATTGTGTTGGTTGATACACACCCACAAATGTGTACATAATAAATTGGTAACATGACCCTATGTTTCCTACTTCTAATGGCGTGGCAAAATGGCATTAATGAAGATCTTTGACTGTGGGAACTTGTCTTTGGCTGCCTGAATCAATAAATTAAAGTTCTTCACATCTCGGTGAAACACACGTTCAAGTCGTTGGTCCCAACATGAAAAAATACTATGTGCGGTGTCTTCGCGTTTCTAAAATTTCTCAGCGCTCTGACCATCCGAGGGACTATGCACCCTGGCTTTGTTGTAACGTCAGGTAGAAACCATTCGCTTTCAATGTTACAAGGCAAGTACCTGGTGATGGAATCGCCAAAGATGTTCACCCTGTAGAATGGCAAGTCGGTTTGACTGGTGGGCCTGTGGGGTGAGGATAATAACAATAATGATCAGTAAACTTGTAAACAATAATACCTTATCATACTGATTGGTTGTATAAAGACATTGGCTGTAAAATTGGTTTGTCCGATTGCCACATCCACATGTCAAACTATAGCCCCCCCCCCCCCCCCTCTGACTGTAATCAGGCTAGCCTAATGTGTTTTCAAACCTAGTGTTTACTAAGCAGCCGTCAATATTTGTGTTAAAATAAAAACAAAGTTAAAAGAAAACATACACTCCAACATCCGACAAAAGTCAATGATAAATTTCATTAAAAAAAATTAAAAAATAAAAAAAATAACAAAATAACAACTTTGTTTTCCAATGTGGCCTGATCTGAACTAACGTACTTGGGTCTAACACACGGACACCACACGCAAAAGAAAAATTAATAATAAAATAAAATAAAATAAAAAACGATCTTATGTTGTATCAATGTGTTAATTGATCCATCTGGAACATAAATACAGATTTTGTACCATTACAAATAAAAACAATAGGCCTACAGGTACGATTCATTTTCTCACGAAACTGGTGAAACACTAAAGCCAATAGCTGAACAAAATCGCGAAAATCACAATAACCCACAGTTATGAAACACCATAGTAATATCACTGTGTGACGTCACTCAGTATAGCGGTGCGATTGCTGAAAACACAAAATCTCGTAGTTTTAAAATGTAAAAATCTAATAAAAACACCGCCCCGGCAGAAAGTTTTCGGGTATTGAACAATGGCAAATACTCCAAAGAGACCGATTATAAACATCGTTAAAATGTATCTTTTGCAAAACAGTCAGGAGCACTTAAAACTCGGAGGTTATATCACGAAAAACTGATATTGTAAGTACACTTTCCGGACAGATTTTAAGTCCAAAAATTAAGAAATAACGGACAAAAACGATTGGGTTTCCCAATCGTTTTACCAGGGCTACTACCGAACACTCGTTTTATCTCGCGCACGTCCAAGACACACGAGAGTTGTTTTTTGCTGCAAATAAAATCCCGTGTACAGCCTCATTATAGCGGTAGCTGCGCACTGACTGGACACCTTGGTCCCCTCTTGCCCCCTCGATGAGATTTAAATATATTAAAAAAATGCACAACAGAATGGTTTGATTCATAGCCGCCTCCTGTCTTTTCCCCACTCTCCACCTACATGTAAATGAAAATATATACGCCATTGTATTTACCTGCACAGCAAAAATGGGATGTTAAAATTGACACCATGGGTGGTGTAACATAAAGGTAACGAAGAGAGAATCAAAATTAACATCGTAGGGTGTTAAGATAACACCAATGTAATTGTTTTGCAGAAATTAGTGTTTCAGTTACTCTAACACCCTATAGTGTAAATGTTGATTCTATTTGTTGGTATCTTTAATTATAAATAACACCCGGTGTCAATTTTAACACCCCAGTTTTTGCAGTGTGTGTGTGGCGTGCAAAACTCCCATCTCATCCCACATTCCTGGTATCCCTCCCAGTTTTGTACGTCCCTTGATTTAAACAATTAGTTCATTATTAATTTTATTTATACAACGGTATGCATTTGTTGTTACACGTCGTCTATCTTTAGCAACCGGGGATCTGCTCTTTGCCAAAAACTAAGCACAAACTTCCTGCCAAATATTTATTTATGGAAAGATAATATTATTTAAACAACATGAGCTAAAAATGCGGTGTCTCATTACTCGAATGTATTCCCTTGTTAGCTATAAGGGATAATCTAACTAGATTTAAAGATGCGTGAAAGCAAACCAACACTTACCCCCCCCCCCCCCCCCAACAAATATCCCTCTGGTGAGCTGTAAGGGATAATCTAAAGATCTAAAGACATATACAGATCGCTTAAAAAAAATATATATATATATACGCAACCCCCTTCCCCCAAAAAATTATTATAATAAATAAAAATAATAAATAAATAAATAAAACAAATAACAATAACAAGCAAATAATAGGCCTAATAATAAATAAAAGAATAAAAAAAATGAAATAAATAAACAATCCAAATAAATAACAACAAAATAATAATAATGAAAAAATATATATTTATGTAAACAAAAATAAAAAAATATATTATTATTACGTTAGTTTAAACCTTAGAGGGAAACGGGGAAAAACAGCCGTTAGGGGGAAAATTCATAAATCCAGTCATAACTGCACAATAAAAAGTGTCACGTGAGTTACACTTATGTAAAATACATGCACAAAATGTGCCCAGGGGGTTATATAAACAATCCAAATAAATAACAAAATAATAATAATGAAAAAAAATATATTTATGTAAACAAAAATAAAAAAATATATTTGTATATATACATTATTTTGATGAACTTTTGGTTGAGTTCACGGAACCACTGTGTACATGGCGGAAATGACTTTGACGGGGATAACCTTGGGACCAATACCTGCCAGGTCTCTGGACCCCATGAATGGTCTGAATTAAACATATGACACACCATTTAGCAGTTTGGTTTTATTACCAGCAGATTTATACCGACTCTTAGCTACCTTTTCAATGAATACAGTATGTAAGTTGTAGCTGTTTATAATGGATTTCCCAGAGTGCCAAAAAATGACGATGGAAGTTGATGACATTTTTCTCATTATAAATCACTCACAATTTGTAAGATATTATTTGCAATCATTCTCCATAGAGTTTGGCAGCATTCGGATAATAGTTGCCGCTACATCGTATATGCCCCCCCCCCCCCTTTTTATTGAATTAACAACAGATAATCGCAGTTTTAGAAGATAAAACAATTTACCTTCATTTAGTTAAATTACAGATTTGTACACCATTATTTTAACAAAATAGCAACATGAAAACTACCTAAAATGTAATCACAATCACATTAGTTTTCCCTGCAAGCCCGATTCACCAGAGAAAAAAGTGCGTAATGTCTTCGGCACGTGCTGCATGATTTGAAAACGTTAAGCAACCTGTAGAGGTGTAGTTATGACATCATCACCTAATGATGTATCGTCCCTTATTCTGATTCACAGAGTGTATACAAGCTTACCAGTAACAACAATTGTTTTCTGACACCATTGTCAATGCTGCACTTCATCTTTAATTGTGTGGTATTGCTAGTCATTCAGATACCTCTGAGCACCAGCTCAAGGGATTTCAAAGCTGCTGTAAACCCATGGATTCAGTTAGAGTGACTAAACGTATACACACCGAAAAGTGCATTAATTCAGGTCAAACTTTTTGGTTTTCATCCTTGAAATAATGATGACTTCTGTTTATCCAAAATATTTTAATTTTTATTTCATACTTTTGTTGCTCTGAAAGGACATCGCTAATCGAAAACAATTACACGGCACTACATCCATGCGCACACAAATTTGCAATATGCGATTTCACACACTCACAGTTCAAAGGTAGGCCTAAATCGCTAAAAATATCCAGCAGTTAATAGCTGGGTGATACGAGCCGCACTTTTGACACCGAATAATGGGCATGGATGGTTGAAGTGGGGGAATTTGTCTATCTCACCCGTCCCCATATGTCTCTTTTTAAATTATGAAAAAGGAAAACAGACATTTCACAAAGGACAACATTAATAGAAGTGAGAAGCAAAAAAGAGAAAAATAACAATAACTAAACATGCATGAATGATTGTCTACGAATTTGTTTTGGCGTATAATTGTTCTTTGTAGCTATACAGCTCTCTGGTCTATTGTAAGGGTGCTACAGAAATGCAAGTTTATTATTAATATTATAAATTCAAAAAAAATCACTCAAATCTAACTAATATTAAAATACCAAACATATGACCCTGTGACCAGTTGCATATATTTGCCAATAATTCATATAAATGCGATATTCATAATAACCTGCATACTCAGTGTGACTTTGGTGAAGTGATCATTAGTACAAGGCGTTTGACACTTTTGCCCCCATTTCGTCTGATACGCCTCTCTTAATATTTATGCTCGAGTACGTCACAATTCTAACCCAAAACGAGGCCATAGGCGCAGCCACTGCAAGTGGTGGCGGACGCGCGCCTATAGCCTCATTTTAAGTAAGAATTATGACGTCATGCATGAATATTAAGAGAGGCGTATAGGGTGAGCTTCCGACAAGCCCCTTGAAGTTTTATCTAAACGCTACATCCGTCCACACAGGATGTGATGATTCAGATCATGTGACAAGCTTTTCCTTAGAAAAAGATGGAAAATAGGGGTCATTGGATTTACCATTATTTCGCTGAACCTAAGAGATAAAGATTAACATAAGTTATTTTTGCAATTATGTTTTTAATGGTATCTTTTTTTCAAGTCACAGAATCGATATCATGTATATAATATTAATTGGTAATGTCGGGATAATTGATGCGCGTAAACTCGCTTTGAACCAAGATAAAGAGCAATATTTATACACCATGGTTATGATTTGTCACGAACAGCAACAGCAACAGCAACAGCATCAGCAACAGCAACAGCAGCAGCAGCAGCAGCAGCAACAGCAACAGCAGCAGCATCAGCAACAGCAGCAGCAGCAACAGCAACAGCATCAGCAACAGCAACAGCATCAGCAACAGCAGCAGCAGCAACAGCAACAGCAACAGCAACAGCAGCAGCAGCAGCAACAGCAGCAGCAGCAACAGCAACAGCATCAGCAACAGCAGCAGCAGCAACAGCAGCAACAGCTACAGCAACAGCAGCAGCAGCAGCAGCAACAGCAACATCATCAGCAACAGCAACAGCAGCAGCAGCAGCAGCAGCAGCAGCAGCAGCAGCAGCAGCAGCAGCAACATCAGCAGCAGCATATGCAACAACATCAGCAGCAACAGCAACAGCATCAGCAACAGCAACAGCAGCAGCAGCAGCAGCAACAGCAACAGCAACAGCATCAGCAACAGCAACAGCAGCAGCAGCAGCAGCAGCAGCAGCAGCAACAGCTACAGCAACAGCAGCAGCAGCAGCAGCAACAGCAACAGCAACATCATCAGCAACAGCAGCAGCAGCAGCAGCAGCAGCAACATCAGCAGCAGCATATGCAACAACATCAGCAGCAACAGCAACAGCATCAGCAACAGCAGCAGCAGCAGCAGCAGCAACATCAGCAGCAGCAGCAGCAGCAACATCAGCAGCAGCAGATGCAACAGCAACATCAGCAGCAGCAGCAGAAACAGCAACAGAAACAGCAGCAATTCAGCAGAGATTCTTTATACAAACATGACAAAACTGTAATTTAGATTTGGAGTATCAAAATAGGAAATCGATTAAAAATAATGTTTTAGACGAACATATTTCTCAGAAATAATAAAACGCTATTAAGATTGTATACAGCTACGAAGTCAATTATTTTACATGAAGAAAGTTAAGTTCATGTTGTTGTATCATAGCCTATACCTGACATATACCTGAACTAACTGGCACAAAAAAGTGCTTCCTCTCTGGAAATTAAGAGATAGCCAAACCAGATAACACGACAATCAGAGTTTCCGGTCTTTGTTTGTATCCTAGTAGTAGGTCTAATAGCACAGCAATGCACAAATTCAGGCACACACAGCATGCTTGTTTGGTGTATGTTGGTTTTATGAGTTTTGATTTTTAAGGATTGGTCCATAACAGTTATTTAATTACCCTTTTTACATAAAGTCTTTAATATTATTTTCCTTTGGACTAATAGTTGTTAATCAGGTTTCGTGTTGAAAACAAAACAAACACATTATATACATGGATTTCTAGTCTAAAAGGTTAGGTGCTAGAGTCAGGGGGTTTCTCCTTCGGTAAATGTAATAAATCTTCATAACTATTATATTTCAATAATACATAGTTGGCAAATTTGCACAGGTCCCTGTATATTGCGTAAAGTTATTTCTTCTCAATCAGGAAACTACACACACCATCGGTTCAAACTCGTCATACTTAGGGCGCTTTATCGAGTGTGACCGCCCTATAAAATTACATTGGCCTCAGAATCGCTCAATAGAGGGCGCTAGTAAACAAGTATTCAGTTTTCTAGAAAATAGAAGACATTTTTTTCCATCGTGTATTGTTAAACTTATATCTTATACATATAAATACAACGGTATATCATTCAAAAACTACCCCCAAACAGCCGTCTAAATACCCAAACTTCCTGGTCAGAATTGACTCGGATTCCGGGTCCTGTCGGGCCTGACCCATTTATGGATCCGACTGACTCGGATTCTGGGACAAACTTACTTATCAGATAATTTAAAAATTTAACGATCCTAAAACCAAAAAAAGATATTACTTTTGAATGTGCACTTCTTGGAATGCATTGACATACATTCTAATTGAATACTGTTGTAACTTAGGGTTATTGATGATAACACAGACTTGATGCTTATCGAAACGTCATTGAAGTCGCACTTTAAGCTTTTCATTTCTATGGAAAAATGGCCCATTAGACAGAAAAATCACTTCCTCCTTTTACACCGACGGGAAACAGCAATCGGGTGATGTAGACACAACAAGCCTACAGCGCTGTGTTTCCTTGTCATCTAATAGACGACAAATGTGTTTATTACATTAAGTATACATGCAAGGAAACTATAGAAACTATACATTTGTATTATTCATGTTTTAAAAACAACACTTTCGGTTAGCTGGCCAAAGGCAACTTTGTATTCAACAATGATTATTTATTTTTGTGTTTAGGTTTATCCACACAGAAATGCCTCATTGAAAGCAATCATTCACAGTTTAATACAAATCCCAAATCCCAAACAAAACCAAACAAACTTAATAATAATACAAATAAAATTAAATAATTGTAAAATAACAAACAATCAAATCAACCAATCAATTGTGAAATTTAATGATACTGCTGACTTTTATAATGAAGTCTTCTTTTTCAGATAGTAAATAATCAGGTTATTTTGTCCTTTAAAAATAGTCAGGGTACACCGATCCATTAAGCCACGCCCATTTCTCTTTGACCAATCACAACCGCGAAATCTGATCACCATTTGAGCCGTTTGGTGATCTTTGCACTAATGGTGATCGGGTTTCGCGGCTGTGATTGGTCAACTCGTAAGGAGGCGGGGCTTAATGGATCGGTCTATTATGACAACATTTCAGAATACCACTATGAGACCAAGGAGAGATAATTTTCCATGTGAAAATTCAAACAATAGAATTTCAACCAACATCAGTCACTAAAGAGAATTTGAACTATAGATAGTTCCCAGTAGACGGGCAAATCGCATTTTGGCTTGCAGGCGCGTCAAGTGCTCAAATTATTAACCGCAGCCGCGTCTTACACTCACCAATCATGCAATGAGTTTTGTGAAATGTGCGCGTGCTGCACGCCGTTCTCACGCGTAACGCATGACTGTGTGTCCCAAATTGCCCGTAAAGATGGCCGACTTACGTCATACTGCAACCTATCTATTGTCAAAGTCGAAACAAAAATTGCCAAACGACCACACCAGTCACCGTTGTTTATTTTGATTTCCGCAGCTGCAATAATCCCAAGTTATTGCAAGAACCCTGAGCAAAATATTAACTGATTTTGGGGTTGAACAAAGAAAAATAGACTAGAGCAGGATTTGAACTAACGACCTCCTTATGAACGTGCCGGCGCTATACCAACTGAGCTATCTAGCCTTTTGTTGGCGGTCTCCAAAACATTAACCGTAGGCATTTTCACTAAATTGTGACATCTTCAATTTGATGACATTTTCACTGGCATGGTGTGTTTATAGACGATGTGAATAAATTTAATATACATTAAAACATTTATATACTCACTTCCCTGTTCGAGCTCTCACATATTTTCCTCTATCGGTTATTGCTCAATAATTTCTGTGAAATTCAAAGGACAGAGAAACAAATAATGGAAAGAGAATCCAACTAAACTAGGTCTGCTTTACTTTCCGATCGGATCTATTAAAATTAAAACTCACATTGAAAAGGTGAAACGAGGAAATTAGTGTCAGTCGATGTCTGATTTCTAAAGAAACAATAATATTGTCAGAAAGCTTTTGAACCTTGAAAATGTGTGGACAGTGCGTAAAGTGCTCGTCTCTCATCAGTGCGTCACTGGTTTGATTCACGGCTAAGGCCATATAGGTGGAGTTTGTTCTCTACTGTACCACGAGAGTTCTTCTCCGTGTCCAACTGGGAAAAGTAAGAAAACAATCTCATGAAATTCCCTTGAAAATGTTGGTTGACCTTTTCACACTTGAGTTGCTAACCCTGGAAAACTCCTTGAATAGTTACCCTTGCTTGGGAGTAGGGTTAAGTGAGATAACCTGGGGTTAGTATTGAGTGTTCAACAAACATGGGGTGACATAAGACTCCCAAGGAAGTTCCTGTATTTTTTATTTCTTCCTTGAAGATGGCTCTACAAATTGAAAAGGGTGTTAGACTCCGACGTTACCAGAAAAGTGACGATGCATTTTAGCATGCACTGCCTAACGATTTAAACGATGTCTATGTGCACTGTCTACATTCCTGTTTGAATCTAGCTGCAAAAAGAGTCCCAAATGTTTTAAATAAATTCTCCTTCAAAACAATTCCAATGTGTCACATATTTTCAGTGTTGTGGTTTGTGCTTTAGTTTAGTTTACGTTTGTGTGTGATTATATTGAATGTCTTAACCTTGTTCTACTACCCTTCAGGTATGCTGTGTCCTTTCTTATATAACATACGTTTTTTTCATTTCATGAGTATAGAGGATTTCCTCCCACGCCGTTGTCCTTGTGCCTTTGTTATTCACAGGACATTGGGCAGGAAACACCTCACAAAATCTGACCCCCGCAACCGCTCATGTCAGTTGAGGCCGGAAACAAAGACCAGATAATTGATAATTATCCATTCTGATAACTAGTCAGTCACGTGAACGTATTATACAGACAGGACAAGTTTCATTTCCCAGTGGACTTTTCTAGGCTTCACACCAAAAGATGGCGGGCCCAGCGTTGTGTTGGGGTGCTTTTATCATTGCTGTCGCGGTCTTTTTGCCGTTTTCGACGGCTGCTGGTTTTATCGACACACCCGGCAATGTGGTGGTACATATTGGTGAGACAGCCCTTGTGCAATGTTCGGTGGATCTTAACAACGTCCAAGGATCTATGACAATGTATTGGTACAAGGTATCGAGAACCGGCGGGATGTATATTACGATCGGACAGTCCGTTCGAAAGAATCTGGTCGATGCAGAAAGATACTCCCTCGATACCAGCAACGTTCGTGGGGTCTTCAAATATAACCTAAGGATCACCAACGCAGAAGTTACTGATTCTGGTCAGTACCAATGTATGGCTGTCGACAGCGCCGGGACGAGTCGCTCAGAACCTGGCAGCCTCAGTGTGGTACAGGAGGCCAACAGCGAACCACTGCGCTGCAGTATCTACCCCGAAGCCCCAACTCTCGGGCAGGCCGTCACCTTCTCTTGCATTGCACCCAGGGGCATCGCCCCAGACACACTGACGTGGTGGATGGACGGCAGGGTTCAGATCCAACCAGAAGCCCACCTGGCCAATGAGCACGGCATCTCGTTTGTCAAGACTCTTGCAGAAACGGATAACTTTGCCGAGTTCACCTGCCTTGTTGGGTCATCATTTTCAACAATGAACGGCATGAACTGCAGCGTGACACCCCTTGCTGTGCCCATACGGGCCGAAGTCACCCCGAGCGTCCAGAACGCAGTCATTGCGGGCGATGCGACGTTCCAATGCCGTGGAACGGCCATCCCACCGGTGCAAAGGTATCGTTGGCTGTGTGGATCAGGAGATAGTACAATCAAGATATCAGAGAGTAAGGGAAGATTTTTTGTTGTGAATAACGGGGACTCGTCTACTTTGACCATCACGAGGCTAACTGCGGAGGACAACAACATGATGGTGCGCTGCGTCGCCCTGAACGCAATAACGAAGACGTTTGGCGTGGCGGAACTACATGTATCGACGACGCAAATGGCGATCACGAGTCAACAGACAAAATCCCCTTCAGCTCAGACTGATGAAGTCTCTTCACTCAGTACTACGATCGCTAGAAATCAAGAAATAACCTCTGGGACAACGCCGTCGTTCAAAACGGACCAGGACTCCACCAAAGCTGAGGTGTTAGATACCACACAAATTCACGCGTCCACAGAAGATGGTACCGGCTCTGTTATTAACGTGCATGAATGCGTGAAGAACTGCGGGGAAAAAATCTCTCCGCAGCAGAGCCCATCGGACAACAGCAGTGGATCGGGGAATGGTGCGATCGCTGCAGTGCTCAGTCTCTTGGCAATCTTCGCTCTGGTCATCGTGGCGATTGTCTACTTAGTATACAAGAAGAAAGGAGGGCCCAAAGCTGGCCGGGTGCTCAAGAGAAAATTGCAGAAAAACAAAGCAATTGAGCGCCTAAGATCGCTGAGAATGTCGACGGTGAGCACTTCAAATCAGGACCTGGTTACACGTGACTCAGTTCGGCTTAAAACCATCGAGGTGATTGTTAACCCACCGCCTCCAGAGTGGCAGTTCCGGGTTCACGACGTGACGATAGAACAAGTGACACAAGACGAAAACGCGACCGATGACAACCCTTCACCAGTCATGATGTCAGACGATGGGAGAAAAGATGCGGGCGAGGTGGACGCGTTGTACGCGAAAGCAGATCCGATGAAGAAGAAGAAGAAGAAACACCATGGTAGACCACAGGTCGACGGCGTCGACGCGCATCTGCCTGTGGAGAGTCCGCCCTCTGCCGTCGCTGGACACTATCTCTCCGTAGAGACCGACGATGCCGACTGGGATGGGCTCTCAGACGCGTCCACGTGGGATATGAGCAGCGTGGACTCGGGCTGTGAAGAGACAGATGAAATACACGAGGACGGAGATGATACATACGCCGAACTACACCTAGCTACGGGCGGCGAAGTGGGCAAAACATGTCCATCGCAAACTGAAGCGGTCGAGTATGCAAACATCACAATATCCGATGAGGCTACATGCCCTTAAGCAGCAAGTTAAGAGGTATATATGTTGTTATGACTGACACAATATAACTATATATTTTTGGTAAAGTGTGTGTGGACGAAAAATGAAGAGCGCAATAGTTTAACTGAGTTTTCACGGCCTTGCTTACCGCGGTACCTTGCCATTAGGTTTCCAATATCTTCATGGAAACTTCAAATATCTGCGCTAAACGAAAAATTACTGTGTAGAAGAAAATGTTTTCTCTTAGCATGAAAACATCACAATATCCGATGAGGCTACATGTCCTTAGTAAACAGGTCTATATGTTGTACTGACTGACACAATTTAGCAATATTTTTGGTACAGTGTGGGCGAAAGAAGGAGAGCACTCCCAGATTTCTGCTTAGTTTAACATTGAATTTTCATGGCCTTGCTTACTGCGGCAATTTAGATAAGGTTACCATCATCTGCATGGAAACTTCAAATATCTGCCAAAAAACTAAAAATATTGTGTAGACGAACAATTCATTCTCATAGCGTGAAAACACACGCACACAAACAATTTCTTTTGATAATAATACGCTAGTGTAAGCGTTGATGATTCGCTTACGATGAGCAGGGCCATGAAACAAAGTACTGGAGTGCCTTTAACATTGAACATTGAAACAGTGCAACTACATTTTTTTAATAACATTTATATACGCTTCAATAATTCTAAAAGAAAGGTAATCGTAGCAGGGTTACTGTTTTAATGAACGCTATATATCAAAGTTACCAAGCAGTTGTCAAATTAAGCCACAAACGAATTTATTAATATTCGCTCCATAAAAATGAGCAGAGTTTTGAAGAAGGCACTGTGAACCGTGAACTATTCATTACACATCAATATAGTGCAACTTATGGATATTTGAATGAATAATGTACGCTTCAAAAAGTAACAAAATTGCTATACTGATTTTATATAAACTTTAACACAAATTGTAAATGTAACTAAGCAAAAAGCCTAAGTTTGAATGAAGGAAAATCCACCCCTTTATGATATTGTGTGGCCTTTCTTTTTGTACCAAATCAAAGTTGTAAAGTTTTTCAGAATCGATTTGTTTTAGCATTGTCGATAGAACATAGGACGAAGAACATAAGAGACAAGCTGATTTTCGTTTTCAACAAGAATTTTGATGAATTTGACACAAAATCACGCCACCTACGGTGCTTATAGTTTGAATTTGAATTGAGATGAATTATTTTATATGCAATGCATATTAATACAAATAGATAGGTTGCAGTATGACGTAAATCCGCCATCTTTACGGGCAGTTTGGAACACACAGTCATGCGTCACGCGTGAGAACGGCGTGCAGCACGCGCACATTTCACCAAACTCATTGCATGATTGGTTAGTGAATGACGCGGCTGCGTTAATAATTTGAGCGCTTGACGCGCCTGCAAGCCAAAATGCGATTTGCCCGTAAAGATGGCGTCTACTGGGAACTATCTATAGTGACTTTAGGCTACTTGATGGAACGCAGTCAACGTTTAGAGTGGGAACTTAGATTCATATCTGTTATATTTTTAATGTAAACATCAAATCTTGCGATTTACAAACTTAAATGCGGAAGTCCTGTGAAAATAATGTTGGTAAAAACTAAAATAGCCGTTGCCATAGAGTATGCTGGTTACATTATCAAGTGGTGAACCACAAGGAAAAAACAGACTGTGTAAATTGTTGGTTACATTATGATGTATCGCACGATGGAAAAGCGTTATCCGTTATGGGAATTCTGGGGTGGGTCGCTTCGAGTTAATGCTTTTTCAACCTGCGCTGCCTCTTTAATGTTTGCAATTTCAGTTGCGTAGATCTGTATAGTTAAAACTTTACACTCATCCTTTCAATTGTATTTTCTACAGCGCACTTACGAAATAAATGTGCATGCAATTACCACGGCCTTTATCCAAACCTAAGATTGGGCTCCGGTTCCAGCTGGAACTTCGTCATTAATTTTGGGGCAGGTATATTTTGTATGGTGTTTCAATCATCAAACGAAGCCCACAGCCGGAGACGGAGCCTAACCCGAAGTTTGGAATTGTTTACAGGACATGCTGTTTATTCCGGAAAAGTAACTTAATCTCATCCTTAACCTCGTTCTCATCTTTGTGTGATTTCAAATCTTATGTTCTCAACACAAAATACATTTCTATCAATGATCATAATTATTGTCATCTTCAATGTCTCCGAAAGGAGAGATAAATTCCCCAAAAGGAATGACGCCTATACGTGCAAACCAATGGTGTCAATGCGCTTGCAGTAATGTGATTTGCATGTCATGAACAAGTGAATTGAACAACAAATTATTACTTGGTAGATGAACGGGACAAATGGAAAACAAAAATCAATTTGAAATTAAATATTATTATATTTAAACATTGTATTAGTATTTATCACAAGTAATGTAAAATCGCCTTAGTATCAAAGGGTGTTTTATAATAACTAAAAATCTGCTAAAAATCAATTACTAATTTTGTCCTATTTAGTCGTACTTTTGGTAACTTAGTTTGAATGCACCGAGTATAAGATTTCAAAACACTCTAACCCTAATTTGAAATTTGAAAGGAAATGGAAAAGAAAACTGACAGAGGGAGCCGATAAAAATGACAAACAAAAAACCAAAACAAATAATATATTTTGTAAGTCTTGCTAGTAAACGAGAAGTATCTGATTGACAGTTTGACCTTGTAACACAATACAAAACAATATTGCTCCAATTTCATAGAGCGGGAAATATTGCTTTAAATTTTCTTGATAAGCAAAAAGGAGCAGGATGTCAGTTATAGATTGTACATGTCACTTTGTATTTTGGCTGGTAACCTTGTTCTAGTTAGCATAATTATTTTGTGCCTATTAAACAGCTCTATTAAATTGGGCACTTATTATTATGATTGCTTTTTTGTAAATATTTTGTTTTTGTAAAAATATTTTTATTAATGTAATGAGTACATTATGCTATTCAGTTCTGAAATGCATAGCAAGCAATGTTATTAATGACTATTTGTGTCGTGATATATTTTGTTTGTAGAATTAACATAATTGTATACTAAATGAGGGAGTGTAATAATTTTCATTATCCAGTGATCAATAAACGCAGCATCCAACAACACTTGGACAAATTATGGGTTCACTTTTTTAGCGGAAACCAAAAATAATAATAAAATAAAAAATAAGAATGATTAGGTTGATCAAGGATTTTGGGTTAAGTCCATCTGTTTATTTAATCGCGGCAATCCAAAAAGGCAATTATAAAGCCCGGTTCATACTTCAAGCGAAAGCGAAAGTGAATTTCCTTTCGTCACAATTGGATAAACGGCAAATATTGATTATCACGTCTCCAAAATATTTGCTAAGCATCCGCATGATTCTTGTGAAGTTTGAACCGGGCTTTACTCTTCGGGTCTCCTGAAGCTATTATCTCAATTTTGACAGTCTTAAGTCTTTCAGTCAGAAACATTAACACGTCAGTTGTCAGATTGAACTGTTTTCTGTTCAGACGATTTCGAAATTCTGATTGTTGTTGTTGTCGTTACTGACATTAGTTAATCACATTAATGATTAGTTAAATCAAATGATAAAATATGGCAACAGCAATCAAACTGGATCCAGTGTTTTTCATGATATCCTGTTGACAGAGTCCACCAAATGAAAATCATTCTGTAAACCTTTTTTTAAGCGTCATTTCTGGAAATTTAGGATGGACGTCAGTTCCTGAATAGCAAGATGTGTTTTCCGGTTTAATTGTTGTGGCCTGGCTTTGTTTTGAAACAACCTGCAGTAGCGAGGGAGATGTCGTTATGATATCCGCTCGGTTGAGCTCGATTTCACATAGCACAAAGATTCGTCAGGGTTTTTCCAACATTGGTAAGATAGAACATATAAATGTTCACAGATTTGCACATAACTTACATGGTATAAAGATGGCCATTGTGGAACATTTCCCTTGTAAAAGTTTTAGCTTGAAATGCTATAGTTTTTAGGAAATGAGTAAAATAATTAGTTGTTATCACTGGTGATAAAATTCGATGATTGAAAACAGTGAAAACATTTAATTGGGGTTTTTATACTGTTCTCTCATGACTCCAAAAACCGATTTACCTTAAACTTTCACAGGTTTGTTATTTCATGTATTATGTTTCTTCACATCAAGCATGATAATACTCGTCTTTGACAATATTTACCAATGTTTTACATTGTCTTACGTAGTGATTTGTTTTTGTGAAATCACACTTTGCTTGGCAGTTATAGATTGATTCACACTTAAGATCAATCAGGAGATTCTGTCCCCCCACCCCCCCCCCCCCCCTCCATACGGTAGCCTTTTATCAAGGCCTTCGTGGCTTGAACAGCTTTTGTAGAGCAGCGATCCCAAGCGACTGAAATGGGAGACCACGCACGCGAGTGGCGAAGCCACGAGGGCTTTTCCAACTTGTTTGCGGTTTTTATGTGTTTCTTTATAATCTCGACTTTTGCTGCCCGAAACGGTAGCAAAAGTCCAAACCAATCAGAAGTGCATAACGCACGTTTCATACTTTATGAATAATTCATTAAAAAAACCGCAAACAAGTTGGAAAAGGCCCTCGTGGCTTCGCCACTCGGCTAGCGCGCGTGGTCTCTCGTTCCAGTCGCTCCACTGTTTACAAAGCTGTCCAAGCCACGATGGCCTTGACAAAAGGCTACCCATACGACGAACTGTGTACAAACGGAGATAGCGCCCTCTTTTGAATCCTCCTCCTCCAACCCATGTTAAACTTCCCTTAATGGGGGACAAAATCTCAGTGGTACAGATTTCCCTATGACACCGGGAAGCACAAACTTCTATTGAGTCAGCAGGTCAATAAAATATACCTTTTACGTAAATTTGATGTGATTTGCACAACGCGCGTGCCCACTGACAATACTGGTTGGCAAAATGAGGGAACCTAGGGTCATCCCACTAAATCAACTCTCATATATATATATATAAAAAAATAGTGGGAAATGCTACATATTTAAAAAAAATTACCAACAAATACTGAGAAGTCTCACAGCCTTTCACAGTAAAGAGACAATCATTAAAACCCCGCTTTAAAACCAAAAGGGGTCGGGGCCCCCACCAGGACCGGGATCAGGGGCAGTTCTGACCCGGGATGTTTTAGAGTGTCGATACCAAGAACTATTAGCAAATTCCCGGGGAATGAATTTGAGACCGAACTCCACCCCGTGTCAGTTTCACACTTCCTTCAATTTCTCAGTAATGAGCAATTATTTGGTTATTTCGCTTCAATCGAGCCCCGAGCAGGGGTCAACCTAAAGGTTAATAGCTGCTCCAAATTTTTTTGCCAGGGTTAAAATTTCCCAGAAAAATTGCACACAGTTTAATCATTTCAGATTCAGGATTATTATTCCACAGTATTAAACCAACCAAAGTTATAATATGTAAATAACATTACAGAATAAGTAATTGCGATACTGGGGAGGGATTCATCAAGAAGCAAAGCTTGTTAACAATGGTTCCTACAACAGTCCATGAGCCAGTGCATGACATTTTACTAATGCAATATAACTAAGGCATTAAAAAAAAAAGATTGTAACCTGTACAAAAAGTACTTCTTGGTGACTTTATTAATTTTGAAAAAAAAAAAAAAAAAAAAAAAAGTACAGCGGCATTTTGGCAAGGAAAAACCTTAACAGGCAGTCATCCTTGCCAAGTGACAATACAACGGCTATTTAATTTTACACGAATATTGTTTTGCTCTCCGTGCAATAACATGGGCTTAAAATGTTACTGATAAATATAAACAGCCGTATTGGCATCTGTACGTTTTTCCTCTGATAACACCATACGGAAGAGGCTAAAATAAGAGGTTTCGAAATTGGCACTAATCAAATTTTTGGAAAAGCTGTCATAGTTTATTAAGGTTTACAAAATTTTCGATGATTTGCAACAACAAAGTGATTAATATAAGAATTGTTCCCTCGAGTTTGTACCGGACAAGTGGGGCTGGCTCATTGACCATAAAGCAAGCATGTGCATGGAGCCTGGAATAAGAAATAAAAGAGATGGCCACTAAAGAGTCTGATTCTACATCAAGGTCTGGTCATGTCCAACAATGACCATTAAACCATCCTCCTTTACTGTTTGAAACACATAACAACAGAAAAAGCTGATGCAAATCTGCCCCCATGTGGTAAAGTCGCTTTCAGAACAATTCCTGATGTGTTTCCCCGATTGCGAAATGACAGATCTATAGTTTTTGGCTTGGAATTTAAGTTGTCAAGACATTGAGCAGGAAAAACATTGCAATTATTTGGCCTCCCTAAACCCCTTCTGTCAGCAGTTCAAGCCGGATACAAAGACCAAGTATTAACATTATCCATTCAAATAACCAGCACAACAGTCACTCAATGTGCTACATAGAAGAGACATACCCTTTTTACCAACGGGTGAAGTTTTTCTTTTCATATGAACTTTTCTTGTCTTGACACAAAAATATGGCAAGCCCTGCGTTGTGTTGGGGTGCTTTTATCATTGTTGTCGCCGTCTTTTTGCCGTTTTCAACGGCTGCTGGCTTTATCGACACACCCGGCAATGTGACCGTTCATGTCGGTGATACAGCCCTTTTGCAATGCTCGGTGAATCCTAACAACTTCCATAAGTCTATTTTAATGTCTTGGTTCAAGAAAACGAGAAGCGGCGGGATCTTTGTTGCGTATGGCCAGTTCGTTCATGGGAATCTGGTCGGTGCAGAAAGATACTCCTTGGATACCAGTAACGACCGTGGGGTCTTCAGATATAACCTAATGATCACCAGCGTAGAAGTCGCTGATTCTGGTCAGTACCAGTGTAGGGCCGTCGACAAGGACGGAAGGAGTCGCTCGGAACCTGGCAGCCTTAGTGTGATGGTGCATGAAACTAACATTGAACAATTGAGGTGCAGCATCTACCCCGAGGTCCCAACTCTCGGGCAGAACGTGACCTTTTCTTGCACTGCACCCAGGGGCATCGCACCAGACATGCTGACGTGGTGGATGGACGGAAGGATTCAGATCCAACCAAAGGTTCACCTGGCCATTGAGCACGGCATCTCGTTTGTCAAGACTCTCACTGAAAAGGACAACTTTGCCGACTTCACCTGCCTTGTTGGGTCCTCATTTTCAACAAGGAACGGCATGAACTGCAGCGTGACACCTCTTGCAATGCCTTTACGGGCCGAAGTCACCCCGAGCGTCCAGGACGCGGTCATTGCGGGCAATGCGACGTTCCAATGCCGTGGAACGGCCATCCCACCGGTGCAAAAGTATCGTTGGCTGTATGGATCAGGAGAGAGTACAATCAAGATATCCAAGAGGAAGGGAAGGTTTTTTGTTGTGAATAACGGGGACTCGTCTACTTTGATCATCACGAGGCTAACTGCGGAAGACAACAATATGCTGGTGCGCTGCGTCGCCCTGAACTCAATAAAGAAGACGTTTGGCTTTGCTGAACTACATGTATCGACGACGCGAATGGAGATCACGAGACAACAGACAACATCCTTTTCAGCCCAGACTGATGAAGTCTATTTACTGAGCTCTACAATCACCACAACATTTCAAGAATTGACTAAGACAACGCCAATCTCACAGACAAGTCAACATACAAAATTCCCATCAGC
This sequence comes from Leptasterias polaris, assembly GCA_037783415.1. Lineage (NCBI taxonomy): Eukaryota > Metazoa > Echinodermata > Asteroidea > Forcipulatida > Asteriidae > Leptasterias > Leptasterias polaris. Next base: position 415,392 of record JAZGTN010000232.1, read on the forward strand.
CAATACTTATGAAGTCTCTTCACTGAGCACTACAATCGCCACGGCATTTCAAGAAACGACTAAGACCAAGCCAATCTCAGAGACAAGTCAAAGGACAACATCCCCACCAGCCAAGACTGATGAAGTCTCTTCACTGAGCACTACAATCGCCACGGCATTTCAAGAAAAGACTAAGACCAAACCAATCTCACAGACAAGTCAAAGGACAACATCCCCACCAGCCAAGAATTATGAAGTCTCTAGAGCACTATAATCACCTCGACATTTCGAGAAATGATTAAGACCACGCCAATCTCAAAGACAAGTCAAAGGACAACATCCCCACCAGCCAATACTGATGAAGTCTCTTCACAGAGCACTACAATCGACACGACATTTCAAGAAATGACTAAGACCACGCCAATCTCACAGACAAGTCAACATACAAAATTCCCATCAGCCAATACTGATGAAGTCTCTTCACAGAGCACTACAATCGACACGACATTTCAAGAAATGAATAAGACCACGCCAATCTCACAGACAAGTCAAAGGACAACATCCCCACCAGCCAATACTTATGAAGTCTCTTTAATGAGCACTATTATCGACTCGACATCTAAAGAAATGATTAAGACCAGGCCAATCTCACAGACAGTCATGAAATCCACAAAAGATGAGGCAATAGAAACAACACAAAGCCACACGACCGCTGAAAATGGTATCAGCTTTGTCACCAACGACCGAGATTGCGTGAAAGAATGCGCGGGAAAAATCTGTCCGAAGCAGAGCCCATCAGAAAACAGCGGTGGATCGGTGAATCGGGCAATCGCTGCAGTGTTCAGCCTCTTGGCTCTCTGTGTTCTGCTCATCATCGGGGTGACGGTAAACATGTGTATTGTCTTCAAAACGAAAAAAGGTACCAAAGCTAGTGGTGAGAGGCTCTGGAAAAAATCGCAGAAAAACGAATCAATTGAGCGTTTAGGATCGCCGAGGCTGTCCATTTCGAGCAATTCGCATCAGGACCCGGTTGCGGGAGACTCGATTCGGCTCAAAACCATCAAGGTGGACGTCAACACGCCCTCTACAGAGTGGCTGTTCCAGGTTCATGACATGACGATCGAGCAAAAGACCCAAGACGAAAACGCAACCGGTGACAACCCGTCATCAGTCATGAAATCAGACGACAACGATGGGAGAAAGGATGGCGGTGACGTGGACGCGTTATACGCGAAGCCAGATCCCATGCAGAAGGCAAATAAACAGCCTTGTGACCCCCAAGCCGACGGCATCGACACGCATCGGCCTGTGGACAGCGCGCCCTCTGCCGTCGCCGAGCAATCTCTCTCCGTTGAGATCTACGATCCGAACTATGTTGGTTATCCGATGTTTCCACATGAGGCATGAACAGCGTGGACTCGAGACGGAATAGATACATGAAAACGGAAATGTTAAACACACTAAACTATAACCTTGCTACGGGCGGCGAAGTGGGCAAAAGTACATACACTGCAAACTGAAATGGTCGATTTGCAAATAACACAATCCGATGAGGCTAAGTTTTCCTCTCACTAAGTGAACAATATCGATTTATAAACTTTGTTAGGAGAGTTACATTTTACATTCTCTTAGGTGCAGTATGGATGAAAGAAGGTGAGTATGGAATGTCGTGGCCGAGTGGTTAAGAGCACCGAACTCAAGCTCTGGTGTTTCTGATCAGCAGAGTGTGGGTTCGAGTCCCAGTCGTGACATTTGTGTCCTTAAGAAAGACACTTAACCACATGCTTCGTCCTTCGGATGGGACGTAAAGCCGTTGGTCCCGTGCGTTGTGAATGCACGTAAAAGAACCCAGTGCACTTATCGAAAAGAGAAGGGGTTCGCCCCGGTGTTCCTGGTTGTGGCTGCTTAATGCGCCGTAGCACCTTGTAAACCCTTATAAGGTGCTAAATAATTGGGTCTCAGATTTTCATCACTGCAATAACCTATCTTTCTGAAAGTATGTATATACTCAGCGCCTTGAGTACCTTGTTTGGTAGATACGTGCGCTATATAAGACTTCGATATTATTATTATTATTTATTATTATTAGTACACCGGTTTTATTTTGTAAAAATTTAGTGGAACTTTTGTCATCTCGCTGCACACCTCGGCATTTTGTTCTTACGGTCGGAAATCTCCTCTTAGAGGCAAAAATATATACTTTTGATTTTAGGAATCGTTCGATTATAATAATTCATACAATGTATAGACATGCAATACAACTATCGTGGGGAAAATTGTATTAAAAAGGTGTTAGCGGTTTTCAGATACATATCTGGAGCAGTTTTGTCCACGCAGAAAGATTATCCGTCATTGGAATACACAATCTGAAAAGCGTTTCGGACAGAAACGTTTTTCAGAGCCAATTTTGGGGGGATAAAACTGATACATTTTCAATAACCACATTACTCCGAAGTTAAACGTTTCTCAGAATGCTTTATGCTACCAAAAGCTGCTGTACTTCTTACTTATTAAGTGTTTATTGTCATTGATTTTAAGAGTAATTACTAAACGTATACGTTCCCTTTGAGGACAGCTCTATAGATGTTTGCTTTGTAAGATGAAGTACACACTCACGCACACACAGAAGTGTGTTAACAGCCTGCAATCGTGGACCCTCCTTTGTTCAACTCTTTGTGATAGCAACCGTGGACCACAATGCTTTCCTTTGTGATAGCAACCGTGGACCTATTGTCCTCTTTTGTTATAGGTCCCCGGTTTGAATGTGGTTACCTACTCACACACACACACTAGTAGTAAACACCATCAATCGAGGACGTCCCGTTGCCCTTCTTTTGTTTCTACTTTAACCATTTTGCTAGAGCTCCCATAGGTTGTGTACACACTTTCTAACTGGGGATCTTCACTCAATCGGGAACCTCGTTGAGCTCCCATAGGTTGTGTACACACTTTCTAACTGGGGATCTTCACTCAATCGGGAACCTCGTTGCCCTCGTTTATTATAGGTCCCCAGTTTGAATGTGTAATACCTATCAATCTTACGGGTCAGGTTTGTCAGAATAGTCGTCACCAGGCAGTTGTAATTTAAACCAGCGAATTGATTATTAATGGGTTTCTACTATTCTTATAATAGGAATCTTCGGCAGTTTAAAGAATATCATGTTAATGGACTTCGAGAAGTGAAAGAAGACGGCAGCCAGATGGCCGCCGTCTTTTTTCTTTTCTGTGCCACCCCCCCCCCCCAAAAAAAATTAAATAAAATAAAAATAATAAAAAAAGAAATAAATAAAAAAAGAAATCCCAAGAGGAGGCGGGAAAGGGGGCAAGTTTGTCCCAGTATAAGTGTTTGTAAAAAAAAAAAAAAATCGTAATCAATACGTTATTGGGAAAGTCTTGAGCAAAATGGGGATAAAGTGGTAACAGGAAATTAACCAATTTTCAAAAAAATACCTTTGACATAATAACATAGATTGGAAAATGGCCCATCCATTTTGGAAATGTTGTGGTGTGTCGCTAAACAAATTTATCACGCCTTTGCCATCTTCCTCTATGGTAAATTGTCAATCTAGTTGGGTGGATCAGTGTTGAACAATGTGTTTATGCATCTTACGAAATACTTTTGGTACGCACCAAGGCCCTCGTTTATTTTTACAGTTTATTTTGTTGCATATAAAAATCAACAACTCATTTTTTGAAGAGGAGTCTGTCATTTCAGTTCAAGAAGACAATACAATTATTATTCCATCACTCTCTGGGAAAGTACATCGATATAAATTGAATCTCAGCGTCATCGCATTGTTTTGAACAGTTCGTTTGTAAACAAATGTTGTTTACTCACAAAATCTCGAAAATGATAAGTTCCGTATTGAGTCCAAGCCAAATTAGCATGGCGAACATGTCAAGTGTTTAAACGACGTTAAAACGTTTTGTAATTCTTCAACACTTAAAGGTCCAATTTCATAGAGCTATACTTCAGGCACAAAATGTAGCTAAGCACAACAAACATTATGCTTACCAGAATGAGGCTACCAGCGAAAATACCATTTCACATGTACCTTCTGTGACTGGTATCCGGCTATTTACTGCTTAAGCATGCAGCTCTATGACATTGTGGCCTCTGTAGAATGTTTTGATGATAACTTTAATTCTGCAATGTTTGATCGTATTAAACAATAAACAATTATTGGGTAGCGGTTTCAACCAACAAACATTGTTCTTTGCGATATTCTGTGTATTAGGTTGGTAATTATAGACGTGACCATAAAACGTGTAGTAAAATATGGCAATGTATTTTATGTATTTGAATTTTTTTATATTTGCCTAAATTAAGTTAAAACATCGGAAAGTTAATTTTAAAAGTTAACGGAGTGGTATCTAATATTAGATAGGCCTATTGTACAAACAGTTCGTTTTTGTAAAATATATAGATTGTTTTTTTCAATGTAATCCTGTGTTTAGGCTCATTTTTAAAAGAAGCTTCAACAAAAGTCACACGTAAAAGTTTCGGTTATTAATTAAAACAGTGTCTTCTTGCTGAAACAAAAAACAGCAAAAAGACAGTAACTATTTTCACGTAAGAACGTCGAAGCCATCCACGTTTAGCGAGGTTACAGCGGGTACCAACTGCATCTCTTGTCGCAGCATTCGTGCACGGACACCGGCCTTCAGAAATCTGAGAAACGATGCATTCGTGAATCGTTTCTCAGATTCAAATGTTTCAGGGTGAAAACTTATCCAAACCATATTACTTATAGAAGGAAATCCCTTAAAAAAAAATAGTTCATATCAACAACTGCAGCGCTTCTTACCCAAAACAATTTATGATAATTAATGATTTACCAGGCTATGACCCGCCCTTGAAGTATACAATGATTTGATATTTTAAAACTGTTACACTGAGCTATCGATCCACCCAAGCAAGTATTGAGCTTATATGTATACTGGAGTAATAGAGAGTTGTAAAGTGAACACTATAGGAATACACATTTAAAGCGATTCATAGCGCCTTGATAATCTTTATGTTTTTATTGAGGCGTCATAATAATATTAGTATTTTCTATATTTGTTATAATATTTTCGTCAATGTTACTTCGAGAGATGTTGAACTTGATGCTTGGTTGAGATTACCTCCGTTTACTTTTAAGGAAGACAGAGTATGTATAACTTCGTGTCTCGAACAAAATTTAATTTGTTTAGACTTACTGTGTTGCTAAAAGCTATGTCAAATATTATCACAATTTCAATATTTAGTTTGTTTCCAACTTCGTCTGTCATTATAACTGTACACAAGCAATGTGTCATCAGCGAGTAACAAAATGATATATTACATAGCTTCCAAAGACAGGAAGCTCTGTTGAAACGCGGAATTAGGGTGAAAAATGTTTTCTGTTTAATAAATAACTTCTCAACAAGCTAATAGCTTTCATACGAAATTTAACGTAGTGTTCAAGCTTTAGTTAGTACAAAACACAAAACAATGACATGATTTTGTGAGTCGAAACCGTGAGAAAGGTCACAAAACGTGCCAATGGGGAAGTTTGCTCTTCAAAAGCTCATAATAGATTAATCACAGCGAACTGAATTTGCTAGATGGTTGACTTTGCCTGAATCTGAATTGCGAGTAAGAAAGTAAATTGTACTTAGAAATAAAAGTCAGTGTCAGTTTTCTATTAATTTCTCAAATAACTTCCGAGAAAGGTTTTAAAACAGTTATGGGTCTGAAAATAATCACAACATCGTATTTTGTCACCTCCTATGTAAAATAGAATGAATTTACAAAAAAATGTTTATTCAATCAAGAAAAACACTCTCAAAACTCCCGGACCAGAGAATTGACCTAGTTCCAGGTCCCAAGTATTTCAAACTGACTGGCTAAAGTCTAGAGCTAATCCTGAAAGCCAAATCCATGTTCTTAAACCATTTCCGGATCAGGCTTGTCAAGAAGGTGTTCAGGGATCATGGGACCCCATATTCGGTTCAGGTCTGACCCAGGAGTTTTAGAGGGAAATACAGCATTGAAATAAATCTGAATGAATGAATTAACTAATTTGAACAATTGACACCATTATTATACTAATTAGCATTGCCTAAAGACTGTATTTAATTACTACGTTGTTTTTGAAAAAGGTGCTGTTCAATAAAACACGTCATCCAAATCCGAAGGAATGAATGAATGAATTAATTTGGACAATTGACACCATTTTTATACTAATGAGCCTTGCCTACAAAGACTGTATTTAATTACTACGTTGTTTTTGAAGAAGGTACTGTTCAATAAAACATGTCGTCCAACTAACCTGTTTTGTTTTTATCATGAGGCAGGAGACCCGGTTTTACCAAATGCGAGAAAAAAAATGTTTTAATGCTTAGAAGATCGATCGTGACGGAGCCAAGGTAGACTGAATCAAACCCGGTTCAAACTTCACGCAAAAGCGAATGCAAACAAATTTTGGTGAATCGGTACGCACCATTTTTTTCGATTGTGACGCAAGAAAATTCGATCCTCTTTCACTTTCGCGTTAAGTATGAACCGGGCTTCAGTCTTCCCTGGATGACATGGAATATACACTGGCCAGTTCAAAAAACAAATTGGCCAGTTTAAAGAAACCAATAGATTAAAGGGGACAAAAAAGTGGGTGATTGCACCGCCGGATATAAATACGTATACGATTCATTGTCACGATTTGAAAGATATAGAAGACTCAGTGGGTGCAAAACCTTCTCGAGTTGATTTGTCACAGTTCTCCCCGCGAGAGGGCTTTATCATCTACGAACCACCAGAGCCGTACTTTTTGAGAGAGTTTTGACCAAACGTCAATGACCAATAGCTATAGCACTTGTTAAAGTGGGCTTTGTTTATTAAATTCCCTAAGTGCGAGGCAACCCTAAACTATACGCAAATATTTGAAATTGCTAATACTTACTACGTCACCATCCAACACACAGTATTTTCTAAATGTGCAATGCATCAAGTGACTTATTTACATGCCCAGCTATATTATTTGAATCCTTTAGCTACACAGTAATTGAAACATGTCTAATTATTTGAGCTCTTAAGGGCGTGGCAACACTTCCGACTTTAAAGGGTCAGTATTTCTACCAAGATATATTTTGAAAAAATCTTGTAAAAAAAATGGGAAAAACTCACACACACAAAACTCTTTGACCTTTCCCCCTCTTAGATATGTTGAATGGTACATTCTAGGATATCAAGGAATTTGAAATTAATATATTGGTGATTATGTGGTTTGATTTATTGGCCATTCCGCTCAGTGAAGGATTTTAAACTACTTGTTACTATTGTATAATATTTTTATTTTTATTTTATTTTTTTTATGTACAAAGACGGGCCCTTATCTATGAGTTTCGGGACGGGAAAGTATCCGCTCAGAACTTCGCAAAAGTTTCAAAATATTGATGTTATAAGAAAAGAACATCCCAAGATTTAATCTTTCGTGCAAATATACATGACAAAATTACGCAAATTCATACATTTTTCATTATGATATTAGCAGACATAACAAATGTGGGCACCAGTCTGAATAAGACCTCATTGCTCACCGTTATCAAGTCACTGCAATGGTTTCTTACCCTTCAGCAATCAAATAATGCCCCTCTCTTCAACATTTGAATATTTTGTAATTAATTATACATTTCCCACCCCCCCCCCCCCCAAAAAACGTTGAAAGGTAAAAGTATGGCCACTTTAATATTACTTAGTTTTTGTTTCCTGACAAGTTTCCCTTGCTACCATCATCCTCATATCCAAAGAAAAACAATTACCAATAGTTTGTATTAATTTATAGTTTGAAATTAAACTAATCACACCAGCAACCATTTATTTGTGTCTCTCTGGTGTTAATAATAATAATAATAATAATAATGTGAGTCTGACAAAGAGGGCACTCAACTCCTGGGTTAGAATTTATCCGGAACCAGGGTCCGGGGGGACTGACCCAAATCCGGGTCAGGCTGACCCAGAAACTGCTAGAAAAATGTGATTGATTTTAAACTCGGAGTCTGTGTCTGACGCAGATTTTGGGTCACACTAACAAATAATTGGGAACTGCCCCCTATGACCCAGGATCGAGGTCAATTCTGGCCCGTGATTTGTTAAATGTACCTGTAGGTATATTACCATAATTTGAATCTAGGCAGAGCACGGAGTAAACAGTGATTGCACAGAAATGGTGCTATATAATACTAAACGGAAGTTTGTGCATTCAAACTCCCATTTCCTGGACGCATTTCTTATGATAACAAAGTCAATGACATGTTAAGGTTCGTTTCCAAGAGGAAATTATTAGCTCAAAAAGAACTTATACAAACTGCATCAACATGTCCGTAAGTCAGACAGAAATGATATAGTCCCCACTCTTGTTATTAATTATGTATCTATGGTCTACTTATTTATTTGTTTACTTTAGTTTTTGTTTTTCTTTGATTACTTCTGTATTCATCTTCATGTACAGTTTCTCTGTAATTTTGGTTTGGTTTGTCTTGGTCAAGTAAATGATGATAATAATAATAATAACAACTCGTGATCCTACTTCTTGTTTGTAAAATGTATTTATAGTGGGCGTAAACAAAGCCACACACAATACCAATTATTATACACAAACATAAATGAAAAAGCTGCAACCTTAGCCTGTATTATAATATAGAACTTCTGGAACAAATTGGGTGAATGTTAATATGTTTACTGCAAGAAATATGTAGCGGTTGCAATCGATTTTTTGTTTACTTATTTACCTTGAATACAAAAAGACTAACTTTGGACATTTAAAAGGAATTTCCTGCTGTCAAGATATTACATTATATACTTGATGTAGGTATTTCATTTTGATTAAAAAATAATAATAACAAAACATACTATTAAAAAACATAAAAAGTTACTGCTATTTTGGACGAATATTTTAAAGTTTGTAAGCTTCAAAGCCGTTAAAAATGCAATTTTTATTATTATTTTTTTTATTCAGCTGAGCTGTGCACCATGTGCCCTCATAACGCGAAGCCCTACTGGCTATTATGTAAACATGACTGCGATGTCTCGAGTATAATATAGCTTTCAGAGACCTTAATCATTAGAACATACCACACTGGATCGTTGAGTGTGGTTATAGTGTTAATATAGGCAATTAATGAAGACACAAAGACAATTTTGGCCAAACATTCTAGATATCTTAAGGGCATTTTCCTGACAGTTTTTGTTGAGAAATTATTACTGTAATCTTGACAGATAAAGATAAAAAGTACAATGTGAAATGCATAACGGTTTGTCATATTAAATGCTGTCTTCGTAAATTAGAATCCTAAGGAGGAAGCACGTGTACATCAGCTGCTTTAGGAGTGATTTTTTTTTTTTTATTTTTTTTTATTTTTATATTTCACAAATTAGTGAAGTGGGCAACTGTTTGACGACATTACAAAAAAAAATTATCGAGTATTCCAATGTTCGGGTCTATAAATATTGTAAAATAAATTGGCAAAATCTACTATTCAATATTATTTGTTGCGTTTGGCTATTACACGTATTACAATAAACTACAAATAGAAAACCGTGTAGTTTGGTGGCTGAAACAATGGAAGTAGTATTTTCTAAGTTGATCCTTTCGTAATTTAATCATTTTTGAGAAATCAATGCACTAATAAGTGGTTCTGCTGCGACAGCTGCAGCACACGTGCTTTCCTGGAGGTTTGACATTTTTCCAATCTTTATGGTAAATGTTTGGAACAAACGCTTCAAGCGAAATTACAGTAAAATTATTACATTATGGCTGTGTTACTGTGCGAGAGGATACAACGCAGATGTCAACGCTAAATAAGAAAGCAATGCGTATAATTATAAATAACGATTAGGCCTATACATGAAAGGTAGATGTAAACTTGTTCTACCATGTGCATACGGCATAAGAAATATTTTACGAAAGTGAACAAATCTTTACTCAGCTTGTACACGGAAAAATTGACACCTTTCTTATCAAAACCTTACTAATCAGTACAAATGTCTGCGTATGTACATGTACTGCAATCCACGGAATTGTTAATTATTGTTTGGTTGGCTGATGAAGGGCGCTGTAGATCCAATTCAGCATATGCCAGTCCCTCAACGTTATTCTCTTGAGGACTGATGCTATCCATATCGGAGATGATGGGGCGACTTCTTGGTCCTTTCTCCGGTACGGCGTAGTCAGCAAGGCCGCTCTGTTGTCCGGCTTCACTGTAGACATACTCCTCGTTGTTGATGCACACCGTTCCGCCATCTTCCATCGCTGATGAAGAGGATGCCACGTATCTCCGGATCTCCGTACCCGTCTCATCAGGGAAGCTATACAGCTCTTCTGCCTGAGTTGCTGAATCACTTGGGATCTGTCTGTTCTGTTTTCCTGTTTGGTCCAACGGGATTTGGTCGTACATTGGGCCGCTTTCATCCTCTTTGGGTGGTCTCTGCTCACGTGTAACCGCCGTCTGGACTGGTCTGGCGGGGTTCGGTTTGTGTTTGATCAGGTAGCATCCAAGCAGAGATATGATTATCAGAAAAAATATTGAACCCAGTACTCCACCAACGATAACTACTGCGCTAGACCCCACGGGGTTGATGGCGTTGTTTTCATTTGAATTTCGTTCTGTAGCGGTTTTTGTGAAGGACTGGTCGGTCGCCGTCGAAGTCAACGGAACGATGAACAGCAGCGATTCATTATCACTTGTATAGTCTGTACCGTCATAATATGCGATGCATCTGATCTGAGCGTTATGAAACTCTTCTAGCGTCACGTCTATAATCTGCAGAGTTCTTCCACCGTTTTTTAGTTCAAACCGACCCTCCAGGTTTTGCAGAGCTGCTTGGCTAACCTCAACTTCAGGGATGCCGTCTTTGATCACACGCCATTCATATCTATCTGCTATCTGTTGTGGAGTAGACTTGAAGTCACACGTGAAGTTTGCGTTCTCGTGTTCATTTAACGTTAAGTGAGAGGGTGAGATTGAGACAGTCGTCGGTATCTGAAGAGGCGTAGTGGAGCAACTTGGACCGTTGTAATAAGGACCAGCTACACATGTAAACTCTCTCATGTTGTCAGCTTCAGTCAGCACACGCTCTACGTGATACACCTGACCTGGTTCGGCATTGCGCCGAAAATTTAGTTGTGTGGAATAACTCGGTTGAGATTCGTACAAGGTCAATAAGCTGCTGGGATCAGAAGGAGACAGCGCACATGTGAGTGTAGTTACTGTGCCGACCGCCGGTCTCGTTGGTTCAAACGTGCAAGACGGATTATACTTTGGAATAGGTGTGACAGTCAATGTAGCACTAGAAGACTGTACTACACCAGGTGTGTCAAACACTAATTCGCACCAGTATTCACCACTATCCTCTAGTCGCACGTTCCGGATAGTCAGCCGATATTGTTCTTGATCAGCATAAATTACGAACTTTGATGTTGTAGAACATTCAGCGACATACGTACCATCCTTATACCATCTAAAATAATAATCATTATTTGAGCAGACGGTTGCATACTGCGACTCACAAGTCATCGTTGCGTCTTGCCCTTCGTAAACGGTTAAACTACTTGGACCGCTCGTGAAGAACTGATCACCTTGTGTCTTAAAAAAAAATGTGACCAGAAAGACAATGCCAAAAGTCGGCTTTATACTCAAAGCCATGATAAACTCGACTGTATGTGGAGTATTTCAACGAGAAAGTATTCACAGCTGATGTAAGACTGACACCCACTAGATGCAATAGAACAACTCACAACTCAGTGTTTTTCTAAATTTGATTTTACATTGAGATCAAACCAATTACGTGACTTACACCATGATGTTACGATGAGAACCAACTGATCACTGATTGGTCAACGCTATTATTTTCAGCTTGTTTAAACATCCTCTGCGTCGAAGAGAAAACGACGGCTGGTTCCGGCTAAACAAATCAGGATATGAAAATGCTGTTTTTCCCCACCAGGCTTAAACTAGTAATTGTAGACATTACGAAATACAACAACGTGTTTTGTTCCACATAGGGCCTACCATGACAGTTTTCCACCTATAAATATAAACCCACTTAAAAACGCAGTTTTCAATCTCAATTCAAAGGATTGACAAATCTTAAAGGGGTTCACTTGTTGTAAATGCATTTAGTTTTTCTTGTCTTTTGTTTTGTTTTGTTCACTGAGTGCCTGCCGTCTACCGAGAGTCATATCAGTGTTGCACGTGACCGCTGGATGCGGTCATCTTTAATTTGATGTGTAGGGTTTGGTAACCAACCACAAGATCAGAGGTTTGCCAGACATGAACGGCACCGCCTGATACAACATAGACATGGCTGGAATGGTTCCACTTGGAGGCACTTGCCTGCCCTGCTTGCATGGGAAAAACAATTCGGCTTCACAAGAGATATTCTTCTAGCTGGAACTCACCTCACTCTAAAAACTCTCTGGGCAGAATTGACCCGGATATTTCGGGTCTCGTAGGGCTTGTCGACCCACTTCTGGGTCAGTATGCCCCAGACTTTGTGTCTAAATGACTCAGAATTCGAATTAAAAGTCCCCTTTTCAAACTAGTTTCTGTGTCAGCCTGATCCAAAAAAAGATCAGGCTCCCTCTGACCGGAATCCGGGTCAATTATGACCCAGGAGTCTTTAAAGTGTTTCCTCAAGAACAGAAAGTAAACAAATCTTTTGCGAGTTTGCCTGTACTGGCTGCGTATATTTCCTCGTGTGACATGACTGTTATTTTCGTTAGTAAGCCGTTTGTCTGAGGGGAAAGCCAACATTTACTTCCTTCAAAACAAATAATACAATTAAAAACCAACCAAGTTGACGAACTCTGATTTACTCATCGGATAAACAGTGATACTTCCTTTATGAAAGTAAGGCTCTATAATTGTACACCCTTACACGGATGTGCATTAAAGGGATACGTTGCCTTGGATTGGACGATTTGGGCTATGAAAAGCGTTTGAAACCGTTTGTTATGAAAAGCAATGGTTAGAAAGACGTTTTAAAAGTAGAATACAATGATCCACACAAATACGCCTCGAAATTGTGTGGTTTATATTTACTTCGTGAACTAACACGGTCCGCCATTTTGTGGAGTCAAAAATTTGGCTCTAAAATAGCGGGCCGTGTTAGTTCAAGAAGTGAAAGGAAAACCACACAATTTCGAGGCATGTTTGTGTGGATCATTATATTCTACTTTTAAAACATATTTGTTTAACCATATGCATTTCATAAAAAACTGTTTCAAACGCTTTTCATAGCCCAAATCGCCCAATCCAAGGCAACGTGTCCCTAAAACATAGTATACTCAGTATTTTTTACCGAGTTCTGTGAACAACCAGAGAAAATCTATTAGCTTTAATGGCTCTGTTCAACATCCTTTGCCTTTATTTGGGCATATCAAAAACCAACCTCATAGACGGATGGTCTGGCCCAAGTTTCAGGGAGAACTTTTCAATTGTGTTAATAGGGTAAAAACTTGTTTTTAACAGCCCGTGTCTGCGTGTGTGTTAACGCTACTCGCGAAGAGTGGAACTGAGAACAAAAGAGGTCTACATAATGTTATAGGGACTTGAAACACATTATGGACTTACACACGTCCACAAAGTTTATGTTTAAAGTGTTGAAGAATATATTTACCTTTATAAGGGTACATAACAATTATTAGGAATGTCCACACAGTGACTGCAACACAAGCATGACTGTGTGTCTGTGTTAAAGCTACATACGAAGTGTGGACCTGAGAACAAAAGAGGTACACATAGCGTAGGGACTTGAAACACTATGGACTTGCATGCGTCCACACAGTTATTTTTACAGTCTTGACGATTAGGATTTTCCTTAAGGGTACATAACAAAGGAATGTCCACAGAGTGAATGCAACACTGTGTGCGTGTGAGTAGGTAACCACATTCAAACCGGGGACCTATAACAAAAGAGGACAATAGGTCCACGGTTGCTATCACAAAGAAAAGCTTTGTGGTCCACGGTTGCTATCACAAAGAGTTGAACAAAGGAGGGTCCACGATTGCAGGCTGTTACACACTTGTGTGTGTGTGTGTGTGAGTTTGGTTTTTGTTTCAGAGTTTAATGTACATTACTTACACATGGTAATACGAAAAGGTTCTAAAAGTGTATTTAGATAGATAGTTCCCAGTAGACGCCATCTTTACGGGCAAATCGCATTTTGGCTTGCAGGCGCGTCGAGCGCTCAAATTATTAACGCAGCCGCGTCGTTTACTAACCAATCACGCAATGAGTTTTGTGAAATGTGCGCGTGCTGCACGCCGTTCTCACGCGTAACGCATGACTGTGTGTTCCAAATTGCCCGTAAAGATGGCCGATTGACGTCATACTGCAACCTATCTATACGTTCACTCTAAAAACTCACAGGTCAATATTGACTCAGATTCCCGAGTCCCTTGTGGCTTGACCCCATTTTGGGATCAGTCTGGCCCGGAATCTAAGTCTAAATGACCCAGAAAGGGGGAAAGCTTATTTATAATCCCATTGTTTAACCAGTTTTGGGGTCAGCTTGACCTAGAAGTTCGTTTTCCAGGTCAGCCTGGCCCCGAAAATTGTCATGCCTGCGGGACCAGACATCCAGAAGTTTTTAGACTGTGTATCGGGTGGGAAGACACATACCATATAATTCCCTTTGGAGTCTGAGAATGCGTACAATTGTTATGTCGATTCGCTCTTTTCTATTTGGTCTGCTGGAGGCTACAGTACAGTGTGTCCAAAAGGTCCAATACCAAATAAATTTGTATTAAACAAAACAGAAACGAGCAATATTCGGAATATTTGTCTCACTACAACTTCAATACAAACAATTATTGAAAAAATGATATTGTGTGCAAATGAAAAATAACTAATCTTGATGTATCCTCACCAGGGTTTAATACTCAAACTTGTGATGGACAGGTAACACGGTCTATAAATATTGACCAACCACAGTAATGTTTTCAAACGTCCTGAGCTTTAAGTTCACTCAGCTTCACCCAAAATATTGGCTCTTTTAAAAATTGGTAAATACACGAGAATAACCCATTTTAAATGTTCCCACTTAAAACTGATAAAATGACGAGTTGAACAAAGACTAGCTCGAGCATCACGCTCAACAATAATGCATAAACATTGTTTTGAACTGTATACCAAATGGATCTGACTCAGTCTCCCTCAAAATCGTCTAAATCAGTTTCGAAACCATTTTTAAAGCCACTGAACCTTTGCACAGGGAAAGATACGTAAATGGTTTAAGCGAGGGTACAGTTGTTATTATACTTAATGACAGCTTGCGTGGGAAAGTAGTCAAAGGTAAGTTTGTTTTGTAGTGTGGTTTACAGAGGTAGCCTACATTATACGATACATTTCTGCAAGGGAATCTGTATTTCACATTGATTGGGACTTCTGGAGACTCTAGATGGCGGAAGACTTACCAGTTAAATCTAACATCCTCGCAGCATGTGCGCATGATCAGAACACGCTAAGGCCGAGTCCGAATTTGCAGCTACGGCTACGGCTATTGTACAGCTTGATCGCCGCCTCATCATGCGTTAAAGTATAGGACGTCCATAGCAACACTCTCAGCAACAGCCGTAGCCTAAGCCGGATACGGCCCAAGTGATGGGTCTGGTATGTCTGATGCCGCCTAGCGTCCCTATGTCTCCCTTTATAGCAAACGAGTTGGGATAACAATGTCAGTGTGTGTATTTATATAACTACATCTACTCACACCATTACAAAGGTTCTTATTATTATTATTTTCTCGTCGGGTTGTCATATAAAGGTACTAAGCACCAACTTCAGTACCAGGGTAAAAACATTCGTACTCTTATCAATCTCTGCTGAGCAAACTCCTTACTGCCGCTATAATGACACATTACAGCAGCCACCAATTGCACTACATCAGGCAGAAAAGGGAGGCCCCTTGATTTCCGGTAATGGCCATCGCAACGTTTCCTGAATGGGGTTATTGTTGAAATGTTCTATTGTTCGTTCAAAGAGTGGCAGAACACAATGGTACCACTGGAAAATGCACAGGGTATGGGCTAGACTTGATTTCAAGTCTGAGATTGCGGTTATTTCTCTGCATCAGCTACGCAAAACGCCCCCACAGATTAGCTATCACGCGCCCATAGCTCGCAACCTCAAAGACGGAGGTTAATCCAGAAGAGGGCGCTATTTTAGGCAATAATGTATTGGCTATCAGGTAGACTAAAAACCACGAGCACAGACTTGGAACCAAGTCTAGGTATGGGCCTATGTGTACACAATGTATTTGTAATTCTCCAATCAGGGTCAGAGTGCACTTTTCACTACACAAGTTGAATTGACAGTGCACACTGATTTATCATGTAGTGAAACATTACAAGTGTGAGTGAACTTGGGGTGAAATAGTTTATTCCAATTCCCAAGTAAACATTGATTTAACCCTTTCAGTACCAACACATATTTGCTACTAATGCAATGGTGACCAGAGAAATTTCCTTGACATGGCTACCTGGTGACCAACACTATTTAGGAAAGTTTTAGGTTACAGCGCCCTCACAAGGCAGATTGGGGTTAGCCTAGGTCCTAGTAACATAATGCAAGTTGTACAAGCAAGCAATTAAATTACTGTTTCCTTTGGCATATTGCCTTGGACTAAATCATTGCCTTTAACATATATTTGAGGTATGGTATTATGACCACTAAATACACAATTGAGTAGTTTAAATGTGAAAGCTAAAAATTTGTCAAGTAGCTGTTCATACCAATCTGCATGAGAATTATTTTTGAAACGTTAAATAAACATAAGGTTTTAAGAAATTACTTTTGAAACAGCATCCTCCCCCCCCCCAAACCCGCCAAAAAAATTGGTTGAGCCTCACAGATACTGGGGGTTGGTGACTATACCCATGTTTTCAGGATGAAATAGTTGATCAATTGGTTAAGGCGGCCATTTCGATTTTTGGCAAATTATGAATCCTCCAAAAAACAGAAGGTTTGAATAAATGTTTTTGGATGGATGGTTTCCAAAACAATTTATTCAAACCCGCTCCTAGGATAGGACATTAAATATAAACAAGAGAGTTTGGATTACGCACAATATGACTTAGAAATAAATTACTGCTAAAATCAAAACTATTATTTTTTTCAACATTTAATTACAAAGAAGGAACTGACATCAAATAAAATTAAATATTGCCCATTTCAAAATGTCCGCCAATCAATTTGGTTTTGGCCCGTATCTCCGTCTACGAGCCTCACATAAATAGATTATAATTGCCATGTTTTCAGGATGAAGGAACCCAATGAGAGCAAATACACAAATGGTGGTTCAGTCGCTTTTAAAAGGCGGCCATTTTGATTATTATGAAACCAAAAATAAACAGGTTTTAATTCCAAATTTTTTTTGTTACCACATTTAATGACAAAGAAGGAACTCGCATTAAATAACATTATATATAGCCAAAGTGCTATACTTGTACTTTCAAACAATCATCCTACCCACCCCCCCCCCCCCCCCCCCACACGCCTCAATGTAGGAAACTTGGATTAGCGCTCATAGGATTAACCGGTATTATACATTCAAAATAAACAAGAGAAGTTTGATTAAGCACAATATGAACGTTACTCGAACAAAATAACTCCTCAAAATAATTTTTTACCTATCATGAACCAATACGTAAAGAAGGAACTAACATAAAATATTTCCAAAGTGCTATACTTGTATTTGCTAAGTACCATCCTCCCCCCCCCCCCCGCCCCCAGCCTCAATGTTGGAATCTGGAATGTATTAAGGATCCAGGAACCCAACAAGACACATAATTAAATTATTGGATCAGTCGGTTAAGGCGGCCATTTTAATAATCAAAATGGCCGCCAATCAATTTGGTTTTGGCCCGTAACATAAAATATTGCCAGGTTTTCAGGATGCAGGAACCCAATGAGACCAAATACAAACAATGTGGTACAGTTGCTTAAGTCGGCCATTTTGATTATTTAAAAATTTGTTTCTGAAACCTAAAATAAACATAATGTTTTAATAAATTCCTTTTGAAGCACCCCCCCCCCCAAACCCGCTCATAGGATTGCACATTCAATAAAAACAAGAGAGTTTTGATTACGCACAATATGAACTGGAAAAAAATTACTCCTCAAATCAAATGTACACCTATCATGAACCAATATGTAAAGAAGGAACTAACATTAAATTTTGCCAAAGTGCTATACTTTTATTTTCTAAGTACCATTCCCCCCCCCCCCCCGGCCTCAATGTTGATTGTTGGCAGGCATGCGATTGTGGGATTCAACATTGTAGCGGGGGGGGGGGGAGTTTTCAGAAAGTATTGAAAATTATTCGCTTGGTGTGGAAATTCTCCAATAATGGTATAACAGCTTTACACATTTTTTTACATAATTAACTTTATAGTTTAATTGTTGACCTAATTTATCGCTTGGTGTGGAAATTCTCAAAGCATGGTATAACACACATTGGCTTGATACACTGCTTACAAATCATGCGAGTTTGTTTCCGATTAGAGGTGGAACTGCATACAACACAGTCACGTTTCTTCCCGCCAACATTCGGACCCGGAAAGTGCTGAGTTGAAAGGGCGTTTGAAGCACTTGACGGGCATGGTCAACTGGGTTGTTCTCGAAGCTTGAAATAAGTGCCTCTATCACCTTGACCCGAAAATCCAAAGTAGACAAGCTCTTGTTTGTATGGATGCTGTTGTATACGATATTAGCATTAAGCAAACATATGTCTAGGATTGTCATAAATACACGTTTCCACCATTTGAATGTTTTGTGGGTATGAGTATAGTACGTGCATAATTGTCCTGCCAGATCCGTGCCCCCCATGTATTTATTGTAATCCTCGACTATGCACGGTTTTTTGATATGACGAAGTCCTGTTGAAGTTTTCCGGCTCCGAATCTTTTTACTAGTGACACTGCAATCGCCATAGTTTGAGAGGAGAGTGACACGTTTTGTGTCCTGCCACATAACGCATAGTTGGCCTGCTTTCTGATAAAATTTGGGATCTGCACCGCTTTTCATAGGAATTTTCTTGGAGTTTGCTACGTCGGGTATCCCTAGGGTGGTATAGCGCACAGTTCCACAAGCTCCGAATCCTAGCTCAGACAACTTGGAGAACAGAGCCGGGCTACTAAACCAATTGTCCATGTAGATGCAATGTCCTTTATTTTCGAGTCCCTGCAAAAGGTTCAATACTACGTTGCCTGGTGCCCCTATTTCGGATGGATGGTTTGTCTCAGGATCACTTACAGAGGACTGTCCTTGTGGGGACCTGGGCTGCGATCCTGTGAACAACTCCCAGGCACATGTGTACCCTGTGTCGGATTCGTTCAATGAGAAAGATTTCAATCCCCATTTTGCGGCTTTTCTTGGCATGTACTGCTTGAAGCTCAGTCGTCCTTTGAATTTGACCATCGTCTCGTCTCGTCCGGTGAAAGGCTTCGTCCCGGCTGGTACACCCGGAGGAATGATGGTAGTACAATGTTTAACAGTGGGCGTAATTTAGCAAGTTTGTCACGGGGAGAGTCGCCCTCGACATCTCTGTTATTGGCGAGGTGAACAAATCTTAGGATTGCAGTAAATTGGTTACGAGCCATGGTTGCTGAGTACAGGGGACTTCGTAGAATTTCAGACCTGGACCAATGCATGGAGTAACGAGGCCTTTTGTTGATTCCCATGCAAAGAAGTAGGGCCACGAATGCCATCATTTCAGGTACATTAGTTGGTCTCCAAGCACGCTTATTTTCTGCCCCCGCTCCCAATATTTGTTCAGCATAACGATTAGTCTCTAGTACCATCATCTGCCACACTGCTTCACAAAAGTACAGTTTGAAGATTTGTATGGGGGAGAACGAACTGAAGTCTTCTGTAGCCCCGGTGTTTGCTGTAAATTTAACAGGCGGTCGCCGTGTGTAAGAGTTGGCTTCACGCCATCCACACCTGAAATTCGGCTTCTTCTTGGTCTTCTTACCCTTCTTAGAAGAGGTTAATGTTGCTGTTGATGTCGAGGCTCTCGGCTCTGTATCCTCACTGTCTTCTGACGTCTCCGAGTCATCAAGTGGCGAATCCTCGTCAGATGACATTTCTGAACCACTGTCTGCGAAAATTTCTTCCAAATTTTTTTCATTTTCATCGGCCATGTTGTCAGAATGATCTCTTACTCGAGAATGCGTGGGGGGACGCTTAACGATCCCGCTTAAATTTTAAAACTTGCGACGCTTCAGGGCACACGCGGGCAGCTTGTTGCCGGGGGGATGCACGCAGGCGATTGAGGGCGCTATTAACATTTTGATAACTTACTTTTGGTCGACGTGCCAGAGAGGCTCATTGGTCACCAAGAATGAAAATAATTACGTGCCATACGGACTCATTGGTCACCAAGTGGGATTTTTTTTTTGAGCCGCTATGGCACGGCGGTACTGAAAGGGTTAATGAGAGATATTCATGATATAGAACACAATCACTACTGGTTTGTTACCTGAAGGGCAGGCATCTTCCAATCCTCTGGTTTGCAAAAAACCTTTGGGCGATTAATTGTAATTTTGTGAAGTGTACATCGTGACAAGAACATCCTGACAAACAAGTAATCTTTTTTTCCCCCTTTGGGGAAGGGTTCTCACCTGGACCAGATCATGCATGCCCTCATAATTACAAAAATGAGTTTGCTCTTCAGAGTTTTAAATGAAAATCCAAACCCATCGCACTATGGATCAGGTAAAAAGGAAACGTTGACTGCTTTTTGTGATTTCCAGTAGGCTTTTCCATTGTCCAAATTAATCCTTCACGGGTTAACTTTCGTGGTTTTGAAAGCAGCCAGCCGAAATTGCCAGCCAGCGGCATGCCTTTGAAATTGCTGCTGGGCTTGAACTATCGTACGCCTCTGGCGGATTAGTCCCAGCTTTAAGTATTGTCTATTGTTTGGTACCAGAAACAGAGCCAGGAGTGGAAACTCAGCAACAGTGGCCCTAAAGTGAACTGCTTAAAGCTGGGCCAGTTGATAGTCATTCACTTGAACCGGACAAGTGTGAATCTCACCCGGTTGCTCACCCGGTTTGAGTAAACCGGGTGCGGTTTGAGTAAACCGGGTGCGGCTTGAGTAAACCGGGTGGGATACCGGGGACGGTTTGCAAACCGTTTTTTTTTTAGATCTCTCGCCTTAGTCTGTGCTGATGTGGATGTTGTCTGTTGACTTGTCCGTGAGATTTGCGTGGTCTTATTCATTTCTTGAAATGTCGTGTCGATTGTAGTGCTCATTAAAGTGACTTCATAAGTCTTGGCTGGAGTGGATGTTGTCCTTTGACTTGTCCGTGAGATTTGCGTGGTCTTAGTCATTTCTTGAAATGTCGTGTCGATTGTAGTGCTCTGTGAAGAGACTTCATCAGTATGGGCTGGTGGGGATGTTGTCTGTTGACTTGTCTTTGAGATTGGCGTGGTCTTATTCATTTCTCGAAATGTCAAGGCGATTATAGTGCTCATTGAAGAGACTTCATAATTCTTGGCTGGTGGGGATGTTGTCCTTTGACTTGTCTGTGAGACTGGCTTGGTCTTAGTCTTTTCTTGAAATGTCCTGGCGATTGTAATGCTCAGTGAAGAGACTTCATCAGTCTTGGCTGGTGGGGATGTTGTCTTTTGACTTGTCTCTTCCCCTACTCTCTAATATCTTTATTGTACTATCTCCTGATCCATACAGCCAACGATACCTTTGCACCGGTGGGATGGCCGTTCACGGCATTGAAACGTTGCATCGCCCGCAATGACTGCGTTCTGGACGCTCGGGGTGACTTCGGCCCGTGGGCACAGCAAGAGGTGTCACGCTGCAGTTCATGCCGGTCATTGTTGAAAAAGATGACCCAACAAGGCAGGTGAACTCGGCAAAGTTGTCCGTTTCTGTGAGAGTCTTGACAAACGAGATGCCGTGCTCAATGGCCAGGTGGGCCTCTGGTTGGATCTGAACCCTGCCGCCCATCCACCACGTCAGCATGTCTGGTGCGATGCCCCTGGGTGCAGTGCAAGAAAAGGTCACGTTCTGCCCGAGAGTTGGGACCTCGGGGTAGATGCTGCACCTCAATTGTTCAATGTTAGTTTCATGCACCATCACACTTAGGCTGCCAGGTTCCGAGCGACTCCTTCCGTCCTCGTCGACGGCCCTACACTTGTACTGACCAGAATAAGCAACTTCTACGCTGGTGATCATTAGGTTATATCTGAAGACCTCACGGTCGTTACTGGTATCCAAGGAGTATCTTTCTGCACCGACCAGATTCCCATGAACGAACTGGCCATACGAAAAAAAGATCCCGCCGCTTCTCGTTTTCTTGAACCAACACATTAAAATAGACTACCTTTATGGAAGTTGTTAGGATTCACCGAGCATCGCAGAAGGGCTGTGTCACCGACGTGAACGGTCACATTGCCGGCTGTGTCGATAAAACCAGCAGCCGTTGAAAACGGCAAAAAGACCGTGTGACAGCAATGATAAAAGCACCCCAACACAACGCAGGGCTTGCCATATTGTGTGTCAAGTCAAGAAAAGTTCATATGAAAAGAAAAACATCACCCGTTGGTAAAAAGGGTAGGCCTATGTCTCTTCAATGTAGCACATTGAGTGACTGTAGTGCTGGTTATTTGAATGGATAATGTTAATACTTGGTCTTTGTATCCGGCTTGAACAGCTGACAGAAGGGGTTTAGGGAGGCCAAATAATTGCAATGTTTTTCCTGCTCAAGGTCTTGACAACTTAAATTCCAAGCCAAAAACTATAGATCTGTCATTTCACAATAGGGGAAACACACCTGGAATTGTTCTGAAAGCGACTTTACCACATGGGGGCAGATTTGCAGCAGCTTTATTCTGTTTTCATATGCGTCAAAACATTTAAGGCGGATGGTTTAATAATGGTCATTGTTGGACACGGCCAGACTTTGATGTAGACTCTTCAGTGGCCATCTCTTTTATTTCTTAGTACAGGCTCCATGCATGCTTTATGGTCAATGAGCCAGCCACACTTGTCCGGTACAAACTCGAGGGAACAATTCTTATATTAATCACTTTTTTGTTGCAATCATCGACAATTTTGTAAACCTTAAACTATGATAGCTTTTCCAAAAATGTGATTAGTGCCAATTACAAAACCTTTTATTTTAGCCTCTTCCGTATGGTGTTATCAGAGGAAAAACGTACACATGCCAACGGCTGTTTATTGCACGGAGGGCAAACAAATAGTCGTATGAAATTAAATAGCTGTTGTATTGTCACTTAGCAAGGATGACTGCCTGTTAAGGTTTTTCCTTGCCAAAATGCCGCCGTACTTTTATTTTTTTCAAAATAATTAATAAAGTCACCAAGAAGTACTTTTTGTACAGGTTACAATCTTTTTTTTGAAATGCCTTAGTTATATTGCATTAGTAAAATGTCATGCACTGGCTCATGGACTGTTGTAGGAACCATTGTTAACAAGCTTTGCTTCTTGATGAATCCCTCCCCAGTATCGCAATTACTTATTCTGTAATGTTATTTACATAAGTGCCTTCTTCGGTATCTGGCCACTATCTTCTTCTCTTCTGTACAAAAAAATAATAAATTCCCAAGAGGAGGCGGGAGGGGGCAAGTTCGTCCCAGTATAAATTTGTATACAAATTTAATTTCGTGAGCAATACGTTATTGGGGAAGTTTTGAACAAAATAGCGACAGAGGGGAAACATGAAGTTAAACAAATTTCATAAGGAATGCCTTTTACATAATAACATAGATTGGAAAATGGGCCATCCATTTTGGAAACTTTGTGACGTGTCGCAAAAAAAAAAAAAATGCACACGAATTTGCCAACTGCCTCTATATGGTGTCATGGTCACAGTTTGTACCATCTGATTTATCTTTGGAATTCCTTTCAGCCACATAATTGCCGAGATGAACATTCCTAGTTTAGCTGTTCCTTTCTGTTGGATTGTTCTCGGCTGGCTGCACTCCTTAGTTCTTTTATTTCTTTAGCAAGTGGTTGCATTTATTTAAATTCTAATGTACGTATATAAGGCATGGTATGCTCGGGATGGGATGCTGACCGGCCACACCACGGGAATTGACGGCGCTACTACCACTGGCAGTACGACACTTGGGCGTGGTCGTTGGCTATCGGCTCAGATTGACGAGAAGCTCCGCTATGACTGGGACTACCCACTACCCCCTCCGTGTGGCTGTGTGGTTGGCGCCGGACTCCCCATTCCCGAGACCTGAGTTGTTTGAGCGGGCGGCATTATTTACGGTGTTTAAAGCTATTATTTTGGCCAAATAATAACATTCATTTATGTGTACCAAGTCGCTTTAATTCATGATTTTCAATTACTGATTGTAAGTTTCCTTGATTCGCCTTTGTTGTTTGTAAATAAATTCATATATTTGTTATTTATGATTATATACAACGTCTGGACGTGTTCCCATTTGTTTGTTGCTGGTTTTTTCCCATTAATCTTCATTTAGGTATTCCCATTGTTTGTAAAATCGCTGTGCTGCGAACCAACTCACATGATAAAATCCAAATGAGTTGGGCGTATGTAACAATGGTAAATTGCCAATGTAGTTGGGTGGATCTGGGTTAAACAATGTGTTCATGGAAATACATTTGGTACGCACCAAGGCCCTACGTTTATTTTTACAGTTTATTTTGTTGTATATAAAAAACAACTCATTTTTTGAAGAGGAGCCTGTCATTTCAGTTCAAGAAGACAATACAAATATTATTCCATCACTCTCTGGGAAAGTACATCGATATAAAATGAACCTCAGCGACGTCGCATTGTTTTGAACAGTTTGTTTGTAAACAAATGATGTGTACTCAAACAATCTCAAAAATTCCAAGTTCCATATTAAGTCTAAGCCAAATAACATGGCAAATGTGAAGTGGTTAAACGACATAAAACATTTAGTAATATTCTTCAACACTTTCAATTTCACGGTCCAATTTCATATAGCTATTCTTTAAGCACAAAAAGTAGCTCAGCACAACACAAATTATGCTTACGAGAATGCGGTTACCAGCGAAAGTACCATTTCACATGTACCTTCTGTGACTGGTATCCGGCTAAGTTATGCTAGCCGAAAATGTTTTAAGCACTATTTACTGCTTAAAGCAGCTCTATGAAATTGTGGCCTCTGTAGAATGTTTTGATGATAACTAGTCAGCAATATTTGATCGTAAACCATTATCGGGTAACGGTTTCAACCAACAAACAATAATTGTTCTTTGTGATATTCTGTGTATTAGGTTGGTAATTATAGACGTGACCATAAAACGTGTAGTAAAATATGGAAATGTATTATTTATGTATTTGATTTTGTTTATATTTGCATAATTTAAGGTAAAACATCGGAAAGTTAGATTTAAAAAGCAGAGTGGTATCAAATAATTAGATAGGCCTATTGTACAAACGGTTCGTTTTGGTAAAATATTTAAAGGTATAGAGTCACAGATTTTTTTCTCTCAGTGTAATGATGATTTATAGGCACATTTGTAAAGAAAAATACAACAAAAGTCACACGTAAAAGTTTCGGTTTAACAGTGTCTTCTTGCTGAAAACCTTCCAGCCAGATAACTGTCACTGCTTTCATATACGAACGTCGAATCCATCCCATTTAGCGAGGTGACAGTGGGTACCAACTGCATCTCTTGTCGCAGCATTCGTGCACATACAACAACCCTCAGAAATCTGAGAAACGATTCGAGCTTGAGACCTCCCCACCTAACTTAGAAAACTTACGTCCCATCGCCCTAACCTGCCTGTTTTCTAAAATATTTGAAGATTTTGTTGCTAGTTGGATTATTGAAGACATTATGAACCTTATCGACTCTCATCAATATGGTTCGCTAAAGGGATTATCTACCACCCATTACTTGCCAAGTTACAATATAATAGTTATAAGCAAATAGACAAACCTCAACACTCTTCCGTTCTTGTCACCACTGATTTTTCGAAAGCCTTCGATCGTATTAACCACCAAATTGTAGTTAAGAAATTTATCAGTCTTGGAGTAAGGTCTTCCATTATCCCTTGGATCTGTAACTTTATGTCTGATAGAGAACAGGCTGTTCGGTATAAAGGCAACATTTCTACTTGGAAGGCAACTAACGCTGGTGTCCCACAAGGGACTAAAATTGGGCCAATTGCCTTTCTTGTGATTATTAATGATTTTCAGTCTAATAATCCTGATGTTTTTCATTATAAATATGTGGATGACATGACTTTGAGCCAAACCTTTCGGGATACTAAACAAACTAGTTCCCTACAACAGCAACTCGATCATTTACAGGAATGGTCGACTAGAAATATGATGAAGCTTAATCCTAAGAAGTGCCAGGTTATGTGTTCTAACTTCCAGAAAGGCCCACCTGTGTTACCTAATTTTCATATTGGGGATTCAGTCCTTGATCAACGTAGCTGTGTGAAACTGTTGGGTATTCTTATTCAGGATAATCTGAAATGGGATTCTCAAATTGACAATATGTGTAAAAGTTTTACCCGCAAATTGTACTTTTTACGTCAATTGAAACGCTGTAACATCCCTGTGGCAGACCTCAGAACAGTGTATTTACAGTACTTGAGACCAACTTTGGAATATGCGTCTCCAGCCTGGTTTTGTGGTCTAACAAAAAGACAGAAAGACTGCCTTGAAAAGATGCAGAAAAAGCCTTTCGTGTCATCCTTAGGTATAACCATTTTTACACTCAATCGTATCAGGACACTTGTCAGCTACTTGATATTCCCTCAGTTTTGGTTACACCCTCCTCAACTCACCCATGCACCGAGATTGGCTCCCCCAACAAGAAACAACAACTTGAGGAATTCGAACATGTTGTCCATTGTTAGATGCCGCACTAATCGTATAAGAACAGCCCCATTCCACACCTGACTGCTCTTTTAAATAAGCATTAATAATGTGTTTTAAAGCCTTCCCTCACTGCATGTTTTTTGGTGCAATTGCTACCCTTATTTTTATGTTTTACTTGCCTCTTGCTGCCTTGCTCTTAGTGCAATTGTTAATCGTGATTCTATTTACATGAATATCGACTAGAAATATGATGAAGCTTAATCCTAAGAAGTGCCACTTGTAAAAAAAAAGGGGGCGCAATCAGAGTATAGCAGGAAGAATATCATGCCTGGTTAGTGGACAGTATTCTATTATTTGTTTTATTACAGTCATTGGCTCAAGCCAATATACCAATAATTATACTTATATATGTTGTACTTAAAATGTTATCTTGTATTTCTTAATGTTTTTCAGTAATTTGTGTTTCTTCTTTTTTTTAACTCTGTATTTTAAACACAATTCAGCCTTTGGCTGCGATGTTTGAATGTTTTTAATAAACCAATAATAATAATAATAATAATAATATCTAAAGAAAAACATTTACCAATAGTTTTATTAATTTATAGTTTTAAATTAAACTAATCACACCACCAACCATTTATCTGTGTCTCTCTGGTGTTGTGAGTCTGACAAACAGAGCACTCAACTCCTGGGTTAGAATTTATCCAGAACCAGGGTCCGGGGACTGACCCAAATCTGGATCAGGCTGACCCGGAAACAGTTTTAACAATGTGATTGATTTTAAACTCGGAGTCTGTGTCAGTTACTTATTTCTGGGTAATTTTGACACAGATTTTGGGTCACACTAACAAATAATTGGGAATGGCCCCCTAGGACCCGAGATCGAGGTCAATTCTGACCCGTGATTTGTTAAATGCACCTGTAGGTATATTACCATAAATTGAATCTAGGCAGAGCACAGAAATGGTGATAATAAATACTAAGCGGAAGTTTGTGCAGTCAAATTCCCCTTTCCTGGACGCGTTTCTCATGAAAACAAAGTCAATGACATATTAATTTTCCTTCCCAAGAGGAAATACTCGGCTTTTTAGAATTTATACAAACTGTAACAATACATGTCTATTAGTCAGAAAGAAATTATATCATGTCCCTACAATTTCTGATCCTAATTTTGTTGTACAGCGTATTTAGTGTGATGTAAACAAAAGCACACACAAATTTTATTAAACACAAACAATATTTACAGAACCGCAACCATTGCTTGCTTAGCCTGTATTATAAAATAGATTTTCTGGAACGAATTGGGTGAATGTTTTTATACTGCCATTAATGTGTAGCAGTTGTAATCGATCAAAATCATGGTGATTTTTTATTTATTTATTTACCTTGCTTACAAAAACACTAACTTTGGACATATAACAGGAATTTCCTTCAGTCATGATATTATATACTTGATGTAAGTTTTTAATTTCGATTGAAACATAATAATAATAACTAGAGCCTAAGTGTTTGTCAACAAACACAGAGCTGTTCCTGTAATTTTCAAAGGGTTTATAACTGAAAAGAAATTGAAAATCGGGTGTGTAATTCTTGAGATATGGTCCCACGTCCGGATGACCTGGAAGAAAAGGTCAACATGGGGTCATGGTTACCCAAGGCAAATCTCCCATGCCCAAGGAGTCTAGTATTCCAATGTTCGGGTTTATAACTATTTTTAATTAAATTTGCAAAATCTACTATTAGTATTATATGTTGCGTTTGGCTATTACAGGTATTTCAATAGAATAAAATTGGAAAACCATGTAGTATGGTGGCTGAAACAAAATGGGTTAACCTTTTACCAAGCTTTATGCTAAATGTTTGGCACAAGTACTTCAATTGAAATTACAGTAAAATTTATAACATTAAGATTATTTTGCTGTGCAAATATATACAACGCAGATGTCAATGCAAAATAATACAGCATTGCGTAAAGTTATGAATTACGATTACATAAAAGGTTGATGTAAACAGTGAAAAACCGAGCTCCTGTCCTACAGATCGAGCAGCGGTAGCGCAGCAAAGACAATGCTAACCAGCATGTACACTCTCGTGATCTTCATAATAATTCACAAATGTGGTAAGGTTAAAAACTCAGCAATGACCTAGGAATCTGTAAGCCTAATAGACACAATTATAAGTGTGTAATGCTGTATCAGAAAATCACGTCTGCACTGTATTATTATACAGTAGAAAAAACCACAATTACATTGTTGCATCTATATACATTTTGGAGTACATTCATCTTTCAATTTACAAATTTCCTGGGTTTTGCCCGACCACAAGACATCACGTGTCTTAACAGCACGGTAAATCGATTTCAATCCACAATGCAACAATTTTCTTTAATTTGGTGTAATTTAGGATTCAAGTTCCATTTTCCTCCCCCCTTTTTGCACCTTATTTCGCTTTGTCTAAAGTATCTACTTACCAACCGAAGGAAGACACTATTCAAGAGATCACTGAGGGTTTTTTAGTTGAGTAGAAAAAGGGTGAAATGAAAAGTTTACTTGGCCACTGGCAGGTGAGTTTCAGATAAGAGAGGTAGGTTGTCCGTGAACGTTAGATGAGTTGGGAGGGTCCTTAGGTCAGTATGTGAGTGTCAGATGATTCGGTAACTTGACTTAGCCAGAGATGCTGTCAGAGGAGTGGGTAGATTGGTTTGTGTCCCCCCCCCCCCCCCCCCCCCCCACGATACCACGGTTCTTAAAAGTACGTATGAATGTCAGTCAAGAATGTGGGGAATGGTTGTCTTGCCTTATGTCAACAGTTAACATCTGTTTGGTTTTTGTGGTTGCTATTTATAAAGGAATC
Source organism: Leptasterias polaris (assembly GCA_037783415.1). Classification (NCBI taxonomy): domain Eukaryota; kingdom Metazoa; phylum Echinodermata; class Asteroidea; order Forcipulatida; family Asteriidae; genus Leptasterias; species Leptasterias polaris. Next base: position 445,069 of record JAZGTN010000232.1, read on the forward strand.
TAAGTTGATTTTGTCCTGACTTGGTGTTTTCACAGAGTCGCTTCCTTGTTTTCTACGGACGCTTTTAATTCTTTGATGTGATGTTGGATAAAAGCTTCAACATAATGTTTTGTTTTTTCCTTGTTGAACCGAAAAGTTCAAAACAGAGAGGATTTTCTCTAAACTATTAGTATGTAACAAAAGTAGGATGTTTTGGTCATTCTTTTTAGCCAGTTTTGAAAAGGTCAAATAAATTGATTAAACGACTGGGCCTAAAAATGACTAAGCTTCAGTTATTGGCTTCATTGGGTTTTCATTTGAGTTGTGCAATTGTCTTGTGTGTTTTATTCTCGCACTGTGCAGTCGCTCTCGTCCGACCAAACTCAATCACTGTGTACATACCCAACCACTGGGAACCACCGGTGGAGTTTGAACCTGAAACTTTCTGAATTCTGGACAAAGTTTCTGAACGATTAAACCAACCAGCTTGCCAAAGGGCAAGAGGCCGCAATATATATTGGTATGTCATAGGTACGGCATACATCAGTGACACGTTATTTAGCTTTTAGTGAATATAGCTATCTAAGTAGCACACTTTTAAAACTGTTCAATCATTTAACACCTTTTACAATATGACTTGGAACTGTTCTGATGTAAACAAATAAGTGAGTCCAATGAAAAAAATCATTGGTTGGGATGGAAACTACCATTATAAAGTGTGACCTGTCAAACGTAACTATATACCGTCAAAAGTTAGTCGTAATTACAATATCAGATTTTACGCATGTACGCGTAACAAAACTTTGATTTTACAAGAGCTACTTTAAATTTGGATTTTTAGGTCTTAGGAGTAAAACAATATCTAACATTTTCGAGGGCCTTAAACTTTTACTTACTGCAACAAAATTGTTTGGTCATGTCATAAGGTTTTGATTTGTTGCTGCCGTTACTGCGTTCAGTCTGTTAACTTGCAGATCTCCAGGAAGGGATTTCCTCATTTAAACTCCTAGCCGGATCTGAGTTAGAAGGCGCTTGTCAGAACAGGCTAAGGCACGTCACTGTAGATAGTTTCAGGGCCTCTCTCTGCATCCGAACGGAGACTTTGATATGTTGAAGGTTCCGGCGTTTCTCCGTCATCTCGTATGAGTTCGGTATATGTGAGAGAGTTGGTCAAGTCTGCCATGGCAACGGAGCACCCCTGGTGCTTGTCATGTGATGGTTTCACACGACCATCAGACGGTTGTGGGCGTGGTTCTTTCCTCTGTCGTTTATTCTTTACGATGAAGCATCCAATAAGAACAGCGGCTATAAAGATAAGGCCTTCAACAGCGCCCCCTATAATGACAGCTGTACGAGACCTCTGCCAGTATTTCTCCTCACCGCATATGACGTTTTCATCTGAATTCCGTTCTGTAGCTGTTTTCGTGAAGGACTGGTCGGTCGCCGTCGAAGTCAACGGAAAGACGACCAGCAGCGATTCATTATCACTTGTATAGTCTGTACCGTCATAATATGCGATGCATCTGATCTGAGCGTTATGAAACTCTTCTAGCGTCACGTCTATAATCTGCAGAGTTCTTCCACCGTTTTTCAGTTCAAACTGACCCTCCGGGTTTTGCAGAACTGATTCGTTAACCTCAACTTCAGGGATGCCGTCTTTGAGCACGCGCCATTCATATCTATCTGCCATCTGCTGAGGGGTAGACATGAAGTCACACGTGAATGTTGCGTTCTCGTGTTCTTGTAGCGTTAAGTGAGAGGGTGAGATTGAGACAGTCGTCGGTATCTGAAGAGGCGTAATGGAGCAACGTGGAACGTTGTTATATGGACCAGCTATACATGTAAACTCCCTCATGTTGTCAGCTTCAGTTAGCACACGCTCTATGGAATATACCTGATCTGGCTGGGTAATGTATCGAGAATCTAGTTGTGTGGTCAAACTCGGTTGAGATTCGAACCAGGTCAAGTAGCTGCTGGGATCAAGGGTGGAGAGCGCACATGTGAGTGTAGTTACTGTGCCGACCGCCGGTCTCGTTGGTTCAAACGTGCAAGATGGATTATACTTTGGAATAGGTAATACAGTTAATCTAGCACTAGAAGACCGCTCTACACTAGGTGGGTAAATAAACACTAATTCGCACCAGTATTCACCACTATCCTCTGGTTGCACGTTCCAGATAGTCACCCGATATTGTCGTTGACCAGCATAAATGTCGTACTTTGATGTTGTAGAACATCCAGCAAAATACGTGGCACCCCTATACCATCTAAAATAATAATTAGGCCTATCATGTGAGCAGACGGTTGCCCACTACGTACTACTGCCCCTATACCAAACAAAATAATAACTATCCTGTGAGATGCAGACGGTTGCATACTGCGACTCACAAGTCATCGTTGCCTCTTGCCCTTCGTTGACAGTTAAACTACTTGGACCGCTAGTGAAGTACTGATCACCTTGTGTCTGAAAGAAAACTGTGACCAGAAAGACAATGCCAAAAGTCGGCTTTATACTCAAAGCCATGATAAACTCGACTGTATGTGGAGTATTTCAACGAGAAAGTATTCACAGCTGATGTAAGACTGACACCCACTATAGATGCAATAGAACAACTCACAACTCAGTGTTTTTCTAAATTTGATTTTACATTGAGATCAAACCAATTACGTGACTTACACCATGATGTTACGATGAGAACCGACTGATCACTGATTGGTCAACGCTATTATTTTCAGCTTGTTTAAACATCCTCTGCGTCGAAGAGAAAACGACGGCTGGTTCCGGCTAAACAAATCAGGATATGAAAATGCTGTTTTTCCCCACCAGGCTTAAACTAGTAATTGTAGACATTACGAAATACAATAACGTGTTTTGTTCCACATAGGGCCTACCATGACAGTTTTCCACCTATAAATATAAACCCACTTAAAAACGCAGTTTTCAATCTCAATTCAAAGGATTGACAAATCTTAAAGGGGTTCACTTGTTGTAAATGCATTTTGTTTTTCTTGTCTTTTGTTTTGTTTTGTTCACTGAGTGCCGTCTACCGAGAGTCATATCAGTGTTGCACGTGACCGCTGGATGCGGTCATCTTTAATTTGATGTGTAGAGTTTGGTAACCAACCACAAGATCAGAGGTTTGCCAGACATGAACGGCACCGCCTGATACAACATAGACATGGCTGGAATGGTTCCACTTGGAGGCACTTGCCTGCCCTGCTTGCATGGGAAAAACAATTCGGCTTCACAAGAGATATTCTTCTAGCTGGAACTCACCTCACTCTAAAAACTCTCTGGGCAGAATTGACCCGGATATTTCGGGTCTCGTAGGGCTTGTCGACCCACTTCTGGGTCAGTATGCCCCAGACTTTGTGTCTAAATGACTCAGAATTCGAATTAAAAGTCCCCTTTTCAAACTAGTTTCTGTGTCAGCCTGATCCAAAAAAAGACCAGGCTCCCTCTGACCGGAATCCGGGTCAATTATGACCCAGGAGTCTTTAAAGTGTTTCCTCAAGAACAGAAAGTAAACAAATCTTTTGCGAGTTTGCCTGTACTGGCTGCGTACATTTCCTCGTGTGACATGACTGTTATTTTCGTTAGTAAGCCGTTTGTCTGAGGGGAAAGCCAACATTTACTTCCTTCAAAACAAATAATACAATTAAAAACCAACCAAGTTGACGAACTCTGATTTACTCATCGGATAAACAGTGATACTTCCTTTATGAAAGTAAGGGCTCTATAATTGTACACCCTTGCACGGATGTGCATTAAAGGGATACGTTGCCTTGGATTGGACGATTTGGGCTATGAAAAGCGTTTGAAACCGTTTGTTATGAAAAGCAATGGTTAGAAAGACGTTTTAAAAGTAGAATACAATGATCCACACAAATACGCCTCGAAATTGTGTGGTTTATATTTACTTCGTGAACTAACACGGTCCGCCATTTTGTGGAGTCAAAAATTTGGCTCTAAAATAGCGTGCCGTGTTAGTTCAAGAAGTGAAAGGAAAACCACACAATTTCGAGGCATGTTTGTGTGGATCATTATATTCTACTTTTAAAACATATTTGTTTAACCATATGCATTTCATTAAAAACTGTTTCAAACGCTTTTCATAGCCCAAATCGCCCAATCCAAGGCAACGTGTCCCTAAAACATAGTATACTCAGTATTTTTTACCGAGTTCTGTGAACAACCAGAGAAAATCTATTAGCTTTAATGGCTCTGTTCAACATCCTTTGCCTTTATTTGGGCATATCAAAAACCAACCTCATAGACGGATGGTCTGGCCCAAGTTTCAGGGAGAACTTTTCAATTGTGTTAATTAATAATAGGGTAAAAACTTGTTTTTAACAGCCCGTGTCTGCGTGTGTGTTAACGCTACTCGCGAAGAGTGGAACTGAGAACAAAAGAGGTCTACATAATGTTATAGGGACTTGAAACACATTATGGACTTACACACGTCCACAAAGTTTATGTTTAAAGTGTTGAAGAATATATTTACCTTTATAAGGGTACATAACAATTATTAGGAATGTCCACACAGTGACTGCAACACAAGCATGACTGTGTGTCTGTGTTAAAGCTACATACGAAGTGTGGACCTGAGAACAAAAGAGGTACTTGAAACACTATGGACTTGCATGCGTCCACACAGTTATTTTTACAGTCTTGACGATTAGGATTTTCCTTAAGGGTACATAACAAAGGAATGTCCACAGAGTGAATGCAACACTGTGTGCGTGTGAGTAGGTAACCACATTCGAACCGGGGACCTATAACAAAAGAGGACAATAGGTCCACGGTTGCTATCACAAAGGAAAGCTTTGTGGTCCACGGTTGCTATCACAAAGAGTTGAACAAAGGAGGTTTCACGATTGCAGGCTGTGTGTACACACTTGTGTGTGTGTGTGCGTTTGGTTTTTGTTTCAGAGTTTAATGTACATTACTTACACATGGTAATACGAAAATGTTCTGAAAAGTGTATTTAGATACGTTCACTCTAAAAACTCACAGGTCAATATTGACTCAGATTCCCGAGTCCCTTGGCGCTTGACCCCATTTTGGGATCAGTCTGGCCCGGAATCTAAGTCTAAATGACCCAGAAAGGGGGAAAGCTTATTTATAATCCCATTGTTTAACCAGTTTTGGGGTCAGCTTGACCTAGAAGTTCGTTTTCCAGGTCAGCCTGGCCCCGAAAATTGTCATGCCTGCGGGACCAGACATCCAGAAGTTTTTAGACTGTGCATCGGGTGGGAAGACACATATCATATAACTAATCTTGATGTATCCTCACCAGGGTTTAATACTCAAACTTGTGATGGACAGGTAACACGGTCTATAAATATTGACCAACCACAGTAATGTTTTCAAACGTCCTGAGCTTTAAGTTCACTCAGCTTCACCCAAAATATTGGCTCTTTTAAAAATTGGTAAATACACGAGAATAACCCCTTTTAAATGTTCCCACTTAAAACTGATAAAACGACGAGTTGAACAAAGACTAGCTCGAGCATCACGCTCAACAATAATGCATAAACATTGTTTTGAACTGTATACCAAATGGATCTGACTCAGTCTCCCTCAAAATCGTCTAAATCAGATTCGAAACAATTTTTTAAGCCACTGAACCTTTGCACAGGGAAAGATACGTACATGGTTTAAGCGAGGGTACAGTTGTTATATACTTAATGACAGCTTGCGTTTGAAAGTAGTTAAAGGTAAGTTTGTTTTGTAGTGTGGTTTACAGAGGTAGCCTACATTATACGATACATTTCTGCAAGGGAATCTGTATTTCACATTGATTGGGACTTTTGGAGACTCTAGATGGCGGAAGACTTACCAGTTAAATCTAACATCCTCGCAGCATGTGCGCATGATCAGAACACGCTAAGGCCGAGTCCGAATTTGCAGCTACGGCTACGGCTATTGTACAGCTTGATCGCCGCCTCATCATGCGTTAAAGTATAGGACGTCCATAGCAACACTCTCAGCAACAGCCGTAGCCTAAGCCGGATACGGCCCAAGTGATGGGTCTGGTATGTCTGATGCCGCCTAGAGTCCCTATGTCTCCCTTTATAGCAAACGAGTTGGGATAACAATGTCAGTGTGTGTATTTATATAACTACATCTACTCACACCATTACAACGGTTCTTATTATTATTATTTTCTCGTCGGGTTGTCATATAAAGGTACTCAATTAAGCACCAACTTCAGTACCAGGGTAAAAACATTCGTACTCTTATCAATCTCTGCTGAGCAAACTCCTTACTGCCGCCATATCACCACGGATTGAGGCATAGTTAATAGACTCGTCTGCATGTTGACTGTTCTCCAGACTTGACGCGGGTCGGGGGTTCTCTAGGTCGAGTTCCGCATACACCAGACCCTCGGCGTTCTTTTGCTTTGGGTCTTCTGTTGACTGTAGGGCGCCCTCTGTGGTTTCTCCAGCTGGTGAGGGGGAATGGGCGGTTTGTCTGGATTTGTCTAACACTGAGTACTTGACCTCACCGCTAATCACAATGCGTTTGTTGTCTCCTGTTGCACCGGACAAGGGGCGTTGCTCCCCGTGACGTGGAAGGTTTACATAGACACTGCTGTTAGCATAAGCTGGAGATGGGTTACCGGAAGTCTCTGGGCCATGCTTAACAGCTGCCTCGGGCAGAGCGTAGAGGGCGGGCTGCTCGGTTACATCGTCGGATGAACTCCTAGTCTGATACCTAACGGCATCTTGGGGAACCTCTTCGTACGTTGGAGACGCCTGTACTACTGACATTGTGGGCCGAGCGTTGGCGGATAAATTGTGAAATCTGTTTCTGGAAAGTCGTTGCTTCAAATTACCGTTCTTGTTCCGCAGTAGGTAGAATGCAAGACTCGCAATGATTGTCAGCAGAAGGGCGACTCCTATGACGCCCCCTACGACGATACCGGTACTTGAATTACTGTCGGGGTCGTCACTAGAGTCTGGTCTTAACGGATATGTTTCTAATGGCTGGTGGGTTGTCCTGCCTTCACTGGCCGGTAAAACGAGTAACATTGTTTCTTGACTGCTAACTGACTCACGGGTGTTACCGGGGGTAAAAGAAATGCATCTGATAGTAGCATTGTCAAACTCGACAATAGAAACACGTACAATCCTCAAATCCTGTCCTTTATCACTAAGCGTATAATCACCCCGTAAATTTGATATCGTGTTCATATTTACCTTGTCCTCTACACCGTTTGGTTTGCTCACGCGCCATCTAAACTCATCAGCACTCGGGATTGACTCAGAAGTACACGTGAATGTTGCCATTTGTCCCTCGTAAACAGTTACAGAGGGGCTCGGGGAAATGAGCACATTTGTCTCCACTTGCAGTGGGGTGATAACGCATCTTGCTCCGTTGGTCCGATCCGGTCCGGCCACACAAGCGAACTCCTTGAAGTTGTCGAGTTCGGTTACCTGGATGTCAGCGGTGAAGTAATCACCCGGATCTATAGGTTCCGTGGATCCGGAGTCGACCACGGTACCGGAGGCTACCTCGATCCATGTCAGGAGGCTAGGTGGGTCTCCTGATGAGAGTTGACATTTCAGCTGAGCTGTTGTACCAACGGTGGGGTCACTAGGGGTGACGTCACAAGATGGAGGTTCACGAAGAACTACCAAGTCAGCCCTTTCTGATTCAAAACCACTTACATAGCAATAATATCTACCTGAGTCATCAAAACGAACTAGTCCGATTGTAAGAGAGTATTCTCCATTAATCTTCGAGACGGTCATCCTGTCTTTAAAATCATAAACATAGTCGCAATTCGTAAGGTAGGGGTCAGTCCACGTAGTATCAATTCGCCAATAGAATGTGTACGTGGGGCATAACTGCCCGTTGTCGAAGATATCAGATTTACAGATCAACGTGATAGTTTGCCCCTCATACACGGTGACACTTTGGGGATCGGTCAGAATCTCAGCCGCGGTGCTCACGAAGAGAGCAATCAAAGTCAACACACGGAGCATTGTGAAAAACGTCAACATTGAAGTCATTTATCAGAATACAGTAAAGTGTCTCTGAAAGTTCAGCGTGCGCATTTGCTTGAATGAAGCTCAATTCTCTCTATACGTCTGGTGAATTAAAGTATCTTGTTGCCTTGATCATACTGTAGTATGAAATAATCACATGCGAGAGCTGGTGGTTCAATCTGTAGTTACTAGTGACCGGTTGGAGTGCGTAGGAACGGAAATTACCAGCACAATATCCGCTCGGCCCATATCCCATGTCCAACAACACCGTATTTTGATAACGGATTTCCCATACCATCTTGAGCATTAGTGAAATCTCAATTGTCAAGTAAAGTCAAATTACTTGATAGTGCATGGTGAATAATTGCTTACGGTTTGCAGAAGATCTCAAAATGGCACAGGATGGTTAGGGTGTAGCAACACATCTCCCTACAAACGAAATGGAGGATCTAGGCGCTCGTGGCAAGATGCACCGACGCACATACTATTTTTCTTGATTATTTTCAAACCCGTTATGAAAATATTGAGGCAACAGTATTTTTAATAACACATTACAGCAGCCACCAATTGCACTACATCAGGCAGAAGGGAGGCCCCTTGATTTCCGGTAATGGCCATCGCAACGTTTCCTGAATGGGTTTATTGTTGAAATCTTCTATTGTTCGTTCAAAGAGTGGCAGCACACAATGGTACTACCGGAACACGTACAGCGTATGAGCCTATAATTTATATAGTGTACACAATGAATTCGTAATTCTCCAATCAGGGTCAGAGTGCACTTTTCACAACAAAAGTTGAATTGATATACAGTGCACACTGATTTATCATGTAGTGAAACATTACAAGTGTGTGTCACTGTTAGCTTGGGTGAAATAGTTTATTCCATTTCCCAAGTAAACTTTGATTTAATGAGAGATATTCATGATATAGAAACACAATCACTACTGGTTTGTTACCCGAAGGGCAGGCACCTTCCAATCCTCTGGTTTGCAAGAAACCTCAGGGCGATTAATCGTAATTTTGTGAAGTGTACATCGTGACAAGAACATCCTGACAAACAAGTAATCATTTTTTTCTCCCTTTGGGGAAGGGTTCTCACCTGGGCCAGATCATGCCCTAATAATTACAAAAATGAGTTTGCTCTCTGCAGAGTTTTAAATGAAAATCCAAACCCATCACACTGTTAGATCGTAAGTGTGAAGTAATAGGCAAAGACGTGCTCAATAAAGTTGCTATAAAATTGGCTTCAACGGCAAAGATATAGCTTTTATCGTAGCCTTTCGAGGCTGAAAAAATCGAATGCGAACCTATAATATTTCAGTTGTTTGTGCCACGCATGGTAGCTATATAAAACATAGAACAGAAGGTGTAGACTACGTACATAACGTTATCATCGCAGTTACAAGTACGTATGAAAGCTAAGTGCTAAGTATCAAACGGTCTTTAAATGTTATATTTCCGGTTTTTAAAACGCCTTGTGCATGGATCCCTTTTAGATACGTACTGTAAGACTGCATATTATTATTTATTGTTTAAGTGCAGGTTCATGCAGGAATGTTTTGCAAAACGTGCTTTTCACAAGTTCAATGATTGTGTAACGCGCACCGACTTGTTTAAGTTTAACAGCCACGGTTAATTTGCATATACAGCAATCCTTCACCGATCTTGAACTCTTGGTGGCAGTAGATATGCCTCCATTACTGCGGTGTACCTGGTGGTACTGCGCTGCCTAGCGACTGGTATAAGGTTTGGGCTACACGGCGATCATTTGATCAGTCGCGGGTTATTGGACTTTCACTTTGCAAATTGCTTAAACCCGTCGCTAAGCAGAGCAGTACCACCCAGGTACCACCGCAATAATGGCAGTATCTGCTGCCACCAAGAGTTCAAGATCGGTGAAGGATTGCTGTATAGGTACCTTACGCACCCGATACTTTTCCCTATGGGTGGTTCTTTTGTTTATTTCTTTGTATTATTACCCATTGTACCCATTTTGGGAATGTGTCAAGTGGTATAAAACCTCGGTGCAGAGTTGGTCACAATTTCATTTCGAGGCGAAGCCCTCTTTCTTTCCGTTTATTAGTTTACTTTTGGTTTGACACTCCAGCCCGAGCTCCCTGCACCACTCTCAATTATCATGTAAGTGCGATTTATATTACCCCCTCTGCTCTTATTTATTTATTGTATAAACTATTGCCATATTTATTGTTGTTTACGATTAAAACTTATCATGGGAGGCGCCCCCCTGAAGCTATGTCTGTTGTGCCACACTTTCTTTTGGTGTTAACGTTGGTTTAATTTCATCAACCCCCTTTTTGTTTCGATAATTATTCCTACGTGGCGGGCTTTGCCCATCCGGGCTCTGCCGCACCACGCCCACGTCCTTGGCCCGTTACACTTGGCATGTTTTTCTCTAATCTATAATTGGCAAACCATTATGTGTGATGGCTTCTGCCTCCGTGAGGTGAGGATCTGGGATCCGACCCTTTGCAACACACTATAGATGATCAACAGGTTGGTGGTCGTTTACTTAATTCTTTTGTTTATTGTAAATGTAGCTCAAAATATTCAGCAACAGACGTCGGCAGCTTTTGGAGGTTTGGTCTCAATACGCACCCATTGTCTAACGGCATTCGTGAAACTTTCCCTGTACTTGTAAAGTGCGCCCCCAATAATTTAAGTTATCATCGCATGGGCTATAAAAAATGTCGAAATGAGGTGCGTTCCACATAGTTTGCGCAAGTAGATCGCGACCGTTCGCGCAAACGTTTGTGATCGTTGAGACGATTGATTGTGCACTTCGTCCTGTCGATATGGCGGCGCTCTGTTGTAAAAATGGCAACACCGTTTGTATTTTATTCTGTGTAACTTGATTTTTCAATGATTTTGGTCCTCGACTTCAACTAGTTAAGTTGATATTTCAACTCCAACTGGCTGCATTATCAACACTGAAAACACACCTTTTCGTGACAAGAAAGTATTATCGCCGGCTGAAAAATGTGTTGTCCATCATTTTAAAAACCACCCACCAACACCTCAGAAATACTTTTGTCTACGGTTGCTACGTTCAGTAACGTTGTTGGCGCACAACTCGTTCCACTAGAAATTGTCGACCTGAACGGTGCGCAACGTTGGCAAAGTTTGCGCAAGTGGAGCGCACCCCTGCACTCTATCAAACAATATCAGTCAACCTCGTACCCAGTGGTGTACGATCTCGCCGCGCCATGTTGTTTTCTTTTCCAGAATGCATCATTAGAGTTGTACGCGGAGTTAGCGGGCGATACGGCACGCTGCCCATGGTAGCGAGGCTGAATATCAGTGGCTTCATTCTAATGTGAATCATATAACATGGTTGTATTGATGAACATGATTCGCAATACTGGTGAAACCTTCTGTATAGTCATTATTTGAGAGGTCACATAATTAACAATTACCTGGTACCCATTACGTTTAGCTGTTATCTTTGTGGGAATGCGTCATCTTGAAAATACCATGTAGGACACACCCGTCTGACAGTTTAAGTGTGTCCAATATTAAGACACTCTGCTTAAAACCGAGTAATAACTGAGATTTATACAAGTTCCCCGCCTGTTTGTAATAGTTACTTTTTACAATGGCTGGCTCGAAAAAGAGGACAAACATTATAGTGGTCACCTGGCATGATATGATTTGAGGTAACATCAATAGACCTTTCTATTGCAACGTCACAGCCCGAGTTTTTGCCAACCGAGGTTGGAAAGCTATGGAAAGCCATAACTGCAAATCAAAAACAGATAGCCATAGCTTGTAGCAATGTTGGAAACAAATCAACCAATCATGGAAGGTTCTTCGGTTCATGAAAGAAAATTTTGAATTTTTTCACGAAATGTTTTAACACGATTGTATGTTTTGCTAACATTCGGACGTCCTTGCCAACCGGCTTTGTGTAATAAAGACTGTCTGGCGTACACGTGTTTGTTGCAATTATACATTTTGAATTCCCAGTCGTTAATACCAGTATCTTCAACTTGTACGGCCTTGTATTGCTTTTTAGAAAAACAAGTGTTTATTATTTTAAAAAAATTGTTTCAAGCACAGCATCTCTAGCAAAAACACTAAACAGCAGTATCCCTAGCGGTTCATTAGTCATCACGGCCATCCGAAACGAGACAAACTTCGACTGTAGAAACTGTATGAAGGGAGCAATTACAACTTCCCGCCAAAAACCGGGCAGTTGAAATTCGTATGATCGTCTGCGGTGATAGCTCGGTAGGCCAGGCATGAAACAGCACGATTAGTAATATCCGTGGTATTCGCTGTGGCTTAGCTTCATGACTTCTCTTGTGATCCTCAATGATGAACCACTAAATACGGTCCCTGTAGCAACCAAAGCTAAATGTTAAAAAGTCTTTCAGCCTCTTGAGACCAAATCGATTTTCTTTTGAACTGTTTTCTTTCTTCTCTCAACAGGCCAGATCCATCTTGGAAAAAGGTCCCCTACACCTTGTGGGCAAATAAGTTTTCCGGGATCTACTGTATCCCGAAGTGAACCTGGTTAAATGTAAAACTCCATAGAGCACAATGTTGGACCATGGTTCAACAACCCATGCCATAACATAACCCACATCTCAAATCTTTGATTTAAAAAAGTATATAATTATTTGTGGGGCTCCAAGATATTTAGCGAGGCTCTGTATAACAATGATTCAGTCACTATAGTTTGATGCGATCAGGCCCCAATTTCATTAAGCCATTACAGGGTGTGTACAACATTGGTAAGAATGAAAATATAAATGCTCACATATTTGCAAAGAACTTACATGGTATAAAGATGGTCATGGCAGAAAACTTCCCTTAAAATAGTTTTGCTTGAATTGAATTGCCATAGTTTTTTGGAAATGAGTATAACAAAAGTCTTTATCCTGCAGGATAAATTCCGATGTTTGAAAAAAGGTTAAAACACATAAGGGGAGACCGATTTAGCTTAAACTTTCACAGGTTTGTTATTTCATGTATATGTTGGGTCACATCAAGTTTGGATACAGGTCTTTGGCAATTACCAATGTTGTACAAATGGGGTGTCGTGGCCGAGTGGATAAGAGCACCGAACTCAAGCTCTGGTGTTTCTGTTCAGCAGAGTGTGGGTTCGAGTCCCGGTCGTGATACTTGTGTCCCTGAGCAAGACACTTAACTATAATTGCTTCTCTCCACCCAGGGGTAAAATGGGTACCTGTGAGGGCAGAGATGGTTCTTGTGATGGATTTAGCCTAGTAGCGCATATATTGCAGCACAGGCTGTATATACTCCCCAGGGAGCTGATATGGTTTCAGGATTGATAAAAATGGCCCAGTGACCAGGGGTAATAATATGCGCCTCGGAATAGCCTAGCTAGATAGATGGCGCTTTATAAATGCTTGATATTATTATTATTATTATTATTACACACCCTTTAAGCAAAAAATACTTCTACATTTCCTTGCTAAGGAAAAAAAAAATTAGTTGGGAACCAGTGCGACAATGTAAATTTATGAAATTTTGGTAGGTTCCTGTTTAAAATAAGCTAGATTTGTCTGTGCTTAGCAAAGTTTGGTGCTTACAGTCTTCAATTTCATGGCTCTGCTTACCGCCGAATTTTCGCTTATGGTCACCATTCTCCGCTTACTGTGCAAGCGCCGAATTTCTGCGCTAGCTGTGTAAGCAAATAATGCCTAACATGGAGTCAGGAGTACGCACGCGCACAACAAAAAATGCCCTGCTCATGAAATACGATTGACGTAAGCGCGGAATTCCCTGCTTACGTAATTGCCGATTCTTTGCTTACGGTAAGCAGAGCCATGAAATTGGCAAGTGGAAACGCATGATAGCCCCTTAGTATAAACCAGCAATGTAGACCTACGCGAAATTCTTTGAAGCTGATGGTGCGATTTCAGTGTTTTGACGCAAACTGTCCTTGTGATCTAATTGTTTCCGTTGATAAGTTTCTGTTTGTCCTTCTTGCATCTCACAACAAACCTTGGGTTCTAGATAACGCCCTCATACGCCCCCCCCCCCCTCACAACCGTTTGTATAGCTGCATTTTTGTTGATTTACTTATATCAAAGTTTTCTTTTGTAAAGCACACTGTTGACTTATATTAATGTTGAACTGACTGTAAAATTGTATTGAACTGAATCGAATTAAGTTTTCATTTGTTTTATACAAAATTGAAATTTCTTTTAGACATCACGTAGCGGCAAATTTTCTCCCACTCGATGCATTTTAACCGAAACTGGAAAACTTTCTTGTTTGGTTACATTTTGTTGAATTTAAGTTGTCAGCGGCCATTTGTTTTTTCCTACATTTTCAAATCAATTAAAAACTTTGTGTCCGAATTGCAGGCTTTACCTGGAATGTCAAAAAGTCCTATTCCCCAAGAAGTTGGGAAAGTAGTGCTTTCTCTTCTTGTGGATGATATCCATGCCTATACATCCTTACGGACTGCACTGTAAAAACCGGGGTGTTAAATTGATTCTCTTGGTATCTATATGTGACAACACCGCCACGGTGTTGATTTTATCAACGATGTAGTAATGGGGATAGCTAACACCATGGCGGTGTTGTCACATATGGATACCGGAAAGAATCAATTTAACACCCCAGTTTTTGCAGTGTGTAAAGGGGGGAGGGTAACCCTGTTTCAGCCACAGGAGTAGATTGACAGCATGCCCCTGGTGACAGTTGATTTTGGTCGACAGCCCAAATCAAGCGTAGCCCTTTACCTTGAAAAGGCCGTCCGGCCTTGTGATGTTAGGCGATATCTCAAGGCCATGCTGTAGCCAAAGTCGCTTAATGCAGACTCGACAACCTCTAAATAAAGTTTAGGAAATAGTCTGGTTTTGTAGAATGCGAATTGACAGTCATTATTGCAAACAAAAGTATGGCAACGAAAACAGATGGCGGCCTGAAACTCTACACAAATCCGAGTCAGAACCGGATCAAGTAGGGCCTGAATCATTTTGAGATCAGTATGACCCGGAATCTGTGTCAAACTGACCCGGAACTTTTTGGTCAATCTCACGCAATATTGAGTTAAAATCCGCTTTTTTAAAACCAGTTTCCGGTCAGCCTGACCCAGAAATGGTTTAAGTCATCTAATGGAACCCAGATTCCAAGTTATTGCAACCAAGTAAATGCGATTGGGTAGACCTACAGGGCATAAAGGGTCGTATAGGGAGTGACTTTCATGTGCTGTCAATATTGCATTTGTTTATCATTTATTATGATTATTTTGTTATTTGTTTGCTGATTGTGTTCATTCTGAGACAAGACACCTCAATTTAAAAAAAAGATTACACAAAATATTGTGTTTATTATACTTGTCTATATGCTGATGGCTTATTTTATCACCGAGTATTGTACATACTATACTGCCATTGTCTGGCAGTTTGTGTAACATTGGACGACATTGAGCCGATAATCCTGCAGTCATGATCAGGTGAAATGACGTATTGATTTAAACAATGCCGCTGTTCCTTCCCCTCCAGGGACTAGGTGTTTTTTTTCCTAGAAGCGATTATGAACAACACAGTGTGACTTTGCATTCTAGTCTAGGCCAATATACCACGTTGTATAAAATGGCACTAGGTTCTCGATGTTTTCCCTCTCCTTGAACTATCCTCTACTCCTGTCTTGTCGGTACACGTCATTAAGATGTTATAACATTTCGTTACTAAATCTCTGTTAAATATAGGGTCATCATTTTGTTTTGTCAATGTAAAGCTGATTTAAAGGCAAAATTATCAGAAGTATTTGAAATCATCAAAATGTGAGAAAGAACACTCTTTGCTCTTATCAGGCCTACATGTACATGAATTGTCAGGCCTGCTGTTCTCTTGGTTTTTTTTATTTTTATTTTTTATTTTCAAATTGAACGATAAAATAAAAGTCACTTGTGAATAGTAAGGTCATATCTTTGGATTCCGCGACAATTTTTCCATACCCTTTTTATTGAAAGACTTGACCTCAGGGACCAGAGTAAACATAGCCCCTACGTATAGCTCAATATTCAAAATGGCAACCAACGCCATCTTGAAATACAAACCTAATAGCTTTGACACCAGATGACCTAGACGGACAATTGAGATGTCATTTCCCACTATTTCTGGCAGTACAGATGCACACTTGAATGGTGATTGTAGAGCTTGGGGATCATCATGACCTCTAAATCCATGATGGCCGCTGTCACCATATTGAAAATTATGAAATGTGTTAGTTCTGGCATTATCAAAGTATAACACTTTCGTTAAAGCATGCAGACAGCATTGGTAATTGTGAAAGCCCCGCACTTCAAGTGACACAACATAGAAATCAAAATCAAAGTCACAAAGAAATGGTGCAAGAAACCCCTTTATGATTTCACTGTTTTAAAACATCTGGTTTTTAACTCATTTATAACTTGTAAGATCAAACCTTTTTTTGTATGAACAAATTTCTCAAAATAATAGCATTTCAACAAAATTATTATTAGGGGAAGTTTTTCAATGTGACCACTTGTATACTATGTAAGTTATGTGCAAATCTGTGAATATTCTATACTTGTATCCTAATTATGTTGTGGTGGCCTTGGGTCTTTACTATAAAGCACTATTGGTCCGTCTTCTTCAAACTGTGGAGCAACACTTTTTCGGTTGAAAAATAACGACGGCACCGGTCAGAATAAAACCCGTAACATGGTTTGATTGTACTACTTGATTTGTTCTCACAACACCCATTAGAATTAGGTTCCGTAGAATTGTTTGTATGTAAACCGTTACAGATTAAAATAATGTAAATCCCCCCCCCAAAAAAAAATATATATATATATATAATAATAATAATAATAATAATAAATAAATAAATAAAATTAAAAAAAATCTACTTTAATCTCATTGTGAAAAATTTCTCGTTTGGTACACACAGACGCAGCAACATAGACTCTCATTGTTTACTTATTTTGTGAGAACCTTAAAAATTTTAAGGTTTTAAGGTTTAAAGATTTTACTGAAACGTCAAATGTGTCCCAGATTATGTCTGGGACACATTTGACGTTTCAGTAAAATCTTTTTGTTCACATCCTGTTGTAAAAAAAAATAAAAAATAAAAAAATAAAAAATTGGCTTTGGGAGGGGGCACTCGGGCTAACTATTAATTTATTAAAATGACTGTGCGCTTGAGTTTAATTCATCACCCGAATTCAAAACATTCTTCTGAATGTATCAGGCGGACCATGGATGAGGGTGGACGATCCAGGCAAGGCAAGACGAAAACAAAAATTAACAGAGGAATGCAAATTTGCTTTTTAGCCGGTATTATAAATTTGTGTGTTTTGTTTATCTGTGTAAAGTTACGAGCAAATCAATCCTTCTTCCACCCTACCGAAGAGTCTCCTTACGCCCTACCGAAGAGTCTCCTTACGCCCTACCGAAGAGTCTCCTTACGCCCTACCGAAGAGTCTCCTTACGCCCTACCGAAGAGTCTCCTTACGCCCTACCGAAGAGTCTCCTTACGCCCTACCGAAGAGTCTCCTTACGCCCTACCGAAGAGTCTCCTTACGCCCTACCGAAGAGTCTCCTTACGCCCTACCGAAGAGTCTCCTTACGCCCTACCGAAGAGTCTCCTTACGCCCTACCGAAGAGTCTCCTTACACCCTACCGAAGAGTCTCCTTACGCCCGTGTGTGTCAAGCTCAGGGTCTCTTGTGTTCAAGTATTTGTTGTGCATTTAAACAACTTTGAAACTTCTATAAATAATCGGCATTAACTTGTGCTAATTAAGTATCCTCATTCGGATTTCCAAGGGTTTTTTCTACTCTAGCAAGTGAACACCGTGCATCCCGTTCCTCTTTACACCTGTTTTAAGTTGCAAGGTTGATCCCGAGACGCTCTGCATAACGGGGCCCTCTTTCCCCCCTTGCCTTCCATGCAATTATGTTTTTTCCCCTTCCCGTTAACTATTATTAGAGATGCATTGACGTACATTATTTGTCACTTGTTTAAAGCATGGTCAGAGCCATGAAGGATGTACGAATTAACTTCGCTGAGGTACCCCTATAAGTGCTACAATATATCACCCGATCCCTAAGGGTGGAAGAAGAAAATTCTGGCGTGAGTCACCCGTGATCTAGGGCTGAGTGCAGAGCTCGCTAGTTTGTTTTAACGAATGCCTGTATACATGATATGGACAACGCATTATACAACATCTAACATGATGTAGGCGCCATATTTTTTGCCACGCCAAAAACGTAACTCATTCCGTGCTTGTGCTGGAGTTTAAAGCAACAACTATCGGGTAGTTATACAAATCAAACAAATGATGGATTGGTGGGTCGTTTTGATCGCTGTGTTATGTGGTGTACCAGGAGACGCAGCCGTATTCCGGGAGGTGCCGTCCGATGCAACAGTGACTGAGGGAGAGCCGCACACGTTCCGATGCACCATCACTGGTAGCGCTCAGCGCATGTTCTGGGCTTGGTCAAATCCGAAAAACTCTCGCAAGTTCATCAGCAACGACAGAACATTGTACCCCACACTGGATGGCGATAAACGAAGCAGGTATAGCGTAACTGGAAATGTAGTGGAAGGAGAATTCAATCTGCACATCTCGTCAACAACGGCGGCAGACGTGGGCGATTACCTCTGCATCATGTTGGAAACCGACGGTGCGACGAAGCGATCTTCGGCGAGGCTAGTCGTGCGGGATTCCGTTCCGCCCAGTGAAGGGTATCCCAAGTGTTCCGTCGTGCCTGTCGATCCAAAACACGGGCAGTATGCAACATTTTCCTGCATCTCCGCTGGAGGAGTCCCGCCAGCCACTCTGACCTGGTACCGCGCCAACACGCCAGTCGGGCCGGTTCAACGAAATTCCAGCAACCTTCAGACGGGAGCTTACTTGAGGAGACTTCTCACTGGTTGGGACAATAACGTAACTTTCACCTGCTCTTCGGAATCATCACATACAGGTTACTCAAGAAGTTGCTCAGTTGTCCCGTTTGAAGTTCCTACTCACGTTACCATTATGTCACCTCAGATGGTAACAGTTGGCAATACGGCAGAATTCTTCTGTCTCGCCACTAGCCTCCCCTTATCTATGCGATACCGGTGGCTAGTGGGGCGAGGGAAGGACATAACGAAAGTGACCAGGACCAGGGGACGATTTGTGGTTGCCAAAGAAGGCGCGTCTCTGCTGATTACGAACATCACCCAAGAGGATGATAATATGCCGGTACGATGTGTTGCACGAAATCCTCTGGAAATGAAGGGATTGGGCGAGACTACGTTACGGGTGACATCTGAGTGGTTGGCTACTCCGGCCGTACAGAACCAACCCCCAGCAACGTCGAAGCCCATCCCCAGCGATACGCTCCCACCGATACCTAATCCCATGGAGCCGGAAGTGCAGTGGCCTACTCCACGTGAACAAATACCCAATAATCCGCCTGACCCCATCCAACCAATACTTAATCCAGGTATTGTCATTCCGCCGGATCGGATTACACCAGAGCCGAATCCGACTAATCCTATCAACCCTGAGCCCAATCCCAGAGGTCTGGTTCCCACGGAGCACGCCACTAACCACGTGACTGTACACACATCTTCTATTCAAACAACTCCTGAGTGGATTCAAACTCAAGCTCATGGATCCAGTATAATCCATACACAGACTGTTCAACAAGGTGAGATTAATCCATTACTGCCCTCGTCAAAGCCCAGAAGTTCCCAAGAATTAACCCCAGAACCCGAGACGCTCGGTACCCCAACTCAGTTAGAGATAACCACAAACCCACTCTCGTCAGATTCAGTTCTTCAACCTGGGCCTAAAAGCTCTGGTGGGTTTACGGCCGGTGCAGCTGTTGGCTTTACAATCCTCATCATCTTCGTCTTGGTATTGATCGCAGTTTTGATCAAAGTCAAAGTGATTGAGAAAACTGAAAAACCGGCAGTGAAAAAGAAGAATCTCCGATTGAACAGCAGAGGGCGTATCGATAAACTTGACATAGTCGTTGTACCGAATAATGTGAAGCAGGAACGCGACGAGTCCAGACAGGACAACCCGAATCTCAACCATGTAGGGAAACCTAAAGCCAGCAGTGTTAAATCCCTCAAGCCAACCAGACGACAGTCTTTTGTCCATCCTGACTTTCTCGAACAGCTGGCGTCCACAATTCGTTCAAAGAGTCACTGTTCCTCTATGTTAAAGCGGAGTTCCTTCAGCTGGAGAAAGAGGAAAGCGTCCATGCCGAACGTCACTGAGCAGCTATCAACTGAAAAAACCGACAATGTTCCCCCCGTAGAAGTCACAAGCACCGCTAAGAGATACTCGGCGTTTTTCAACGCTGTGCCTCCTTCAACCTTTGACTATGACGATGTGCCAACGCCAAGTCCCAGGAAAGTTCGCACGACGGAGTCGGTCTACGAGAACACGGAAATTGGGGTGAGACTTCAGGAAGAGGCGGCAGCTGCGAACAATAGAAAGCGAGAGTCCATCTACGAGAACACAATGTGCCTGAGGAGGGACTCCCCGCCCTCTATTGACCATGACAAACGAAAAAGTGAGGCGAGCAGTCTGCTGAACCTTGTCTATGCCGATCTGGACTGGACGGGCTTCCCCTCAAAGAAGGATGACGTCAATGACGACGACGATAAAACCGAGTATGCTCAAATCAGACGATCCCAAGCAATGTAGAGTGACTGTAAGAACTTATTGTCGGTTTTGAGGCTGTGACGAGAGCCGTTGTGGCAGGAAACTCTGTGAAGATTGTGTAAAGATTGTGTAGAGATTTCGTCTGAAAGTACCCCTTTTGAATCAACTTCCGTCAGCCCAAATTACTAATTAATGGGGGACACACAAACACCGGACGGTTTAATTGTACAAACTAAACGAAATAAAAACCCATAGAATACCTTGACAATCAATTTAAAAATGATATTAATATTTCGGTCAAGTATTTTGTAAACATGTGATGTTGACTTTCACATCATCTAAAGTATATAACTGAAACATTTCAACAGATTGTGTTAAAAGTAATATAGAATATGTTTACGCGGAGAATGCCTGGGTATTAGATTAATCTTAGCAGGTGCTGTGCTGGTATTTGTTAAAGATCTCTCCCGGGCAGGGTTTACTTTATGTAATTGTCAAAGACCAGTATCCACTTGGTGTATCCAAACATAATTATGCATAAAATAACAAACCTGTGGAAATTTAGGCTCAATATTGGTCATCGTGGTTGCAAGAAAATAATGAAAGAAAAAACACCCTTGTTGCATAATTATGCGTTTTCAGATGCCTGAGAGGCTTGAAGCCTTTCTCAGATTCAAATTTGGGGGTAAAAAATTACTTCTCTCTCTCTCTCTGAAACTACATTACTTCAACGGGAGTTGTTTCAACATTTTAATATATCAACAGCTCTCCACCAGTGCTCTTTACCAAGTACGTTTTTATGGTAATTAACTTGTGGAGTAGTTAACAAAAGTACACCCTACCTATAGGGCCGTTTCATCGCTTATACGGCTTGAGCTTTTGGCTCCAGCTATAAGGCTCTGTACGCCTGTTTGAAGATCCATGCGGGTAGTGTATGTTGTCATTACTGACTGAACCCAAGCCGAAGCATGACTCACACTCTAAAAAAACCCGCGTCAGAATGGACCTGGACCCGGATCGCTTGGAACCTGAACCATTTCTTGGTCAGTATGAACCGGAATCTGTGTTTGACCCAAATGAGAAAAAATTACACAGAATTTACCATTTTAACCACTTTCCGAGTCAGCCGGACCCGTAATATTCAGGCCCCTTGGGACTTGGAATCTGGTTCAATTCTGACCAGGTTCAAAATTGTAGTTGTTTCTAGCTAGGTGTAAGTTGACCGAATCCTAATTTGGGGAACTTTAATTTAATGATACAGCTTCTTTCGTTGACGATGGTCGCTGGCATCATGCATCATTCTAGTCTGTAAGGCCATGTCACACGCGGCAATTTGCAGGCAACCAGTTCCAGGCAATCTACAGAAAGGAAATCAATTCACATTTAAATGTTCTTGTTATTTCCTGGGGATAGTGAGTTACAGCAATAAGATTGTCTCTTGCGCTGCCAAAGACGTGTTCCTTGTGCATGCAGTGTCGATGGCTGCCTCCAAGTTGTCTGAAAATTTGCCCTGTGTGACAAGACTCACTAAAGTAATACAATATTCTGGTTACTTGTGTTAAATATGGGCATTGCTGTTATGGTGGAAACAATAATATGTCAAATTTAAGACATGTTTTTCACCTATCAAACTACTATTTTGGTCTAAATCAATTAATCAACGAACTTGAAAAAGTAAGAATTAAAATAGAACAAAACAAACACGCGCCAAATTTCAAGCACTTGGAAATGTCGGTTGGTGGTCAATATCTGCATTAGTTGTTTAAGTGTGTAGTAGAACTGTGAGCTTGGTTGCTTTTGAACAAAAATGTACGACATGCTTGCCATAGGTATGGTACGGTGGCATAATTGAAGTATTAAACATTATCAGTATTAGCAAAGACTGATGAGCAGCAGTGAGATACTTAATTAAGTTAATGTTTTAATTCACTTAAAACGAGTCATCAGGCCATTAACCATTTTTGCATTTATAGGCCTACCATAATTATGTCCTTTCGGTTGGTAAGCAGTTTGCAACAGCAAGTTATCTTTTCTCACTTAAAACAAGTGAAGTGATTTATTACTTTGAGTAACTCGTCCATTTCTTCTAAGAGGATATAATAATTGATGTGACATTTTTTTAGTAAATTGGTTTCGATGCATTTATTATGAATTATTTACTTGTTTCTTGTTGCATTGCATGACACTAAAATGAGTATATAACATATTTTAAAAAAATCAAAGACAGAAGTATGCACTTTATGTAAATACAAATTTCATCCAAAGAAATAAACAATGGAAAATGCTAGATTTAGAAGAAAAACAAGATACGTGATACATATTAAAGGCCTCAACGTTTCGGACAGTCTCTGCTCGTAGTCAGGAGCACTTAAATTAAAATAGTGACGGCAACCCAAGCATAATGTCTACCACATAGTCTACAGTGGGTGGTTTCTTAGTGACTGTGTGATTCTGTTCCTATCTCAGTCTGTATCCTGATGACGTCATGGTTCTCTCTACACCCTCGCTTATGTCTTACAGGATGTATGCTGTTACACATGGTAGCTTGTCAGTTTTAAATAATGAACATCCCGGAAAAATAAACAAGGACACATTCAATTATAAGTCTACATTTATGTAAGTTGTTCTCGAAAGACGGTCTCAACTCATAATCCATAAATAAATATTAATATTTTTGAACTCTATTTATTATAATTTCAATATTATAATGAGCACTTTAATATATATACTTTATCTTTAATTTTAATAATACATCACAAAATCCATAGCTGTTGCCATATTTATATCATTAATGAAATGACATTTTCGATACCGTAGTTTGGGCTTTGCCATGGTCCCGCAGTGTCGTAGCATCGTGTTTACGGTGCTATGTTTCAATTAGATGACGCTGCGAAGTGGAGAACCAACCAATCACTATCGGTAATTGCTACGACGACATGTGAACCCCGCCCCTCGTTGCTGTCGTCAAATAATCACTGACCAATCACCTTGATGTATGGCGAGTGGATTTACAACTATACGTAAAACGCCAGAGTTGAATCATTGGTGGCATTTCCAAACTGTAAGCTGATCGATCACATTTTACACTGATGAGTTTTGCCTCTCCGAATACACCGATCCATTAAGCCACGCCCATTTCTCATTGACCAATCACAACTGCGAAATCTGATCACCATTTGAGCCGTTTGGTGATCTTTGCACTAATGGTGATCGGGTTTCGCGGCTGTGATTGGTCAACTCGTAAGGAGGCGTGGCTTAATGGATCGATCTATTCACGGCTACGGTTATGGCTGGGTAGCTGCGTCACCCCGCGTTCTGGTATAGGACTTCCTTGACAACACCCATAGCAACATTCAAAGCCGTAGCCGTAATAACTAACTCAGATACGGCCTTATAGCCATTCATTCCAGTCCTGTTTATTTTCAAGTACAATAGACGAGAAGTAGAAACTGTGTTGATGGTGGCACACTATAGACAAAAATCACGCATGTTTTCGAACTTTGGTCCCCGGTAATTCAGTGCGTGGTTTGATTTCCCTCACAATAATTATATAGAGGAATGTATACTTTGAGAATCAAAAGTTCTTAAAATAATGTTCGACTATAATATAAACGTGTCCGAGACTCAGCACTAGTACTGCAGTCTTTTGGAACAACTAAACAAGGAACTAGTATTATATTGAAATTTAAAAGCACGTTCAATTCGTAAAGCTGGCTATGATACTGACTGGGGGCAGCCTCTAATAATGTGTCCAGACAAACTCATAATAGCCAGTTTCTGTTTACGATGGTACACTGAAACCATGAAACCAACCCAACAAAATATGTGGAAAATGTATCTCCGTGGACTGTTAGTGCGCCCTCTGTCTTTCAAAGTTACCCATCTATATTATTCAGTTGGTCCTAGCGCCTCATCCAAAGACGCAGCTGGATGGGCCGGGCGTATACACATCCGCATTGGGACCCCCCCCCCCCCCCCCCCCCCACCATTTCCTGTTTACGAAAGATTTGACTATCAATAATAATGTAGATTTATTGTTTAAGAGAACATTGCACATAATATGCTTTATCGTGTGCTGTGTCATGTGCCAACTGCAGTACAATTATTGCTCCCATCATGCTTCACTGCATCGCAAACAAGAAATTGTACAAGCTTATCAGCCCCATCTCATGCAGTCTGGGATGAGACTGGCTCTGCTTACCGTGCTTTAAGCCCCTCCTGTACATCGTTCGTCACAATACGATGTATCCAAAGTTGTTCGTATGTTGTTGTTTTATTTAAATGTAATGTGAACCATCGATTGTGCGCCGAACATTTCCCGGAAGGTGGCTCACCACTCAAGCGACCCAAACACCACAATGTTTGTGACGTCATAAAACTCAGCTGACAAGTCTTACAAGATCACGCCCCCCCCCCTTTCCCCATCAGCTACCACCACCGCGTATAATTATATAGGTACAATGCGGTCTGACTCTGAACAATTTCGAGGCGGGGATCAGCTTTACAGGGGGGGGGGGGGGGGGGGTGCTGATGAGAGGGCGCATTTTGTCATAGAATGTATATCCTCACAAAATGATACAACGGTAGGTTGCTGATAATTATCGAAATTAATGCCACATTTTTGTTGTCTTTGTTTGCGAGCCAAAGTCAAAAAATCTGATTGAAATTACCAATATACAACAGGCCTCGGGTGAAGTTGTTATTCCTTTTATTCAGAAAGGCAAAAATTGTGCACACTAGGAAGAGCAAGGACTTTAATAAAATTAAGCTATACACAATGTTGGGATTGTGGCAGTGTTGTATGACTCGAGTCCAGGACTCGGACTCGAGTCCGTCTCGAGTCACAATTTCGGTGACTCGGACTTGACTCGAGTCACGTCTGCAAAAGACTCGGACTCGGACTCGAACTCGACTATCATGACTCGGACTTGTCCCCGAGGACTCGTGACTTGCGAGTCACGTAGGGCCTATTTTCACAAACAATACCCTTTTTAAATATTAAAAACAATTCCGATGATCCGATTGTCATTCCCGGAGTGCACATGGAGGAATATTAACGTCTAGCACAAGAAATAAGTACACTATGGTGTTGCAAGTAATAGTGTTCGTGATTATTGTGTAGATGGCAATGTACGTACAGAGCGTGTATGTTCGATTCGTATGTTCAATACGCATAATAACACTGGGATGCACGACACCAATATTAATGCTGGTATTCTGTCAACGTTAACACCATAGCCACTGCTTGAGCTTGATGCATATTGCCAGAGAAATTGCATGTCTGGTACCTGTAAAACACAGCCTGCATATTGCACTGTGATGGCTGTGTGTTGTTTGCACCAGTTTCCACACATGGTCGACACACACACACCAGTTTGGTCACGTCACTAGTACAATTTTTTTTTAATCACCATTAATAATCATCTGCCGTTCCGCCCCGTATTGTTTCTTTTGGTATATAATTGGTTATTTTGAAGAGAAAACAATAATTTTAAATTATTAAAAGATATTCTGGATAAGGGGCAAGGAGTATTTGTTAAACCTAAAATAAAATTGTAACTGCAGGTATACAGAACTTTGTTTAAATTAAATGTGTTTTATTTTGTCATTTCCAATTCTTATTTTACGACATTTGGTTTGCAATCAATATTTAAACAAGTGACTTGTGACTCGGACTCGGACTCGGACCAAGTGACTCGTGACTCGGACTCGGACTCGGACCAAGTGACTCGGACTCGGACTCGACCCAAGTGACTTGAGACTCGGACTCGGACTCGACACAGGTGACTCGACTACAACACTGGATTGTGGTACTGGTAGGCCATTTATAGGGGGGAAAGGGGTGCACCACTTTTTCTAATGGGGCACTTCTGGTCAATTAAAACTGTAGTTTCCATAATTTATTATGTATTTCTCTTAAATTTAGCCCCTTTTTAGCGCTCTTGTTCTGCCGTTTACAATTATAAGATAATCTGATGAATATAAAACCAATGCTTACATTGCATGTCTGCATAATGGAAAACTAGTTTTCAAAACATTGAAATTATAACATGGGGGTCCTTAGCTATGGGAGGGGTTTGGGTAAAGACTACTACTACTAGTACTACAACAACGCCGGCCTAATGCAATAATTCTGCATGCACACTACCGCATCTTTCCATCTTGTTATTAGCCTATTTTATCATAAAATGAAGGCCAAAACCTTGTTGTAATCCCACCTCGATGATCGAAATCCAAGCTGACACTAATCACGGAGGCCACCCCTGGAGGAATGGTTGGTCCTTCCGCACCCTTGAGCAACGAACAGAGGTTTTACTTTAGTTGCCTAATCTCGGGGGTGTTGACCTGCTAGTGATTAAGGCGAGGAGTATGTCTGTAGTGTGTGTGCTTTTCGTTGGAGATGTAGCTGGTACCCGTCGCGTCAGACAGGCTATTTGTTGTAATGGTGTGGATGGAGTGCCCGTGAACTGATGTAAAATGGATCAATACAGTAAACAGTCGTTGGGTACAGTACATGTGTGGTGCAGGACTTGACTCTGCATGTATCGCATGTGTGTGTTAATTTCGTGCAGAGTGCTGCTGTTGGTTGGTTGGGTTGAAGTGTATTGAACGTTGCTCTGTTTAGGAAGAGCATGTTGACAAAACATCTGTCAATATTTGTCTCTAAAAAGGATACAATGAACGCAGTGTCAACCAGTAGAAACAACTACAAAAGAAGGGCTGCAAACAAGGGTCTCACTTAAGACCGTGTAAACATGACATCGTAAACTGAATTTTCACCGAGAACTCTGGGATTCTGCACTATTTCACCAGTGTATAGTGATTGTGTTTTCTCTGATG
Organism: Leptasterias polaris; assembly: GCA_037783415.1. NCBI lineage: Eukaryota > Metazoa > Echinodermata > Asteroidea > Forcipulatida > Asteriidae > Leptasterias > Leptasterias polaris. Next base: position 472,521 of record JAZGTN010000232.1, read on the forward strand.
CCCTGCTGGTTTTCTCATTAAAACTCTCACAATAATGCAGCGCTTCAATGCTTTATCATCAGCATCTGCAGTGTCAGTATGGCTCGTCCTTGTGATCGTCGTAGTGTACGGTGATTTTCATGCTGTCGTCGGCGTTGTGATTCGGGAGAACCCGGTGGATTCGAACACCACCCCGGGGTCGACCGTGGTCCTTCGTTGCGCCGTGAACAACGATCCCAGCCAGGCGCCTTACACCGTGTACTGGTACAGACACAACCCGACCGATGCTTACCTTACCAAGGGCACTCAGGTGTTTCACCAGACTCGCACTGGGGGCTTGTGGCAAAGACTCTCTGTGGAAGGCGTCTCGGCATCGGGGGAATATTTTCTCAAAGTACGGGATGTTCAGATGTCAGATGCTGGTGGGTATAGCTGTGTATATTTTCAAGGGGATACCTATTTAGGGGAGTCCAGGATTGCGACCATTACTGTTTATGTTGCCCCCGATGAGGGCTATCCCTTATGCAGTATGGAACCAACTGGGGTATATCTTGAACCAGGACAGAGTGTTGTATTAACTTGTGTATCATCGGGGGGCACTCCTATACCTCGTTTGGATTGGATGAGTTGGCATGAGATACTACCGGGAAGGGTTGAGCAAGACCCTCAACCCAAAGCCACGTACGAGCTTCAGTTAACAGAGACGGACAATGGAGCAGTCTTTACGTGTATTGAAGACACACCGGCTACACCCCAACTCAGGACCTGCAGTTTGAAACCATTCCATCGGCCAACTAATGTTTCTGTTTCAACATCCCCGGTAAGCATAGGTGAAGATGTTGTGTTCACTTGCTTTGGCCAAGGCATACCTATGGTTACCAATTACACATGGACAGTTGCTGGTCTGGCAGCTGAAGATTACATCTCATCGTCCGGGGAAAAGGTTGTCATCCGTAAAGACCACCAAGTTTTGAGAATTATCAATGTTAAGGCCGATGACAATTCAACTATTGTTAAGTGCCACGCCAATAACGAGATAAATGAGGAAGGAACTGCAAGCGCTGTCGTTCTGATCTCGGAGCTTCTGTTGAGCGGTAAGAACATGAGACCGAGGGTTAACGATGGTAAAAACGATGGAGCTGGTATCAGCGCAGGCATCATTGTTGGCTGCGCCCTCTTCCTTAAGCTCATAATAGTAGGCATAATTTTTCTCGTGAGGAAGCATCGCTTGAAGAATTCGACTGCAAGCGAGCAAGACACAGAGACTCAAGTGATCGAAACCCAACCCCTTCGTGTTGAGCCGACTGATGAGGAGACACAGGCCGTTGATGGGAAGTTGCAGTCCGGTCCGAGACCAGTCACAATCTGCCTCACCCCCAGAGATGCCATAGTGGAGCATATTCGAGAATCGGAGGAGTCCGGTGGACAACCCGTCCGACCAACTGACGACTCAGGCTCACGCGTGACTGTCGTCGGTCGGTTATCATGTGCCGGGATGACGCATGACTTTGGTGACATTGGAGTGATGTACTCTAAGCCCATCAAGAAGACAGACCAGCAACCTGAGCAGCAGACCGCGGACAATCCAAATAAAAAAGAAACTGTGGAAGAGTGTAAACCTAAAAAGAGACCCAAACCTGCCCTGAGGCCTAAACCCAAACTTCTCCCTAAACCACCTAAACCAGTAATATCAGCCCCCATCCAACAGTCAGAAGAAACTGACCCTAAGAAGCAAACTAATGCCCCGGATGAAGTCCAAGATGATGATGATGAGGATGGGGATGGGGAGAACATTTATGAGAACATGTGTCATCGACCAGACATTACTATGGACCTAGGGGAGGAGATGGAACCATATCTGAGGTCAAAGTTCACCAACTGGAATGGGGGACAAGCACAGTTGCTCTAATTATGCATGGAGGTACATGTAGACATTTTACAGCCAATGTTTTTTTAATGAACTTATAATTAAATGTGATAAATGCAATATCTAATCAATGCCATTTGACGTAACTTTTAAAGGCATTATGGTTTTGATAACCAGGATCCATTCCATCCAGTAGTTTTTTTTTGAGATAAATTATTGGGTACGTTCGATTAGCTTCCCCGGGTCGACCCAGGTCTTCCCCCGGTGCGTTCGAATAGCTTTGACGTCATTCGCGGGGCTCACCCGGGTCAGCCCCAAGTGCCCTGCTCGTGGAGCAGGTCACTTGGGGCTGCCCCTGGTTCATGACGTCACGGCGAAAAACTTTCTCAATGGCCACCATTTTGTTTGTAATTCAGCGGGACATTTTAGGAAGTTTGACACACAATTTCGCCATTACAACAGCGTTTTTGTGAGCAATAAGTATTTTTTATTCGAAGCCGGGTACCTTTGTATCACTGTGGGGTTGTACAAATTGTTTAATGTTGCAGTTTTACCTTGAGAATAATTATTTTACGATGTTTTCGTGAATCCACGGAAAGTATCGGACATACGGAACAAAATGGAAGTAGTTCCGGTCGGCTGTCCCAAGATGCATTGGTGTGAATGCTGGGGGAAGTTGGCGTTCGATTAGCTCATGGTTAGGGGCTCACCCGGATGAGCAGACCGGGGTCGACCCGGGGAAGCTAATCGAACGCACCCATAGCCTAAAACATGTGTATGACAGAGTACAATCAATAGCAGAAGATAATCACAAGGGGAATTTGGTCTGTTCCATTTTATGAGGCAAAGCCGAGTGAAATGGAGCAGTCCAGATTTCAAAGAGTGATGATATTCTGCTATGAATAAATTGCATCCAATATAGTTTTTTATACCTCAACCTCCTCACACCATAGATCCTTGTCATTTAATATTTTTCATAATATAATTTATTTCAACAATAAATACTGTACAATGTAAAGACATAGCCGGAGCTGTTTTTTGAGAACAGTTTGCTAAGCGCGTTCAACGATCACACATGTAGCCATACGCTATCGATACCTATGGTACTCGATGTAAAATCTGTTAGTATGCGCTAAGTGTAGCTGCGAAGCATCCAATATTTATCAATATATGACTCCTGTCGGATCATTATACATAGCAAAATACAGTATGACACATGACGCATGTTCTACCAATCAAACGACAAGAATCTATGTGTGCAGTATATAAAACAAAAGATCATACAAATATATGAATATGATGTGATGAAATACTTTGTAAACAGCACTGCATAAATACATATTTTAATAGTGTTGGGCATCTAAGAGGAGAATACCTAATTGACTTGTTGTTGTTCAGGCATCTGATGATGTAAGGCCAAGTTAAAAAAAATACCAGTTGATCGTCCCCGCCCGCATCCTTTTTTGAGGCCGCATCCTTTTTTTTATTTTTTTTTATTTTATTTTTTTCCTAAAAAAAATATATAAAAAATAAATTGTTTGTATTTTTAATCCACCCTTGACATATATATTTTAATTTTTGATGTAAACTTACCTCATGCAACAAATAGATATAAAGAAAGTTAGCGATGATTTCAAACTAAAGAATTGGTGGCCTGTTTGAATTGAAATACTTGGCGGCCATCTTGGAAAAAAAATAATAAATTAAAAATAAAAAGGCCCTCATCCTCCTCTTTTTGGAAAAATCAGGACGATCAACTGGTATTTTTTTTATTTGACCTAATCAAAACAAACCATGGTGTGTTTTATTGTAGCTTTTTCCTCCATGTTTGTAGGCATGGGGTCACAAAAGTACCTTGTCTTGGACTTGCCCTGTAACTGATGTTGTACATTGTATACATGTAGGCCTACAACTTTGTAAAACATCAAATTTGCAGTATGAGATTGTCTTTGATACTGTTATTGGGATACCATGTAATATTTTAAGCAGGACTGATATGGACTTAAAAAGTTGGCTTGAATATTCTAGTGTAGTTTACAATGGTCACCTGTGAAAGTTTCAACTGAATAGGGCCTATACTATAGTGTCTACTTGCTAAGAATTAGCACAAACTGTCATGCTATTTTCATCAAGAATGCTGAACCCATGTCAGCTAGGTGACATGGGTACCAACTGCATCTTCAGCTGGTCCATTCCCAAAACGAACAGCACGGAAATCTCAAAAACTTGCCTTGTTTTGGACTCTTTGGGGTTAAAATGTGTCAACATACTTTATTAATGGATTTCTATTCAAGGGGGCATGAATAACTTTCATCTTATAACAAGTAAGCTTTCGGATTGAAGTTACACCCCTTATTCGGAGTCGCCAAAGCAGAGCCTACCTTTAAGATTAGATGCACTGTGCAGTGCAGTTCGACAGTGTGCCCATACAGATACTTTGGAAGTTCTTTAATTTCATTTAAGGCCAAATCTGTCTGGTCTGTGTCCCTTTAACTATTCCTTTTTTGTTGTGTAGTTTGGAATAATAATATATTTTTACTATTTCTATGATGAAGTTACCTTTAGAAAATGACAAATACCACGCCCCCTCAGATGTGAAATTCAACGCCTGCATACAAAATTGCATTTTAAATATTTGTTTACATGTGTTTTGCATTGACCTTGTGTGTTGTGTAGTTTGCACAATGCATTGGTTTGTGCGTTGACAGTAAGACCAGTGTCTAAAAGTCACAAACCTCTTTTATGTGTGTTTTTATCACTCTGGTATTAGCTAGTATTAAGAGGTTTATTGGCCTGTCTTTAAACAGAGTGGGCCATTATCCAGTTTTAATGACATCCTGTTCATAAACTGCAAATCCTTTTTGTACCATTTATGAAACCTGCTTTTAAACCTCATTGGCACATAATGGGTGACTTATAACTTGTTCATGGTGTTGCCACCAAACTTAAAAGCAGACTAACCACTGGTGGTTTTCTTTACAATGAGTATGCGATCGCCACAATAAGTCACCATAATAACTGTTGTATGCATGATTGAGTTTATGCTGAATGGTGTGATACATCTCACTTATTTTCTAAACCAGCATACACCAGTAGAAAAAATAAAAAAAAAAAAAAAATCTGTAAACTGTATACATTTTTTAAACGATAATTAGGTGTTCGGAACCAGAGACTTTGGCCTTACATCAAAGCCTGAATCACTCCTACTTTACTTTTGTATTTGATTTGGTTTAAAGGCAATGTATACTTTTTGTAATTGTCAAAGACCAGTATCCCCACTTGGTGTGTTCCAACATATGCATAAAATAACAAACCTGGGAACATTTGGGCTCAATTGGTCATCGAAGTTGCAAGTAAACAAGGAAAGAAACAAACACCCTTGTTGCATGAAATTGTGTGCTTTACCTTTTAACAGATGCATGGGAAAGGCTTCCTTTCTCTAAAACTACATTACTAAAAGGGTGCTGTTTATAGCATTTCTTATAGACCTTATGCATATGACGTCATTTTAGTAGGGCGCCCTTCACCTAGAGGTCAAAGGAAGATGCTCATTGGCCAGTCTTGTGCGCCGCGCGTACAAATCAGCGCGTTTCCATTGTTTCATCATCAGTTTACCTCTAAGATGGCGGCTTGGTGACGTCAATGCATAAGGTCTATTGTATCAACAGCTCTCCAGTGCTCTGACTTTACCAAGAAAGTTGGTTTGGTCATTAATTTGTAGACTAATTACCAAATGTGTCCCTGTAATGCGTGACATTTTGTAAGATGCGTTTAAATTTACTTGTTTCCTTTGTTAAATTGAAATGTGAAATTGCTGCATGTATAGACACATTGACAAAGGTGCAAAACTTAACCTTTTTCGGATTTTGTATAATAATGTACATGTGTACAAGCATAGAGCTACGCAATGTGAAATGTTTGATGATTCACATGGTTAGATAGAAAGGATGTTAAGGTTGGGGAATCGTCCCACTTAAATGTACTGACTGGGGAAACACTGGGATACAAACTTCCAAACGATTTTGTAATAAGAACCATATTGTACATATCACATTTCAAAATGGTGGGACAGGTACTTCTGCTGATTATTAATTTTCGTTCCGAGTGCTTTCATACGCGGAGATGATTATGATTGATCATTTTTGTCTGCCAGAATTAACAAGTGTTTACAATATTTGTTTCCCGCAGTGATTGTGTGCTTTAAAGTCAGTTATTTCTTTCAAAGTAAACTATTAATATTAAAATAGGTATGTACATCATAATACGTGGTGGGCCAAATTTGTTTCTTCAGATGGTGAAAAAGCCCTGCAAAATTTAAGTTGTACACAGTACATATATTTATAAAGTAGAAACGGCGTATACCAACAAGCCAAATATTTATTGTTATTTTGTTTCTAGCGAGGCCTCTATATTTAAATTTGATCCAGATGTGTGGGCAGTGCCCATTGTGTCTAGTTGACAGCATGTCGTGAATTTCAACAAATTATGCGTTTGTTGGCCTGTTCGATAACCCATTATTTTTGTAAATTTACAGTTTCATATCAAATTACATTCTGTACACGACAAGCATGGAGGTAACAGTGTTGTTAGCGAGCATGTTTTCGTATTTAGGCCTACACGCAGCTGCAGGCATACATGGAGTTTTCACAGCCAATCCCAAGTTCTCACAGCCTCATACAACTCAATATTATAGTTATTTGAATGCATAATAATTACATGCAGATATTTCGATTGCAAACAAATATCGTTCAGTGATGACATTTCAGCATCATCCATGCAATCCAGAAAATAGATTTTCATTTGTGAATGCCACTGTCGGGGTTGCCATTGGTGACCCAAGGTCTGGAATCGTGTGTCATTAAAGGTGACCACTTCTACATTTCACATTTCACATTAATACCATTAATTACAAACAAGTCAGACATTATCATGCAGATTAATTTTGAGGTTTGCAATAGGGTTGCACTGAAAATGTAGGCTCAATTTTGTAACAAAATATATATATATATATATATATTTTCTTCATTTTCATGCCCCCTCCCCCTCCCCCGAAAACAACCAACAACAAAACAACATCAACAACAACAACATTTACTCGATATTTGTGAATGGTAAATCTTTACTTGAGTAGAGGCCTTGGGTTTATAATAATTATATAGGCATAGGCAATAAGACCAATGATGTACCTTATCTTAATTCAATGCAAGTATGCCTCCACAAGCATTTAGATTTAAACAAATATACTTTGTTGAATATGCTTTTAATATAATTATTGTATAGTTATATATGTACAACATTACCGGGGATGTATGACTTTATTAATTCAGTGCGATGAGCATATCAATACATGCATTTTCCCCGATAATTAAACTCTTAGTGTACCTTATCTTGATTCAAAGGGAGTACGCATACCGGTAGCAACAGTTTTACCAATTACATGTAATAACTGAATAGTTTGTTTTGTATATCTGCCAATGGGAGGCAAAAACACCAAGATGGATAGCTGAGTAAACTCTGTGTAACCATCATGAAGTAAACCGTCAATGTTTTCGTTTGCACTTTGTTTTCTGTTTATTTTTAATGTCACGTGAAAGGGGAGGAAATATCACATGATGTTTTTGCCGAGCTACCCTGGCCCTGGGGAGCGTTGAAATAACAAATGATTTGCAAATCATTGCTTAAAAGCCGGAGCTTTCAATGTACAAACAATGATAATTGTAACATAGGTCTACTTGTTGTAATGACGATGCAGATTTTACTCTTTAAGTTTAATGCTGCAAGGCAATCATATTTAACCGGTTTATCATTCTTTATTTCAATGGTGCTATTTAATAATGATTATTATATATTAAACGGTTTCACTATGTATGTTGGAATAATCGAACATGATGTCGACCTTGAGTCGTGTTTCTTTTGTTGAATGATTATTATTTTCCCCCAAATTAATAATTGTGTTATTAGAGGCCACGGTCTTTTTTGATGAAAATGATTCATGCAGAAATTCTGTTATCAGAGCATGATGCATAAACAGCATACAAAATACCATATTGCAATACGACAGGGACTGTATACTATAATAGTCTTTGGATTGTGCCTGTGATGATGCAATGGAACTTGGTACACAGAGTACATTGTGTATGTCACGAGAAAGATAGTTGGCTAAAGCTGTAAAGGGCCATCGCTGATGTAATTCGAACAAAATATGTAGGTATCACAACCAATGGCAGTCTTTTTGACAGTTTCCAGATTGCTTGTTATTCTACATATTTTTTTTTTCAGTGAGGACAAATCGGCAATGTCTGTGCAGCCTAATACTGATAGCTTTCTCTTGACATGTGCCAAATGTCATGCTTGTATCATCAAAGGCACAAGTCCTCCAAATATTTCCCCTTTCTGCACCAATAATATTGATAAATCTGATATGTTATATTGTTTGTTTTATTTATTTATTAATTTTTATATTTATTTATTATTATTTCTATTTTTTATTTATTTATTTTTTATTTTTTTTGGGGGGGGAGCTGTGTTCTTTCTATTATTACTCTGTTTTGTTTTGTTTTGGGTTTTTTAGTATAGGGGGTGTTTTTTGTGTGTTTTATTTTTTCTCATCCTCAGTTTGTCCAAACACACAAATGGACCGTTATCGTGCTTGTATCATCTTTGCAAAGCTCCAGGGGTTACTCAATTATTTAAGGTGAAAATGCCATCATTTCAACATACGTCCTTAAATTGAAATCCTAGTTTAAGACCTGTTGGTAGTCAGTGACTCTCACCCCTATTTCTGTGGCTCACTTGAGGTTTAAAATCGAGGTTCCTTTCTAGTGAAACATACAATTTATACAGGGATACATGTTGCCGCCCGTACAAGTTGAACAATGTTTAAAACGGTGCCCCTTATCGTCGTTCCACCTTTCTTTTTAGTTTCCCGACAGGAAAGTCTGAGTTAGACCATTTCTGTCTTTATAATCAAAAATCCTATAGGGGGCCTATGCTTTACTTTGTTTTAACTCGACAACTCCCGGTGGAGCAGTTCCTTCTTTCTTTCTTGTTAATGGTGTGTGTGGGGGGGGGGGGCATGGGTAAACTTTCGCTTTTAAAGCTAACCATTTCTCCTACTGACCTGTTAAAGGGAATGTACATCAATGTTATTTTGGAAGAGGACATTCAACTCTGTTAGAACCTACACCATGGTTCAATCACGGTTCAATTATATGAGAAATTCAGTGGAAAGGGCGCTTCACAGAAACAGCATTCAAAACATTTACATGTTTTGTTACAGGCTCTAAAACATAACTAAAATATAAGTCGGTAATACCCCTGCATTTATTATGTGATTCAAGCGCAATTTTCCCGAAGGTGATTTAAGCAGGGGGTGGGGCTTGGGGGAGGGCTTTCGGCACGATCAGCAGTAGTCATGTATTACTATTTTATGAGAACTGAAGTGAGATTTCAACTAGAAATCTTCAACTGGTTCACGCTTCATGTTGAATTAGTTCCCCTGTGATGCTAGTTCCTGACCCGGTTTTTAAGCGAAGGAAATTCCTCATTGTTTTGATGTATTAGGGCGGAGTCCTGGTTTTGTGGCAAACCTTGATATGAACCTGTGAGTGTGATTGAGTTGTTTAGGTTTGTGTGTTGAACTTGTGTTTGTTTGGTTCTTAGTTTAGTGGGGGTGGGGGGGGGGGGGGGGGGGGGGGGGGTGGCAGAGGGGTTGATTTGCTCTAAATGTTACACAGTTAAAAACACAAGTACCAATTTTTAACACCGGTTCCTCTGTCCATTACTGCATAGGACAAAGTTGTCAATAAAGATACAATGAGTCACCTGTAAAAGTTTCAGCTGAATGCAGTGCCCCGGAATTACGGAGGCCACGTCATTTGTTGCCTCCCATGCAAAAGTTTCCCTTACACTTTGAGATTTTCCAATGGGAGTGCTCTTTGCAAAATGAAACTGCCCTTCCCCTTTCAAAGATGAAATTCAAGGCCTGCTTCTTGTTGAGGAAACAGTATAAACAAATATATCACAGTACTTTCCTGAAGAATGTCGAGCCCATCCACGTTTGAGCGGTGACGCAGGAACCAACCGCCTTTGCGCCCGCAACCTTCACACCGCAGACGCCCCCGGTCATTTGAAACTACAAAACTCAAATTGAGGCGAATTTGGGGATATACAAGTTTGTCGACATATGTTTTCTGGTATCTAATCAACGCGGGCATTTCAGACAAATAATTTCGCCGAACGCTTACCATCTTTAAAACAAGTAGGCTTTTGGATACAAATAAAACGCATTTTTGGGGGGTAATTACCGAAGTACTACCCATATCTTTAAACTCAAAGAAATCACCGGGTAGACAAGAAGGACAAAATGCAATTTAGACATTCATAACAAGAAGTGTTCCCGATGCCTGTACTGCAGTTGATTTACCTCCGCGATGTACATGGATGTTAAAATAATTACCCCGTGTAGCACCACTATTCCCCGTGGAAATGTTATTTTAAGGGGTACGGCTGTGGAGTCTGGCTTTTAAGTTGACGTATGCAGTTTGAGAGGTTATAGCCTTCCTACATGGGTTAACCTTTGAGACAGTGGGTATCTCCAAGAGTAGACTGGAAAGCAAAAAACATCACACATGACTTATTTAGTTTACCCTTTGGTGAGTTTTGTTGTTGGTATAAATACAACCATGGGTAAGTGATAGTTAAAATGACCATTTGCTCCTTTGAAATTGTCATAACTATGGAATCGTCGTGTATATGATAAGTTAATGTGTATGTACAGACAGTATATTTGTTTTATTCATGTGGTGGCAATATGCTTCCGTAAAAAACATATTGGTTTTTGTATTTAGTTTGTTTTTAGTTCGTATCATAAGACGGTCGCTATGCTATAGCCAGACGCTTCATTTGATGTCACTGATGAGGTAAACCTTGACCTCATCAGGGCAAATCTAGGGGGAGGTGTTTGAACTGGAATTGTTTTGTATACATTGCAGTTATATATACGCAGCGCCCCCCCCCCCCCCCGATTATTGCAGCCATTGATTTCATTTTAAACTTATAATTATGCACAAGCTACCAAAATATACTCGAACTACATGAAGTGCACACTTCATGCCCGTTTATCTTTGCCCCAATTTGTTGTACAAACTGTGAGTCTGGTTTGGTGTAGGCCTATATCAGTCTGTTCACCGATTTCGTGATGCTTCGTGTACGATGTACATGTACTCGTTGTTGTAAAGTACGTGAGTACATGTTCGTGTACATGTTTATTTCCATCTCGGCCTGCGGTATTAGTCAATTCACTTTATTATCCTCAAATGGAAAATTAATGTACTGTACAGTACATGTACATGTACGTTACATGTACATGTACGTTGAAAAATGAAACCACGGAACTCTGCATTTCCACACACTCTGCAAGTCCACGGTTGACCCCTCCATGGTTGACCCACTAGATCAGTGATGGCTGATCTGTGGTCTCTTGAACATGTGCTGTCCTACTATCACTCAAGATGTGTCTGTTTCTGTCATTAGGGAGACTGGGGCCACGTATGGTAGTCGGGGATTACTGCGCACGACATCTCTCCCCCCCCCCCCCCCCCCCACACTTTACAGACCTACCGCCATCCTGACTGGAGGCCTGTCGGAGGGATTATTTTACTGCTTTCTTGATAGATGGTTCTTCGTACATTTATCTAAAAACATGAACAATCTTCTCTTCGTATGACGGTCAAATATTAAAATATATGGGAATGACTTATGATCCCCTAGAACCAATTACCTTTGGATTGGAAATAACTGGGAGTTTTTGGTTATGCTCCACCAGACACTTCGAAGCTTTCGAATACTATTGATAATAATTATGATAAACACTTAAAACACAATAATTATTATGGTTGCACATGTGTGGCAGTGGCCTTCATGTGTGAGATTGAGCCAAATACTTTTGGTTTATCATTTCGACTATTTATTATCACCAACCCTCCACACCTTGACGTGACAGTTATTCTGATGGGAAATATATATATTTGAGTGGAGGATTTATATATGCTACTTAAGTATGAACAATACAAGCAGTGAATTTCAGATTAAAACTAATATATTTGTGTTTTCAAATATCAATCCTGCACTTCAGTTACGGTAGGGCTATATACTATTTTATTAGTTTTGTATTTTCTAGTTAACTTCATAGGAAATTCGTGATCATAGCATTTTGGACGTGTTCAATTTGGCGGCTACGGCTTGACTAGTAGACTATTATGGCTATGGCATGCGTTGAATTATAGGACACATTGCACTTCCTGTCGTAGCCGGTAAATCGGATGCGTATAAACTACCAGATCTGTTAACATTGCCATTTCAACGTCAGTGAGCATCTATCATAATAAGATTGTTCTAAGTAATTCAGTGGTGAGTGCATTGCATTGCAATTGTAACAAACTTGGGCAACAAGGAAACGATGAGGTACGATCCCGTTACAGGAAGCACCACAGGAAACACCACAGGAAATGTTAGTCTTCTCTCCTATATCCCGGTTTCACTTCAGACAGCCAGTCCCCGTTTCTGTATCACGTTGAAGAGGCTAATCATGAACCATTGGTTCTATCCTAAATACTTCTCATGAAAAATCTCCCCCAAACATAAATAGTTTCCTCCAGAACTATCTTTAATTTATAGAAATAGCATTTTACCACCCTCCATTCATCATTGCTTTATATTATTTCGATTGGCAGTAGCAATCCAAATAGCCTGATTATGAACTTGGGGATGTACCCCCGCCACGTGATCATAGACCGCAGATCAATCATCTTCAACCCCCCCCCCCCACCCCCCCACCCCCCCCCCCCCCCCCCGCCGTAACTTTATGATTTTTTGATTTTTTTTCACGGATTGGTTTTACCGTGTTTAATCAGCGCTCTGCAGGGCACTGTTTTCGAATATACACCAAGGCATGTGTATGGAAGGTCACCATCTACTCATCTACCATCAGTGTTATAGCCTCCAGAATATGTTTCCATATTGTTTTTCCTAATACCAATATAGCAGAGTAAATCAAAGGGAGAAACTGCGTGATTATGCAGTCACTCATGTGACACATGACACCCAGCACAGATCAAAGCATATAATAGCTATGTTACCTCAGCAATGTATGAAGGAGATAGGGATAATGTAAACAAAGTCATGAATATTCATTTGTGTGGATGTTCTTCCACACAGACGTGCCCCATAGATGTTTAATTGAGCACATAGAGGATATACGTGTGAATTGTTCACATCATCACAAACCGAATACCTGTGAGGGTACTCTTCGTGGACCCTTTAGGCCGGACCTTACATGCTTAACCCGGTGACCCGAAATGTCAAATGGTTCAAACTGTGTTGCAGCATGGAGAAAAGAAAGGGATGGTTTGAAGCGGGTCATCTGGTTTTCGAGAGTTTTGTGACTTCCCAATCAAAAGCCGCTTTGTATTTTTCTGATAAACGTTTTATTTCATATCCTCAGATGTAGCAGGTATTAAGCTGTTCACAGTATAATTACTTGCTATTGATCACGTGAGACCATGTGAGACCATGGATCTATACTTAGTAGTAATTGGAGGTCGAGAGGTCTTGTTTTTTCCTAAACCGTGGAAGAGGCGGTGTCAAGAAGATGGGGAAAACGAGAACGGAACAACACCAATCACCTAGGAAAAACATATTTACATTATTGAGACATATAACTTTGGTTGACCAATTTATTAGCAGCGGTCTGAAGTAATGTACTTTGACTATCACATGCTTGAAATGGTGCACAAACCAAGGAGCTATAAAAATGAACCTATATAGACTTATGGGACAAATATTAGCGAAACATTTCTCACGTGACTATCTATACTCTTGCGAGGCTGCTGTTCCCGCGAAACTTCTGCTCTCAAGACTACGGCTCATTTTTATTTAACTAAAGAGCCACCTAGTCTCGCGAGAGCAGTAGCATAGACGCACGACGGCCGTTACCGCAATAAACATTTAACGACTTGTCAACACGTCTGAGCCAAACTTTAAAGAGCACATGAGCAACTTTTATTTATTTCTTGGAAAAAAAAACCCAAAAAACATTTCAGTTGACGAGGACAGTAATGCAACACCTATCCTTGGCCTCGTGCACATTATTCAAAATGTCATTGCATTCAAATGGAAGACTATGCCAGACATTGGACGTCATTGTTATCCATGTCGTCATCATGCCGACATCTATAGAGGTAAAACGATGATGAAACAATGGAAAACGCACAGCGCAGAGGATGAGCCAATTAATTAGCCTTTTTGAGATATGGCGGACACTATATAGGAGTACACTGTTTAGTTTGGGTGTATACAGACAAATTTACCCAAACCTTATAGTGTTGTAGCATAGTGTCCGCCATAACTCAAAAAGGCTTATGAGCAACCTTCTTTTGACCTCTAGCCGAGGGTGCCGCTCTCGAATGACGTCATGTGCTTATCGGTCTCCAATCTTACCGAATGGAGTGTAAACCCTCATTTGTTTATGTTATTTACGTTGTTTTTTTCTCATACAACTGGTATACAATAAGGCTATGAGTATAATGTGACTCATGTTATCAAATGTTGTCGAAAGATACGAAAAGGTCAAAGTTCGGGATTTCCGAGGTTTGTGTTTTCTGAACGCCGGCCGGTGCAGTTTTATGTAGAGCCTGTGGTGGTTATGGAGGTTACCACAACTATTTCTGTAAATCAAAGATTTAGGCCGTTTTTTGCTTTTAGATTTATTTATGGGGTCGTTGACGTCCAACATGGGGCTCCACAATAACCGTTAGTTGCCCAAGTTGTACTTCCATGAACTTTCATATTGAAATTATTTTGTGTAATCCACCCTCCCCCCACCCCCCCCCCCACCCCCCCGATAGTTTCCATCATTGTAATGTGAACGAGTTTTCTGAAGTGCATTGAAACGAAAGTGAAACGTCTGGAATTGAGACAGTAACCATCCTCAGAAAGCAGAAGGAAATGAAGTAATTGTCTTGCTTTCGACGTCTCGACACACAGAGAATGACCCCGGCACTGGGTGGTTCCAGGGGTCAAGTTGTCACCCGACGACACATGTGACTCAGGTGAAACCCCTGGGCAAATTTTTTCTTTTTACACCTTAGCGAGGGGTTTTGTACTGTAATACTGCCAATTCCTGTCTTGAGATGAGACTACAATCATTTATGCCTATAGGGGATTAGGGTTAGGGTCAGAGTTGGGGTAAGGGTTAGGGTTAGGGTTAGGGTAAGGGTTAGGGTCTGGATTAGGGTTAGGGTTGGGTTAGGTTAGGGTTACGGTTAGGGTTTAGGGTAAACCGTAGTCTCCTATCTCAAGACGGAATTGACAGTGTTACAGTACAAAACCCCTCGCTGAGGTGTAAAAAAAAAATACGCCCCTGGGCATAGTGCCCCTCGTAAAAAGGAGACTCTGAAAACAAACCCATTTTGTTTTCCCTCTTAAAGGTGCAGTGATTGGTAATCATTGAATACACCCCTTGTGTGACGTCACATAGCCCACACAGCGCCCTCACTGAGGTCTGTGTAGACCAAACATTGGCTGTCAGTTGTGAGCGGCGCTTATATACTTTCAAGCACGTTTATATTGGTGGCCATTGGAAGGGGTCTATCATAACGAATGCTTTAGTTCCAAACTTGAAGCCAACCGATTATTCAGTTTCAATCCATCAGAAAAATATACCCTTCTTAAATATTTTCAGGGTCAAGAAAACTGTAGCGTTTGAATATACCCCCGCCCCCCCCCCCCCCTTTCACTCTACTGGCTGTTGCTAATTTTGATTCAGTAATCGAAAAAACCCAATCCGGCCTCAAAGACATCGCTGACAAAACATGCAGTGAATGCTATGACAACTGAATGCAGTTTTGTAAAGCGCTCTGGTTGATTCTACATAATGATGCATTCGTTGAGGAAGGATTCCATAATACAAAAGCAACCCGGGTCAGAAACAGCCTGGTTAGAATTGACCCGGAATTCGGGTCATTGGGTCCCTGACCCATTTCTGGGTCAGCCTGACAGGAAAATAAAAGTTGTCCAAAAAACAGGGTTTCAACTCGGATTGTACGTCAGTTTGACCCACTTCTGGTTCATGTTGACACTAAGTTGACACTTATTTCAGGGCCCAATTTCATAAAGCTGTTTAGCAGAAAATACTGCTTGGAAAATTCATTTGCTTAGCAAAACATGAGAACGGCACCAGTCGCAATAATTTTAACTTTATGGAATGTTGGCAGGTAACCTGTTTATGTTAAGCGAAGTTTTTCTGTGCTTAGCAAGCTTTTGTGCTTACAGGCTTTTATGAAATTGGGCCTGTAGGTCATCTGACTCAGGGGTCAGGCCCCACAGAACTGGGAATCAGGGTCAGCTAGCTCTAACCCGAGAGTTTTCTATCTTTAGAGTGTATCAGTCATGGTTGTACATCACACTAGACAGTATTTTTAATGAATGTACCTTTCAGAAAAACAACTATCTCGAGACAAACAACTATCTCGAGACACGTCGTTTCCAGCAAGCAGCCCTTGAGAGATAAGAAGGGGAAGATAAACCGTTGATTCACTCTATCTGGTGGATATCATACGTCAATCAGAATGGTTTGCGTTCCGTGTGGTCTTGGGAGTGTTTGCGACTATATCTAGTGATCAGTATTTTTAGATTAACTTAATCCTAAATTTCATTTTGGTTTCTATACCGGACAAGGGCGTCGATGGGTGGGCCCCACTTTTTAGACTGGGGGGGGGGGGGGGGGGGGGGGGGGACAGCATATCAGATGTCCCCCCCCCCCCACTTTTTGGTTGACTGTTCATTAGAAATATGCAACAACATTTTCTTGATTTAATATTTCATTACAATTTTTGTTCAAGTAAAAGAATAGCGAACAAACGATGAAATGTTTTCTTCATTTTCATATTTTTTTCTGATGGACCACGCGCAGAATGGTATTTTGGGCCCATTTCCGCTTATATAATACAGACAATAGATGACACGTATCGTCCAAGACATGAACGCCAAAATCCCGCTTACATACCTTGTTAGCATTCAAGTTATGCGTCGTTCGTGTATGCTATAATGTACGGTACACGATCCCTCCACAAAGGAAGTACGGTTGTGTGCGCACACGTGCAAATGTGTTTCATTTTGTTACAATCGCACAACGCACAAAATGTAGTAAAATCAATTAAAATATTAAATAGGAGCAGTTTGGGCCATGACAAGATTTGTCGAAGAAGCAGTATTTTGTTTTTTCGAAGAACTACAAGCTGACACACGATAAACGCCGGACTCCCGAAGCATATTAAAAATGTGGGGTGCAAATAATGTAAGATGTATTTTTTCAAGACTTGCTCGACCGTCCCCCCTACTTTTCAGTAGCGATCGACGCCCTTGATACCCAGGCGCGGATCGGGGGGGGGGGGCGGGGGCACGTGCCCCCCGGGTAAAATTTGATTTTTTTTCTTTTCTTTTTTTCTTTTTTTACAATCTGCCTGCTTAAAAATTAGCCACAAGTGTGTGTGGTGTCTTTTCCCCAAGCGGCAGGATGGATTTCTTTTTCATCCTATGCCTATCAAATTTGTTTCTTTCTGCCAAAATGAATCTTTCATGATAGGGCCTATGTCACTTGTAATTGCTTAGATTTGCACGATAACATAAGCGTTTGAAACCTGACGTGCCAATTTGTCCTGGATAAAGTATATTTCATGTCGTTCTGGCATTCAAGTAAAGACTATACACTAAGCTTGAACTATATTTTTGAATGAATATGCATGAAACCAGATATTGCAGCGACCAGATCCAAACGCGAGATTTGTGGGATTAACAGTTTCTTTGAGTAAAATTAGAAAATTGGTATGGATCAGAAGAGCTTAAAAAGTGTGTCTATTTCTCGGTTTCAGGCACACAGAGGCTTGATTTTTTACCCCTCAAAATGCCAAAGGCTCAGAGCTTCCGGGGGCTTCGCCCCCTGGACCCCAACCGGGGCCTCACCCCTGGACCCCACCATCAATGTTACAGATTTTTTTCCAGTAAACTAAGAAGATTTATATAGATCTGATTTCCAAAAAGAGTGTGTCTATTTCTCTGTTTTAGGCACATGGAGGCTTGGTTTTTCACCCCTCAAAATGCCAAAAGCTCACAGCTTCCGGGGGCTTCGCCCCCGGACCCCCACCAGGGCTTCGCCCCTGAACCCCCACCATCGATGTTACAGAAATGTTTCCAGTAAATTTAGAAGATTTATATGGATCTGATTTCCAATAAGAGTGTGTCTATTTCTCTGTTTTAGGCACATGGAGGCTTGATTTTTCACCCCTCAAAACGCAAAAAGCTCAGAGCCCCGCCTGGACCCCACCCATCTTTGGTTTACCCTCTAATACAAAATCCTGGTTACGCCGTTGTGCCCCCCGGTTTAAAAAATCCTGGATCCGCCCCTGATACCGGATGCTGACTGTACACAAACTTGGACCATGGCCTAACTTCGTAGAGCTGTTATTGGTAAGCAGAAAATAGTGCTAACAGTTTTCTGCTTAGCAAAAAATAGCAGGAAACCAGTGACAGATTGTATTACGTGATGGTTGTACTGGCATTTGTTCAATTTTTTTCTGTGGAACTCAAAAACAGTGTCACTCTCAGATTTTAGGGTACGGTGCAGTGTTTGCGCTTGGTCAATTCTCCTGACGTCATCATCATAATAATGTTGGTTGCGCCCAGAGATCAATGGTTGCGCCCTTCTGAGGTTCAATGTCCTGTGTCTGTAGTGTATTGCTCAAGTTCAGGCGACGCGGCATTTACCTTAGTACACCGCGCGCGCACTTAATTTGTATGTGTAATTTGACTTCCAAAATGGCGGGAGTGTGGCAGACGGTAGCCGAATGTGACTATGGTGAAAGGGTTCAATAGTTTAAACCATAGAGTAAAGACCAGACTTTCAACCAAGGAGGAAGGAACCCGAACTGCACATGAACTGAACCTCACTCCCATTATCCGATCCATTACCTTTGCCCACTTGTCTTTCCAAAAGAAAAAGGCCTTTATGAGGTCATTGGTGACGTCATAACCTTCGTCCCTGGATAAAAAGCCAGACACTAGACTACCCCCCAGCCCCCTCGATTTCCGTTCGAATTATTTGATGAGTCAATGCTAACTGGTGTGCACATTTTCCCCCTGTAAAATAATGTTATTATTGTGTATGGAAAATATAAAATGTATTGATTGATACATGGCAAGACTAAAAAGAAACCCGAAGTACAAAAAGTAGAAAGAGAGGAAAGTAGAAAGAGAGGTAAATTTGAAATAAAAGCGAGAAACAGAAAGACAAAGGGGAGTCACAGAGAAGGATGAGCACAGGTGATTCAAAAATGAAAGAAATCAAGTAAGACACGGGGCGACAAACAGAGAAACTACTCTTCTAGTATAGTTGGTCGGAAATTACCTTTTGAGAAAGGGATCGTATAAAAGTACGGCGGGTAGGCTTGTAATATCATCTATGCTTCAACACTGTTTGTTATTTATGTTATATGCTTCAACGCACATGAATTGTGTGAATCTAACAACATGAAAGCATATTCAGTTAGAATACTTTCCGTGTCATTTAACTCATTCGTCCTAAATTACTCGTCAGATCATTACGAACATGAAATATTGCACATTGCAATCTAGTAAGTCAGAGTTATACTTCATTGGCTATAGCCATTGAAGCGTAACCAGGGCCCAAGTTATGAGGGCGCTGTTTATGTGAGCTGCCACACTTTTTAACTCTCTGTATCTGTTGTTGGTTTAATCCTTTTAAATCTTCTTTCATTTTGCCCATCCATGGGTATTTTTACTGTACATCATTTGGGAACTGTTTCCCTGTCATCTTGGAAGTATTTTGGTGTACATATTTGTGACTGTAATCCTGTGATGTGTTGAGGAGTTTGATTGATCTTCAGTACTACTGCTTGTGTGTGATTTTAAAAATGGCCGCCACTTGGGCAACATCAAAAGTACTTTAAATCGCTGGTACTATACTGATAATCCTGCACCAAGCTTCATTGAATGCTTCTACTCAAAAGTGTGAGTTTTATCAGGCATACTCTACCTCTACCGTTGAGCTAAACCACCACCTTTAATATACCGTTGTCAGGTTCTTAAAAGCCCTTAACAAGCTTAATCCAGTAAAGGCGGGTCATCCTACAGATCTACCTGTTCGACTCATAAAATAATTTTCAACAGAATTAGCAGGTCCTCTAGCACAGTTGTTTAACGCTTGCATAGGTGATGGTGTTTTCCCTGACACCCGGAAGACTGCCACAATTATTCCAATCCCGAAAGAAAAGAATATTTCCTCTCTTGATCAACTTCGCCCAATTTCATTAAACTCCCATCTTTGCTCGCACTTTTGAATCATTTATAGGTGGAATCTTCATGATATTTCTTTAAAGTTGGATTCACAGCAGTATGGCAATATCAAGGGCTGTTCTACGACACACTAATTGATATGATAAACTATATTGCTAGAGGGCCTTGATAAACCAGGACACTATGCGCAGCTCAGTACTGTATACTTTACTAAGGCATTTGATCTTGTAAAATCACACAGTCTATAGTAAGACCGTTCATAGTTCCCGTCGTCTGCAGCTTTCTTACTGGTCGTACCCAGAATACCAATGTTGATGGTTGCATTTCTTTTTTACAGGTTCATATCATGTGGCGTACCACAGGGTACTAAACTGGGTCCGATTCTCTTTCTGGTCCTTGTTAATGATGCAGC
The DNA here is from genome assembly GCA_037783415.1 of Leptasterias polaris. Taxonomy (NCBI): domain Eukaryota; kingdom Metazoa; phylum Echinodermata; class Asteroidea; order Forcipulatida; family Asteriidae; genus Leptasterias; species Leptasterias polaris. The sequence goes on from JAZGTN010000232.1 coordinate 493,148, forward strand.
CTCTGATTGCTGCAGACGATGAAAGTATGTTGACGATCTGACACTTGGGGAAATTGTCAAAATCGGTGATTAAGAATAACAATTGCAAAATCACTTGGACAACCTTACTGTTTGGTGTGCTGATAATGATGTTTTACCCAAACCCTCTAAATGCCAGTGTATGATTATTAGTTTTTTAAAGCGTCAAGTGCCTATTTTAACTCTTACCATTAACTCTGTGAAATTAAATCTTATTACTCATGTAAAATTACTAGGGATCACTATTCAGAACGACCTTAAGTGGAATTTGCATGTAACCGAAATTGTCTCGAAAGCCCCTCGAAGACTTTACACTTTTGTCATACTTAAGAAAGCCAGAGTTAGTGTTGCTGATATTGTTGCTGTTTACATTTGCTTAGATCAATTTTAGAATATGCTTGCCAAGTGTGGCACACATCAATTACTGTTAACCAGTCCAACTACATTGAACAAGTACATAAACGTGCTTGTCGTATCATTTTAAGGCGGGAATATTATTCGTTTTCTCAGGCTCTGTTGAGACTTATTTGTTAACTTTAGAAGCCAGGAGGTGCAACCTTATGCTTAAGTTTGGGAAAAACTTGTTGAATCTGACAAATTCCGTCATATGCTTCCTTTTCCCAATGAGAATATTGTGGATAAATACCAATTTAGATCAGGCAAGAAACTGGAGCTCGTCATACCCAAGGTGTAAAACAGAGCGCTACAAAAGATCTGCTATTCCTTCGCTTGTTCAATTTTTAAAGTAACTTCGTATATGTTTGCTTTGTAATGCTTTTAGCTCATTTTACCCTTTTTGTATTGTGCAATTTATGATCCTCACTTTTAATATTTTGTAATCTTATTGCATAATAAAAAATAGCCTTTTTAAAACTTGTTAATTTGATTTTTGTTCGGCCTATATCGACTGCTTTAATTCGAATGTTTTTACAATAAACCATATATATATATATATAGCACTGCTTAAGCACAAAAGTATATAAGCACAACAAATATATGCTTGCCAGCATAAAATCACCAGCCAAAATGGCATTTCACTTGTGGTATTTCTGACTGGTATCCTGGCCATTTTTGCTAAGCAGAAAATTATCAAGCAATATTTTATGCTTAAGAAGCTCTATGAAATTGGGCTCATTCATTGGGGGAGGGGCGACGGACATTCATTGGGGAGGGGCGACGTTCAACAATTTGTGGCTATTTAATGTAATCGAACAAATCATTACACATTTTTGATCTAATTTGGAGGGGGGGGGGGGCAAGAGTTAGTCAGGGAGGAGCTACCGCCCTCAAGTAACGCCACTGGCTCTTCAGCCATTTTAGATGTTTCCTTTGAAACAAATACAGGATGAATCAACCATAGCAATGGTAGCAATTGTTCATTGTTATTCTGCATCATCTTTTCAAAGGCCAAATCTGCGATGGTCCTATGTAGCCAAATATTGTTTATCATGACATACTCTGACCATGGAGGAAGGAAATTCCTCCATGCTCTGACTATGTGCCAAACTCCATGCTTGTATCATCGATGGCACACTGCCCTCAAATAAAGTATTTCCCTGACTATAGCGTTTTATTTTTGCACACGTTCGTGTGATTAATGGGTTAAGTTTCTTAACAGTCCGGTATTGCCATATTTTACAACAAAGTTATCATCAAAAGTGGTATCAAGTAACATGCGGAAATGGACAAGGATCCCGGTGAACAAGGCCCAATGGTGCTACGGGGCCAAGACCCACAATCTCCAAGGTCTAAGATAACGTCTTGAATGGATGGACGCCACATTTAACTTTGATTGTTTTCATATGTCAACTGGAAACTAATTATGCCAGCACCACTTGAAACAAAGGCACTGGTGTTCTCACACTTCAGGCGTCAGGGATTGGTATCGCAACAATCGCCTTGTTGTTGGTGCTTGATGTCAGAAAGGGAGGTCGGGAAGGTTGAGGGTGGTCGCGGTCACAAACTACTCGCGCGCAGCCAGTAGCGTATCACACAAAAAGGCGAATACGCTGACTCCGATCCGGTCCTCTAGTGTTTTTGAGTCGGCACGAAACAACTTTGCTCCTCTGTCAATGTTGTGGCGTTTCACACGCTAGAAAATATATATTTTGCACCCCCTTCCAATCAACCATTCGCAGTCCAAGATTCCAATATTTCAAAACAAGTTAGCTATACATTTTTACGGTTATGGCAACCAGATACTATAATTATATACTAGGCAACACTTCAAATTACCGTACACTGAATTGGTTTTATGGGATTGAGTTTGATGATATAACATTGGTGGTAATTTTTAGTAGCATCGCGTCATATTATTGGGCCCTAATATTATACGTCTGCACAGTGGGATGGAGGAAGGGACTGCCAATGGTGTTTTTTTGTGGCCCCACGGTCCTCAGATTGTCTATACAACGTATATTATGATGTCAGTCGGGCTGTCCGTCTGTCGGGTGGGCTGTCTGGCTGTCTGTTGGGCTGTCTATCTAATTGTCTTTTTACTCGACCAGTCTCCTCTACAAAGACGACATCTCCATTATTCTTCCTAATTTGTGCGTTTTCTGCTCCTGTATGTTCACCCCGTGACAATAGTCCATCATATAATTGTTTTTGCCGTCTTTTGGTTTGATGACGGGGGGGGGGGGGGGGGGGGGTTAAGAATCAGACAGACCGATGTTTCATTCCTCAATTTCTTCACTCACCGCAAAATTCATGGACAGTTGACGTATGGTTTACCATAGAGCAAGTTCCTTGCTCTGGGGTTTAACTCACCCTCCGTAATGAGTTTGAGTATCGACACTGATACTTCACCCAGCAGGAGCGCACGATGGGGGTGTCTTCACCAATTGGGTTTTCAGTTACTATAGTTCGTAGAAATTGAAGTGACATAACTGGTGTCGCGTGTCGCTTGTCAACCATGGCGGGAAGATAACATGCTGTCAATGACTATTCTTGCATTTCAATACTGGCGTCCATACATGGCTGGATCGGACGTCCCGAGACTTTACTTGATACGCTAATTAATAATTCCTTAACTATTTGATACAACAGGAAACACTACTGCGGGTATTTCATTGACATGCACGCATGATCTCCCAATTTTATTCTAAATTCAAACATTTGTTAACTCGTAACAAAAATACAAATATTCTTATTTCGATTAGTCTTGAAAAGTATACAAGCATAATAGTGCTTAGGTCAGCTGCATGCTGCTCTTGTATCTCATCAATAGATATAACTAATTTCTCTTTTGTTTTAGAGTCGAGATCAACCCTCTACTCTAAAAGTTTGTCAAATGACGTTGGATGGAAGTTTTGTCCATGCATGGAATGGATACTAAATACTAATTAATTTGTGTGTAATGTTTTACTCCGTCTAGGTATATATTGTGGGAGAGTTGGGGTAAACAATATAGGAAAGGGGATACACTGTGTGGCAGCCTATCCTGACAGGTTAATGAGATGTTTTCGGAAACTGCTTGCTCAAAAGCCCCCCATTATGTGTTGAGTTTTGGAGTCCAACCCTGCCCACAAACTAAACAATGACACAAAAACAGCAAACCCTGTGCAAAGTATGAGACACACTATTGTTTACCCCAGACCACTTGATCTCCCAAGAGTCATTTCCGTCAATAAGAGGCCTGAAAGTTGCAAAATGCGATGACGCGACCCCGACACAAGAAATAAAGTGACTTATCAATTTACAGATGATGACCCGACATTTCACAGATTGCGCTTGGACAATTAAATAGTCTGCTGATGCTGTTAACAATCGGGTTGTGAGGTTTAGTAAACGCTGGGCAAGAGAGAATGTCACTTGTTGACTTGAAGTACTCATGATTCCTTTGAGACATCGCCAGATCACCCGAGAATCCTTGATCTGGAGAGCTAGGGCATTGCGAGGTCAAGATCAAACTTAAAAAGGATTGTCACAGTCGCTTGATTTTGTTGAGTGATAAAGTTAAGGTGATCGATCGGGTAGTGAATGGTTTTATTATTATTTTTTGTTAAGAGCGTGTGTCTTTAATCAAATGTCCGCGATAGATCTTAAAAACCGAATTTATCTCACTAAATAGTTGGGAAGCACCGCTTTCTTTACACTCTATCCATAGTGCGACTCTCCAGTGCAAAGTGAATTTAGGACATGACAGTATTTTTTTCAATAATTCTTTGTCTTGCTTTCCTTAATTCTTCTGTTCAGTGTGTAATGCAACTGATGGAGAAAAACTGTAAAGGGTCTTTAAGTATCGTGCTTTTGGAGAAGTGAATTTCTTCACCCTCTAGCTGTCAATGAAAATACAATACAGTCGGTGAAAAATTCCAAATCTCATTTCACGGGATTAGTTTGTGCTTTGCGCCCTCATGCGGTGTGCATGTAGTGATGGACGGATGGTGAAATCATAAACAAAGTCTTAAAGCCGGACTACTAAATACTGGTCGGGCCCTTTAAGAAGGTTCTGGCTGGCTTACTTTCTGTTGACGTTAGTTTAAGTAACAACTTTCAATCCGATTTGTTGGCGGCTAAAGCTCTAAGACTACGACAGTTGCTATTGGACTCAGCTGTTGTCATAGGGAAATCTGTCCCCGGAGATTTTGTACACCGTGTGGGAAATTGGGCTGAAGGGGGATGATTCAAAAGAGGGCGCTATCAGAAGAAGTTTTTGCACAGTTTGCCTTGTTGGAGGGGGGGGGGGTGTGGGGTGGGGGCACACACAGAATCTCCTGGGGACAGAGTCTCCTGTCACACCGGCCGAAGCTGTGGCCGCTAATTCGGACACGGCCGAAGCATTGATGCCTAGATAGCATAATTCTTCCTCCATGGGCAAACGAAGAAGCCAAAGTCGGAGTCGAAATATGAGGTGTTGGTGGGTGGTTTTTAAAATGGCGGACAACAAAACGTAAGCAGACGATATTATTTTTACAATTGTAAAAGCATCAGATAAAAAATGTGATGAGACCTCTAATCGGGGATCTAGTGTTTTCTTTGAAACCATGATGGGAATAATCTCGGCTGCTATGGGAACTACTACATCTGACCTGAAACAAATGTCTTTTTCATGCTTAGACCTCTTATCACGCTGAAACTACTTGGCTGAAATCTGCTGTAATTTCTCTGGTTTTGAACAACTATACCAACATTCATTACGCAAGTATAGCTAAGCTCAGACATTTTGCTTACTAGAAAAAGCTTTTCAGCCAAAGTACCACATAATGCGTAATGTCTATGCTGACTGGTTTTCCTGAATAGGTTTTTTGCTTAGCAATCTGTTGAAGGTAGGGTCATCGTTTTGTAAACACTCCAAACATTACTGACCATAACTAATTCTTGATGAGAAGCACTGAAGGTGTTGATAACAAATAATATTTTGAGAAAGGATTCCCTCCAAAGTAATATGGTTTAAATAAATGTTTATCAAAAATCATTTGAAAATGAAAAAGGTGTCCGTTTATGAATGGTGCCCCCTGAGATGTGGTTAGAACCCGCTATCACTTTGCTAATAGTGAATGGTTTTACGTTCATTAAAATACCATAACAGTTTTATGCTGTTTGCTCAGCAATTAGACACTGTATTCAACTGAAACTTTTACAGACTTTTAAAGCATCGGTATAATTTAGCATTTAAATAAAGCCTTTGGTTAACGAAATCCAAACGATGACCTTACTCTGCTAAGTTTTCTGATTAAGCAGCTATAAACCCTGGAGCCCACTGCGCGGCTTAGCATGAGATTTTGCATAACGAATTTCTGCTTATCAAATGATAGCCGGCAATTAGTCACACAGAAGGTCTTTGTTGAATGGAATTTGATGGAAAACTAAAGATCTGGGTAAGCAGGATTGGTTCATAATTTGCAAATTTCTGCGCTTGACTGAAATTGAGCCAATTGTCTTACTTTCTCGTATTTTAACAACATATTATAGGACTAGTTCAAGTAACTTTGAAAAATGTCTCATTATTGGTATGAGTTGAGGATCTATTGCCAATAAGAGCTTAACGCAAAATGTAGGTTGATCAAGTCTTATGCTTTTTTTTGTTATAAACCCTTGTGGTCTTTTATTTAGTGCTTTTACAAGTGAATGAAAAAGGGTTGCATTTTGAAGACCGTAGTGTTCATCGAATCTATTGAACATTTCACCGTCGCTGAAAGCAAACAAATTAAAACATGCATGCTTGTGTGTTCGTCGTGTACATGATCAGGCATAGACTGGTCCCCTGTCTGGTTCTACAGGCCCAATGATTTCATTGGATAAACGTGCAGTGACATAATAAGCTTTCCACTTCTGTGTTATGATTGGTCTGCTAAAAAGTGACGTAGTTTGTCAGCTAGGGCCTACACAGCAGCTGTTTGATCGTGTGCTGCATGATATGTGTGCATAATTATTGTTAGTATGTTAGCACAATTATCATTCAATGAAAGTTTTTCCTTTGACTTCAGTGAGGGCGCTGTTCCCGTACATGAAAGTAAGGAAACTACCACAAGAAATTGCTAGACAAAATTCATGTGGGTTCTCTTAGACATTTCACCACAGGAAACCTATATGGTACATTCCTGTGGTAGAATTCGTGTGGCAATAGCTGTGATAATTTTCCTGTAGTAATATTTATGTGCGCAACTCATGTGTGGTAAAGTTATGTGGTACTTTTTAATGTAATACTATTGCTGTGTACAATTCCGCCGGTAAAAAGTGTTCAGATGTACTTTTACCGTAAAACTCACATGATTAGAGCCATATGTCGCTGAAAGCAAACAAATTAAAACATGCTTGTGTGTTCGTCGTGTACATGTACAGGCATAGACTGGTCCCCTGTCTTTATCTGCAAGTATAAAGACAAGCACTGGTTCTACAGGCCCAATGATTTCATTGGATAAACGTGCAGTGACATAATAAGCTTTCCACTTCTGTGTTATGATTGGTCTGCTAAAAAGTGACGTAGTTTGTCAGCTAGGGCCTACACAGCAGCTGTTTGATCGTGTGCTGCATGATGTGTGTGCATAAATATTGTTAGTATGTTAGCACAATTCTCATTCAATGAAAGTTTTTCCTTTGACTTCAGTGAGGGCGCTGTTCCCGTACATGAAAGTAAGGAAACTACCACAAGAAATTGCTAGACAAAATTCATGTGGGTTCTCTTAGACATTTCACCACAGGAAACCTATTATGGTACATTCCTGTGGTAGAATTCGTGTGGCAATAGTTCATGTGGTAACTTTCTTGTGGTACAAATCCTGTGTGAATTTATTTCTGCGGTAACTTTCTTGTGGTACTAATGTTTGGTTCAATTCCTTTGTAAATAGTGCTGTGATAACTTTCTTATGGTACTTTTCTTAGGGGACAATTCTTGTGGTAATATTGCCTTGGTATTGTTCCTGTGGTAATATTCTGTGGAACAATTCTGTTGGTACAATTCCTGTGGTAGTGTGGCGTGCATTTCTTGTGATCACTGCTTTTTTAATTTTCCTGTGGTAATTTTCCTGTTGTAACATGTTTGTGTACATGTGGTAAAGTTGTAAGGTACTTTTTCTTGTAATACTATTGCTGTGTACAATTCCGCCGGTAAAAAGTGCTCAGGTTTACTTTTCCCGTAGAACTCACATGTATAGAGCCATATGAAAAGTACAACAGGAATCCAGTTTCCTGTGTCTATTACCAGAGAGATAATCCCCGGAAGTATATGTACCATTGTAGTTTGTCTTTGGTACAAGTAACTTATATTTTACAACAAATAATTATTGGATGCTATAATGTTTGTGCAGTGAAACAATGTTCATTTGTTGCTATTGAAATCTCAGATGGCTGCTTTTATTAAACACAACATTCAAAGTGAGGCTTTTCTTTTCTTAACATAATGTAAGGAAAGAAATCAGTTCTCTTCCCTTACAATTAAAGAGTGTTCCTTTTGTACCTTTTACTTTTTGTAATAAAAAAAATAAAATAAAAAGGTTTTTCAAAATTACTTCCAGAACACGCAATGTTCCCACAAAACCTGTGCCTTCTAGATTGCGAGAAGAATATCTGTGGTCTACCTTTTTCTGTGTCAATATGTGTGCTTGCCGTGCTTTGATTGGAAACAAATTTGAATTCCTATACATAGACATTTTCATGGTCGCACTATTATTGGGCTACATGATTACTTCCACGACGGCAATTCAAAAAGACCTCGGTGTTTATTAGTTTGTATATTATGCAGCGACAATTGACTCATTTCTCTTTGAATGGTGGACTATTGCTGATACAGTGTCATGGCCCACTTAAGGGCCCCTGGTTGAGGCGAATCCCTTTGTTGGGATTCAGGGGGCGGAGCAGAGCCCCCTGGTTTAAGCATGTCAGAATGGTCTAGAAAACCCCTTCCTTACTTCAAATGTTTACATATATAACATTGCTATAAAGTTTAGACTCGGTTCAGAGAGAGAAAGAACGATAGACAATAATAAAAGCCCAACATACGTTTTATATTAATCTACTTTAATCATTCAAACTGTTAATTGTCGACAATCTCCATCCCTACATCGCACGCCCCCCCCCCCCCCCCCCCCACCAGTTCACCGATGGATGTCATAACATTCATGTATGTATAACCGGCCGCTCTTGGAATGTTTTGAATTCCTCAAAACCTCTTCTTTGCTATCGATAAATCTTCAAGCAAATGTACAAAATTGGTAGTTGTCAAAGACCAGTATCCACAATTGATGTGACCCAACATTTACATGAAATAACAAACCTGTGAAAGTTTAAGCTAAATCCGTTCGGTCTTCAGAGTCATGAGAACACATTGAAAAACCCAATTATAAAATGTCACTGTTGTCAAACATCGGTCTTAATTTATTATCACCATTGATAAAGACTAACTGTTTTAATCATTTCCTAAAAACCGTCCTATAATAGCATTTCAAGCAAACTATTTCAAGGAAAGATTTCCACCATAACAATATTTATACCATGTAAGTTATGTGCAAATCTGTGAACATTTATATTTTCAACCTTACCAAATGTTGTACACACCCTTTAAAACTGATTGGAATTAAGTACATTGACAAACTCCCTGCGCTACTTGTTAGATTTGCACCGTCGACAGCAACATCAGTGCGCCCAGGATTATGTCTTGGGGTGGCTCTGGTAGGGTATGGGGGCGAAGCTCCGGAAGGGGTCAAGAGAAAGCTCCTGGAATCTGAGCTTTGGCGTTTTAAGGGATGGAAAATAAAAATGGAGGAAGTTTCCCCCTCCCCCCCCCCAGGCCTTCACCCCCCCCCCCCCCCCCCCCCAGGAGTTACGCTTATTTCGGTTGATGTTGAGTTTGTTTTGCACTATTCCTTGGCATATAGAGCTTTGTACAAGTTTGATTGATGTTTTAGGATGTTTTTGTTCTTGTCTAACATGCTACCAATTTAAATTCTGGCAACCCAGTGCAAAATATCAGTGGTATATAGTTCCCACAAAATGGTATGACCATTTCCAAGTTTTAAAAGCATGACCAGAAGACGCAGCTTGTAGGCTAACAACAATAACTATCTACCAAGGACAGATGGGCCTTTGGTTATTCAGCTTTCCTTCCATACTTTGAACTGTAACGCTAAGGCTTCGCGCTGGTGTTTTTTCTCATAAAAATGCCCCAGCGCTATAATTGCATCGGGCTGGAACATAATTAAACTTTAATGTAAGCTCGTTGTGGTACGCATGGTATCGACAATCTTCCTTGTCAAGTAGGCCTATTGATGAGTTGATTACAAGCACTGATTATAACATTGGAGCAGTGTCTTAGAAATGTTATTAGCGTAATAGCGTCAAACAAGAGAAGGATAGTTTCATTTTAGCATTGCATTTTGTATATGTCACGGACAGGGGTAGGGTGGTGCAACCCTGCTGTGTGGTAGTCCGTTAACTGTTGAGAAGTTGGATGCCCACTTACAGATATTAATCAAATTCAAACAAAGAAAGTCAAAACAAAATAATTTTGGACCATAAAATGACGATTTGGATTTATTTCCAAGCAAGTTCACAACAATGGCTGAACAGAAGTACTATGTATAAGTATAAATGAGGTTCCGAAAATAGTTCGACCTCGACTCCCTCGAGTTACATAACAAAAGTCAATATCCACAATCCAGTCACATTAAATTCTACTAAAATGATCACAAAAATCCCATCGATCTAGTTAAGGGAAGTTAAATTGACCAAGTCTAATACTGGTTTAATCGAACTTAGTCCAATTAAATATCTCTGCAAATATCCTTATCGATCGGTAATAATAATCCCTATCGGTAATAACCCCCGTATTTAATCCCTGTATTTAATCCACGTATTTAATCCCTGTATTTAATCCACGTATTTAATCCCTGTAGGTATATTTAATCCACGTATTTAATCCCTGTAGGTCTATTTAATCCCTGTATTTAATCCACGTATTTAATCCCTGTAGGTCTATTTAATCCACGTATTTAATCCACGTAGGCCTATTTAATCCCTGAGCACCACCATCACCAAACAGCCAACCACTCACGAACTGGTAATAAAACAGAGCATCACTATAAAATAAATAGGACAGCAAACAGTCGCCGGGTGTCATACCCGCGTGTAAAAGTTTGACACACAAGTTTCGGACAATGGAGTCAAAACTACTCAAAAATAACTCTTTCCATTCCGCCCACTGCAAGGAATCATCACTACAGGGGATCTATAACCCGCAATGAAAGGACGTAGTAACATTTTAGAAACCAACAATGAATAAAAGCGGAGAAAAAGGAGAATTTTACTCACACAAAAATCAGCGACTTGACGCTCTTCAACCCAGAGAAAGAATTGAGCGGGAATGGTGTTGATTCCGGCCAGCTCACACACCACAAATTACTACGCGATATATTTAATATTTAAAGAATTGGTTTGTTTACCATGACAGCAGAGTAATACAATAACCAAACACGTTAGAAAAATACCCAAGACAATTACTTCAATTTTAAAGTAATAAAAATGTTAAAAACTAATCTATTGGCGAACTTAGTTCCCTAGAGTGGATGTGGACGACCTGTGACCTAAGATAGTGCTACGGCCCATCAACAGGGAAAAGAGCTAAATATAGCCTGCTATGCTAATGATGTAGCGGCCAGGTCATGACACAGGTTTTTCCCTTGTTGGCCCATACTCACGCAGTACGTACAAATGTAATAAGGTTACGCACGGGCCAAACATTAACTTACGACCATACAATAAATTATACACACGGGGCTACACAGGAAACGGCCATACCGTCACAACTTCCCTGCTAAAAAACCATGCGCCCTCGAATGGTTACCTTTCGAGCCGCAAAATATAAAGTTGAAAGCAAATTGATGTGAAGTTGACTATATCTGAAAAAACACACACATCTCTCATTGTTTACAAAAACTAACAGTTACCAATGCTGAAAGCAACTTCAGGTTACAAGAACACAGAAGAGTACCGGTACTTATACAATGAGTTATAAACTTCACATTATTTGAGATAAGAATGTACCTCATAAATTGTTTTATGTAAGTCCACGTTTTCTCAAGAAACAAGAACATGTTACTACTTCTCATATGAAACAGTAATTAAACATATAACACAGCTAAAGATCTTATCATCAGTGACCAAAATAAAATACAGTAATGTAATTAATCTTCACTTAACTCAATGAACAATATTAAAACTTTGAAATGGAACATCCAGCTCATCTCAATACAGATAAAAATGACCTCTATTGACATAATATTGACAATGCAGCAATACAGGTTGGAAACAAGTTATATTATGTGACCCAAATTACAATTTACATTTATAGATGTCATCCTTCACCCCCCTGCAATATTTTCCCATGCCTTCCACAGTTGGGTGGCAACCATCCACGAGAAACCTGGGGTGATTCACCCTGCGCTGACTATGCAGAATGACATCTGGGTACTTGGCCAAAATACCTTTAAGTAACCTATTAAATTTTTGAGCCCGATGATTAAATGTGGAAAGTGTGACCTGTCCAGCCCGCAACCCTCCAGATCTCTGAATGATGGATAAGAATATTGTTTTCTTTGGGATGATTTCATTAGATTTAAGAAGTTCTAAAAATGTTTCAACTTTTTGTAGAACAACCTCAGGGCATTCAGCTTGGTTGCACAAATCATTGGTCCCAAGATCGACGATCAGAATGTTCATTGGTTTGGACCGCAATTTGGAAAGGTAGTGGTCTGTATTGTTTATTATTCTGGCAAAATTTAACCCAGGGTGCCCTTCTACAAATAAGGTGAATCTATTACTCAGACCAATAAGAGTCTTTGTGTCGATATGTCTCTCACGAGCTTGCCGCAACACTCGTGCGGGAAATGAATGTCCATACAAAAATACAGAGGTCTTACTTGGCATGTCCGTCTCGGCCATGTCAAATTTACAAAGATATACAAAAGTGTAAGAGAAAAGTAACCAGTAACTTTTTAAGTATAAATAGCAATACTACAACTTAACTACGTTTACCTTATTTGGTAAAACAAGAAAAAATCCGATGTTGGAGAAGAACCAGAAGGAAATGAAGGTAGTCAGGAACTGTTACCTACAAGAGGTACCCTCCAAGACCAGCTAGCCCTCCAGCAACAAATTACTTCAATCACAAGGCAACCAACCCAACAGCGCAGAGAGGTGGTAGAAACCTTTACCTACTAGAGGTACCCTCCAGCACAACTGGTGTCGGCAACCTCTATAAAATAGAAACAACATAAAATAGGGTTAATTACATCACTAAACATCAATGCACTACATACACATACTGCTGGTATTTATGTATGATACAATCCATGTAACCAAAGAACTATAAGCCCACAATTAAATATTACTTAAGTTATTGCATTAGGCCATCCTGACATCAGTTTCTTTAGTCTCTCAGACCTTCGCAGCGCACTAGCAGTAGTTGGCAAGGTTTTGGGTTCATTCTCATTTACTACATGTAGGTCATCACCTTGCTTCTCAGTTTCTTCATTTGACTTAAGGTCTGGGGAAGAGCTATTGGATGGGGGCTTTGAGCCAGTTTCTAGTGAACCAGGCATAGTTATAATCCAATCCCATTCAGGAGGATCATCATTACTTTTACTATCACCTATTTCAACCTCCTCTTCGATGAAAGGCAAATTCAATAACGGCTCACCGTTACACTCTACCAATTCTCCCCTAGGGTCACGAACAAGCATCTTTCTGTTAACCCAACGCTCCACACCTCCAGAAAAAGGCCTAACTGAATACAAGTCTCCTTCCCTGTTACATTTTACTACTATGTATTGCAACTCCCCATACTTGTCACTTAGTTTATGTCTCTCAGTGAATGCGCATTGTTTGAGCAGTACCCTACTGCCAACAGAAAGTGGGTCTGTACGTGCACGTTTATCATAGCGATGCTTGCTAGCTTGCGCAGCTTTAATTAGACGCTCTTTTCCCAACCCATATGTATCTTGGATAATCTTAGCTTGTTCCTTGATGATATCCTCATTCCAGTCACTGTGAGTGTTATTAATTAACTGGTCTAATGGCACAGTAGGCTGGCGACCAAACATCAGTGTATAGGGTGTGAACCCAGTGACACTGTGTGGCGTTGAATTATACATAAAAACTAGATGTGGGAGTAGTTCTGGCCAACTGCTACGACTTTTACGATCAAGTGACCTAATTAAGCCACACAAGGTTTTGTTGAATCTTTCAGTTTGGGCATTACCCTGGGGATGATAGGAAGTTGTTCTCGTTTTGTGAATGCTGTATAATTTGCAAAGCTCTTGTATCACGGCGCCCTCAAAATTCCTTCCACGATCAGAATGGAGTTGTATCGGCACTCCGTAATGGACAAACCACTGGTCCCTCAACGCACGTGCTACAGTGGACGCTTTCTGATCTCTACAAGGCACTGCTATTGCAAATTTGGTGAAAGAATCTGTCATCACAAGAACATCTTCCATATTCCCTCTCCCTTTATCAAGCTTTAAAAAGTCAATAGATAATCTCTCCAAGGGTCGAAAGACAAGAGATGGCGCATGGGTGTGCGAACGGTCGGAGTAGGAGACTTAGTGAGGGTACAATGATAACAGAGCTGAATATGCTCACGTACATGAACACCCATGCCAGGCCAAAAGCAACGCTTTTTCATAAAAGCCAGGGTTCTACCTGTCCCCTGATGGCCCCACTGGTCATGAGATGACTCTAAAATTGTCTGGCGAAGAGTCTTCGGTATCAACAATTGGTAAATCGGACCCAAACCAGGCTCCCTCACCAGCCGATACAACACCCCGCTGCGCTGTACTAAACTAGACCATTCCCTGATCCATCCCTTTAACTCTGTTGTTTGAAACTCAGGTTCTGGAAAATCCTGACCAGGTTCCCATCGTTTATCCCATAGTGTCCAGACCTTGTTAAGGGTATGATCCTCCTTCTGTAATGCGGCTAACTCGCTAAAGGAAAATGAGGGCAGTACTGAGGGAGTAAACCCTGGTGGAGAGTATGCGTCAGAACAGTTGGTAAAACTAGGTAAATCTGCATGAGCTAATCGAATCAGTGTGGGTATATGAGTACTTTGTGTTACTGAATCAATAGACTCAGCAACCTCATCCACAGTGTTATGGGTTGGATTTCGACTTAGGGCATCAGCGCATTTGTTAGAGCGACCAGTACGGTATTTGATTTCTAGATCAAATGGGGCAAGTTGGGCAACCCAGCGTTGCTCGGTCGCACCCAACTTGGCAGTCTGAATATGTGCCACAGGATTGTTGTCAGTCCATACAACAGTTTTTTCCCCAAGGAGATATTCCTTGAACTTTTCAGACACTGCCCACTTGAGAGCCAATAATTCTATCTTAAAGCTTGATAAGTCACTGTAATTCCGTTCAGCTCCCCGTAACCCTCGGCTCGCATAAGCGACCGGGTGAAGACTACCATTATCATCATACTGAGATAAGCAGGCACCAAGACCCTTCAAAGATGCATCTATCTCTAGGACAAAGTCCCTATCAAACTGAGGAAACGCCAAAACAGGAGCCTCACAAAGTGCTCGTTTGAGTATTCCAAAAGCTTCTTCAGCTTCTGTTGTCCATATGAAGGGCTCACGGCCCTTCCCTGCTTTTTCAGGTGACCTAACACTCAATGCATGTAAGGGCGCTGCAATAGCGGAAAAACCCTTAACGTACCTACGATAGTATGAAGCCAAACCTAGGAATGACCTCAACTGACTACCGCTAGTTGGGTTTGGCCAATCTCTAATCCTAGCTATCTTTCCCTGGTCTACCGAAATGCCCTGATCACTAACGACGTGTCCCAAGTGTGACACAGAGGTCTGGAACAATTACACTTAGACCCCTTCAGCTTCAAACCATTGTCCTCTATCCGGGTAAAGACTTTGTCGAGTCTGACCAAGTGCTCCTCAAATGTAGAGGAAAATACCAGCACATCGTCCAAATACAAAACAACTTCTGAAAGATTCAAATCCCCAAAGATAAGTTCCATCACCCTTTGAAAAGTACTCGGACTGTTACTTAGCCCCTGTGGCAACCGCAAAAATTCATAGAGTCCCCATGGGACCCGAAAGGCTGTCTTAGCTATGGAATCTGGGTGCATGGTTACTTGAAAATACCCATGGGTCAAGTCTAATGATGAGAACAATTTAGATCCTCCTAAAGACTCTAAAGTTTCATCTATCCTGGGTAATGGGAAAGCATCTCGTTGTGTCTTTGCATTTAGACAACGATAGTCAATGCAGAGTCTCAATTGACCGGTTTTTTTCTTGACTAAAACAATTGGACTAGCATAGGCACTAACAGACTTGCGTATTATCTTCCGATCAAGTAAATCCTGCAAAAGTCCCTTCACTTCAGTCATTTGACTAGGCATTACGCGCCTGTACGGCAAATTTACTGGCTTATCATCTGTGAGCTTTATCTCATGTGGTATGAGATCACAACTACCCAAATGTAATGGGCTCGCTGAGAATGCATGCCTATGTCTCTGTATCAAAGAAGCTGCAGCTTCAGCCTGTGCTCCACACAGGTCTTTCAAACTTAGACCAGGGGGGAGACAAAATTTGGTTCCATCCAAAAACACATATTCTTCACTGGGTCTACTTAATGGATCGTCCACTACACTTTCATCAGTAACTTCATCAGCTGCAAATTTTGATTGATTCATGCCAACATTGGGGTATTGTATCCCCTCTGATACGACCCGATGGACGGATACATCTAATACATCATCAACTAAGTCCACTGCCACATGCTCAGACATTTCCACCATAGAGGCAACAGCTACTTTGACATGGGCAGCAATTGTGAGTGGTTCATCACTATTGTTTACAAAGAACAACGATAATGAGTCGTTGTCTACCTGCTGGACACCTTCAATTATACAACATAAGGAACACAGGCCATCTTGGTCAACTTCCTCACTACAGTCTCCGACCTCAGCATGGATACAAAAAGGATGTGCCTGCAACAAAAGCAGTCCATTCTCTAAACTAACTGGCAAACTTACAATACTACACTGAATTTTCTTCACAGATCCTGGAGGTATTACCTCATTTACAGCAGTCCTTACACTATATACTGGCCTTGGACCATAATCTTTATTTCCCTTACAGTTTGGATCAGTTTCCTCAATAGGCTCAACAAATCTCAGAGCCAAATCCCAGTCTGACCCAGCAACAATATTGCCAACACAAGCCTGCCGTCGGGCAACTAATCTCAAGATATTACAGCCCAATAAAATTGGATACTCTTCTCTACGAGGATTGTGACCATCTTCGGTGTCACAGTCGGTCACCAAAAAACTAGCAGTGAGCTTGCGACCTAACACTATTATTGGTGTTCTTAAATACCCTTTGACTGGTATTTCTAGATTATTAGCCCCTCTTAAATTGATGAACGATCCAACATCACCTAAGCTACCAACCCTTTGCTTCAAGTATTGGTTATAAAATGCTGAAGATATAAGTGAGGTCTCAGCCCCTGTGTCAAGTATGCAATTAACCATCCTTCCCCCAATACAAATTTGAGCTGTAGGGCTAGGAGCAAGAAGTTCCTTGCGAACGGTTGTGGCACTAACTTTATCAATATCAACTGACTTTGAAAAATCTGAAATGGGCATTGCCGCGGCCTCCCCCACAGTGCCCTCTATGGCAGAGGCGGTACTTTTCCCGAATTAGTCTGTTTGTATGGCAACTTGTTGGGGCTCATACTATGTGCTTTCGGTTCAAACCCTGCACCACTATTGGCCTCATCGTTCTGTCTCTTATAGCAATCTGCTATATCATGACCTCGTCTTGAGCAATATGAACACTGGGGACGCTTACTGTATTGTCTCTGGTTAAGTTTATCATTACAGAGGTTATTGACTGACCTAGTTAACTCGTGCAATAGATTGTCCCTCTGCTCTTGTTTTAACATCATGCTCTCTAAAGTTTTGTTCATTTGGGCTTGACCATCCACCAATGACTGAAGTAGGTCAATGCGAGGGCTGCTTTTTGTAGCAACCTTGTCTATGGTTTGGAAAGTGTTTGGACTCTCATACGGTTCCTGAGCTGGGGCATCCATATCTTGGAATAATTTCAAGGCCAAGTCTCTGAACTCAAAGAAGGAAATGTCAGTATAGTCTATCTGAAGCCTACGCAGTTCGCGCTTAACATATGGCCTTGCAACCCCCTTAATCAACTGCTCTGTCAAAGCCTTCTCACGGAGGCGTGAAATTGCCTCGCCCTCTTGAGGGTCCACGGCGGCCATTTCAATACGACTATAAAAGACTACAAGTGCACGGCTAAAATCTGTCAAACTTTCCCCTTCACGCTGAGTCCGCGCATAAAATGCTGCGTTCAATGACTGCACCGATTCAGTTGACCCAAACCGTGCATTCAAGGTTGATATTAATTTTGAAAAACTCTTGCGATTTTCTGGGGGGCTGCAGAGGATTTCGTCTCTAGCAACTCCACCCAAATGATCAAGGAGCACCGACACACGATTAGATTCATCCAAATCGAGCTGACGGCAATATGTCTCTAGTTCTTCAACCCACTCACTAAGAGTGAGTTCACCACTTCTTTTAGGGTTGCCATAAAATTTGGCAAGTTTAACTGTTGGAGCCCTCTGAAATTGCAATTTCTGAAATGCTCCAGCTAGCGTATCAGCCAGCGCCTTCTGTGACTGTGCCAGCATCTCCCCATATATTTCAGGGTTTTCCATGTCTTACAAGTAACAGTCAACAAGATCAAAATAACAAGCCTAGCAAAAACATGCCAAGATATGAACACTAAGCTCACCAAAATGTTCCTACTTGTACCACTCCTACAGTACTGAATTGTGGGTTTATACATACACCCCACTATATATCTCAAATATAACTGAATGTGAATAACAAGTTACCAAAAGAGGCAGTCATTCGGATTAAGTCACACCGACAATGATACTTGAAAATTATTTCTCTCATGCAGAGACCAGAACTTCAAATAGGTTCCAAAGACAACCACCAATAATCACACAGCTAGCCCTTCCTTGCCTGATACAAAATGGGTAAATGACCCAATATCCCTATAATAAAATGAGGCTAACATGGGTCGGATCAACTTGATCAACCACGACTTAAATGCCTACACTCGGAAGCGGGATGTAATGAAATTCACAAAAATATAGCAAGGGGAAAGAGGGCAGCTAGCACAAAGCAGCGGTCTCTGCAGGCAAGAAACTTGCAAATAAGCTAAAATTAGCTAAGATATTTAAATAAATGAATTCTCTCTCTGAGTTGTTCCCATAAAGGAGATGAATGAGTGGTTGGCTTACTCAATAGTGTTGATTCTTGGCTGGGGAGCTTGATTGTAGATGGTTCCAGACTTGTGCAGCAGCAGTAGTACAACATCAAACACGATATGCAGAAAACGTCAAACCAGTCAGTCAACGAAGCGTAGTGCTCAGGGATTATAGTTTTATTATTAAAATATTAATACTGTTCAAATTATTCAATAAACTAGTTTTTGCAGCCCAAATACTTTGTTTTAAATTATAAAGTCTGCAAGAAGGAATCCTGTCTACGACGCCATATTTACTGTCACGGACAGGGGTAGGGTGGTGCAACCCTGCTGTGTGGTAGTCCGTTAACTGTTGAGAAGTTGGATGCCCACTTACAGATATTAATCAAATTCAAACAAAGAAAGTCAAAACAAAATAATTTTGGACCATAAAATGACGATTTGGATTTATTTCCAAGCAAGTTCACAACAATGGCTGAACAGAAGTACTATGTATAAGTATAAATGAGGTTCCGAAAATAGTTCGACCTCGACTCCCTCGAGTTACATAACAAAAGTCAATATCCACAATCCAGTCACATTAAATTCTACTAAAATGATCACAAAAATCCCATCGATCTAGTTAAGGGAAGTTAAATTGACCAAGTCTAATACTGGTTTAATCGAACTTAGTCCAATTAAATATCTCTGCAAATATCCTTATCGATCGGTAATAATAATCCCTATCGGTAATAACCCCCGTATTTAATCCCTGTATTTAATCCACGTATTTAATCCACGTATTTAATCCCTGTAGGTATATTTAATCCACGTATTTAATCCCTGTAGGTCTATTTAATCCCTGTATTTAATCCACGTATTTAATCCACGTAGGCCTATTTAATCCACGTATTTAATCCACGTAGGTCTATTTAATCCCTGAGCACCACCATCACCAAACAGCCAACCACTCACGAACTGGTAATAAAACAGAGCATCACTATAAAATAAATAGGACAGCAAACAGTCGCCGGGTGTCATACCCTCGTGTAAAAGTTTGACACACAAGTTTCGGACAATGGAGTCAAAACTACTCAAAAATAACTCCTTTCCATTCCGCCCACTGCAAGGAATCATCACTACAGGGGATCTATAACCCGCAATGAAAGGACGTATAGTAACATTTTAGAAACCAACAATGAATAAAAGCGGAGAAAAAGGAGAATTTTACTCACACAAAAATCAGCGACTTGACGCTCTTCAACCCAGAGAAAGAATTGAGCGGGAATGGTGTTGATTCCGGCCAGCTCACACACCACAAATTACTACGCGATATATTTAATATTTAAAGAATTGGTTTGTTTACCATGACAGCAGAGTAATACAATAACCAAACACGTTAGAAAAATACCCAAGACAATTACTTCAATTTTAAAGTAATAAAAATGTTAAAAACTAATCTATTGGCGAACTTAGTTCCCTAGAGTGGATGTGGACGACCTGTGACCTAAGATAGTGCTACGGCCCATCAACAGGGAAAAGAGCTAAATATAGCCTGCTATGCTAATGATGTAGCGGCCAGGTCATGACACAGGTTTTTCCCTTGTTGGCCCATACTCACGCAGTACGTACAAATGTAATAAGGTTACGCACGGGCCAAACATTAAACGACCATACAATAAATTATACACACGGGGCTACACAGGAAACGGCCATACCGTCACATATATATACATTTTTATTTATTTATTTATTTTTTGGGGGCGTCAATTATACAATTTGAGTTCTTATCTATGTATTAGGCCTACTATTAATATTATCATTTGGTTTTGTATTATAATTATTATTATTGGTTTTTTCCCGGGGGCAGCTGTTTTTCTGTGGTAAGTTTAGTGTTACGGTTTCGGGTTTGCTTGTTTTCTTCAAACAAATGCCCAACGCTATAAATGCATCGGGGTTGGACATGGAACGCAGTTTCTACATAATTAAACTTCAAAAAGCTGCGTGTGATACACAGGATGTCGACATTGACATAATAACACTGTACCAGAAATACGATATTAGCATCATTGCACATTCATTATGGAATGACTTGCCTCTTCATATTCGCCAAGCTGACTCTCTTCAGATTTTCAAGGGACTTTTAAAAACTCATTTGTTTAAATCTATTGTTGTTTAACTTGCTTTTTAAAATTAATTTCATTGTTTTTGTTTTGTGTTGCACATAGAGGCTTCTGCATTATGCGCTATATAAATTTCTCGTATTATTATTATTATTAATTGCGTCAAAGAGAGAAGGGTGGTGTATATAGAAACGACATTCCATTGGAGGGTGAGGCCGGGTGGGGGGGGGGGGGGGGGGGGGGGGGGGCAAAGACATAATTTTTGGAGCTATTTACCCCACTCTTAATATGGGTTTACAGGCAAAGTACATATTTTGGTTTTGGAAGCGTCTGATTGTTTTTTTCTCTATCGAAAGCTGCTGTAGGCTTCTAACCAATGGGTGTGTTTGCCATTGATTTTAAGAGTGATCACTAAACGTATACAGACCCTGGGGACCAGAACGTAAATCCGGGGGGGGGGGAGGTATAGTGAGCCTTGTGTCGGTCACCCTTTGTGTCCTGGAAAAGCCTGAAAGTGCATGCACCTCGAAAAATCTCAAATCGAACAGTCGCTTGTTTTTAGGGCTTTGCGCTCCGCATTTTCTATGGGAGGAATTTTGGGGACAACTCCTGTATCCGCTTCTGAGGTGTTGACCAATGATTTGGAGCTTCCTGTACGGATTTGGTGTCATTGCTTTTCAGTAAAACAATTTAAGAAACAAAATTACTCAATATGTCAGGATCTTTTATAGAATCCAAATAAACTTGATCTGGTTGTTTGTTTTCCACGTACAAAACAGTTTTGCGAGTGAAACATTGCATCATTTAGGTTGCTGAACAGTCACCAAAATGTATCTAATAATTATTATTGTATGATGGAATTTGTGTACGTTGGTATGCAGTCAAACTGTACTCGATCATTTCAGGAGAAAATGAGATTTATTTTACGTGATAACTCACCTAAGCATCAATCAAAATACTGACACTTCCATTACGAAAATCAGAGTTCTTGTGTACACTAGGAAACTGTGTTTTGATATTTTGCAGCCGCAAGGAACTCAGGTTGTAACGCGATGTTCATCAAATATGCCCCAAACTGTCGTTTTTGCGGCCATTAATAAAATGGCCGCCATGTCCGTCAGTGACGTAATGAGCGGTGGTCCAATATCCAAATTTGTTTTTAATACTATTTGCTATATGTCTGTGCCAATTTCTCGCTTTTATCACAAAATGAACAATTAGTTAGCTGTGCCGCATTACTCTTAATAGTGTGTGAATGTATAAACATCCAAGTATAATTATGAAATCAGCTGACTGTAAAAAAAAAAAAGGAAAACAACAAAAAACAAACAAAAACAAGCAGCAACTATATATCAATATAATTTTTTTAATTGCAAATTTATTACTATTCACAAGAAAGATTGCATAAACATTATGAAATGTATCCGTAACATGTAATGTCTGATGAAATTGTGATAGATGGAAATAAAATTAAAAAAACTGTCCATTTATACTGAAAGAATCACCCAGTATATTCCTATAATATTGAATAGTGTATCATTAGTAGGGATCGGGAGTCAAGTATAAACAATTATAGAAACTGCAAGTCAGTGATTCCATTTAACAGTAAAACAGATTTATGTTCAGAAATAAATTTATTTCATTTTTTATCCAAATCAACATCAACGATGTTTTGAAGGATATAGACTTAGAAGATATGTAGATAATCTAGAAAGGGAATAAACTATCACGGAATTTGATCTGAATATGTTGTCTTTAACGAAGCTTAATGGCATCATGAATCACCGATGTATTCAAGTGTAATTTTCCTTCTCCTAACTTTGATACTGATTACGTTTAATGACTTCAGTACGTTTAATGACTTCAATTGAACATTATTACCATTTTATCGAAGCATATCATGAACGATTTAGACTAGGGAATAACAATTCCAAAGGCATAAGCATACTTTGTTTCCTTTGTATGTGTTATCGGATAGGGCTACTTTCAGAGTCACCTTATGTATTTTTTTTTTAATCACTATAAATTTAAAATCTTGAAATCACAATTTTCAAAAAGAGAATACCTTTACGATGTACATAAAAAAATGGGTGAATCATATTGAGAAAAATACGCATACAGTTTAATAACAATGGGAACAACATCAGTTTACGACATGGTATTTCTGTCACGTTCTTGGCTTGATTGGATGGACAAAGAGAAGCGCATGCCAAACCCACATTATTTTTCTACAGTTTTGAGTGATGTTAAATGTTTACGTTAGACCATGATTGTCAACCATGTTAAGTTGCTGCTTAATCCATAGTATGCATTATTAAAGTAGTTATATCAACAACTGCCCAAAGTTACCTATAGCCACTGTTTTCACGAAGTGACGCGCATGTCAAACGTTTTCTATAGTTGTGTTCAAATCTTGCTTTACATAAGCCACCTTGATGCTGCTTGATCAGACTTTTTCCGGTTTCCTCAATTAATTACACTAGTTGATAAATTGGCATTCATCGAGAAAAGACATGTGTCCCAATGTTGTATAATACATTGTAGACCAAAAGTCAGCGGGCAAGTCTATTATCTCTCAATCTATTGTATTTTAATTTAGAGGCATAATATCAGCTTTAGCATGATCACGCGACGTTTCACTAATTTATATGATAATCAACCAACCTTTTGTTTACATATATTAATGTTAACGTGTAACACGCGAGGCCACTTGAATGAACTGCTCAACCAAGTTTAATATTGCATATAAGCCAGGTTGAAGTTGAGCACACTTTCAAGTGCGATTATTTGAAACCGTCTTGTTTTCAGGCGTTTTAGCAAACAATACTCTTTGTGCAAACACTTACTTCCACGTTTATTCATTTTGCATGAACTTTAGGCTGATATGAAGTGTTTTACTATCTTTGATTGAGAAAAGGGTAACTTTAAACCCAGATTTATTTAAAGTTTACAGTCAGTTCACCCTTTCGTTTTTTACTAATAATCCAATCTATGCGTTTACAATATCAACAAAGCTTTTCTATTGCAGAATACGAAGCAACAATATCACGTTGTGTCTACTATTCCTATCGAAGGGATGTGCAACATTTTGATTAAGATTAATGTCATCTTATTTCATTGAATGATGGATGAGCTTCAATGTTTATCTGGAGGATATTATCAACTAGTAGACTGTAGCTTTGTACCGCTTACATTTTGAGAAAATTATAAAAATAATAGACACTGTTTCCATCCAATCGTGAGATAAAAGATAGTTTGTCCCAAGGAAACTTCTCGATCTGAACTACTTTAGATCTGTTTGGAGCTCTGTAATTAATACATTTTTAAATTGGGTTATACATACAGCCCCTGATGTGATATAATGTGTTCTCTATCAAATAAGATGTGTTACAATTGTGCAACTGTCTTTGAAAATGTAGTCACTTTGGACGCCCTTTATTGTTAATGATTTCAAATGCTTAATGCCCTACTTTTCGACAGAATTTTATTTGCGCAAAAATTGATTGAAAAATATGAACCACTCTGTTGCAAATCTATTACGAATGTTTAGGAATTGAAGCTTGGAGGTAATTATTAACTATTGACTGTATTGGTTAAAGGGTGTATACAACATTGGTAATTTTCAAAGACCAGTATCTATAGTGGATGTGACCCTACAAATGAAAACCTATGACAGTTTTAGCTAAATCGATTTTCGGAGTCATAAGAAAACAGTGAAAACCCCCATTATATATGTTTTCACCGTTTTCAAACACTGGATTTTATCACCTGTGATAGAGACTAATTGTGTTACTTATTTCCTAATAACTATAACATTTCAAGCAAAAACTATTTAAAGGGAAGTTTTCCACCATGACCATCTTTGCACCCGATTCGACTACCCACCGCTGTTAATAAGCAAGGCTTGAGGGGGGGGGGGGGGGGGATGCCATACTATAAGCGTGCCCGAAATATATTATCATCTTACATAATATCACCCGCCACGATTGTTAGCGAGGCATGTCATAATATGCAATGTTTACGTTCTCTCCGTGGATCGGTGGTGGCGCTTTCCATCATGGCCGCCTCATGAAATAATGACTTCTTCTGCAAAGTTCTGGTTGCGGAAGTTTTCGCCCCAAAATGTCTCCGAATCATCAATGGATGAATCACATTGAACACATCCACTTTGTATTCAGGTGCTTAGGTAGAGATTCTGCCGATCAATGATTATTGGTAAGTTAATGGTGTGACTGATTCTCTACCGCGCGACGCCGGCCTCGCTTCTAAGTATGCCTGGCGTATTATATAATGCGATAATATATTTCGGGCACGCTTATAGTATGGCATCTCCCCCTCAAGCCTTGCTTATTAACAGCGGTGGGTAGTCAAATCGGGTGCACCTTTATACCATGTCAATTATGTGCAAATAATATGTGAACATTTATTTATACTTTCAATCTAACCATTGTTGTTCACAAGAGTTTGATAAAACGATGTGAGAGTTTACTGTATTAATGTTGTTACTGACTCGGACTAACAACGTTGTACGATTCCTTCGATATTATTTACACTAAAACCAAACCATCAATCCTACAAGTATTTATTTTTACCAAGCACAGACTCAATTAATTATTACTCCAATAATAATATTTAAATATCAATATAGAAGGTATACATTCAGAGATCTTCTAACCATTGGTATACAGCATTGTAAATCTGACTCTTCTTGAAAACTTGTACTAATTACATTAACTTTGAACATTTCTTTTTGTTGGAATTATCATCGAAATATGAATGTTTACTTTTTAACCATTAACGATTATTGCTTGAAAACAAAGTAAGTTTAAACCAAGTTGTTAAACGTCAAAAACAGTAATGTAACAAAAACACTCCAAAGTGAAGTTTTCTTTAAATTTGCAGAGGAATTAGTACTTTGCATTCTCATAAAAATTGAGTCTAAGCGGTAATACCACATCAAGATGTGTGTCGCCATTACAAATACAATGCAGTTATTTGGAGTTGTTCATCTTCTAAACTTTTAAGTGAAGTTACCTTTAATACACACAAGCAAATCTTATCAATACCAGACAAGGCAAATAAGTCAATTATAATTTTACGAATCAAAACACAATAATAGCATGAACCAGACTAGAATCGATATCACCATGTAAGTAAACTCATATTCAAGGGACGTACACAATTAAAAGGAAATAATCGTTTTGTAAAAGAAAAAAAAAAAATCCTGAGAAAACTTATCAAGTAAACTGGTTTACCCAAAACATGTAAACGAAAATGTGTTGTTATAGCAATCTTTCTGGTAATTGGAGGTTTGGTCCCTTCTAAACACACTTCAACGATATTTAAAACAAATCAGGTCGAGTTGACAACTGGTCCCATTTCTCGGTAGATTTTACATTCGTAAGGCTCCGCTTGAAATAACTGGTCCCTCTGATGCAAAACTTATAGGATACGGTAAAGGGTAGGTGTTTGAGGGAGAATTTTGTTTGTACAATCATTGATTTTACTGTGAATAAAAACGTTTTTACAAATAACGAGTTTCTTTGATGCCATGTTTGAAGGAGGACTTACTTGTACCATAATTGATATAAGTGTTTACAATATAGAGGTGTGTTTTTCTTCTTTATATAATGAGTTTACTTTTATGCTAAACTAGTTGTTGCAACTAAATTTGAAGAAGTTCCTTGTACAACCCTTGAAATTTCCAGGGGCGGATCCAGGATTTTCCAAACGGGGGGGGGGGCGTGAAAATTTACCAAGCAGCAAATGGTGAATGCAATTTGTGGCTCCTACGAGCGCGTAACGCGAAGCCCTTACGGCATGGGACGGTTCCGGGGCCCGCTTTAATGCTCCGAAACAGTTTGGATTCTAGATGCTCTGTGGTACGATCTCATGCAATATCTCGAGCAATAAAAACATTAATGTACGAAAATGTGAGGGTAGGCCTAGAGGCCTAGCCCCCCTCCCCAGCCCTGCATAGGTGTACTATCTGCAAAATTGATAAGTACCAGTTTGAAAGAAACACAACAGATATTAACCCTCTTTCTTGAATACGAAAAAAATCAGTGATTTTCTGAACAGAGTGAGACACCATGATTATACGATGATATGTCTTCACTAGCCCTATATTGGGCCAATCCACTTCGTTCGTATCCCTGCCAATTGGGCCTAGCACCATTGCAATCCTATTGTTGTGCCCGATGTAATTTTTAATCCGGGTTATAAAACTTACAGATCGAATGCTACTACTGTAGGCCTTCTTGTAGAAAGCCCTAATGCTAATTTTTTGTTTTACATCACGGATTTTTTGGGAAAATTGATTGCCTTTCGAGTCGCGAGAGTGAATTTTTTTGATCACGTATTAACAACTTGCGCGAGAACCATACTAGTTGGGTTCCCTGAACAATTTCACAATATTTATTCGATCTAATGGGGACCAGACTGATTTACATAACGCGCTGAGCATAATATCTTTTGCGCAGACGGGCTTAACAAGACGTATTTCACAAGACCTTGATGGCGCGCTGAGTGAATCAGTTTGGTCCCCATTTATATCAGCAGTTGATCGTATAACTGTTGTGGATTGTTGAGGGAAGATGACAATGGTTTTTCGCGCAAGTTAATAATATGTGTGAAAAAAATCACACTCGCGATTCGAAAAGCAAAACATTTTCCCAAAAGATCTGTGATGTTTTTAAAAAACAATTAAGCATTAGGGCTTTTTACAAGTACAGTAGCATTCTATTAGTAAGTTTAATAAAACCCGGATTAAAAATTAAATCGGGCACAAAAATAGGAATGCAATGGTGCTAGAGCCAAGGATACGAAGTGGATTGGCCCTATTCATGGGGCTATGTCTTCACTTTTTGGTTTTTATCTTAATACTAGTTTCCGAAGTTCGTTTTGTAAAAGTCACATTGTATTTAGCGCGCACGCGTGCTGACCTCCAGCCAGAAACTTCTTTGCACAATGTACGCACACAGGTGGCATGGTCGACTCACGCTGCGGTTGTATGATCTTCACGCCCCCGGACCCTGCGCCAGGCATGTGCAGGTGTTTCGCACTTATGTTCAGTGTGTGAGAAAAACACGATGTCCACACACACAAATTCACGTGTAATTCCTCATCAGTCAGTGAATTAATAGTGGTCCACAAATGAAACAAAGTGTACGATTATATTAGTAGCTTTTTTGGAAAAAAACTAATAGGTAGGGCCTATGTCATTAACTTTGTCTCTCCCTCATTTTTTCCCTTGGTGTTTTTTTTTCTTTTCGCCCCCTGTATCCGCCCCTGATTTCTGAAATCAATTTCCGCTGCGTTCAAGTTAGTTGCCGCGGCGTTCAAGTCACTTCAGCGTTTTAGTAAGTCGCTGCCGCTCTGCGGTTTTCTAGTAAGTCGCTGCTGCGTTCTAGTAAGTCGCTGCAGTGTTCTAGTAAGACACTGCGGTATTTTAGTAAGTCGTTGCTGCGTTCTAGGAAGTCACTATTGCGTTCTAGGAAGTCACTGTGGCGTTCTAGTAAGTCACTGTGGCGTTCTCTTAAGTCACCGCAGCGTTGTAGTCAGCCACAGCGTGGTTTTAAGCCACTGCAGTGTAGTAGTCTAAACTGTGGCATCTATCTCTAAATGTTAATAAATGTAGTGTTTTAACTGTGACTCTTAAGAAGACGCCGTTCAAGTTTGACTACACCCTACGTGATACTATTCTTAATAGGGTTGATGTTCAGAAAGATCTTGGTATTTTTATTGACAGTAGGCCCCCTAAACTCACCTTTGTTCCTCATGTAAATTATATTATAAAGAAAGCTAACCGCATGAGTGGTCTGGTATGGCGGAATTTTCGTTCAATGAAAGATGAACACGTTCTTCGCACCTTATTTTATTCACTAATTAGACCCAACTTAGAGAATTGCACTGTTTTTTTTAATTCAATCTCCACTCATCAGGCACATAGGATAGAAGGGGTTCAATACCGTTTTCTCAAATTTGTACACAGGACGCTTACTAATGTCAGTGCTTATAATTGTAATTTTGATTCTCTTGATTTATGTGAAATGTACAGGCTTCCGCAATTCAGACATAGAAGAATTATTGATGATTGTCTATTTATCTATAAATTATTCAATAATCGTTATAACAACACTGACTTCAACCTATTTAGTTTACATGTTCCTAATCGTCGTACAAGGCAAGCCAACAAACACATCCTACATGTTCCATGGAATCGCGTTGAGGGGACAAAACGTGGATTTATATCCAGGATTTCATCCACCTACAACGGGTTCCATGAAACTTGTGATGTGTTTGGGGCACCTTCACTCAACTCATTCCGTAATCAGATTTCACGTGCTTTAGCAAGTACTACTAGTACCAGTATCTGATGATGTCATTATTATTATTATTTGTTGATTCGTTTATTTATTTATTTATATTATATATAAATTACTTTATGTATCTGGGCGTTAATTATATTATTATTATTTATATTATATTTATATTTACATGTATCTGTTTTCAATTTGTTGTTTTGTTTTTTGGGGTTTTTGTTTTCTTTTTTGTACGTATGTATGTATGTGTTTAAAAATGTATTATTTATTTCTTTGTTCTAGTTAAAAAAAAAAATTAATTTCTATTTTCAAATTTAAGTTATTTATATTTCAAGATTAAGTTATTTTATATTTTCCCTTTCCTGTAATTGGCGGCTCGTCCGCTGTTGGTTTGGACAATAAATACAAATACAAATAGTTAGTCACCGCGGTGTAGTAAGTCGCCTTGACTTTCCAGCATTACTGTAAATTACTGTAAATTTTAAAAACAACACGCCCTAAAATTACAAATTATTCACGATTTGTGTTAAGATTAGTAGACGTGAAGCACCGACTCAACTTGTTATTACATCAATACTTATAGTAAGTTTCCCTTGAGGTTTATTATTTGATATCGAAAATTATAAATAAATATCAACAGAAGGTGTGAATCTAAAGACTGACCTTCCTAAGGGTACAGAATTGTAAAACAGACGCCTCCTAATTAATGCATCTATCCACAATCATCCTTTGAAGGCTTCATTTAAAAAAAAAATCAAAAGACGTATCGACTACGTTTCAATTATTTTGAATGTTTGCATATGGTATTGACCCAAAGTTAACCATATTTTACATGCAGTCAATTTATGTTTTTTTTTATTTTTTTACTTTCACGTCAGATGAACAGTTATAAAAGATACTAAAATGCAAGAAAAAAGCAATAAGATAAACGAAATGTTTAATTGGCAAGAAATGCCCATAGAAAGAAAAGATGCACCCCCTTGTAACCCCCCCCCCCCCCCTTAAATAGTTACACTAATTTCGGCGCAGCATTTGATAACAAATATGCTCATAAATTAACTAACAGTTATTTGGGACTTCATCAAAAGATTGAATTTGCGCAACACGACAAAATCCAAGCCGTGGTGTCGAAAAGGGTATTTCAATAAATTCACCAATGACCTCCGTTTTAAGAATTTCCGTCAGGGTCTAAAACTTATCTCTAAGCCTGGGCTAAGTCTTGTAATCAATCCTGTTTTCGACTGATGGCTCCCAGAGTGGCTTTACAGGTTGGAACTTGTTTACTAGGTCAAAAGGTTTATCTTATAATTCAGATCATTTGATATCTGTTATAATCACCACACAAATAAAATACCTCACGCTTATGACATGATAGTGTTGAAACAGTAAAATAATACTGTGGAAAACAGTACCATGGTGTAAGCATGTTGGATTTTTCTGCACTCCAGGTGTAATCAATCATGTCTTCAACAGATGGCTTCCAGATTTATTGACGGGTTTGACTTTGTTTTGTCGAGTCCAAACGCTTTTGTCTGATGTTTCAGAGAATTGGAAAAGATTATGTTCACCCAAAACTATTTAACATGCCAGTTTTAAACTTGACAGTTGAAAACTGCACCATAGTGTAAGGGTCTGTGGTTTTTTTTATGTGCCATTCATTGGTAACATTTTCCCGAAACACACACAAAAACCGTTTTAGGTTTATTGTTAAGAATGCGTCTTTTTAGGAAAAGGATTAAATAAAAGTCTTATTTAGTCTTGCCATTGTTGTCGTTAGTTGCAGCTGAGGAGTTCAAAGCGCATGCATGGATTATCTCCGTACGTCACCCAGGGAGTTATGCGGATGAATCTTGATCGGATCATTGTTTGTGATGTGGTCTGGACGAAGATCCACGATTCTTGAGTATCAGGTAACCGATAACATCGATAGAGCTGAATTAGCAATAATGATACAAAAACCGTTTCTGATTAGTTGAGTAAAATGTATGTCTATGAACGCATGAATCGGTGGCGTTATTGCTTTGCTGGATGGGGGGGGGGGGGGGGGTTAAGGTGGTGATATCTGGTCGAGCAACTTGCCATCGTAGATATTATAGGAACACGTACTGAGATACAACCTGTCTCACCCCACTGCGGATATTCCTCTAAGTCCTCTAATTATTACTATCACTGGTAAAAAACGTGGATTTGTATTGTTTTGGGGTGTCAGGAATGCATTTTTAGTTTTATTTTGTTGCTGTAAACCCAGCAACTAAATGGGAGTATGATGAGGTCTCCTGTGGAATCTTGTTTTGGATTGCCGCGGGCCTCATCATGTTTACCAATATATGAACATGACATACCCACCTCGAAATGGAGAAACGAGAACATTGGTATTAATTCTACTGTAGGGAACTCATGTGCACCCTCAGTGTTCAACTGTCTGTTGAGATTAGCATATTTACCAGGAAAACAAGTAAATTTTGGGGTCGCGATCTTTAGACTCGCTGTCTTTTCCATTTTACCTTTGGGCAAGAGAGAACACATTATTTTCTGCCTAGGTATTTATCTCTATTTCGTATAGGGAGCATGGCCCGGACATACTCCAAATACTATTCATTGAGGAGGAATAGTGAGAGCTCTTTGTGAGTAATTTTTTTGTATTCAACTGATCATTTTATTCCAGAAATAATTATTGTAATTTTAAGGGCTACTTGAATAGGTTAATTCAATTCTAAACTTGTTTATGGCCATCCCCGTGTCGTGTTGACTTTTCGCCCTTTATACGATAGTGACTTTGTCAATGCTATTTTGCATTGTGTGTTGTTTACTGAAGGATTGAAATCAGTTCAAGTGCAAGAGATTGACTTAAATTCATGTAAGATGTCATCGTATGGATTTTGTTGCTTTTTGTATATTTTGATGACTGCTCGTCCTTTGTAAATAGAGGACCGGCCTCCTTCCCGTGTCTCTACACTAATAACCAAGAACATGTGCGGTTTTTCACCTTAAGCTATTACACAAGAACTACGTCGTATTGTTACCTTTAATGACCCGTCTTTTTCCTTTATTTTCATCCATGTGTTTCCATCATCGCTATACGTCAGCTCGACATATCCAACGTGGTCGTCTGATTCGTAACGGCCCTGGATGATCAGGCCGTAGATGTCCACAGTGTGGTTGAATTCCACTTGAATCCATGGTTGAGTTTGACTTATCCCACACCAGGCACCTGTCATAACCAACAGTTTTCGTTAAATCTGTTGGATGTTAAAAGCATCCACATCACACTAAAGTGACTTCCAGATAACCATCTATTCTTAACAGAAGCACCATCACAAAGCATCAAAGAGAAATAACACCGGGCACAATTATATTTTACTGAAGCAGTATTATAATAATAACTAGTTCTTATAAAGCGCATTTTACTATAACTAGTAGCTGTTCCGACTTACTGTCGGAACAGCTATTGTTTTCGTCGAGATTTCTATTATTTTGATTATATTATATTTGTTTCCACCTAAATCCCATAGCATTTGCACACGTTTTGTTCTTGGCACCTAATATCCTAGAGCGTAAATACGAAAGAGTTAGATCATGATATCAAATTGAAGCTTAGTACATGAACTTAACTCTAAATGTAATAAATGTTAAAATTCTTAATTAATTAACCACTTAACAGCGATGTGAATTTTAATTGGCCAACCTTGTTAGAACCATATCTCAAAAAGTATACCACCGATTGTTAAAAAAATTTCAGTTTTGGACTTCTGTGATACTGTAGATGTGCCTTCCGGCCTAAAATGTGGAACGACGTCACAATGCTGTCATTTATTGCGCGTTTTTGCCCGTGTACAAAACACATGGAGATAGTGAAAACAAATCCGACATTTAGAAACATGATTTTTCAATTAAGCTCAAATTTAACGTCCTAGATTACACAAATATTTCTTAAAACAAGAAATATTTTATTGACGGTCAGTTTAAAAGCATCAAAACTTATTAAAACATTGTCAGTAGAAAAAACCCAAATTTTCAGGCAAATTTAATGCCTTGGGTACTCTGCCTAGAATTTGATATGTGTTTATTAACGGAAAGGAGTCAAATTCTAAACTCGTTCAAGTCCGCGACCCATTTATGACCCGTATTGTTGCGTTTTTTGTAGAATATACACAGAGATTCATTACTGTCGCCGACTGACACAAGTTCACGTTCATTCACATTAATCGAGAAGAATATTTTTCTTGAAAACCGCTCAGGTCGTTATTCAGATTCAGCATGAACGTATAGACAACAACCGCCTGGATTTTTGGACGATCAGCGGGTGCGACTTCTTTGCGCTGGGAAACCCGTTCGCCGGAAAACCACATTTTTGAGGTTCCTTATGCAAACGCATTACTTCGAAAAATCACAATGTGGCGCAAACCAAAATTTATGGCAATACGGCAATAAAAAGAGTTGATTGGGGAAATGTGAAGAGAAATTACATTTTTTCATGGGCTATGGTCAGTGTTGAATTTGGGGTGAAGAGCCAAAAATAACAATCAACTCATATCCCATATAAATTTACGTTTTTAGCCTAACAAGAATAACATATTACTCGATCGGTATTAAAGGGTACACACAGCAATTTGTTACAATTACGATTTTAATACAACAGCATTGACCAAGCTATTAAGCCTGTGCTTACGTATAAGCCTGCGCATTTACGGTTATTTTTTTGTAAGCGTGTAACATTTTCTGAAACGGTCGGTTACACGAGTAACCATCTGTTCCATGAACAAAATTTCAAGTAAAAAAACCTGTAAAAAAATAAGGTTTAGTATATTTTATATAGAAAACTGCATACAAGGTAAACACTTTCTGAAACAACCAACATTTACATTTCAAATTTATTTATATTAATCTAACGTCAGGGCCCAATTTCATGGCTCTGCTTACCGTAAGCAAAAGATTGGCGCTTACGGAAGCAGGTAATTCCGCGCTTATGTCAAGCGTATTACATGGGTTAGCATTGAATTTGGTGTGCTTGCGTAGTCCATGTTACTAGGTATTCTATGCTTACACAGCTAGCGCAGAAATTCTGTGCTTTCTCGGTAAGTGGAGAATGGTGACCCTCAGCGCAGAATTCAGCATTAAGCAGAGCCATGAAATTGGGCCCTGAAATGATGTCTTATAGAATTGTTACTTTTAAAATTATTATTATTATTATTTATTTGACCAAAACAAACAACAAACCAAAGTTACAATAGCACAAGAAAGAACATTAACGGAAAAACAGTTATAAAAAAGCAAGTAATAAGGAAAATAAATACAAAATTTGAAAAATAAAATTTAATTAATAAATAAAATTTAATAAATAAGAAAATAAAAGCAAAAACTAAAAATATAAAACATATATAAAATATATGAGGGCGACTGAGGGCAGAGCATGCAGGAGGGGAACAAAACCAAATGGGAAGGACAACCAGAAGGGATAAAAACAAGGACAAATCATGCGGGTCAGGGGTAACAAAAGTAAACTAAATTACTGTTGCTCGGAAGCATGCTGCCCCACGCATGACCAACAAACACAATGAACACAGAAACAACAATAGGGAGAAACCAAACAGGGGCTCGTTCACGACCTGCATGCAACCAAAGCCGTTTTTCCCCTTGGGACTATAATATACTAACAAACCACTTTTCAACGTTAATCCGAACCGTATAAATGTAAACGATTAACCGGATTATCTGTCACTTACGTATAAGCTTAGTTATAAGCCCGCACACTCACGTTTTTGGTTTTTTATACGTGTAACCGTTTCTGAAATAGTTGGCGACCCCTGTAACAGCAGTTTTACTAAACAAAATTTCAAGTAAAAAACCTTTACACAACCGGGCATTTGATCAAAAACATTGTGTCTTCATTCTTCATTGCAGCAGTTTGACTTTGCGCAATCACCCTGCAAAATAAACGAGCGTGCACAATCAAATTGATGTGGAACGCCCCTAGCTATTGCGTTCAATGTTTCTTACAAATATTGATGCACGCACAGTTTTATTAAAATAACAAAGACTTCAAGCTAGCCTGTAAATTGGCAATGATGTGTGTGTGTGTGTGTGTTATATGGGATATTGTGCTATGAAAATCGTGATCACAGTTATTATTGTCAGCATTATTCGGCACTTTTTGAGTGAATTTTTCAACGTTTAACCGAACCGTAAAAATGTACAGGTTTAACCGGATGATCTCTTAATTAACCCTGTAACCGTCACGGGCTTACGTGAGCCTGTGCATCATCGCCCCGATCGGGGTAGTTATCTGCCCGCAATAAAATCTCTATAGACTGGGCAAGTCTCGCGTGCATCGCAACGAGAAAACTCGTCACCTCCATGTCAGACGGAGAACCTTTTTTTTTTTAAATCAACTCTTTCTTTTTAAAGTAAATCTATGAAAATATTATGTTCATCAAAAATACTCATAACAATTTTGCCTGTCAATTTAAAAATATCAAAACATATTTCTCAGTAGCTGTATTCCCTGCAAATTTCACGGATTGGGTACCCGGCATAAAAATTGAGTTGTATTTTCGTAATTGTAAAATTTTGAACTCAAACAAGTCCTGGACCCATTTATGACCAGTGTTATGTCGTTTTTTGTAGAATACATAGAGTCATTCCTGTCATCGACCTACTCAAGTCTAAGTTTACTCACAATAATCGAACGTCGTGTGTATCATAGTCTTGGCCCAAGACGTCCGTGATTGATAGTGGATAATGTGCTGCGCTCGGTTACGACTCGTTATAGCGCGCCCTCTTGTGGCTTGAATTATCCAAGTAATGTACAACGAGTTGTAACTGAGCGCAGTACACTATCCACTATCGATCCCTGACGTATTGTGCCAAGACTAAGTGTATCAGCGCTCAGTAACTTATTCAGGTTTCACCGTAAACGTGCGACGATGTTGCGCGGGTGTGGCAGACGCGTTTGCGCTGGGGACCCATTTGCCTGAAAACCACATGATTTATGGTTCTAGGCGTACGCATTAATACTTCAAGAAATCACCGTGTAGAAAACAAACAACTTGGTGGGGGTTGCAGAAGGGTAAATATAGAGCCGATTGGGGAAAGGTGTAGAAAAGAAAAAATAATGTTTTCATGGCTAAACGGTCAGTGTTGGATTTGGGGGGTGAAAAACTAAAATTAACAATATTATTGTGATAGGTGTAATAATCTATGATCATGCTGAAATACCAAAATTTACAATTGTGATAGGTGTAATAATCTATGATCATGCTTCATGTAAATGTTATAGCGCCACCTTGTGTTGAGACTTGACCAATGTCACATGTGCTGAGTCCTCGAACAAAGTAGCCATTCACGAGTGCACATCATATCTTGTCACCAACATTTCAATTCTTACAATAGGCACATTTAAAGTCAAAATAAGAGCATGTCAAAGGTGAATTAATTAGGGTCTTCTATCTGAAAGTCAGACCAACTTTAAAGGTATGGAGTGCTTAATCAAAACAATAATACACGGAACAGCTTTGTGTTTGTTGACAAACACCCAATGTCTAGTTATTATTACTATTGTACCTGATAACTAGCTTGATTTGAGCATGATGTTTGACTGTTGATCACTTGACTAAAGACCGACTGGAAGTGTTTATCAGTTATCAGTTTTCAATCCTAAGGAGTAAAACGCCACTTCTATGATTTCATGCAACTAATAAGACGCCACGTAAGACCTACTCGTTTGTTTATCTCATGAAGAAGTTGTTTTATTTGATAAACGTGACAAAGACCAAGCGGATTGTTTTTACTTGCGTTAGTATAAAACTAGTATTGTAGTTTTTTCACGGGTTATTTGTGAAAAGGAATGTACTTACTATTGCCATTAAACCTAGCTAGTGCTGCTCCGTAGTTTTTGTAGTCGTCGTTCAAGACGTTCTTTGCAGTAATCTGATGGTCAGCGATGGCGCCGCTTTCCATACCGAGGCGAACCATGTTGCAAACTGGATAAAATAGAAGAAAAACAAACAAATAAATACATTTCAAATAAAACACAACATAATAACTGTGTAGAAACAAAATTAAGCAATGTGAAATTCCAACTAAGAAATGTGTTGTATGTTTTGAGTCACTAACGCTGCTCTGGACGTGGTTTATATACGCTTTTAATTGCGTCAAGAAAGTGATAGCAGAAGCCGCGCTTGTATTGGTTATTTGATGAAGTGGTAACTAACCACGAGACAATTATTAACTTACTGTCACGTTGAGTTACAATTTTTCATCTATTGGTTTGATTTTCCATTTATTATGACAAGAATAAGAAGAAAACAAGAAACCACACAATCTCTTGTTTTATGTTAGCTCGCTGTTTTTTAAATACGGCAGTTAACTCCACTATTCCATAAACATTTAAAGCACTTTGTCTGCACAATATTGTAAAATGAACATGTTGGCTTTTCCAACTAATACATGTACAAAAAGTGTGTTGGTGTATTGATTTCGTTTATATCAGTGAACATTGATTTTCTGACAAACCTGTGACATTGACTTGGAATGTACATTGTCCATGATTACCAGCTGCATCCTGCGCCCTACACGTGACTGTGGTGGTACCCGCTTTGAAGAAGGAAACTCCTGTTTTCTCTTCTTTGCCCTCGTCCTCGCATCTTATTGTGCAATAACGGTCATCTTCGTCGTCATACGCTTTAGCCGTCCACTGAACAGTAGTAAGAGCATAGCTGTTGTTGGTTACGCCGTACACACCTTGGGGGCAGTCCATTCTAGGAGCTACAGTATCAACTGGAGTATGGAGGGTAGAAGATTTGGATTTAGCAAATTTTCGCAAATTAGCCTTTATCACCGATGTCCAAAATATTGAGGTTGGTTTTGAAAAGGTTTGCTGATCCGACGTGATATGAAGGTTTTTCAGAAACTTCTGTTGAAGTTGATCTGTTTATTTTCTTTTTTTGGCAAATAACAAGCATCTTGAAAAAGCACATGAAGCAGACACAAATAACTTGTGATTAACGTTTTTAAACAAAACGTTTTATAAATAGAACGACAGAATTATGTAAAAGGTATGCTTCCAACCTGAACGAGCTTGGGATAAAGAGGTGTTTTCATTTATTTTTGTTTAATTCTTGTTTGCCTTTACAACACAAAAACGACAATACGTATACACACAGACAATGATCTAAAGAATTAAACGGTATAAACTTTAAAGGCAAAGAATACTATGGTTTCTGGAACGGTATTATTGTTTTAATCCAGTCTAAATGTAGATACATACAATAAAACTAATAAAACATACAATAAAACCAATTCCACTTCATGAGGTCTCATTTGTGAGATATCACCTAAAAACCGGAGCGAATATGGCCATGCAGGAAAACAAAATAGGGATACACAATCTGAGAAACGTTTCTGACAGAAACGTTTCTCCGATTCAAATTTGGGGCATACAAACTGATATATTTGTTTCAATAACCACATTACTTCGAGGTGAAGTGATTCTCAAAATGCTTCACTATTGAAACTTTACTTCTAACCAAGTAAGTTTGTATTGCCATTAGTTTTAAGAGTGATTACCAACCATATACCCCCCCCCCCCCCCCCCCTTAAACGGCAATACACCCTCAGCCCAATTTCTTACCTGGTTTTGCTGATGTTATGTTGAGTTTTTGTGTTGAAAGTTCCATTGAAACGTTGGTGATCTATAAACATAAATGGAATATTGAAGTATATTATAGTATGAGCCCAAACATGTTAAAACTCTCGGGTTCTTCAGAGAAGCTTAAATTGTCAAGACTGTTGACAGAATTTTAGTTTTCGTAGTAAAGTTTCAGGGCACCCACAGCCGCTAATTCGGAAACGGCCTGAACACCAAGAAGCCTAGTAAGCCTACAGCAACAAGTAATTAGTTAAAGAGATATGAAATCTGGCACGGATGACCGCTGTGTGTGCCAATATGCATGTTTCAGTAATAAAGTAGATTTAAATGTGATCAGATTAAAATCTACCCCACATCATTTTGATTGTTATATGACAATTCATTACACTCTGAAAAACTCCCAGGTCAGAATTGACCTCGATTCCGGGTCACAGTGGGCCTGACTCATTTCCGGGTCAGGCTGACCCAAAAAGTGGTTAAAAAGGGATTTCTAACCCGGACCCGGATTTGAGTCATTTACCAATATTATGTTTTATTTTGTGACTTATTCTGGTTTCATCGCACCCAACAATGGGTTATGCACCACGGGAGCCGGATGTGGGTCAATACTGCATGTTATTGAGTGTATACCGATTGTCACTAATAACTATGATATATATTAAATTCCACTTTTACCATTCAGAAGGTAAACTGTTTAACATTATAGCAAACATTGTTTAATTTTATTCAATTTTCGTGTGTCATCCAAAAGCAACCAAACCTCATAACAAGAACGCAGTGTTGAACTTCAAAGGTTGAGTTTTTCATTTAATTGGGTAGACTACATATAAGTGCACAACACCTAAAATGTTATAACAAAATTATTTCCAGCTTAAAGTTTAATTTTATTCCATTTTGAGAAAAAACATAATTATGAGCCTGGTTTTATTTGTAATAAATTTAGGTTGGCAGGAAAAACCTACATTAAAATTCGCTATTATTATTGTTTTTTCACGCAGGGCGTAATACTTTAATGCTGTCAGTATGGTAAAAGTCATATCAGATCTCACCACTTTGCTGGTTTGACAGATTCAATTGAAGTTAAGTGTCATATTTTCGTTTTAGAATCTCATCAAATACATTTGTA
This sequence comes from Leptasterias polaris, assembly GCA_037783415.1. Taxonomy (NCBI): domain Eukaryota; kingdom Metazoa; phylum Echinodermata; class Asteroidea; order Forcipulatida; family Asteriidae; genus Leptasterias; species Leptasterias polaris. Next base: position 533,115 of record JAZGTN010000232.1, read on the forward strand.
GCAGATTCTGTCTCCCGGAGAATCTGCGTTCCCCTCCCATACAGAGCATTGTGTATAAATTTGTCCGAGAGCGCCCTCTTTTGACTCAACTTCTTTATTATTATTATTATTTATTTATTCGGCCAAAAACATTCAAGGTACAATCATGTACATACAAAGTAAGAAATGGCATGCATCAAGGACAGTCAAGATGAAGGATAAATTGTATAACAAATACCCCCCCCCCCCAAAAAAAAAAATAGAGAATGAGATGGGGGAAGAGATAGGGGTGGGGATGAGGAATGTATAGAAGGGGAGCGGATGGGGTGGAGGGGAAGTGGGAGGGAGTTCAACAAGCAGAGTAAATACAATCCAATCTAAGATGGCCAGGATGAACAAAGGTGTAAACACTGTGACTCAAAAGCCTTTTCATCCAATCTTAGTTTGGTAACAATAAATTATTTTACAAACAATGAGACTCGTCTTATCTTTTTGTAAAAAGGAACCAATTAAAAAAATTTGCACATGCAACATTGAAATAAGGTTTAAATTGACATGGAATTAAGAATTGTTTTAATTATAGGTAACTATCCTTCATAAACCTGGTCGCTAAGATATAAAGAAATATAAATATCAGCGTGGCTGCATCCACCAGGACTTTTGATTGTTCAACTTTTACTTGACTAACTCATACAAAAGGCCTGTTTTATCTTGTTTACTTGTTTTATTGCGATCTTTTCTAAACCCTTTTATTTTACAAGAGGTACCAAAATAATCATATTTTACCATGATTACAGAATTAATGTAATTGTTATAATGGTATAAAAGGCGAGAGAGGGACAAGCACACAATTGTTTTCGTTGAATGTACAGACCCATACAGACCCACTGTGTTTGATGCTCGATGACTTCACGCTTCATATTTCGTTATGAAATATAATCTAAATAAAAGGGTTTTTGACACAACTTTCACATAAGGCTATAGAGACATTTTAACCCCCCCCCCCCGTCACTTTTATGAGAACTCTATCTATTGGAAAACAACCGCATCACAAAACTGAATGTAACCTTGTTTTGAGCCTCTTTAAAACAAACTTACTTGTTTAGTCGCTGATGTTTGGTTTGTTGATGTTTCTTGTTCTGTCACGGTTACCATCGTCGTGTCTTCAGTGAGTGGTTTGGTTGGGTCTGAGCCATCTTGATTGTAGCTGTTGGGAAAATCCACTTTGCTCGAGTCGTTGAGCTGTCGAGTATTCCTCGGGCAAAGAATCATACACTTGATCCGAACTGTCCTTGATTTGTTCTGGAACGATTGTTGGGCAGGCAGGAAAATATGTCCATGGGACCCGTCGAGGCTGCAACTATTCTCAGTCGCTGATGCCTCCAGGAACACCCATGTGAGTATCGCACTGATGAAACATACAAGAGTTGTCATTTTTGTGTCTTTCCACAACCACTCTAGCCCGACTCAGCAGTTCAAATGAGGAATTGATTTACCCACGCGTGACGTATATCGCTCAACCGGGATAGAAATCAATAGGGGGAGTGGCATCTCCCGTAGACGGTTTGTATGTGTACGGATAGGCCTTTATCAAGACCTGAAATCGACAATACTCTTACCGCTATTAAACTTTTGAGTTAGCTTTGGAATTATTATTCTGACAATAAATAAGCTGTTTTTCGTCGTTGATCAACCCTATCGGAACCGATTCGAAACTCCCATGCGCAGTCGCTCAGCAACCCCTTTCTTTTCGAAAGTTGTTAGAGCTTGTACTTGTCAAATAGCATTGACTGCATGAAGTATTTTTAGTAGACAGCCGGATTTCTTTTCCTACGTCAACCTGTGCCAGCCGTTTGTTCCTCCCATATGAAACAAGTTCAAATCCTTATACATAGAAATACCCATGGTCACAGTAATTGGCACATATTCGTGAATTGTTTCACGACATTGCATACGTATGCGCACACGTTTGCGATATGCGATGTCCCTTCAGGGCCATAATAGTTATGTCATTTCGAATGGCGGACTATTGCTGCTGCTGTTTTTTTGTGGTATAGTATGTCTTTGCATAATGCTTTGTAAGTTTTATTTTTAGTGTAACAACGATGGTCTTGTTTCCAGTTTGATTGGTGTTTTAGGATGTTTTTGTTCTTGTGTAATGATATACCAGTTTGAATTGTGGCAACCCATTGCACGCTCTACTGTGTTTAGTAGCAAAATGATAAAGTGGTAATACAGTTTTATGCATAATAACTAGAGACAGTCGGCGAAACTATAAACTCCATCTACAAAAGAGTTACACTCAACCAGTGTTTTTGGTTGCTAGTTTTTTGAGATATTTTGTGCGATAAAATAAAGGACCAACGAACAACCTCAAAATAATTTTAACAAATATTTCAAAAGTTCCGCCCCCATCAGAGTCGTACCTTCTCTGCAGTGGTGTAACCAGCGGCTAAAATGTATAATTACGTCTCTGCTTCTCCGTGTAAACTCTTCAACCCCATCTTTCTATAGCCTGTACTTTTCAGATAGCACTGTCCGCTCATTGCCATTGGTCTTGAATCAGCTAGGTTGTTATATTTGTAATATCTTACGTTGTAACACCACAATGGTCTTTTTATAACGATGCATTTTTTTTCTTTCCTCTGTTTAAACTAGTCTGGTGCCGTTTATTGCAAAAGATGGTATTTACGAATAAGATGGAAACTATCAACAGTATGGCTTCTTGATTGTTCCGTGATAAATTATTGTGTTTTTGTGAATAATACCAGAGGTAAATTTTAATCTCAGTATGTGTTCCGGGCTGCAGTGGAAACTGTTATTACCTGTTATGGCAAAACATGGATGAACAAAATTAATGAATAAATAAAAAGACAAATAACTAACTAATTAAATACAAATTAAAGGAATAGGTAACTGAATTGAAAAAATAAAAAAACATATTCACTGTAAGGTTTTTTTGGAAATTTGACTATGTTACAAAATGCTTCTTGAAAGTTTAGTGTTGAGTTAAAGTACAAGAACAACATTTTCGGTTTTATAACAAAATGATTGACATCATTCGCTACACGTAGAGTGGTTGACGCAGCTTGATCAGTAGCAATAATTATTATAGCCGCGCCTTCAAGGGGAATAGGTATTTGCTATTTTTTCTATCTTTCCAAACACTCGTGCAAATTAAAGTTTATGAAATTCTTGGTAGTTATCATGTTTTCCTGAAAACAAAATGCAGTGATGTTAAAAACATCGATGAAATTGAAGCGTTTTTGTTTGTTTATGTACACAGACTTTGACAATTTAATGATTTGATTAAAAGCTTATAAACTTGCTTTAAGTAGTGGACACTTTTGGTAATTACTACAGAAATACATTAACATAAAAACGTAAGGGTTAGGAGCATCTGAAAGCTTCTGACAGTATACAACATTGTGAATAACGTCTTCCTCTGCAGTAATGTAGTTTTTGAGAAGGGGGTAATTTCTCACTAAATATTATCTAAGAAAAGGCATCAGGCATAAAGTCTTTCTCAGGCATTTGAAAGCACACAATTCTATATGAACATGGTTTTTGTGTTGTTTCAATATTTTCTGGCAACTTCGACGACAAATTGAGCTCAAATGTCCACATTTTTTATTATTTTATGCATATGTTGGGATACAACAAGTGAGGACTTAGTCTCTGGCAATTACTAAAAGTATATCCTGCCGTTCTGTAGAAGTATTAGGCGTGCTATTTTGTTTGCAGGTGTAAGCCTACATGAATTAAACATTTCCCATGCTAGAAAAGCATTACTAAGACCACTCACTGGGATTAAAAGTGTCAGTTTTTGTGTTTAACTTATTAATATTAGTGAATTTGCCATGAAGATTCCTTCGAGCTTTACAAACAAATATGTCCCCAGGGGCAGACGGGCCTTTAACTCTCTTTCCTTTCATTCAAATAATAAATTCACCCATGAAAAATTAAATTGAATACATTTTTTTAGCTGATATGTTTCAATGACAACAAAATTCGACGAAAGCAAACACAACGATACTGTTACGTCTATACTCTCTCGTTGTTCCCGGTCGGAATGCGGGATACTGAATAGTCTTTTGTTTTTTTAATCACTTCTTTTCATTTTACGGCCATTACGTGAAGTCAAGCAAATTGTTTGATTTCCAGCATTCACATACTTGAGTAGCGATTGGGGAGTGGTCATTTTCAAAGTCAGCGTTGCAGCGAGTAGATGTAATTTTAAGAGCTCTTGCTCTATCAGTAAGTTTTCCTGAATTACGGCGCCATAGCTGGTTGGGTTCATTTTTCATCATAGTTGGACCTTCAAGGTCTAGAGTTAAGGCATGAGAGGCAGGGGCTGCAACAGCTGGTGAGTACCCTTATTAATATTAAAGGATGTTCTACTTATTTCATAGAACCAAACGCATTTTTATGTACACATTTAGTGGACGACAATTCTCCACTTTGTCACTAGATTTCGTTTGGTTAAGGCTAAACATGTGCTCTCATAAACAATTTTCATGTAGCCTGTATGGACTAGATACTTTTTACTCCTTTGGAAATCGGCTTCAAGTAATCTCTACTATTATTTACCGACACTTAAATAACCAGGCCTTAATACATGGTTATGGCCTTTTTAGTCACTAATTAACCACTGTTTCATAAAAATAATATTATAGGGATCTAGGTTTGCCTATATATACTTGTCCTTCTAAATGTCTACTATTATTTATTATTTCTTGTGAATAATTTATTTTACAGAACTACTTTTATCTCTTGTTCATCTTGTGCTAAGGACAACTTCCTTGCAAGAGCCGAGGGCTTTTATTATTAGGTATGTGCCATTTGGCTGAAGTAGATGTTTTAATATTCTTACGGTCAACACTTAACATTTTGCCGTTGATGAAAGTAACGGAATATTGGAATTTAATAATGAATGAATTGTACATGTAGAATACAGAGCTTAACTTCAATGTGGACCATTGTTAAATCATTGTCTAATTATGATTTATATTTTTGTACCTTATAATTATTACAGGTCCTCCAATTTTGTAGTGACTGTCAATTGTCGTTTATATATATATATATATAGCATTAGTAAATTGCAATTACAACTTTTAAGAAATTGCAATTAAAATAATAAACTTATGCCTTAACTAAAACGTCTGTCAACTGTGACTTTCTTGGCGTCTAGAAATTTAACCGTACCAACCACTTCGGTTACAAAAAAATGGCGTAGTCGGTTACATCTATCTCTAATTATTTATGATGACGTACCGTATTATAGTCACGATGTTTTGCAATTTTTTTTTTTTTTTTTCTGTGGTTAACACCGTAAGCTATAGAATAAACACACAGTAAATATTACTGTGGTCGTTTATGCAAGGTTGCAAATGAAACTGTTTTACATTTTAATTAAGGCATTGCTAAGGAAATGGAATAGATAATTAAATAAAGAAAATAAGTTAAATGAAGTGCTTTTTTATGTACAACGTTTTTGACAGTTAAATGATTCGAAATTTAATCAAGCAAAAACTTGTTCAGGATGGAATCATTTAGTTTACAGATTAAACACATGAGTGAGAAAGATTCCCCTACTATAAAAGCATGATTAAGACTATCACTTACTATAGGTAGAGTGTCTAGCGCAGCTTTGGTGATAACCTCGACAATCAATACATCATCACAAATAGATAAGTATATTTTTATAAACTCTTGAAAAGAAATCAATGAAAATTCGGGTAGCTGTTATGTTTCCATGACAAAAACATTGTGTCGCAATTAAGAACACATCAATACTGGACTATCTTTAGCAAAATAAAGCGAGCACTATTCTTGTATTTTGCTGAGCGCACGGTTTACGCTCTCAGAACTCTCTGGTAAGAACTGAGCCATAAACCGGGTTCTAGCAGGCCTGACCCTTTTCTAGATCAGGCTGAACCGGAAAGTGGTTTTAAAAAATATGATCTTTACTCGGATTCATTGTAAATTTTACCTCTTTGCCAAAGACTTGGAGTCAGGTTGATCTAGAAATGGCTCAGGCCCCCGGCACTTAGATTTAAGGGTTAATTTTGACCCGGAAGTTTTTAGTGTGTTTAGTAGCATGCGATTTGTTGAGATTACTAGCAGTGTTTGAATAATCTGAAGAATAGTACATGGTAAAAATAAGATTGCATTCTTCTCAATTAAAACCATTCGTACTGCAAGACTTAGCCAGTGTGCCATGATTGATCATTGATCAAAAAATAAACAACCCAACAATTTTGCACGACTCATTCTGCGTCAACAAACAGAAATTAAAGACCAATGTATATATATTTTTCAATCTCACATTTGTTACTGCTCACAAGCAAGATCACTAAAACATTTGTGAATTTTATCCGTAAAGTATAATATCTGATGAAGATGAAAATGTGACCGGTTGGAAATGAAAGTTAACACCAGAAAGAACCAACCAGTATCTTCCTTGGAGTGAATAGTGTATGGATCGGGAATCAACTATGTGGATTGGGTTTTCAGTCCCCGCCTGATAGCGTGGGTTTTCCATGGAAACATTATTTGGGGTTTTCCTCCCACATCTACTGAAACTTCCTTCGATGTCTTCTCTCCACGGGGTTCTTGGTTCTTGGCTATTATAATGATTAAGTTCGCTTTTCTAAGAGTTCTTGGCTTCAGAACCAGAATCAGTAGATGAAATTAAAAGTTAAGTATGAACAATTATAGACATTTGCGAGCAATTCTGTAAATAGCTAAAGGGATTCATGTCTGGAAATAAGTTATTGCCATTTTCCCCAAAGTAACATCAACGATGTTTTGAATGATATAAACTAAGAAGAGATAAAGATAACAAATGAGACAAAGAATCATGGAATTCGATCTGAATATTTTGTCTTTGAGAAGCTGAGGGGCATCATGAATCACCGATGTATTCAAGTCTATAGATTTCTTTCACCTAACTTTAAAACTGATTACGTTTAAAATCTCTAATTGAACATTATAAGCATTTTATCTAAGCATATCATGAAATATTTAGTTTATGGAACAACGTTTCCAAAAGGCATAAGGATACTGAAGGTTTTCCTTTGCATGTGTTACCTAACTAAAGCTATTTTCAGGAGTCACATATTGTATATTAAAAACAACCATTAATAACAAATGAAATCACAATTCTAATGCAGCAATACAATTACGATGTAAATTATGAAATCGGAAAAGCATTTAAAGAAAAATAAACATGCGGTTTAATAACATTACGAACCACATCAATTAATGATATGGCGTTTCATGTCACGCTAACATTTACAGTAAGTCTACCTCGTGATGTATTACTTGATATCAACCAATCTGTTAAAACAAATATATATAAAAAATCAAATAACTTTGGCCTGTAATGAAACTACATTTAGGATTCCCGTAATGTTGATGTGCTTAACCATTACAGATCAGTTTTTGTTTCGGATTCCAAAGATATTCATCTGTACACAAAACACAAGCGAAGTTATAACACACTAAAAAATACCATAGTTTTTTTAAGTATAGCCGAGTAATTAAATTCAATGTTATCTACCACAATACAAAACAACAAAAGCCCTGAGACCAGTAACACTATAATTGTGTTACTTTACTCATATTCAAGGATTAATCAATGTTATATTGTAAAAGTTTTGAATGCAAGTACTTCACACAATTAAATTGTGAGTTTTCATTTTGCTAGAACTATTTCCTCGACGAATGCATAAATTTAAATAGTGCCGAATGCTTCTGAGCCAAAAATATGCTGGTATTAGAGTAAGTTGAACAAAATGTTCAAGTTTGAGTTTGAATGTGACTCTCACATATAAGTGAAGTATGCTATACCACATCTTGTACATATTTCACATAAGCAGATGTTTTATTTACCGGTGTGGCAGGAGATTCTGTCCTGCCGGAGATTCTGATGTCAACCCATACGGCGAACTGTGTAAAAACTTCTTCTGATAGCGCCCTCTTTTGAATCACCCTCCTTCAGCCCATGTTAATTTCCCAGATGGGGGACAAAATCTCCGGGGTGCAGATTTCCCTATGATACCGGCTCACTATTATTGACCACTGATATAAATAATGCAATACAAGCAATCACCTTGTACAGTTAATTTAATTTAAACTGACCATTCAAACAAAACGTTACTGGTAGAGATATTCACCTTTTCAATCAAACAATGTATCAATTACAACCGATAATCACACTGACCATGGAAAAATTAATGTGTATTTTACCTTAAGACTATTTCACTAAAACAATGACATCTAAATTTCACAACCCATTCAAACGAATATAATTTTGTATTTATCCTTACACCGATGTGTCTTAGGCACTGTATACTCAGTACTTACCCGAGTTCTGTGGAAAAAAAAAGTCCACAGGCAAATCACTCGGGTTGGATTTGAACCTTTGCATTGTTAGGTCAGTGGTCTAACCACTAGACCACCGAGCTATCCCGAGGGCTAGAGGCAGTTCGAATCATTAGAAGCGGGTACTGCAACGATTTGATAGATGTTAAAATTAAGATAAACATTAGGAAAAAATTTAAATCCACTCAAACGGCTCAAAGTACACACAGTAGTGATGTTCTCCTAGTGTTTGATGGCATTTGGTTATTGATTCAGATATATATTTGTTTTCACCCGATTGTTAATTTTTTTAAATGAATGATACAATAATATAACAATTTGGACTGCTGTGTAAACGTATTATTGCTATTTATCTTTCTTCTTTCATCTCTTTGATTTTTCTGTTGACGACTTCAATCAAGCATTTAGATATTATTTTTCGCAACTTAAGAGGGGCACTTTTTCCTCTATTAATGTCCGTACTCCCCAACCCTGGTTGCCCCCTCCGCCCAAACAACTCTTTGTTTTTGTTCTGTTTTTTAGGTGTTCGGGCAGTAAGCCCGAACAACAACATACATATACATACATACACTGGGCTTTTATATAGCGCCATTTCATTTAGACCACAGCGCTTTAGCAAACAGACAATAGCAATGCAAATAATACAACAAATGAACAAAAAGCAATTTACAGAAAGCAAGGAAAAATATATTTTTAAAGAGCTTTCTTGAGAATAGGCAGCGAATTTGAGGTACGTAAGGTGATGGGAAGTTTGTTCCACAGTCCTGGAGCGGCTAAAGAAAATAATTAGATTTATAGGCAGCAGGTTGGAGAGATTTGCTGTTTGGTATATTTTCAGCAAGACGGGTGTTGTCTGATGCTGAGCGAAGTCCAGCCCTAGTTTGACTGTTAAAAGTAAAACATGATGCAAGATATGCTGGTGCATGTTCATTTAAGCATTTATAAACATACACCAATATTTTAAAACGAATTCGCTCTTTAACCTGGAGCCAATGTAGCCGTTTGAGAAAAGGAGTTACGTTATCATGTTTAGAGGCACAACATAATCTTTGTAGCCCAATTCTGAAGACAGTGAAGTATGTTAATTTGAGTTGTGTTTGCTCCAAGTAAAAGCGCATTGCCGTAGTCCAATTTGTGGTGACATAGACATAAGGTTGTCAAAGACAATGCCAAGGTTGCGTACAGTTTTTGTGGGTGTGATAATTTCGTTTCCAATTTCCAGTTGAACACTAGGCATATAAGGCGATTAAAATGATATACATATATATAACAAATTAGTAGGGTAGATGGCCTTAGCTTTCGATCCAAACTGGACCTTCGTCAGAGGCATTAACAAGTACAAACAAGAACATATATATTTATAACAAAAAGAGGAGCAAAGGATAGAGGAAGGTATCCAGAAAAAGCGGGAAGATTATAACCAATCAAAGTTATTAATTTACAGACAAAGGGTTGGTTAAGAACCAATCAGAGTAAAGTAGTGAGGACAAAGGATGGTCAGTGTGAAAAGGGTGGATTACTGGACCATAAAGGTGGTAACTGCATTCTGGGTATAATAATGCGGGAAGCATGAAAGGGTAGGATTAGAGGGCAAGTTGCATCAAGATAATGCAACTCACAATATGGGGCAAGAAACAAATAACTAGTAAAGAGAGTTAAGTAAGCAACAAGAACAGAATAAAACCAGATATGTAAGAAATTAAAAGTAGGTAAGAGGAACCTGCGGAGAGAGCGGGTTATTAAATACTCTGCAAAAGAGTATATATACATGTATACCTATATACATATATATTAATAATAATAACAAAATAATATACCACAGCAAAAACAATTAAATTAAATAAAAAAATTAACATCAAGAAATAAATAAATTATAAAATAAATAAATATGCTGCCCTGCATATTAAAATCCTTCCTTTCGTTGGCACTAAAAAAACACCCACCACAGGTGAACCACAGCGAACCACTGGTGAGTTTAATGCCCGTTGAGGGCGGTGTACTTCAGGGTATTTTTAAGGGAATTTTGTCGTTGGGCTTGAATAATATTATTCAAAGGTTGTACAGTCCTCCATATTATTTCCCTCTTTGTTTCAACATCTGTTTTTCTGAAAAGTGCGCGTTATACAAAACATTTTGTTGTGTTAATGTGCCAACTCTATTTCTATAATTTGAGTCTAACATTGTCAATTTGGGCAACGACCTCATACAAAGCCTTTGTGTCTCAAATGTTACACTCTTAGAAGTAAGAACTAAGCGTTTTTAAGTTTATTTATTTATTTATTACATTTCTTTACCCAGGGTATGCCCAAACAGTTAAAACTGGTTTCCATTGGGGCCCTGCATACATTACAACAGCATAATTACAAATACGGTAAATTAAAAGCACATCGAAATATTACATTATAAAACTTGTACACGTATAAATATTACTCAGGTAAAATGAACTCAGAAAATGTGTATAGGGTGAATATACAATTTTGAAATCTAAAATTCGCTGATTATGGGAGGGGCAAAAAACCCGCAAAAACTCTTTTAGAGAAACACGGGGAAATTCCCCTCCGGTTCCTAATATTTATGGCAACCAAGTTTGTCTACTCCGTAGATCAGCACAGATTAGATCTCATAAATGGAAATGCTGACATATTTGCAGGAATATTATTATTATTCTTATTATTTTCTGCTAATGAAACCAAGGATCCCTCACGGAATCAGGCAGGGACTGAATATTACGGACTAATGAACGTTTTACGAAGTTCAGATTTGAATGAGGTTAGAGAAGTCGTGGTTCTCAATTGAACATACAAGTTATTCCATAAAATTGTACCAGTTACAGCAAAGCTTGTGGCAAAACATTCTTTTTTCGCAAAGGGAATCTTAAGCTTCATGTCAGCGGATTGTCTCGTTTCACGAATCTGCGTTTGTGGTGTGAATATATTTGTCATATACAAAGGAGTGGTTTTATTTATACATTTGTGAACAAGAATAGCCTTTTTATACTCGACTCTCTCAATAAACGAAATCCAATTAAGTCTAGTAAACATATCGGCTGAGGGAGTTAAGAAGGCACACTTAAGGATTATCCGCGCGGCTCTTTTAAGACATTTGTTGAGAATATTGTTGTGAGACATGTACCGTCCTCCCCATACAGTAATACAATAGTCTAACGAAGGCAAGACTAAGCTAACAAACAGAGTGCAAGCTGCTTTGTGGAACACAGTCGCGGATTCTATGTAGCATACTTAGTTTAGAGGAAACAGTTTTCTTTACGTATTCAACGTGGGGTCCCCATCTTAAAGTGTCATCAATAATAACACCTAAACATTTACAAGAGTTCACCTTCAAGATCGGGTTACCAGCGATACTGACATCAAGGTCAGTACTGCAAACGTTTTGCTTAGTTCCAATAAGCATGGCTTTTGTTTTGTTGGCGTTTATTGTTAGTTTGTTTCTGGTACACCAGTCGTAAATTCGACCTAGGGCTATATTCAAGTTGTTTTCTATCTCATTAATATTGGTGGAACTACATGTTAATGTCGAGTCATCGGCATACATAAACAAATTACACGTTTGAGGGATACACAGTGGTAGGTCACTAGTGTAAATAATGAATAACAGTGGACCCAAAATTGATCCCTGTGGTACGCCGGTGTTTAGTAGTAGGGCCGTAGATACTTTTCCTTCAATATTCACAGACTGGCTACGTTTGGTTAGATACGACTTAAACCAGTTGATTACAGAGGTTGATATATTTACCCTGTCAAGTTTATCAAGCAGAATTGCATGATTAACAGAATCGAATGCTTTACTTAAATCTATAAAAACAGTGCCTGTCATTTCCCCTCTCTCCATAGCCTGAAAACATTTGTTCGTTAAATCATGTAAGGTGGTTTCAGTTGAGTGTAAGGGTCTAAACCCTGACTGGCAACTAGGAATTATTTTACATACATCAAGATATGAATAAACAGTTGAGTGTACCCATCTTTCTAAAATCTTCGAGATAATCGGCAGTATGGAAATAGGCCGATAGTTAGTTGCATTACATTTGTCTCCACCCTTATAAATAGGTGTGACCAAGGCGTGTTTCCACTCTTTAGGGTATTGTTCGCATCTTATCGATAGGTTAAAGATGTGAGTTAAGGATTTAGTAATGTACGGTGACGCTATTTTAATCATTTTTACACTTATTCCATCCGGACCTGTTGCTTTTCCGACCGACATTGATGATATTTGCTTTTGAACATACTCTTCTGTAATATCAGGCAGTAGGCATTTATCAGCGAGCGAGTCGGGAACAGGGCCCTCGTCCACTTCAAGTTCACATGGAGGGGCATTTCTAGCCATACGAGTTCCAATTGTAGAAAAGTGTTCGTTAAATGTATCTGCAATGTCGGCGAGATCGTCAACGAAATCCCCATTCTGGGAAAGGATAGATTTTGGAACAATTTTTCGTTTGTTGGGAAGGACCTCTTTTAGCTTTTTCCACAAAATGGATGAGTTGCCTTTATTTTCCTCGATGGTTGATTTAAAGTATTCGCTTTTCTTGCTGCGAATTTGTTCAGTAACCCTGTTTCGCAGCTTTTTGTATTCATTCCAATCATTTGGGGAGCCCGAACGTTTTGCGGTTTTATTTGCAAGATCGCGATGTCGCATGAGTTGCATAATTTCCCCATCGAGCCAAGGCAACGAAGCACCTCGAACACGCTTCGATTTAATTGGTGCATGAAGGTTAATAATACTCATAAACAAAGAGTGCCATATGGACCATGCTTCATCAATATCATGACAATTAAGAACATGTTCCCATTGGGCATTAAGGAGGTCATTTTGAAAAGCGTCCTTGTCGATATCTTTTATACATCTAAAGTTAATTGAACGGGCTTCTATTGGGGGTGCTTTCCAATTATGCACACCGTAAACAAGATAGTGGTCACTAATCAGGACAGGTAAGACACCACTTTCACTTACGAGTTCAGGATGAGAGCTAAAAATTAGATCAATAGTTGTTCGAGTCGGTTCAGTAACGCGGGTAGGATCATGTATAAGTTGCGTCATTTGGAACAGATTAAAACATGAAATTATAGGGTTTGAGGAAGTACCATTATCGTCCTCTGACACATCACAATTAAAGTCGCCAGCTACAATAATTTCTTTACATTCACAAGAGGCTCTATCTATAATATCACCGAGTTTATCTATAATCCCAACAGAACTTGACGGTGGCCTGTAAATAGAACTTATGAGTATAGGCTGCCTTTGCTTACATTTAAGTTCAACCCATATACACTCGACATCATCTGTTTCTAGGTCGTCACGGCGGATGAAAGTGAAATTATTTTGGATATACATTGCAACCCCTCCACCGTGACGGTTTCTATCTCTTCTGACAATTGAGTACTCGGGGAGGTTTATCTCTTCATCGGAGATTGAGGCATCACAAAAGGTTTCATTTAAACAGATAATGTCAAATGGGTTTTTAGACATTAATATCTTAAAATGGTCAAGTTTATTCATTATACTTCTTACATTAAGGTGCGCGAATGAAAAACCACTTTTACCTCGATTTTGAATGATGCCATCTATTAAGTTTACTTTTGAGTCCTGCTCTGTGGGTTTAGTAGTTCTCTGACCTTGTCTAGGTATTGGATCCATTCTTGGTCTCGATGATGGGCGTTGGATGGTTTGGTTTGGAATAGCGAGCTGAGTCGTGGTTGACGTCGGGGGGATTGACGTCGCTTCGGCTGCGGGTGTGGGTAGTATTGGTTGGATGGCCGGAAAACCGTCGAAACATCTAGACAAGTTGCAGATGGATTTCTGACTACATCAGAATACATGATATCGCCAAAGGGTGTTCTCTGCGGCGTAGTTTCATGCGATGGTGTACGTGTACTTCTGTTTTCTGATGGTCCGACTCCGGCGATGTGTTGTATAATGTTATTGGCCAGTAGACGTACTCCTGTGGTGTTGAGGTGCACGCCATCCAATATAAGGTGGTCTGGGTTTATGTTCCCATTGTCAATAAAGTCCCAATTGTTGCGCTTGGCAATAGATTTCAGCAGATCATTGGAATCATACACCTTCTTCCGTTGGGACACTGATTGATTGTTACGATGGATTATTGATGAAATCGTAACTGATCTTGGTTGCAGTGATTTACCAATTGATGTGATCTTTGCAGCAATGGTTTCCGGGTTGTCGGAGGTGTTGTTGGTTCCGACATGAAGAATTATGCCAGAAACATTGTGCTTTGATGACAGTTGTTTGGCATTCGCAGCGATGTGTTCGATCTTCGCCCCGCGCATGGTATGACACATTACTTTCTTGTTCCTACTCAGTCTTCTAGGTTGTAGCCGCTTGATCATAGAGTCCCCGATGACCAAGATATCTGCTGTGGCGATAGGGTTTGGAGTAGGAGCCCGCTTGTTCAAACTGACTGATGGTTTAGTCTTTGCCGTGTTCCGTTCCTTGTGTTTTTTGCGATACTGGGCCAGCTGCTCGTGGAAAGAGGTCTTATCTACTGAGGGGTTTGGCTGCTTGGGGGGTGTATATTTCCACTGTTTCTTGGCAGGTTTGATACTGGGTGTCAGGGCCTCGTAGTACGAATCTATTAGATATTCGGCCTCGGTCCTGGAGTCTGTGGTGCCGTCGTTGTCGATGACCACGGGATCCTCCAACGCCAGTGCAGCGAAGCGGTTGGCTGTTGTCACTGGGCTGGCTTGGCTTGCGCTCGTACTGGTTGTCCGGTTCCGGTTCAGGGCACAGAGCTGTGGCTTTGAATGGGCTCCGTCTCCTCGAGAAGAAGGGCTCATCAGCATATCAATGGTGAAGCGAAGGGCGTCGCATTCCTTCTTCAGGTCGTCAATTGTTTCCCCTTTGGAGAATGAAGAGACAGAAATACGGTCAGAAAGTGTCGAAATTTGGTCCGAAATTGTTCGATCAAGTAATTTAATATCAGTTTGAACCTGCGAAATAGCTTGAAAAATGAGGTTCAGGGTGATAGGTTCTGGGACAGGTTCCGGGACAGGCTCCGGGATCCTGGTGTCCATGATGACATCTGCAATGGTGGCTTGCAACGGCTGTTTAGGTTTTGGCTGGCTGGCTGAGCTGAGGCAAGACTTAGGGAAACTATTACGGTGGCCAAACATATAAAGGCACAGATCCTTGATGTCATCGGCTGCTGCTTGTATAGACCTACGGGATTTAGGGGTGAAACTACGATTGGAAAGGGTACTTAGCTTTTTTGTTGTGGAGTCCCTCGTTGTGGTGGTAGTCTCGGCGCCATCTTGTTGAATCCCGTCGTGGTGTTTCTTCTTGGCAGACTCGAAGATCAAATTCCTAACTTGTAATAGTTCCTCAATGGCAAAATCACTACTCAACAGAGTCACTACATTGACAGACGGCGAACTCTGGAGTTTTACGACGATTTCCTGTATCTTAGGGTCAATTTCTGAAAAAAAAATCGGAGAGCCGATGTCACACACGTCTTGTCCGTCTGATGCCATCTCATTGGTTCTAAGAATACTTTTAATACTTAGCCTAAAAGTACTAAGTATTTTTAGAACTTAGAAATAAGTTCACGAAGCAGGCACGCGTAACTTTTGATTAACTTTCAACTAAAACAATAGGATGACAGTATTATGTTCAAGTAATTACTTCCAGAAACGAATTAAAGGATAAAAAGATGTCTTCTAATTATTTTTTTTTCTTCAAAACCCTCAAACGAGGCACCTGTTTCGGCCCCAAGTATATTCGACCTTCACACGTAATAAATCACTCAAGAGGGCTTGCAAGGGCTTATCTCCCATGCTCTAACCGCAGAAATGACGACAAGACATCAAAGGACTCCCAGCTAGTTGGTGAACTGGAAGCACCTGACTTCGGTGTCATTGACATTAACCAGGCGGCCATTGCTTGTGTACAAACCAACTCAAAGGCCCAATGGAGGGATTTTTTTTTCTCGGCCCCTCTGACCCAAGTCACCGACCCCTGTTGATTTACAACCCTTTCAGACTGTGTCTAATGGTACTGCTGATGATATCATGGAGTATCGCATGGCTGGGATTTACCACGTGGGTGCTGTTATGTTTTTCATGACTTGTGACAGCAGCGTCTGACAGCGTCACAACACAGACAACTACGGAGCCCCTAAAGGGACAAGTTTTTAAAAGAAATTAAGGGTAAACAACAAAACAATATTATTTCGTTCCCTTGAAATACTATTTTCGTTTTCTCGAAATAATATTTCGAGTGGACGAAATAATATTTCGAGGAAACTAAATAATGTCAGTATTTTGTTTACCTTTTAATGTTTTTAATTGTTTACCTGTCCCTTTAGGGGCTCCGTAGACAACAAAGAAGTACACGCACACAAAAATCTAAATAAGTTGACTTGCTTTATACGCTTAAACGGCAGACAAACTGAGCCACGTTCCTTACCTGCTTTTGCTGAAGTTATGTCGGGTGTTTGCGTTGAAAGATCCATCGACGCCCTGGTGATCTATAGACATAAATAGAACATTTAAGACAATTATAGTATGAGCCTATACATGTTATCCCCCTCAGGTACTTCAGAGAAGCTTAAATTAATTCGTCCAAACTGTTTACAGGAGTAGTTTCCAGAGTTAAGCTCTCATACCCTGGACGAATTGGCGACAGTGGCTGCAGCTGCTGCTAAGGATGAGGCTCTGGGCAGCCACAGCCGCTAATTCGGAAACGGCCTGAACACCAAGAAGCCTAAGAATAAGCCTACAGCCCATTATAATAGATGTTTTCTTTTAAATCCAACATTAAGTGGACTTCTTTTTTGAGGGATAGGTCTTATTATAAAAACTTTAATAATTAAAAGATAAAAGTAGTCTCTTCAATCGGTGTGGCTCGGAACCTTCTGAAACAACTATATAAAAAAATATATATAAAAAAATATATAAAAAAGAAAAGGTGTCTAATTTGCATACATTATGAATGGCCGCTTCTGCCCATGTTAAGTGATATTGTATGAAAAGACCTCTAGTCGAGGTACACATAAAATTATTTTCACATAGCATTTTTGCGCGGAAATGTTCACTGATTATGTGTCGCAAATAAAGCAGCAAAGTACCATTTCCAAGATGGCTGTTATTTTCCAAGATGGCCGCTTGTTTCCAGTTAACATTTTAGCTCTTTTTATGATAACCTTTGTTTTAAAGAATAGGTCTACTTTGTTGAGTGGATATGTTCACGGAATATGTTTTGCATAAAAACAACACCGTACAAATTCCAAGATGGCCTCATTATCGCTGTTTATGATAACTTGCACATTAATAATAATAATAATATTAATAGTAACTAGTGATTCAGTTTTTGTTAATTACCAACATAAGATGTTCGTGGTGAATGAATGAATGAATTGGGGATGACATTTTACCTTATCAATCCAGTGTCTAGTTCAGAAGTTTTGAGCTTCTTAAACAATAAACATCAACTTCCGGTATGAACCGGAAGTCAAGTTCAAATTTATAATGTCTTTTCAGACCTTTCTAATGACGTAGAGATTGTAAAAATTCTAAGTGTGGCTCAGTAGTTATGATTTTTTCAAATATTAAATTTCATCTTCCTGTTTGAACCTGAAGTAAATGTCAAATGGGGTCACATTCTGTCTTTCGTTTCTTAATTTGTTAAATACTTTTCCAGTTATGATTAGATTGTAAAAATCCAATGTGTAGTTCAGAACTTAAGATTTTAAGTTTCAACTTCCGGTTTAAACTGGAAGTCAAGGTCAGATGAGGTCATACTTTGTAGCGTTGGTAAAGTCTGATGATGTGTAAATAATACAAATCAATATTTGTTTCAGGAATAACGATTTTTTTTTCAAATATTCAATTTCAACTTCCGACTTCCAACTTCCGGAAGTCAAGGTCAAACGGGCTCACATATTGTGTAGCGCGTGATTGGTTTATAAAGACCTTTTTGGATGAGGTATGGATTGTAAAAATCCAATTTGTTGTTCAGGGGTTTTTCAAATAATATTATTTGGATTATCCTCTGGGAGCAATATAAGTTGTTACACCGATGCGAAATAATTCATTTTTAATTTTAAAGGAATACGCGCAATGTTCGTGTACAGGTTTAGCATCTGTTAATATACTACCGTGCGTTTTCAATGAGTGGGTCAACACTTGTGGTTGAACATCCGGTTGTTTCCAGATGCAAACGTTTGAACAGACTCAACATTCTACAACCTTACACACAAATTATGCTAAATTGATAAGTAGTTTTTAAAAGATGAACAAGATAAGATATTTTGAAATGTTCAACTTCCGATTTGAGTTGGGAGTCTGGGTCAAATTGGGTAATTTTCTGTGTAGCGTTTGTTGAACTTTGAACGACCTATCTGATGATGTGTAGATTGTGAAATCCAACACTTGATTTATGAGTAGTGATTTTTTACAAATATACTAACATTTAATGTTATGTTATTTAAAACCTGACAACGTCATTATGACATAATTAAGTGTGTGTTGTCTTGATATTAGGGTTCAGTTGTCTATTGAGTTTCACAGCTCAATTCAATTTAAATCTTAAGTTCTACGGTAGATCACCCCAAAAAACGTTCTTTTAAGGAAAAAACAAAGGCAAACATTGACCTTGCGGTACCACCGGAAGTTAAGATCAAACGATTTTAAAGCCTACTTTTCTAATGTTGTCCCACTCTTGAAATATCAGCAGCCCAATTATGAACATCATAGCTTTCAAATTCAATAAAAAACAGTGAACAGCAAGTGATCATTTATCGACATTAAAAACCTTATAATTCCACACTTGAAGAAGTTATCATGACGTCATGAAAACTGTGACGTATTTATATTGAGGTTTAATTGTCTGTAAGTTTCAATGTTCAATTCAATTTCGTCCTTGAGTAACTTTGTAGAGAAGAGTTCACCGGAAGAAGATGGAGAAGAAACTAGATTTCAGTTTTTGTTAATTACAACAACTAGGTGTTCGAAAGTGATGTCTTCAAATTATGATGGGAAGAATTGTTGACGACATTATACCTTATCGGTCCAATGTCTGGTTTGTAAGTAATGATTTATTCAAATAATAATAATAACTAGACTTAAGTTTTTGTTTAAGAACAAAAACAGGGTATTCGGCATTAATTTTGTTCAATAAGTCATTCGTTCAAGTTTTGTTATTACTCTGGTTGTGGTAGAGTAATTAAAGAAAATTTCGAAAATATGAAGACATGGTTTTGCTGATGACGCTATTATGATGTATCCAAAGCCTATTTCTTTTCGGATCAACAGTTTGAATCTTTTTGGATTTATTCAACAGGTTTTCAGCAATTAATAGTTTCTTGTTAAAAACTTGTCACGAGAGGGCGCTGTTGAAATTATTATAATTTCTCTTCCAATTGAAAGGCCAAGGGGTCAAACTTTTTATCATATGTAGAGATCTAATCCAAATTGAAGATCATAATGTTATCGTATCACAAAACGAGGCCTTGGAATATTTATTTTCACTTCAATTTCTGTTTTCGACCGGAAGTAAAGGTCACACGGGCCACAGTTTGTGTAAGAGTTCAAGATCAAATGGACCCACACTCTGTGTAGCATTTGTGAAGTTGATAAAATGCCTTTCCAATGATGAATAAATTGCAAAAATAAAAAAATGTGGTTCAGGAGTTTTTATTTTTCAATTAATTAACTTTAACTTCCGGATTGAGCCGGAAGTCAAGGTCAAATGGGGTCAGGTTCTGTGTAACTTTTGTTGAACTTCTCACGACCCGTCCGATGATGTGTATATTGTTAAAATCGACTTTGTGGTTCATGATTTTTTTTTTTTTCCGTTAATCAACTTCAACTTCCGGTTACAACCGGAAGACAAGGTCAAACGGGGTCACACTTTGTGTATCATCCATTCAGTTTTTGAATACCTTTCTGATGATATGTAGATAACAAAAATCCAATGTCTGGTTCGGGAGTAATGATTTTTTCAAATACTAAGTTGTGATTGTATAAAAAATTGTAAAAAATAATTTGATGACGTCATCATAACGTCACTCCACATTTTATAAGCCATGGCCGATGCCTAACAGTACACCAAGTTTCAACTCAATCGGCTGTTTGGTTTAGTAGATACAAGGCTTCAAAAAGTGCACATTTAAGGCCTCACCACGTGACACACGATGACGTCATCAAACTACGACTCCACAAATATGTTTTCTGCATAAAGGTCATCATATTAACCAGTTTTGAAGAGATTCTAATAAACTTTGCCACAGACATCTAGTAAAAGTGTGTTTTGACCTATTTTCAACCTGCCGCTAGAGGGCGCTTTTGAATTTTGTGACGTCACCGGTCCAATTTTTTCAAACATGACACTTGCAAGAATATATTATCTTAAACAAAATCTCAAAAAATTATTGGCACTTTCTGCCACAGTCAATTTACTAGGCACTTCCGGTTTCGACCGGAAGTAGAGGTCATGTGAGGTCACGCACACAACAAACAATAAAGACCTATATGACCTAAGTATGATCCCGCATAAAACAACCACCGGCCTCTTAAGTGTGATTTGTTACAGAATTTTAAAGAGTAACAAAAATGTCTAAAAACCCTGTAATTCGACACTTGATGACGTCATCATGACGTCCTTGTTCGCATGCCGTCTTCATGTTAAGGTTCAAGTATATGCCAAGTTTCAAGATTTTACCACTTTTACTTTTTGCGAAATCGTGATGAGAAGGTTCAGAGAGAAGAAGAGGTGAAGAAAAAAAACTTAACAATAACGATAGTTTTCGGCTGCTAGCCGAACACCTAAAAAAAACTAGACTTTCAGTTTTTGTCATGTGACAAAAACAAGGTGTTCGTGGAGAGTGATTCAATGAAAGGTAACAACATTATACCTTATCAATTCAATGCCTGGTTCAGGAGTTTTGATTTTTTTTTTTATTAAACACCAACTTCCGGTTCGCAACGGATAAAAGGTCAAATAGGGGTCACTATTTGCGTAGCGCGTGTTAAGTTTATCAAGACCTTTTTAGATGATGGATGGATTGTAAAAATCCAATATTTGGTTTAGAAGTTATGATTTTTTCAAATATAAAGTTTCAACTTCCGTTTTGAACCGGAAAGTGATGTCAAATGAGGTCACACTTGGTGGCGTTGGTGATGTCTTTTGGTGATGTCTTTTAAGTTCTTTATTTTGATAACAATCAATCATGTGGTTTAGGATTTTTTATTTTTCAAACATTATATATCAATTTCCAACTGTAACCGGAAGTCAAGGTCAAACGAGGTCGCATATTGTGTAGAACGTGATAAGTCTATTAAGACCTTTCAGATGATGCGTAGATTGAAAAAATCAAATGTATGGTTCAGATGTTATGATTTTTTTCAAATATAAAATTTAAACTTCCGGTTTGAACCGGAAGACAATGTCATCAGGTCACAAATTATAGCGTTAGTAATGTTTTTCAAAGCCTTATCTGACGACGTTCAGATAATAAACAACTAATTCCTGGTTCTGGAGTAATGATTTTTTCAAATAATTAATTGTATCTTCCTGTTTAACCGGAAGTCAAGGTTAAATGGTCAATGTTGGGTGTCGTTTCTTAAGTTGTTACATACCTACCCAATGACGTATAAATAAATAAATAAATCAAATGTGTGGTTGAGAAATTATTTTTCTTTGAAAAATTAAATTTCAACCTCCGGTTTGAACAAGAAGCCAAGTTTAAACTGATTTCATTTGTGTAGATCCTGATCAGTTCATTAAAACCTTTCAGATATAGTATGACTTGTAAAAATATTATAATTATGTGATTGATTATCATAAGATCTTATAAGATCAATGCAAATGTATTCCTACTTGTAGTTTTGGTGCGAGACGTTGTTCATTATCACTCAACTATTGCGATTCTCCGCTCTGCACTCTGCGCTCGATGTTACTAAAAACGTTATTCACAACAGCGCCCTCTTTCGTTGGACGAAAGAGAGCGCTGTTGGGAATTCCCCCCAAAAGGTTCGCGCCACATCACACACGCACAGTCAGCGCTTGCTGTATGTAGCGTACATAGTGTGCGTTGTTGATCAAAATGGGGTAAACGCGTGGGTCAACAGGTGCTTTGACGTCCCTTTCCGACCAGGTATAAAGGTAAAAATGTTGTTATTTCTGTGCAAAAGATTGAGCGGGATTGCTGTTTTACAATCTGAAACAAAAATTATGCTGAAATGATCAGTAGTTTTAAAGACATGAATACGATAAGATTTTATGAAATTTTCAACTTCCGTTTTGAACCGGAAGTAAGTAAAAATATTGGACGTGTTTTGTGAAGCGTTTGTCAAACTTTTAACGACCTATTCGATGATGTGTAGATTGTCAAAATCCGAATTATGGTTTTTGAGTTATGATTTTTACAAATATTAAACTTTGATTTAATGTAATTCAGTGCCCGATGACGTCATCATGACGTAATTACGTATGTGTTGTCTTGATACTAAGGTTCAACTATCTGGTGAGTTTCAGCATTCAATTCAATCTCAATCTTGAGTTATTCCGTAGATAAGCTCGAAAGTTGTTTTTTGAAGGAAAAAAAACGAAGGTGAACTTGGACCTGGGGTAACGACCCGGAAGTTAAGGTCGTACAATTTTGGCGTTAACTTTTCAAATGTTGCCCCACCCTTGATCTATGCGATGCCCAAGTATGAACATCATAGCTTTCATATTCGCTGAGATACAACAAAAAGCAAATGGTCATTTTTCAACTTTAAAAACCTTGTAATTCGACACATGATGACGTCATGACAACTGTGCCGTCTTCATATTGAGGTTCAATTATCTGATGAGTTTCAAGGTTCAATTCAGTTTCAATCTTGAGTTATGCTGTAGAGAAGAGTTCTAGGGAAGAAGAAGATGGAGAAGAAAAAAAAAAACTAGACTTTCAGTTTTTGTCATGTGACAAAAACAAGGTGTTCGTGCTGAGTGATTGAATGAATTGGTGACAACATTTAACTCATCAATCCAATGACTGGTTCAGGTGTTATGATTTTTGTAAAAATTAAACATCATGTTCCGGTATGAACCGGAAGTCAAGGGCAAATGGGGGTTACATTTTGTGTAGCGCTTGTTGAGATTTTGAAGACCTTTCTAATGATAAATAAATTCTAAAAATCAAATGTGTGGTTCGGAAGTTATGATTTTTTTTAAAATAAAGTTTAAACTTCAGGTTTTGAAAGCCTTATCTGCCGACGTACAGAAAATAAACAACCAATGTCTGCTTATGATTTTTTCAGATACTAAATTATCAAGGTCAAATAGGGTCAATTTTTGTGTAACGTTTGTCGAACTTTTAATTACCTATCCGATGATGTGTAGATTGTAAAAATCAAATAAATGGTTCATGAGTTATGTTACAAAAATTAAACTTTCAGGGTTATTATTATTATTACCCGATGTGGTTATCATGACGTCATTAAGTTTGTGTCATCTTGATACTGAGGTTCAACAATCTTATGAGTTTCCATGTTCAATTCAATTTCAATCTTGAGTTATTATGTAGATAAGCTCGAAAACAATGTTATTACTTTATCAGTGCTGTTTTCTAAATTTCAAACGAAAGAGGGCGCTGTTGCAATTTCTGCTTCCTGCAAGATAAAACAATCAACACGACGCCGATGACAGTGCACGGCAGTCAGCGCGTGAACTGTCTTGCATCAGTTTCAACGTTATGTGTACATAATGCGTTGTCAATGAAAGTGTGGGGGGGGGGGGGGTTACGAGTGGGTAGGTGCGCTTCATTGTCCGGTTTTAACAAGATGTAAAAGGTTAAAATGTTGTTATCTCAGTGCAAAAGTTTAAGAGGGATTGCAATGCACACTATAATTCGGTACACACACAGTACACGGTATACTCATGAGTCATACAGCTGCACATGACATGGTTATTTTACAAAACAAACTTGAATAATAATGAAAAATCTGCTTACCTGAAAGCTGACAGTCATGCTGTACTTTAACTCAACAAGTAATTATTGATTCTGAATGCTAATTAGAATATATGTTTAGTAGATTAATTTAGACAATTCGTAAAACTTATTTTACGATTTTTGACAAACAATGGCAGTTTTCTGCATCTCTCCTCTTCATGACAAGAGGGCGCTATCACGCTGGAGCAGTGGGCTCTAGAAGGAGTTATGATTTGTTTCAACAGTCAGCGCGTGAACTGGCTTGCATCAGTTTCACCGTTGTGTACATAATGCGTTGTCAATGAAAGTGGGGGGGGGGTTACGAGTGGGTAGGTGCGCTTCATTGTCCGGTTTAAACAAGATATAAAAGCTTAAACTGTTGTTATCTCAGTGCAAAAGTTTGAGAGGGATTGCTGTTCTACAATCTGATACAAAAATTATGCTGAAGTGATCAATAGTTTTAAAGATATGAATAAGATAAGATTTTATTAAATTTTCAACTTCCGTTAACTACCGAAAGTAAGTAAAAATATTGTGTGGGTTCTGTGAAGCGTTTGTCAAACTTTTAACGATATTTCCGATGATGTGTAGATTGTCAAAATCCGAATTATGGTTTTTGAGTTATGATTTTTACAAATATTAAACTTGGATTTAATGTAATTCAGTGCCCGGTGAACTTCGACCTGGGTAACGACCCGGAAGTTAAGGTCGTACAATGTTTGCGTTAACTTTTCAAATGTTGCCCCAGTCTTAGTCTATCAGATGCCAAACTTTAAACATCATAGCTTTCATATTCGTTGAGATACAGCAAAAAGCAAATGGTAATTTTTTCACCTTAAAAACCTTGTAATTCGACACCTGATGACGTCATCATGACGTACTGACAACTGTGCCGTCTTCATATTGAGGTTCAATTATCTGATGAGTTTCAAGGTTCAACACCTTAAAAAAACCAGAACAATAACAAGAGGTGTTCGTGCTCATATTGCACGAACACCTAAAAAAACAGAACAATAACAAGAGGTGTTCGTGCTCATATTGCAAGAACACCTAAAAAAACAGAACAATATAACAAGAGGTGTTCGTGCTGATATTGCACGAACACCTAAAAACAGAACAAAAACAAGAGGTGTTCGTGCTCATATTGCAAGAACACCTAACAAAACAGAACAATAACAAGAGTTGTTCGTGCTCATTATTGCACGAACACCTAATAACGGACATTTATAGAGCGCTCTTACACTGGGTACCAAAGCGCTTTACAAGAAACTAAACAATAAGCGGATAAATAAAGGCACTCATAATGGGAAAGACAGTTGGTCCATGGAAATCAACCATTGAACAGGAAGGTTTTTTAGATGTTTCTTGAAAACTTCGAGTGAACATCAACTTCCAGTTTTAACCGGAATGCAATGTCAAATTGGGTCATATTTGTTGTAGTGCTTGTTGAGATTTAATAGATCTTTCTAATGACGTAAAGATTGTAAAAGTCCATAATGTGGTTCACATGCTATGATTTTTTGAAAGACTAAATTAGTATGAACCGGAAGTCAAGGTCATATTGGGTAACAATGTGTAGTATTATTTGTCAAATCTGTTTAGCCCTTTTTGATTACGTTTAGATGAAAACAAAAATCAAATAAGTGGTCCAGGAGTTTTTTAAATATTAAAATTCATCATCTGTTTTTAACAGGAAGTCAAGGTCAAAAGGGGTCACATTATTTGTATCGTTTCTTAAGTTGTTACAT
This sequence comes from Leptasterias polaris, assembly GCA_037783415.1. Lineage (NCBI taxonomy): Eukaryota > Metazoa > Echinodermata > Asteroidea > Forcipulatida > Asteriidae > Leptasterias > Leptasterias polaris. The sequence continues at coordinate 559,170 of JAZGTN010000232.1, forward strand.
ACTTTTCCAATTATGTATAGATTGTAAAAATCCAAAGTTAGGCTCAGAAATTATGAAAATCAAGGTCAAACGTGGTAACATGTTGTGTAGCGCTGGTTGAGATGTAATAGATCTTTGACGTAAAGATAGTAAAATTCCAATTTGTGGTTCAGAAGTTATGATTTTTTCAAATATTAAATTTGATCTTCCTGTTTGACCCAGAAGTCAAGGTAAAATTGGGTAAAATTTGTGTATCGTTTCCTAAGTTGTTACATACTTTTCCAATTATGTATAGATTGTACAAAATCCATTGTGATGTTCATTTATTTTTGTTTTTTTCAAATATTGAGTTTCAACTTCTGGTTTGAACCGGAAGGCAAAGTGAAATGAGGTCACGCGTTGGTAATGTCTTTGGAGTGCTTTTTGATGACGTATAGATGATAACAATCAAATAATGTGGTTCAGGAGTTACGATTTTCTCAAATATTAAATGTCCTCTTCCTGTTTGAATCGGAAGTCAAGGTCAAAAGGGTCACATTATGTGTATCGTTTCTTAAGTTGTTACATACATGTATGTATCGATTGTAAAGTCTCCGTTGGTGAAGTCTTCTGAGTCCTTTCTGATGACGTATAAATGGTTTAAATCCATTTTGGCTCAGGAGTTATGATTTTGTCACATTAAATTTCAACTCCGACTTGAACCGGAAGTCAAGGTCAAACGGGGTCACATATTGTTATTGCGTGATTAGTTTATTAAGAGCATGTCCATGAGAGGACCATGCAGACCGTGATAAGGTGGTGGTCAACGGATTTGGCTGAAATTTTGGTGGTAGGTTGGTCATAGGTAGCCTTGAGGCTGTGCACAATATTTGGCCAATCCGACCTCCCTAACAGAAAAAGAGCCCAAAATGTGTTTTTTTAGTGGTAAAATGGAATTTTTGATGATTTTGGGCTACAAAAGTTAAAACGCTTGCTGCTGAACAGTGGAATACAGTAGAGCAATGCAACTTGCAGGGTCTTTAGTTTGTATCCTGACCTAAACCATTGTGGAAAAACAAGACTCTTAAGAGGCAACAGTAACTCTTCATTTAAGGGTACCCCCAAATTTGCGTCACATCTTTGATTCGCTGTAGAGTCATTAGTGCAGGTCTGTGAGCAATGACACTCGGGTGAAAGAGAGTTCTTATCATGGTCCTTAGGTAGCATCAATAAAATATTTGTCAGCAGTTTTTTGTTTGAAATGGCAGGAGCCTGTTTCTGCCTTATAATGGGCATTTAGCCTTGCATCGTTCAAAACTGGTACCTGTTGTGATTTACGATTGCCTTGTTTTCCACGGTAGTCTCGATGCATTGGACATGAAGCAAACCTCTCATTACCCTACATGACACAATTATGTTGGTCCTTGAATCCTTAATCAAGTATTGTGGTGAACATGACCAATTTCCTCAGGATTCAGACATTGACCTAATATTTAAATGTTTTGATTATAGTTTGTCATACTCGGCAGGTACCACACAAATCCTGATTCATCTTTTAGTTCTAACCCCCTCCTCCAAGCCTTTCACCCTTTCTTATTTGTATGACCACATGAGTAGCTATCAGTGCAAACTCTTTGGCCCTTGTCAGGCATTTGCTGTGTTGCAAAGCCAAGATCCTCTTGGATTTAGACCTAAGAGGAGCACTGCAGAGCAGATTTTCAATATCAGACTAGTAACCGAGAAGTATCTACAACACCAGCGCAGCATTTACCATAACTTCATCGACTTCAAGAAGTTCTTCGACCGCGTCTGGCACGAAGGCTTGTGGCAAGTGATGAGAAATTTCAACTTTGACAATAACATCATCCAAGTCATAGAAGTACTGTACAAAGACTCCAGCAGTGCAGTCCTCCTGAACAACAACCTTGGAGACTTCTTCAAAACAACAGTTGGAGTTCGACAAGGTTGTCCCCTCTCACCAGTACTGTTCAACATTTACCTGGAAAACATCATGCAGGAGACACTTCATGACTTCCATACAGCAACTAACATTATCCTGAATGGGGGAAGACTTGAAGAAGTGGTCAGCTTTAAAAATCTTGGGTCCACTTTGAGCAAGGATGGCAGCTCAACTAAAGAAATCAAAACAAGACTCGGCCTTGCTTCATCTGCCATGACAAGGCTGAATATCATCTGGAAAAGCAGCTCCATCAGCCTCCCTACGAAGGTTAAATTGTACAAGTCGCTGGTGGTTTCCATTCTCCTGTATGGGTGTCAGAGCTGGACACTTACAATCGACATGGAACGAAGAATTCAGGCATTCGAGCAAAAGTGCAACAGAAAGATCCTGCGCATCTCATACAGAGAGCACAAGACAAATGACTTTGTCAGGCAGCAAATCCACACCATATGCAGGCATTCAAGAACCACTCCTTGCAACAGTGAAACACCGCAAGCTCGCCTGGTACGGTCATGTGTCTCGTCACGACTCAATGTCCAAAACCATCCTCCAAGGAACAGTTGAGGGCAAAGGAAGTCCTGGTCTTTCAAAATCCGAGACTGGACAGGTCGAAACAATGACAGCAAATGCATCCATCATGGTACCCCAACGACCAGCACGGCGGTCTCGGGATGAGTGAGTGAGTGAATTAGAAAACAAAATAAACACACCATGACTTTATTATAGTTTATATAATAACACAATAAGTGTCAATGGTTTTATTTATTGACATACTCATGTGTGCAACAATTCAATATATTTTAGTATTAACCTTCACACTACCGCTGTGTGGTATTCACTGACTATACAGTCAAGATAGAGTGGTACAAGTATTACACCATAGATAATACACCAACGGCATCAAAGTTGAAAGCAGTACTGGTCATGGAGCTGGTCATTGATGGATTTTGTTGGTGTGAAAATCAAACCTGATGGTAACAAGACAATTGGAATGCTAATTGGCTAGGTGTAGTTTGGGAACTTCAACATTTTGAGATTAAAAAAGAAAGAAAAATGGCAGAGTACTGACTGTTTAATCAAAAACGGACACTTGATAAGCATCCGATGGCATCATGCATTTAAATGCCTCAAAGCTCCCAATGGTTCTGTACAGCATCCACGAGAACCTGTCTTTCAACCAACTCTACAGCATTATTTTTCACATCAGTCCAGCTCTTTGATGGCAGTGTCCCAGATTTGTGCAAGACGTGAACAAACACTGGCTATCTGTTGGGTAGTCAAATTGTCATTTCTGTTGAACTGACTTTTCAAACGCCTGGACACAATCAGCTTGGTACATTACTTTTGGGCTATAATTTTTATTGTGGTGCACCCCGGGGTGTGGTGTTATGGCGCCCTCTTGCAGTACTTCGCGCTAACTGGGTGGGCGCGGTAACTGGACGTTCCACTCCCATTATTACGGTCGGTATTGTTGCCAAAAAACCCCACTCCCATCCACCCTAATACGCAAAATTTGCAAAAGTTGATTTGTCATCTTTGTTGACATATATTTTGTGTCATAATAACATTCTACTCCAGAAAGCAAGCAATATTGTACTCAGAAATGTATGTCATGTGTGTAAGTTTGATCTCATAATTATGAACTTTTTCATATCTGTTGACCAAATAAAATCAAGAAGAGCTGACAATGTTATGGTTAACTGCGTAAATGCCTTATTTCCTTTGTAGAGCTGATAAGTGTTTTCCTAATGCCTAGATATCTGCAGTGAAGATTTCCACACCAATTGTTTTTATTTCATCGTGTAGAAGACGATGAGCTCTTTCTTTAATGTATAAGTCGACAGTAATTGATAAAGTTTAAGGGAATTAACGGAGTTATAGTTATGCACCAGAAACGCTAAAAATTAACTCCCCGGAAGTCTCTCTTTTACGCTGAAAGTAGTTGGTGCCCGTACTCGGCCACTGTAAATTTTTTGAGCGAGCTGCTCCACCAGGTGTTATCGTCCCAGGTGGGGATCAAATAGCCAAGATTTGAACTTAATTCGCTGATCCCCCACCTTGTCGATTTTTCAAGATTTTGCATGTTCTTCTCATAAACGAACACTTAAGACCTTTCAGATGACGTTTGAAATGTAAAAATCCAATAGGTGGTTGGTGTTATGAATTTTTTTCAAATATTATATAGATTATACTGGGGGGGGAGAAATATATGTTGTAACACCGTCAATGTGTGACAGGGCCATTAGGAACTGCTTCCATTTCAAAACACGTGCCTGCACTTGTCAAACACCGATGTGCACCGATTGCCATTGCTCTTGAAAAAGCTATATGGCGAAAAAAACTAGATCTTGCTTTAAAATATTTTTGTATGGATTGAGCCGTGTTTGTTCGAGTGGAAACGTAGGGTGAAACTCAAAAAAAAATCAGGGTCATACTCAACGCTTGGGGAGGAGACTGGTTGCTACAGTGACAAAGTGACTGTCAAAGTGACCATCGATTTCAAATTGTGGTACAGCTTTGCCTGTGCTTGTCAGATAGCACTGTGTAAATTGCTCCTGGTTTTGTAACAGCTAGGGTCGCAATCTTACGTTAAAAATTTATTCTGCAAAAAGTGCCGTGATATGTTCATGTGTTTTGTTTATGCAGTAAATTTTAATCACATCATGTGTAAAGGGCTGCAGTGGAAAGTGGTTTTACCTGTTTGGGAAACGTATAAGTAGCCCTAATGAAAATTAATCATTACAAAATTTACTACATAGGCCCATATATCAAACCAAACAAATGCATAAAACAATAATTCATTTTATCGCATAAAAAATAAAATACATTACTCGGCGCAGAGACCCCAAGTCAGCTTTATTCAAGGCTCAACCTTATTTCTTTAGGTTGCCCTTTATAACCTTTATAACCCAGTAGTTCGACATAAGCCGAAAAGGCTAGCTGCCTCTTTCACAACTTGCTGCAGGGCTGACCTTTATGCAAATTGCTTGTATGGATCTTGGACCAATGATGTTGGAATGTGGATCAACTAAAAAGGCCGTTTACTTCAGCAAAAGGCGGGAAAGACTCATTTCGGTACAGCTTTCATTGCTGGTTAACATACAATTTTGAAACCCACCACCATTAGGGTTATATGCCTCCTTTTAACCCAGTGGTTTTTCCGATGTAATTCGTTACTTCTCGCTTGTATATATAACTGAATACTAACAACACTCTCTGGTTCTGCATGTCCTTGACCATTGACTGTTTGGTAATAATATAAAAAAACAGTTTCAGCTGATGTACAAATGTCAATCAGTTGTTTTGTTTATCTTATTGGGGTCGTCTAAGAATAAATAGGTAAATAAGTAAATTATTATTACATTGCATTTATTTCAATGTTGCCTTGTGTACATCGTTAAAGTTAAGGTACATGATAATGTATATATAATGGCAAACCAGAGAAATAGTAAAGACGATAAAAATTTACACTGAAGTTAAATAAATAATCACAAACAGGACAACATTTAGGCCGAGGGTGAAGCAAAGGTTTTTTCCCGTACCTACGGCAAACAAACAAACAAACACAGACTATTATCACAACACTGACTTACATAAAAACATGTAGGTACAAAGACAAAACATCATCCTGAAATATGTCATAACTTTTCTTTCATTACTAAAAATTAAGGAACTGTGCTTCTAATTTTTATGCAAAATTTGACAAAAGTAAGTGCCGATTATGTATAGGTAAAGTTGTTGACATTTTGATCATTATTGACTTTGATATTAGAAAATGCTTCATGAGCATTTAGTGCAGAGTTAAACGTACAGCAATGAGATAAGAAGTTTCCACATTATAAAAACACGATGGGCCTAACACCACTCTCTACACCTAGAGTGGTTGACTCAGCTTGTTGAACAACAGCAATAAATACTCTAGCTGCATCTCCAAGGGAAAACAAGTCTTTGCTTTATTAACGTCTTTTCTTTTAACTCGTACAAATTGAAGTTTATGAAACTCTTGGTATCTCCAATGAAAGACAGGCATTTTGCTTATTAACGTCTCTTTCCATACACTCGTACAAATTGAAGTATATGAAAATCTTAGTTTCTTCAAGGGCAGACAATCCTTTGCTTATTAACGTCTTTTTCCTTAACCTCGTACAAATTAAAGTATATGAAACTATTGGTTTCTCCAAGGACAGACAGGCCTTTTCTTAACCCCTCTTTTCCTATACTATTATGGCTTTGTCAGCCCACCGGGATTCTAATACACACACCTTCAAATAAAACAGGCATGTGAGACTTCTTCTCAAGGAGAACACAATTGCTTTATTTATAACTAAAGTTACGTAACTTAGATAAACTAAGGACGGAGACTCCAACCTCCCAGACCAGGCTAACAGCTACTAGCGATCATAGGCCGCACCCTGGCTTAAGTACTACCCTTCCTTAATTAGTATTCATAATATTACTACGCCATCATACGAAAAATAGTCCCATAACAATATTATTTTCACAATTAATAAAAAATCAGATAAAAAATGTGATGAGACCTCTAGAAGGACGCATTGTTTGTAGTTGGTAATTTTTTTCTTTTGTTCAATAGAAAGGTACTCATGGTGACACGGTAACCAGGTGACACAACCAATCCGTTTGTTGTTGGGTGTCTCGGTCGCTTGTTTTTTATTCCATGTGCAATTTTTCTAGTCAAAATTGTATACGTGTTTTTTTACCCCGTCTTTTTAGTGTTTTGTCTTCTTGAGTGTATTTTGAATGCAATTTTATATTTTTTATAGACGACCGCAATGGAAATAAGCTTTTTCTATCTTTTTTGTTTTATCCTCGACAATTCCTCAGATTTCAATGTCTTTTATGCTTCTTCTAATTAATTAACTTGTTTTTGTCCACTTGTTGTACTTTAAGGAATTATGTGAAGATTGTTTAATAAACAAACAAACAAACAAACAAACAACCAAACAAACAAACGACGACCCTACCCTTAGGCAAAGTTTTCTGATTAAGCAGCTTTAATCCCTGGAGCCCACTTAGCAGAAGGTTTTGCTTAACAGAATTAATGTCTGCTTATCTAATGATAGCAGGCATGCAATTGGTCACACAGATGGTACTTGTGGAATGGTATTTTGATGGAAACGCAATGATCTGGTAAGCACGATTGTTACATGCTTTGCAAATTTCTGTGCTTAACTGAAATTGAGCCAATTGTCTGACTTTCTGGTATTTTTGAAAAAAAACCTCATACTTTAAAAAATGTCTCATTATTGGTATGAGTTGAGGATCTTTTGACAATAAGAGCATAACGCAAAATGTAGGTTGATCAAGTCTTACAGTCTTTTTTAACCCTGGGGTCTTTTATTTAGTGCTTTTACAATGAAAACAAATTCCCTTGACTTCAGTGAGGGCGCTGTTCCCTTACATGAAAGTAAGGAAACTACCACAAGAAAATGATACAAAAAATGTATGTGGGTATTTTAGACATTTCACCACAGTAAACCTATGTGGTACATTCCTGTGGTAAAATTCGTGTGGCATTATCATGTGGTACACATTCCTGTGGTAAAAAAAACCCACAGGAAACAGAATGCATGTGGTAATACTGCTGTGGTAACTCGGGTAACTTCTTGTGGTACAATTCTTGTGTTAATATTGCTGTGGTAACGTTCTTGTGGTACTAATGCTATGGTTTAATTCCTGTATAAATATTGTGGTTGTAACTTTCTTATGGTACTATTATTCTGGTACAATTCCTGTAATCATATTGCTGTGGTACATTTCTTGTGATCACATTGCTGAAGTAATTTGTATGTGATAATATTTCTGTGGTACTGCTCTTCTGGTACAATTCCTGTGGTAATATTGCTGTGATACATTTCCTGTAATCATAATGCTGTGATAATTTTCCTGTGGTAATATTTCTGTGTACAATTCAAGTGGTAAAGGTAGTGGTACTTTTTCTTGTAATACTGTTGCTGTATACAATTCCGCAGGTAAAAAAAATGCTCAGATGTACTTTTCCCGTAGTACTCACGTAAATAGAGCTATATGAAAAGTACAACAGGTATCCAGTTTTCTGTGTTCACTACCACAGAGATAATCCCCAGAAATATATGTCTCTCTGTGTTTTACAAGTAACTTATATTATGCAACAAGTAACTTTTAGATGCTGCAATTTTTGTGCGGTGAAACATTGTTATTTCTTTTTATTTAAATCTCAGATGGCTGCTTTGATTAAATACAACATTCAAAGTGAGGCGCTTCTTTTCAAACCATAACAAAAGGAAATAAACCAGTTCCAATTAACGATCAATCCTTTTGTACCTTTTATTTTTTGTAATTCTCAACAACAGTTTCTCAAAATTAGTTCCAGAACACGCGTTGTTCCCAAAAACCTGTGCGTTCTAGATTGCGAGAAGAAAATCTGTGGTCTACTTGATTTCTGTGTCAATATGTGTGCTTGCCGTGCTTGAACTGGAAACAAATTTGAATTCTTATTTAAATACACTTTCATGGTCGCAATATTTGGGTTACATGATTACTTCCGCAGAGACAAATCAAAAAGACCTCGGTGTTTATTAGTGTGTATATTATGCAGCGACAATTGACTCATAATTTTGTCTTCGAATGGTGGACTATTGCTGATATTACAGTGTCCAAATGCCCAATTAAGGGCCCCTGATTGAGGCGAAGCACTTTGCGGGGATTCAGGGGGGGGGGAGCTGAGCCCCCTGGTTTAAGCACATCTAAATGGTCTATAAAAGCCCTCATTGCTTTAAATGATTACATGTTAACATTGATATAAAATTTAGAACTGGTCCACAGAGAGAAAGAACGATAGACATTAATAAAAGCCCGACAAACATTATATATTAATCAATTATAATCACACAAACTTGTAATCGTCGATAATCTCTTTCCCTCCTTCGCACCCCCCCCCCCCCCCCCCCCGGTTCGCCGAGCGACGTCATCACGTATGTTAACCGGGCTCCATCAATTGTGAATTCCTCAAAACGTCTTCTTTGTTATCGATGAACCTTCAAACAGATGTACAACATTGGTAATTGTCTGAGACCAGTATCCACACTTGATGTGACCCAACATATGCATGAATTAACAAACCTGTGAAAGTTTAAGCTCAATCAGTTCGGTCTTCAGAGTCATGAGAAAACAGTGAAAAACCCAATTATATATTTTCACTGTTTTCAAACAAATAAAAACTATAGCACCTTTTCAAGCAAAAGTATTTCCACCATGTTTTCCACCATGACCATTTATTTCTTGGGGATCCAGAGGAAGCCTCCGGATGCTGAGCTTTGACGTTTTTAGGGATGAAAAATTAAAAAGGGGAACGTGTCCCCCTGTCGCTTATAATTGCTTATAGACGCTTATGATTGCGGTTGTTGTTGGTTTTTGGCACTATTCATTGGCATATAGAGCTTTGTACAAGTTTGATTGATGTTTTAGGATGTTTCTGTTCTTGTCTAACATGCTACTGTCAGAATTCCCTTTTATTGCAGTGTTTGAAATGTTTCACTTGAAGTACATGTGAACCTATTCATGCATATTCATTTACTTGTAGTTTTTTGTTTTCAATATTCATCAACTAGGGCCATGGATTTGCTGTGGTAACTCGGGTAACTTCTTGTGGTACAATTCTTGTGTTAATATTGCTGTGGTAACGTTCTTGTGGTACTAATGCTATGGTTTAATTCCTGTATAAATATTGTGGTTGTAACTTTCTTATGGTACTATTATTCTGGTACAATTCCTGTAATCATATTGCTGTGGTACATTTCTTGTGATCACATTGCTGAAGTAATTTGTATGTGATAATATTTCTGTGGTACTGCTCTTCTGGTACAATTCCTGTGGTAATATTGCTGTGATACATTTCCTGTAATCATAATGCTGTGATAATTTTCCTGTGGTAATATTTCTGTGTACAATTCAAGTGGTAAAGGTAGTGGTACTTTTTCTTGTAATACTGTTGCTGTATACAATTCCGCAGGTAAAAAAAATGCTCAGATGTACTTTTCCCGTAGTACTCACGTAAATAGAGCTATATGAAAAGTACAACAGGTATCCAGTTTTCTGTGTTCACTACCACAGAGATAATCCCCAGAAATATATGTCTCTCTGTGTTTTACAAGTAACTTATATTATGCAACAAGTAACTTTTAGATGCTGCAATTTTTGTGCGGTGAAACATTGTTATTTCTTTTTATTTAAATCTCAGATGGCTGCTTTGATTAAATACAACATTCAAAGTGAGGCGCTTCTTTTCAAACCATAACAAAAGGAAATAAACCAGTTCCAATTAACGATCAATCCTTTTGTACCTTTTATTTTTTGTAATTCTCAACAACAGTTTCTCAAAATTAGTTCCAGAACACGCGTTGTTCCCAAAAACCTGTGCGTTCTAGATTGCGAGAAGAAAATCTGTGGTCTACTTGATTTCTGTGTCAATATGTGTGCTTGCCGTGCTTGAACTGGAAACAAATTTGAATTCTTATTTAAATACACTTTCATGGTCGCAATATTTGGGTTACATGATTACTTCCGCAGAGACAAATCAAAAAGACCTCGGTGTTTATTAGTGTGTATATTATGCAGCGACAATTGACTCATAATTTTGTCTTCGAATGGTGGACTATTGCTGATATTACAGTGTCCAAATGCCCAATTAAGGGCCCCTGATTGAGGCGAAGCACTTTGCGGGGATTCAGGGGGGGGGAGCTGAGCCCCCTGGTTTAAGCACATCTAAATGGTCTATAAAAGCCCTCATTGCTTTAAATGATTACATGTTAACATTGATATAAAATTTAGAACTGGTCCACAGAGAGAAAGAACGATAGACATTAATAAAAGCCCGACAAACATTATATATTAATCAATTATAATCACACAAACTTGTAATCGTCGATAATCTCTTTTCCTCCTTCGCACCCCCCCCCCCCCCCCCCCCCCGGTTCGCCGAGCGACGTCATCACGTATGTTAACCGGGCTCCATCAATTGTGAATTCCTCAAAACGTCTTCTTTGTTATCGATGAACCTTCAAGCAGATGTACAACATTGGTAATTGTCTGAGACCAGTATCCACACTTGATGTGACCCAACATATACATGAATTAACAAACCTGTGAAAGTTTAAGCTCAATCAGTTCGGTCTTAAGAGTCATGAGAAAACAGTGAAAAACCCAATTATATATTTTCACTGTTTTCAAACAAATAAAAACTATAGCACCTTTTCAAGCAAAAGTATTTCCACCATGTTTTCCACCATGACCATTTATTTCTTGGGGATCCAGAGGAAGCCTCCGGATGCTGAGCTTTGACGTTTTTAGGGATGAAAAATTAAAAAGGGGAACGTGTCCCCCTGTCGCTTATAATTGCTTATAGACGCTTATGATTGCGGTTGTTGTTGGTTTTGGCACTATTCATTGGCCTATAGAGCTTTGTACAAGTTTGATTGATGTTTTAGGATGTTTCTGTTCTTGTCTAACATGCTACTGTCAGAATTCCCTTTTATTGCAGTGTTTGAAATGTTTCACTTGAAGTACATGTGAACCTATTCATGCATATTCATTTACTTGTAGTTTTTTGTTTTAAATATTCATCAACTAGGGCCATGGATTTCTTTGTCGACATGTAAATAACTAACTATTTTGTTTAACAATACAGAGTTGCTGAGCCATAGGTTCCACCCCTTCTTTATGTGACACATACCTAGGGGACTTATCCTTTTGTATTCCAATTACAGTGCTCTCCCAACAGATTCTAGTCTTTGTATTAATGTTCCCTCAGGTTTTTATGAATGAAGTAAGGTGTGGCATAACAATGGTTTATTCGCATGAAAAAGGAATGTTGCGAGGTATAAGAGTGATTTTAGGGTGTGCCAGTGTAGAGCATTTTTGAGCATGGTCGTGATGACATGAGTGAGAGAGAGAGAGATTGTTTGATCTCCAGAGCCGCCAGCGTAGATATTTCTAGGGTGCCACTTTTGCTGCACCAGAAGCAGATAAAAACAGACTGCTTGTAGGCAATTGAGTTGGGCAGGTGAAGAGCGGTTTGAGCAGCAATCCAGGATTTGAAACGGCAAGAGAAACCATGGTCCTAGCCGTATCTTATACACGGGGTGTTTGACACTTGAGGGTGATCCCGTTTCCGAAGACTGTTTTTGAGCGTGGTGTGAGAGTTCCTCCTTCTGAAATGTTGAAGCCTGCGTCAAAGAGACGACTTTGGGCACTACAGAGGAGTGGGCAAGGCCGAACCTCGAGCCTTTAACTTACTATCAAGGCTACAACTTTAATCACCGCTGGATTGACCAATGTCAGGGTGAACTGTATATATATATTTAATGATTTCTACACGCTTGTATTAACCAGTACAACAAGTTGAAGTACCAGATTGAGTTTTGAGTACTTGTGCAACCATATCAACGAGTGTGACCCAACTTCGTATGATACACTCTATATGAGTTTGGCTATATATCTATAGTTGTGTGATCTAGAGATTTGATAATAATATAAATATTATTCAGAATTGATTGCTTTTGGTGTTTTCGGATGTGTCACTGAAGTATCCACACACCATCATTCTTTTGTGATCTAGGGTGATCACAAACTCATTTCTATAAGTTTATTGTGGTTTTAATACCAATTTTAATACCAAAGAAGGTTTTACTTTGAGAGAACTAAATCAAGATCCTCGAATAGTTTATTTTACTTAAGTAATTCCCATATATAAGTTCCACTCCAAACTGGTATGTATATGTGAGACTAATTCAATCATATTCATTCTGGCCAGAAGTTGTAAATACTCAGAAGTGAAAGAAGCCGACTGGTGAATTAAATTGTATATAATTCTTGTAAATATTACACGAGTTGTCCCTGTTGTAATTATTTTGTGTTTGAGATTTAATCTTTATTATCTTTCCAGTCGCAGTACAAACTGTCGTAGGGCAAACTGTGACAGCTACCAATCTAAATTTTGGCAACCCAGTGCATAATAGCGGTGGTATAGTTTCCACCATAGTTATGAATATTTCCAAGTTTTAAAAGCATGACCAGAAGAGGCAGCTTGTAGGCTAACAACAAATAACTCTCTACCAAGGACAGATGGGCCTTTGGTTATTCAGCTTTCCTTCCATACTTTGAACAACTGTAACGCTAAGGCTTTGCGCTGGTGTTTTTTCTCATAAAAATGCCCCAACGCTATAATTGCATCGGGGCTGGAACATAATCAAACTTTAATGTAAGCCCCGTTGTGGTACGCATGGTATTGACAATCTTCCTCGCAAGTAGGCCTACTGATGAGTTGATTACAAGCACTGATTATAATATTGGAGCAGTGTCTTAGAAATGTATTAGCGTAATTGCGTCAAACAAGAGAAGGATTGTTCCATTTTAGCATTGCATTTTGTATATATAGGCCTATATACATATTTTTGTTTTTTGGGGGATGTCAATTATGCAATTTGAGTTTTTATCTATGTATTGGCCTACTATTAAAACTATTATTTGATTATGTATTTATTTGTTTATTTATTTTTTATTTTGATATTCATTAATTTTTTATAATTTTTTTTTCGGGGGCTGCTGTTTTTCTCTGGTAAATTTAGTGTTAAGATTTCGGGTTAGTTTTTTTTCTTCAAAAAAATGCCCAACGTTATAATTCCATCGGCGTTGTACAAGAAACACAGTTTCTACATAATTAAACTTCAATAAGCTGCGTGTGGTACACAGGATGTCGACATTGACATAATAACACTGTACCAGAAATACTATATTAGCATAATTGCGTCAAAGAGAGAAGGGTGGTGTATACAGAAACGACATTTCCATTGGAGGGTGATGCCGGGGTGGGGGAGTGGTGGGGGTGGGGGTGCAAAGACATAATTTTTGAAGCTATTTGCCCCACTCTTAATATGGGTTTAAAGGCAAAGTACACATTTAGTTTTTGGAAGCGTCCGATTGTTTTAAATGTTGGTATACAAAATAAAAAACTAATCAGTGAAAGTTTCATTTTAAAATCCGGAGCGAGTATGTCCACTCAGGAAGAATAATCCCGAATTATTTTTGTTAACTTATTTTTTGCATTTATACCACAGGGTTGGTAAGCAGTTTGCAACAGCTAATTCTATTTTCTTAATTAAATTAGTTGATAAATTCATCGAGAAGAGGCATGTTTCCCAATATTGTGCATTTTATTTACCAAATGTCAGTGGGCAAGTCTATTATATCTATCAATCTATTGTATTTTCACTTAGAGGCATAATGTCAGCATTAGCATGATCACATATATTCATTTTGCATGAACTTTAGGCTTATATAAAGTGCTTTACTATCTTTGATTGAGAAAAGGGTAACTAAAAACACAGATTTATTTAAAGTTTACAGTCAGTTCACCATTAATTTGGTTAATTACTAATAATATAAACCACTCTGTTCTCATGAACTTCTAAGCAAGCTACTGTGTACAATCTATGCGTTAACAATATCAACAAAGCTTTTCTATTGCAAAGAACGAAGCAACAATATCACTTTGTGTCTACTATTCTTACCGAAGGGATATGCAACATTTTGATTAAGATTAATGTCATCTTATTTCATTGCATGACGGATGAGCTTCAATATTTATCTGGAGGATATTATAAACTAGTAGACTGTAACTTTGTACCGCTTGCATTTTGAGAAAAGTATAAAAATAATAGACACTGTTTCCATCCAATCATGTGATAAAAGTTTTGTCCCAAGGAAATTTCTCGAACTGAACTACTTTAGATCTGTTTGGAGCTCTGTAATTAATAATTTTTTAAATCGTATTATACATACAGCCCCTGATGTGATATAATGTGCGCTCAATAAAATAAGATGTGTTACAACTTTGAAAATGTAGTCACTTTGGACGCCCTTTATTGTTAATGATTTCAACTGCTTAATGCCATATTTATCGTCAGAATTTTATTTGCGTAAAAATAGATTGAAAAAGATGAACCACTCTGTTGCAAATCTATTACGAGTGTTTAGAAGTTGAAGCTTGGAGGTAATTATTAAATATTGACTGTATTGGTTAAAGGGTGTATACAACATTGGTAATTGTCAAAGACCAGTATATACAGTGGATGTGACCCTACATATGAAATAACAAACCTGTGAAAGTTTCAGCTAAACCGGTCCTCGGAGTCATAAGAAAATAGTGAAAACCCTCATTATATATGTTTCTACTGTTTTCAAACACTGGATTTTATCACCTGTGATAGAGACTAATAATGTTACTTGTTTCATTAAAACTATAGCATTTCAAGCAAAACTATTTCAAGGGAAGTTTTCCACCATGAACATCTTTATACCATGTCAAACATGTGCAAATCCATGAATATTTATACTTTCAATCCAACCATTGTTATACACATCCTTTAAACAAGGTTTTGATAAAACGATGTGAGAGTTTATTGTGATGATTTGCACTAAAACCAAACCATCTATCCTGTAAGTAATTATGTTTACCTAGAACAGACTCAAATGTTTACTCAAATAATAATATTTAAATATCAATAGAAGATGTACATTCAGAGATCTTCTAATCCTTGTTACAGCATTGTATATCTGACTCTTCTTGCAAACTTGTACTTAACATTAAATTTTAACTATTAATCATCTTTTTGTTGGAATTATCATCGAGGTATGAATGTTTATTCTTTAACCATTAACGATTATTGCTTGAAAATAAAGTTTAACCAAGTTGTTAAACGTCTAACTAAGTTATGTAACCAGTCTACCACTCCAAAATGAACCTTTCTTTAAATTCGGGGAATTAGTACTTTGCATTCTCATAAAATTGAGTCTAAGCGGTGATACCACATCAAGATGTGTCTCGCCATTACAAATACAAATGCAGTTATTTGGGATTATTCATCTTCATGTACAAACCCTCAAGTGAAGTTACCTTAATGTATATGTACACAAGCAAATATTATCAATACCAGACAAGGAAAATAAGTCAATTTTAATTTTACGAATCAAAATACAATAATAGCTTGAACCAGACTAGAATCGATATCACGCCGTTTAAGTAAACTCATAGACAAGGAATGCTTTTTTTTTTTTTCATCGAGGTATGAATGACTGTTTACTTTTTAATCATTTCAACGCTTATTGTTTGAAAACAAATTAATTTTAAACAAAGCTGTTAAACGTCTAACAAAGTTATGTTACCAGTCTACCACTCCAAAGTGAACCTTTCTTTAAATTCGCAGAGGAGTTAGTACTTTACATTCTCAAAAACTGAGTCTAAGCGGTAATACCACATCAAGATGTGTGTCGCCATTACAAATACAAATGCAGTTATTTGGGAATATTCATCTTCATGTTCAAACACTCAAGTGAAGTTAACATCAATACCAGACAAGGCAAATAAGTCAATTATTTTTACGAATCCAAATACAATAACAGCATGAGCACTAAACTAAGATCAATATCACAATAATAATAGACTCGTAGTCAAGGGACGTAAAACATTATTAAAAAGGAATAATCGTTTTGTGAAAAACATTTTTTTCCTAAGAAAACTTATCAAGTTTATAAATTGTTTTCCCCAAAACATGTCAACGAAAATGCCTTTTGTTTGCAATTTTTTAAGGTAAATGGAGGTTTGGTTCCTTTTAAAAACACTTCAACGAGAGTTGACAACTGGTCTTATTTCTCCGTCGATTTTACTTTCGTAATACTCTGCCTTCAAATAATTGGTCCCTCTGGTTCAAAACTTATAGGATACGGTAAAGGGTAGGTGTATAATGGGGGGGGATTTTTTGTTGTACAATCATTGATTTTACTGTGAATAAAAATCGTTTTTACAAATAACGAGTTTCTTTGATGCCATGGTAGGTGTTTGAGTAAGGACTTGCTTGTACCATAATTGATATAAGTGTTTACAATATAGAGGTGTGTTTTTCTTCTTTATATAATGAGTTTACTTTTATGCTAAACTAGTTGTTGCAACTAAATTTGAAGAAGCTCCTTGTACAATCCTAGCATTTGATAAAACAAATATGCTCATAATTAGCTAACAGTTAATTGGGAATTCATTGCCTTGTTGCATTCCCTTGTTCTAGTGAGGAATAGGTGTCTACTATGTGTAATTTTTGCACGTACAAAACATGCATTGACTTTTCCATGGTATCTTCAAAAGGTTAAGATCAGAGATTAAAACTGTAATCAAATTTAAGTAAGACTGTATTCGATTGACGTCTTTGGCTTTGGCTACATCACTTTGGCCCTATTCGAAGCCATGGCTTGAATTTGGTTTGACACTTAAACAAACCGTCTGCCTTATTAGAAACCCTGCATCAACAGATTGAATTTGCCAAATGCGACAAAATCCAAGCCGTGGTGTCGAAAAGGGTATTTCAATAAATTCATCAATGACCTCCGTTTTAAGAATTCCAGTTGGGGTCTAAAACTTATCTCTAAGCCTTGGCTAAGTCTTGTAATCAATCCTGTTTTCGACAGATGGCTCCCAGAGTGGCTTTATAGGTTGGAACTTGTTTACTAGGTCAAAAGGTTTATCTTATAATTCAGATCATTTGAAAGGTGTATATAATCACCACCCAAAAATACCACACGCTTATGACATGGTAGTGTTGAAACAGTAAAATAGTACTGTTGAAAAAAGTACCATGGCGTAAGCATGTGTGATTTTTCTTCACTATTGGTGTATTCAATCATGTCTTCAACAGATGGCTTCCAGATTTATTGACGGGTTTTACTTTGTTACTATGTTCACCCAAAACTATCTAATTTTAAGTTCGACAGTTGAAAACAGCACCATTATAGTGTAAGGTTATTATGTTTTGTTCTGATGTGCCATTCAGTGTTAACATTTTCCCGAAACACACACAAAAACCGTCTCAGTGTTATCATTTTCCTGAAACACACATACAAATCGTAATAGATTTATTGATAATAATGCATCTTTTCAGGATAAGGATTAATTACAAGTCTTATTAAATCCTGCCATTGTTATCGTTAGATGCAGCTGAGGAGTTCAAAGCGCATGCATGATTTCTCTTGTTTCCACAAAAAGGGAGTTATGCGGATGAATCTTGATCTGATCGTTGTCTGTGATGTGGTCTGGACAAAGACCCACGCTTCTTGAGTATCAGTGAACCGATAACCTCGATAGACCTGGATTAGCAATAATGATACAAAAACCGTTTATGTTTAATTGCGTAAAATATATGGCCATGAACGCATGAATCGGTGGCATTATTGCTTTGCCGGAAAGTGGGGTTTTAAGGGGGTGATATCTGGTCGACCAACTTGCCATCGTAGATATTATAGGAACACGTACTGAGATACAACCTGTCTCACCCCACTGCGGATATTCCTCTAAGTCCTCTCATTATTACTATCACTGGTAAAAAACGTGGATTTGTATTGTTTTGGGGTGTCAGGAATGCATTTTTAGTTTTATTTTGTTGCTGTAAACCCAGCAACTAAATGGGAGTATGATGAGGTCTCCTGTGGAATGTTGTTTCGGATTGCCGCGGGCCTCATCATGTTTACCAATGTATGAACATGACATTCCCACCTCGAACTGGAAAGACGGGAACATTGGTAATTTCTATTGTAGGGAACTCATGTGCGCCCTCAGTGTTCAACTGTCTGTTGGGATTAGCATATTTACCAGGAAAAGCAAGTACATTTTGGGGTCGCGACGTTTAGGCTCACTGTCTTTTCCATTTTAGCTTTGGGCAAGAGAGGGCATATTTTTTTCTGGCTTAGGTATTTTTCTTTATTTTGTATAGGGAGCATGGCTCTTTGTGAGTAATGTTTTTGTATTTAACTGATCATTTTATTCCAGAAATAATTATTGCCATTTAAAGGGCTACTTGAATCGGTTAATTCAGTTGTAAACTTGTGTATGGCCATCCTCGTGTCATGTTGACCTTTCGCCCTTAATACATTAGTGACTTTGTCAATGCTAATTTGCATTGTGTGTTATTGACTGAAGGATTAAAATCAGTTCAAGTGCAAGAGACTCACTTAAATGTATTTTAGATGTCATCGAATGGATTTTGTTGCTTTTTATATATTTTGGTGAATACTCTTCTTTTTTAAAGGGAGGACCGGCCTCCTTCCCGTGTCTCTACATTAATAACCAAGAACAGGTGCGGTTTTTCACCTTAAGCTATATAACACAATAACTACGGTAGTATCGTTACCTTTAATATCCCGTCTTTTTCCTTCATTTCCATCCATCTGTTTCCATCATCGCTATATGACAGAACAACATATCTTACGTATTTGTCTGATTCGTAACGGCCCTGGATGATCAGGCCGTAGATGTCCACAGTGTGGTTGAATTCCACTTGAATCCATGTTGGAGTTTGAATCATCCCACACCAGGAACCTGTCAGAACCGACGGTTTTCGTTAATTATTTTGGATTTAAAAGCATCCATATATCAATCTGAAGTGACTTCCAAACAACCAACTATTATAAACAGAAACACTATCACAGAGAAATAACACCGGGCATAAGATTTTACTGAAGCAGTACTAGAATAATAACTAGTTCTTATGTAGCACATTTTACAATAAAGTATCAACGCACTTTACATTAGTTAAGAACATATGAACTAGTTACTATTACTACTGTACCTGATAACAAACATGATTTTGAGCAAGCATGATGTTTGACTGTTGATCACTTGACCAAAGACCGACTGGAAGTGTTCATCAGTTATCAGTTTTAAAACGCCTGGGTGGAACAAACCGTCTACTTCTATGATTTTATGCAACTAATTAGACGACACGTTAGACCTACTCGTTTGTTAATATCATCAAGAAGTTGTTTTATTTGGTAAATGTGACAAAGACCAAGCGGATTGTGTTTACTTGCGTTTGTATAAAACAAGTATTGTAGTTTTTTTCACGGATTCTTTGTGAAAAGGAATGTACTTACTATTGCCATTGAACCTAGCTAGTGCTGTTCCGTAGTTTTCGTAGTCGTCGTTCAAGACGTTCTTTGCAGTAATCTGATGGTCAGCTATGATGCCGCTTTCCATACCGAGGCGAACAATGTTGCAAACTGGATAACATAGAAGAAAAACAAACAAATAAATAAATTTATAAATAAAACACAACAACATAATAACTGTATAGAAACAAAGTAAGCAATGTGAAATTCTAACAAAAAAATGTTTTGTATGTTTTAAGTCACTAACGGTGCCCTGGGCGTGTTTTTATACGCTTTTCATTTCGTCAAGAAAATGATTGCAGAAGTCGCGCTCGTATTGGTTAGTTGATGAAGTGGTAACTAACCAAGAGGCAATTATTAACTTACTGTCACGTTGAGTTACAATTTTTCATCCATTGGTTTGATTTTCAATTTAAGACAAGAAAATAAGAAACCACGAAATAATTGTTTCTCTTGTTTTGTTAGCTCATTGTTTTTTAATACGGCAGTTAAACCCACTATTATGCACATTTAAAACACTTGTAAAAATGAACATGTTGGCTTTTCCAACTAAAACATGTACAAAAGGTGTTTCTTGATTTATTTTATATCAGTGAACATTGATTTTCTTACAAACCTGTAACATTGACTTGGAATGTACATTGTCCAATGTTACCAGCTGCATCCTGCGCCCTACACGTGACTGTGGTGGTACCCGCTTTGAAGAAGTTTGTTTCCACTTTGTACTCGTTCTCGCATATTGGTCTGTAATGCTCGTCATCTTCATCGTCATACGCATACGGAATCGAATACCAAATAGGAGTAAGAGCATAGCTGTTGTTGGTTACGCCGAACACACCTTGGGGGCACTCCATTCTAGGAGCTACAGTATCAACTGGAGTATGGAGTGTAGAAGATTTGGATTTAGCAAATGTTCACCATTTAGCCTTTATCACCGATATCCAAAATATTGAGGTTGGTTTTGAAAAGGTTTGCTGATCCGATGTGATTTGAAGGTTTTTTCAGAAACTTCCGAAATTTGTTGATTTTTGGGGGCAACTAACAAACATCTTGAAAAAGCACATGAAGCAGACACAAATTACACTAAATAGTATGACAGAAAAATGTAAAAAGTATGCTTCCAACCTGAACGAGCTTGGGATAAAGAAATGTTTTCATTTTTTTTGTTTAATTCTAATTTGCCTTAATACAAAACAAAAACGACAATACGTACACGCAGACAATGATCTCAATAATTAAACGGTATAAACTTTAAAGGCAAATAATACTATGGTTTCTGGAACCGTATTATTGCTTTAATCCAGTCTACAATAAAACTTATCTGTAACAATTTCACTTCAAAAGGTGGTTTCGTTTGTGAGATATCACCGAAAAACCGTAGCGAATATGTCCACGCAGGAAAAATAATCCCTATATAAATTATAGGAATACACAAACTGAAAAGCGTTTCTGACAGAAACGTTTCTCTGATTCAAATTTTGGGGCATTCAAACTGATATATTTGTTTCAATAACCACATTACTTCCAGGTGAAATGATTCTCAAAATTATTTATACTATCGAAACTTTACTTCTAACCAAGTAAGTTTTTATTGCCATTAGTTTTAAGAGTGATTACCAACCATATACCCTCCCTTTAAACGGCAATACACCCTTACCTGGTTTTGCTGATGTTATGTCAAGTTTTTGTGTTGAAAGTTCCATTGAAACGTTGGTGATCTATAGACATAAATGGAATATTGAAGTCAATTATGTTATGAGCCGATACATGTTATAACTCTCGGGTACTTCAGAGAAGCTTAAAGTGTCAAGACTGTTGACAGGATTTTAGTTCTCAGAGCCTTGGCGGTGCGGCAGAGGCTGCGGCTATTGCTACGGATGCTCTGGGCAGCCACAGCCGCTAATTAGGAAACGGCCTGAACACCAAGAAGCCTAGTATTAAGCCTACAACCCATTAGAATAGATGCTTTCTTTAAATCCAACATGAAGTGGACTTCCATTTTCGAGGGATAGGTCTTATTAAGAAAAAAGATAAAAGTAGTCTCGGCAATCGATGGCTTGGAACCTTCTGAAACAACTATAAAAAAGAAGAAGAGAAAATTGGGAAAAGTGCCTAATTTGCATAAATTGAGAATGGCCGCTTTTGCCCGTGTTAACCTCTAGTTGTGATACAAATAAAATTATTTTCACATAGCATTTTTGACCGGAAATGTTCAATGATTATGTGTCGCAAATATAGCAGCCAAGTACCATTTCCAAGATGGCTGTTATTTTCCAAGATGGCCGCAGGTTTCCAGTTATCTTTTTATTTCCTTTTATGATAACCTTTGTTGTTTTAATGTATAGGTCTACTCTTTCGAATGGATCAACACCATTCAAATTCCAAGATTGCCGCGTTTTCGCGCCAAAATCTAACTTGTACGCTGTTTATGAAAACTTGCATAATAATAATAATAATAATAATAATAATAATTCTAATAATAATAATAATTCTAATAATAATAATAATTCTAATAATAATAATTCTAATAATAATTCTAATAAACAATAATAAATAATAAATAATAAATAATAAATTCTAATAATAATAATTAGGGGTGGATATTTTACAGCGTTGCTGTATGTAATTCTCTCTGAAACTACAAACTTTCTCACAATTGTGTGATGTTTATAATGAGTGCTATGGAGCATCAAGTCAACGGTGAAAGAGTGACAAACTCCCAGAGAGGAAGTCCTTCACCCGATGTGGTTGGTATGCCTGAGCAGGTACCACCAGATCGTATCCAAACTGCTCACAACAGGATTCGTGTTGTAACCAGGAGAAAGTGGAGTAAGAACGATAATAAAATCGCAATGGAATGTTATATTAGGAGTGGGCCTGACAAGAGAGGATACAGAAGGAGGATGATTAGCCTTTGGCAAGATACAGGAATGTTTGAGATTAGCGAGCAGCGTCTTGCAGACCAGATAAGTACTATCAAACGGAACCAGTGGTTAACAAACGTGGAAATTGAGGAAATGAGGAGGATAGTGCAAGCTGATGGTGATAGAACGGATATTGTTAACCACCAAGTACCGGAGGAGGCGGCTGCTGCTAGCTCGCAGAGTGAGGATGAGGTGGATCAGCCTGGGTTGCGAGATGGTCAGAACGATGATGGCATCGACGAAGAGGAGGGCATAGAGTTTACGGAGGAAGAGGTGCAGATTAAGGCAATGCTTAAAGAGGTGATGGAAGAAGCGAAAAGGTCAAACGGGTGGAGTACCCCAGCTTTGCGCTGGGTCCCAAGGAAAAGGCTGACAGAAATGTCAGCCTTGGTAAGTAATGTCCTGGGATCGGTAAGTACGGATAATATATCGGAAACTAACTGTCTTATTTTTGCAGGGGCAGTTGTAGTAGGGGAAATGTTAGGGGTGAAGGCGTCACAATCAAAACAAGACAACAGTACACCATGGTGGAAACGTCGGCTGGAGGGTCAAATTAAAGACTTGCGAAAAGATCTCAGCGGAATAGGACAAATGAACAAGGTTTTATTGGAAGATTCAGACTTGAGGAATACAATAATGACAAAGTACAATACCAAACGTAAGGGGGTAAGTGTTGTAATAGAGGAGATTAAGCAAAGAGTTAAGGCTAAGGCTGCAAAAGTGAAGAGGTATGACGACAGGGTAAGGCAATTTCACCAGAATAGGTTGTTTAACACCAATCAGCGTCAGTTGTTTAAGGAATTGGATGGAAAGGCTGACAGCACGCAGGCAGGCCCAAGACCAACTGAGGCCAAAACTTTCTGGGGTGGAATTTGGGACCAACCAGTACAGCACAACCGACAAGCGGAATGGCTAGCGGATGTGAAAGATGAATTGACAGGGGTACAACAGCAAGAAGGGTTCCAGATTGACATGGACAAGATAAAGAGGCAGGTAAAGAAAGTACCAAATTGGAAAGCCCCGGGTCCGGACCATGTGCATGGGTACTGGTTGAAGAACTTCCGTAGTTTGCATGAGCGAATGGCCCTACAATTGCAAGACTGTCTAGTACAGGGTAAGGTCCCATCTTGGATGACTGAGGCAAAAACGGTTTTGATCATGAAGGATGTCAAGAAAGGTAACGTGCTTACCTGTCATGTATAAACTCTTGACCAGTATAATTGCAGAAGACCTCTATCGCCATATGGATGACCAGCAGTTGTTTCCGGAGGAGCAGAAAGGCTGCAAGAAGCGGTCCAGAGGTACGAAGGATCAACTTATCATCGATAAGGCTGTACTAAAAGACTGCAGGAGCAGAAAGACTAATTTGGCAATGGCGTGGATCGACTACAAGAAGGCGTATGACATGGTATCGCACACATGGATAATGGAATGTCTGGATATGGTTGGAGTGGCTGATGCAGTAAAATGTCTTCTAGGTGAGAGCATGAAGACGTGGCGGACAAATCTGACAGCCAACAACGAAGGTCTGGGCAAGGTAAGGAAAAGAAGAGGTGTTTTCCAAGGTGACTCTCTGTCTCCGCTGCTGTTTGTCCTTGCACTGATGCCACTGTCGATGATTCTGAGGAAGGTGAGTGCAGGTTATGTACTGAAGAAGGACGGATGTAAGATCAACCATCTGCTTTTTATGGACGATTTTAAGTTGTTTGCAAAGAATGAGGCAGAGATAGATTCCTTGGTGCAGACCGTCAGAATTTTCAGCGATGACATCGGGATGCAGTTTGGTCTGGAGAAATGTGCTTCAATGACCATGAAGAGGAGAAAGAGGGTACATTCCGATGGCATCGCTCTGCCAGATGGTGCATAGATGAGGGCTTTGGGTGAGGAGGAGAGTTATCGGTATCTTGGTGTACTCGAATCAGACCATGTCCTTCACGAGGAGTCAAAGGTAAGGCTGAAGGCAGAATACATCAGACGGGTAAAGAAATGTTTGAAGTCTAAACTGAACGGGGGTAACATGATAAAGGCGATTAACACCTGGGCCGTGTCTTTGATGAGGTACAGTGGGGGTATTATCGAGTGGACTAAACAAGATCTAGATGTCGCTGATAGGAGGACAAGAAAACTCATGACCATGCATGGCATGCTTCATCCGCGGTCAAATGTTAGTAGACTCTATCTTCCGAGGTCAGGGGGCGGAAGGGGATTGCTGAGCGTGGCGGACAGCGTTAACATCGAACGCAGGAGTTTGCAGTGTCATGTCGGGAGGTCCGAGGAGAGGTTGTTGAAAGCTGCTCAAAGATATACGAGGACAGACGAAGTTGGGCCAAAGGAGTACAAAAGGGTAATGAAAGAGGAAAGGCAACAGGATTGGAGGAATAAACCGCTTCATGGCCGATTCTTGAGATGCACTGAAGAAGTGGCGAGCGCCAAGTCCTGGAATTGGTTAAGGAGCGGAGAGCTGAAGAAGGAAACCGAGGGCTTGATTACTGCGGCGCAAGACCAATCGCTAAGGACAAATGTAATGAAGGCAAGGATAGAGAAAGCAAACGTCTCTCCTATGTGTAGAATGTGTAATAAGGCTGAGGAGACTGTATTTCATATTGTCAGCGAATGTAGTAAGATGGCCCAGACGGAGTACAAAGGAAGACATGACAAGTTGGCCAAGGTGATCCACTGGGATCTGTGTAAGAAGTATGATGTCCATGTCACTGCGAAATGGTACGACCATGTCCCGGAGAAAGTTATAGAGACCGACCAGGTCAAGATCCTCTGGGACTTTAACATTCAGACTGATCATGTTATAGAACATAGGCGTCCGGATGTTGTAGTCTTAGATAAGACGACGAAGATGTGTCATCTCATTGACATAGCAGTGCCGGTGACATAAGGGTAGCTTCGAAGGAGTTAGACAAGATCCAAAAGTACCAAGACCTGGCCAGGGAACTTCGTAAGATTTGGCAGGTGAAAGTGAAAGTAGTCCCTGTGGTGGTTGGAGCACTTGGCACCATTCCGAAAGCACTGGGGAAACATCTAGATGAAATAGGTACAACTGTGAGGGTAGATCTGTTACAGAAGGCAGCACTTTTGGGAACAGCGAGAATCCTGAGAAAGACACTTGAGATCTAAGGCTACGGGACGTAGCCCGACTCAAGGAGTTACCGGCACAAAAGAAAATGTGATCTTTCTTTTGTAGGCTGTGATGAAATGAAATAATAATATCTAGGGATTCAGTTTTTTACAAAAACAAGGTGTTCGTGGTGAGTGATTGAATTAGTTGGGGACGACATTTTACCTTATCAATCCAATGTCTGGTTCAGGAGTTATGAGTTTCTCAAACAATAAACATCAACTCCGGTTTGAACCGGATGTCAAGGTCAAATTGGGGTCACATTTTTTGAAGCGCTTGTTCAGATTTTGAAGACCTTTCTAATGACGTAGAGATTGTAAAAGGTCCGAGTTTAGCTCAGGAGTAAAAAAAAATTCAAATATTGAATGTTATCTTAGTAAATGTCGAATGGGTTTGGTTTCTTAAGTTTCTTTAATAAGTTGTTACATACTTTTTCAATTATGTTTGGATTGTAAAAATCCAGTAAGTGGTTCAGAAGGTATGATTTTTTCAATTTTTTAGTTTCAACTTCCGGTTTGAATCGAAAGGCAAAGTCAAATGAGGTCACACTTTGTAGCGTTGGTAAAGTCTTTGGAGTGCTTTCTGATGGCGTATAGATGATAACAATATTAAACGTCCTCTTCCTGTTTGAACCGGAAGTCAAGGTCAGGGGTCACATTATGTGTATCGTTTTATGTTGTTACATACTTTTCAATTATGTATTGATTGTAAAAATCTGATGTGTGGTTCAGAAGTTATGATTTTGTCAAATTATTCGTTTCAACTTCCAGTTTGAACCAGCGGCGTGGCAAGTGCGCCCCAACACATTTCCAATGCCCCCAGGTGCCCCCTCCCCGCCCCCACGGAAACAAATCGCAATTGTGCCCACAACAAAAAGAAAGTTAAAAGAATGAAAACAAAACATTACTAAGTTATATCCAGAATACATTTGTTAGTTGTAGGCCTTCATTTACAGTTAAGTAAACTAAATTAAAAACTCTAATCGTATACCGGACAATTTTCAAAGCTTCATAACTCAAATCGTAACTGCAAGAAGCCACTAATTTCACTGGATTCACATTCCATGGCGGCATACATTTTTTTTTGCTGCGGGTTTTGAACGTTGTAATTATATTCCTTATTAATCCGAAGTTTTCGTGAAATATTGCAGCTTTCAACGTAAAAAAAAATATTGAAACAAAGAAAAACCAAAACGCGGGCGTTTGCATGTAATCGCGTATGTTTGCGTGGGCGCAGATTATACGCATACCGCAAAACGCGCTAAATTTGTATCGCACTTTTTGGTCAAAGTATCTTGACTGCACAGCGTTAACACGCAAACGCAACGCACGATATGCACGTTATACATCCTGCGTCTTACACGCGAATGTATGCGTACGCACGACAGACAACTGTGAGAAGACAAACAAACGGGTATTATTTTAACGTTGGGAGCTGCATTATTTCACGAAAATGACGGGTTAATGAGGAATATATGACGTCCAAAACCCACCGCAGAAAAGTGCAGGTAATATTTGACTTTATGAAGCTTTGAAATGTTTCCGCCCCAGAAATGATACCTGATATCCAGGACGTCACTGTAGTACAATACGAAAGTGAAAGGCCGCCAGGGCTACGGTTCACGTTAGCCCTATATAGGACTCTTCCTCTGTGCTGTACACAGATACAGAGTCCTAACTATTAGGTACCATTTCTGGGGCTGAAAAGTTTCAAAGGTTCATAACTAAAATATTACCTGCAAGAAGCAACTAATTTCACCGGATTCACATTCCATGGCGGCATACATTTTACTGCGGTGGGTTTTGGACGTCATACATTCCTCATTAATCTGTCATTTTCGTGAAATTAAGCAGCTCTCAACGTTAAACAATTCTGCAAACTTGTAATAAAGAAAAACCAAGACGCCGGCGTTCGCGTATGTTTGCATGGGTGCAGATTACGCATACCGCAAAATGCAACAAATTCATATCGCACTTTTTAGTCACAGTACCTTGACAGCGTAAGAAGATGGCAAACACTGTGAGGATATGCGCGAATGTACGCGTACGCACGTCAGACACTGTGAAAAACGAACAAAATTGACTTTTCTTTAACGTTGGGAGCTGCATTATTTCACGAAAATGACGGATTAATGAGGAATATATGACGTCCAAAACCCACCGCAGCAAAATGTATACCGCCATGGAATGTGAATCTTCTGAAATTATTGGCTTCTTGCAGGTAAGATTTGACTTCAGAAATGGTACCTGATCTCCAGGACGTCACTGTAGTGTATTACGAAAGTGAAAGGCCGCCAGGGCTACGGTTCACGTGTACAAACATAGGTCATTTGCAATTGTGACCGACGTTGCGCACTGCATACCAGTGATTACCGGCATACGGCCTACATGCCGGAGAGACCAAAAAGTAATTATACGCGCAACGCTGGTCCACATAAACCAATGTTCTGTACATGAACCGTTGGTTATCGTTACCAGCGTAGCGCGCAGCACACCATTTATAAATTACGGCGGCGGCCATATTGTTACCGGAAGGCGAGGATTCTGAAAAACTGTGAGAATTTATCATTTGTTTCACTTTTTTCTTTTCGGGGTGGATTTTCTGAACCCGTGCCGAGCTCACTGTGAGAACAAAGAACACGTAGAGCCGAAATTTTGCGAGATCCGGTTTCAAAAGAGAGCTCCAGATGCATAAACGTGAACGGCAACAAGTTTCGAATAGGATTTTGTTCATGTCACTCTGTGAGGTTCGTGGCGACAATAGTGGATCGAACATCATAGTTACATGACCCCCACCACTGACAAACACATTCTCCCTGGGCCCCCAACTTGGAAGCATTGCCGACCCCCTTTGCCCCCCCCCCCCCCTCCCCCACCGACAAATTCCTGGCTACGCCGCTGGTTTGAACCGGAAAGCAAGGTCAGATGAGGTCACACTTTGAAGCGTTGGTGAAGTCTTCGGAGTCCTTTCTGATGACAATATATAGATTGTAAAAATCCATTATGCGGTTCAGGAGTTATGATTTTGTCACATAAAATTTCAACTTCCTACATGCACCGGAAGTCAAGGTCAAACAGGATCACATATTGTGTAGCGCTTTTTAGTTTATTATGGCCTTCCAGATGACGTTTGGAATGTAAACATCGAATGGGTGGTTCAGGGGTTTTGACACTTGTTCAAATATTAGATAGATTTAACTTGGGCGGGGGGGGGGGGGCAATATATGTTGTAATACCGATGCGAAATGTATTCCTTTATAGCTATAAAGACTTGATTTCAAGTCTGATATCACGGTTATTTCTGTGCATTAGCCGCGGGAAACGCCCCCACAGATTTAGCTACCACGCGCCCAAACTCGCAATGTCGTAGGTAAAGACCAAGGTTAATCTACAAGAGGGCGCTATTTTTGGCTAGTGAACATAACTATCCAACTTGTCTTCGAAATCTGGTAGAAATCAAAGGTTTTGAACAAATTATTGACACAGAGGTCCTCTCCTGCCTGCATGACCGGCAAACATTCCTTCTAGAGGAGGTACCGGCAATATGGGCTGGCATGCGTTCTCCGCATGACGGCGCCTCCCTACGGTGCGTCCAAGTACAGATTAAGTGTGGTTCACTTTTATTTAAAACTTGTTTATTTGATGAGAAATGCAACCTTTGAAATTTAACACTGCGTGCAAATTAAAGTTAATTTTGAATGACCGTTGAAAACATAATAAAGTGTTCCTTGAGAGGGGCAATTTATAAAGATGTTAAAAATTACCTTGTGATTGGCAAAAGTTAAATGTGTAAAAGGGCTATAAAGTGGTAAACAATGAACACTCTAAGAACTTCAAGGTCAGCAGTTATTCGGATTCGAGTCCGTTTGAGCATGACCAATTTTGGGTCAGTAAGACCCGGACTTTGTCTTGAATGACCGAGAAATTGGTCAAAATGACCCAGAATCATGTCAAGAAACCCTTTTCCCTCTACTTTCAGGGTCAGCTTGACCCCAAAATGGGTCAGACCCCATAGGCCCCTGAAATTGGATCAATTCTGTCCCGGGAGTTTTTATAAAGGGATGGTAATGTCACATAACATCCAGAATGATGTGGATTTTGTATTGTGTGCATTACTCATAGTAGGGTCAATTTATGAAAAAATACACCTGAACCCGGACTACGGATTATGGTAGTATTGACCATCAAGAATAACATATTAAAAATCTAAGAAGTTCGGAGCAAAGAAAAGCTGTTATTTTCAAAATGGCGTCCAAGATGGCCGCCATTACAATAAAATGGCAATAAGTCATTCATTATTTACCCTAGAGTCATCATTTTGGTGTCTACATCCATGTTTTGGGGGTCAAAAATCCCATTTAGACCAATAAAAATGTCATTGAGTAATCAGGTAACCTAAAAAACCAAGATGGCGTCCAAGACGGCCGCCAATACACTAAAATACACTAAAAATACTATAAGTCTTTTACTTTTCACCTTAGAATTTCAATTTAGGTGTCTACATCTATGTTTTATGGGTCAAAAAACACATTAAGACCAATGATAAATTCATTGAGTAATCAGGTCCTGAAAATCCAAGATGGCGTCCAAAACAACCAGTTACTTCTCCGTGAGGCTGCCGGTCCGGTGGATGCCCCTCTCCCCGTGCATAGCAGTAGGTAGCGGGCCTGGCTTCTTAAGTGACCCCGGGGGCCCTGACGGCACGACCGGACTGGTTTGACGCAGTGAGCGGGGTGTTGGACCGTGCTGCCTCTTCCCGCAGCGGGAGTGGCAGTGCCGTCTCGCCCCGGGGCGGGGGCGGATCCCGCACCCAATGGCAATTCGTGAAGCCCGCATGGGCGCGAGAGCGTGAGTTTACCGAGACCTTTTGTCGAGCCCGGCCTCATTCAGCTCTGCGCAAGCGGGACCCCCTCTTTCATCCTGATTGCCATCCCTCCGGGATACGTCGAAGCATTTGTTGAGACCTTGCCCAACCCCGGGCAACCAGACGGGCCGGGCGAGCTTCCACGGCTCACCTAACCCGGGCGAATGATGGGGGACGGAGGCGGACGACACACGCCCCGGTTGATTTGTTCTTTTTCCCCGGCGATTAGAATGAGAGAAGGGATGGAGAGAGAGGGGGAGTGGCTTCGAGGGCGACAGGACCGGACCACTGGTGCGACCACCGCCTGGACATTATACGCCTACCACATCCAAGGAAGGCAGCAGACGCGCAAATTACCCACTCCCGACACGGGGAGGTAGTAGGACTCTTTCGAGGCCCTGTTATTGGAATATATGGGCACACTTTAAATCCTTAACGAGGTTCTATTGGAGGGCAAGTTTGTGCCAGCAGCCGCAGATATCTCGAACGCCCCGCAAGATCTTGACCCAAATCATCTGCGCCCGAGACCACGGGGCGCGGCAGAGCCCATCATTGGTGATGGAACCGACGGTAACCGAGAGTGAAATCCAAGAGTTATACAATATTCTTGGCGGTGGATCACTCGAAGAAGAAGGCAGCCAGCTGCGTGAATCAGTGTGGATTGCAGAATGCAGTGATCATCGGCCTTTCGAACGCACATGGCGGCCCGGGTCGCACGTGGCTCGGGCCTTGTCCGCCGGAGGGTCGTAAGCACATAAATAAAACACCGTGCCGGAGTCCGCAGACATATTCGCAGCGCCCAGGTTGAACCGCGATGCAAGAACTTCCCCCAACCCCCTCCCGGGCATCTATAACACAGGATTAGACACAACAAAATAAACTCTCAGCAAATAGCTTTTAACAAACTAGACGGCCATTTTGGACGCCATCTTGGAATTTTATGTTACCTGATTACTCAATGCTTCTTTTGTTGGTCTCAATGAGTTCTCTGACCCCTAAAACCTGGGGATAGGCACCAACATTACGTCTGTAGGGTGAATAATGATTGACTTATAGTCATTTTAGGATAGTATAGCGGCCATCTTGGACGCCATTTTGAAAAAACGGCTTTCCGGTACTCTGATTTTCTTAGATTTTTAATATGTTATTTTTGATGTCCAATAGTACCTGAAACCGTTGGAAAACCTTTTGTTACAATTTTGGGGGGTCAAACTGTATATTGACCCTACTATCATCACTTTTAAATCTTCTATAGTCTAAACATGCACATTGGCACAGCGGTCATCCGAGTCCGATTCCTACCTTTTTAACAAATAATTATGATTTGATTTGGGCTGGAAAATGGTGGCCATCATTGAACAAGACTTTGAACAATTGTATTTTGAAAATATGCAATAAACATATCTATGCAAATAATAACATGTGTTGTCAATATAGTTTCTACAAATATCAGGGGGTTGCGTGCATAATTATATTAGTGAAAATAGATGCAAAAAGAACCATTTATAATTAATTTATGCAAATTAGCAATTTTCTCCAACTTTTTTTCTTTCTCTAGCTATTTTTAAAATGTTTTTAAAGGGTGTCAAGAGACTTTTGAAAAAAATAATAACCAGTTATAATTGGTCCAGGTAAAACCAATATTTTGCACAGTTGGACAAGACTAACGAGTAATGCTAAAATACGTTTTAACAGAAGGGAAGTTTCAATATTATAGTTAGGTCTGTCGATGTGAGATTTTCAACAATCGATTCTTCCGAAATTCAACATCGAACTTTAGGGTCAGAATTGACCCGGATTCAAGGTATTGTGGGGCCTGACCCATTTCTGCGTCAGTGTGACCAGGAATCTGTGGCAAAACAAATTGTCAAATTTCACAACGGCCGAACAGGGTTCGCTTCCCCTCTTCAACTACACAACATTGAGCACCTGATTTTCTTTCCCATTCCTGTATCGTTATTGTCTTGCTTTAAATTGATCAAAACAATTCTGATGATAATGTTATGAGTCAAGGACCATACAGATTTTATTTGTACTTTATAAACTCATATTACATGACGGAATGGTTGACAATTCAATGGATTATATTGATACTTTGTAAAACATTTCGGTGAGACACACTAAAGCAAACAAAAGATGTATCAAGTTGAAGGAAAGCTACAATTATGACACAACTTGCATAAACATCAGAAGATTGTTATCCGTCCAAAAAACTTACTGTCTTAGTCGTTGATGCTTGGGCTAGAGATGTTTCTTGCCTAGTCTTGGTTGTCGTCATTGCATCTTCAGGCAGTGGTTTGGCTTTATTTGATGAGCCACCGAAGTAGGAAAAGCCGTGATCTTGATTATAGCTATCAGGAAAATCCTCTTTGCTGGCGTCGTTGAGCTGACATATGCCACTGATGTCATTGTGATTGAATGACAAACAGTGACTGTGCCTCCAGCAAAGCATCATACACTTGATCCGAACTGTCCCTGATTGATTCAGGAACGAGTGACCGATCAGTGCGTGGTGCTGGTGTGGCAGGAACATGCTTCCATGGGACCCGATGGTACAATTAGTCTCAGTCGCTGATGCCTCGTTGGACACCCATGCGAACACCGCAATGGTGAACGTAATCAAAATGTTCATGTTTGTATATTCGCGCGTCTTTCCACAACCGTTCGACCCCGGTTCAATAGTTGAAATGACGCAGTGCTCAAATTCACTGGTGAATTATATCACCCATGAGGGATGGTCGATATTGTTGCAGGGGTGTGCAATCTCTTATAATCAATATCTGTGTACGTCGGGCCGATATCAAGACTTTAATCCGATGAAACTCCCACCCTTCGTAGAAACAGATGGAAACATTTTCTTGATTTGGTAGTTTAGCTTCGGATTCGTTTTATTTATGGTAATTTTTCGATTTTTCGAAGTTTTGTCGATCACCCACAAAAGGTAAAATCCCGTCGTATCATTCAATCGGTCATATTTCAGCTCTCAGTAACTGCTTCCATTTCAAAACACGTACCTGTACTTGTAAAACACACATGTCCATCGATTGCCATTGGTCTTGAAAAAGCTATATTGCGAAAAAAAACTAGGTCTTGCTTTAATTGTTTTTTATAGATTATCGTCGTCGTCGTCGCCGTCGTCGTCGCCGTCGTCGTCGTCGTCGTCGTCGCCGTCGTCGTCGTCGCCGTCGCCGTCGCCGTCGCCGTCGCCGTCGCCGTCGCTGTCGCTGTCGCTGTCGCCGTCGCCGTCGCCGCCGACGTCGCCGACGTCGCCGACGTCGCCGACGTTATATATTTTGGTTGAGTTGGGGTAAACAATGGAGGAAAGGGGATGCACTGTGTGGCAGCCTATCCTGACAGGTTAAAGAGATGTTCTCGGAAACTGCTTGCTCCATAGCCGCCCATTATGAGTTTGTTTTTGGAGTTTTTTTAAGACAATCACCAGATCACCCGAGAATCCTTGATTTGGAGATCTAGGGCATTGCGAGGTCAAGATCAATCTTGAAAATGATTGTCACAGTCGCTTGATTTCTTGGAGTGATAAATTTAAGGTGATCGATCGGGTAGTGAATGGTGATTTTTTTTTCTTTTTTAAGAGAGTGTGTCTTTTATCCACGATAGATCTTAAAACCGAAATTATCTGACTTAATAGCTGGGAAGCACCGGTTTCTTTACACTCTATCCATGGTGCGACTCTCCAGTGCAAAGTGAATTTAGGTCATGACAGCCTTTTTTCCATTCTTCAATTTGTTTATTTTTTAATTCTCTTTTAGTTCAATGTTTAATGCAACTGATGAAGTAAACTGTAAAAGGTCTTCAAGAATTGTGCTTTCAATGTACATACAATAGCATCAGTGAAAATTTCATTCCAAATCTCATTTCACGAGATTAGTTTGTGAGGCTACTGTGTTGACGTGTAGCGCCCTCGTGCGGTGTGCATGCAAGACTTCAAGACTTTGTTTGTTTATCATTTCACGATCCGTCCACGGATCGTGAAATGATAAACAAACAAAGTCTTGGAGCCGGACTACTACATTATAAACTAGTAAGGCCCTGATGCTTCTGGCTGGCTTACGTTCTGCTGCCACTAGTTTAAATAACAATGTGAACTGTCAATCCGAGTTGGCGGCTACAGCTCTACGGCTACGACTGTTGCTATGGGACTCGGAGATTATGTGCTCCGTGTGGGAAATTGGGCTGAAGGGGGATGATTCAAAAGAGGGCGCTAGCAGAAGAAGTTTGTGCACAGTTTGCCTTGTGTGAGGGGGGGGGGGGGGGGGGGGGGCACACACATAATCTCCTTTGGACAGAATCTCCTGCCGAAGCTGTAGCCGCCAATTCGGACACAGCAGAATTCTTCCTCCATGGGCAGACGAAAAAACCTAAGTTGGAGCCGAAGTCTGAGATGATGGTGGGTGTTTTTTTTTTGTGTTTTGGTGGTTTTTTTTAATGGCAGACAACAAAACGTAAGCAGACGATATTATTTTCAAAATTTGTAAAAGCATCAGATAAAACATGTGATGAGACCTCTAATCGGGGATCTAGTGTTTTCTTTGAGACCATGATGGGAATAATCTCGGCTGCTATGGGGACTACTACATCTGACCTGAAACACATGTCTTTTTCATGCTTTAGATCTCTTATCACGCTGAAACTACTTGGCTGAAATCTGCTGTAATTTCTCTGGTTTTGAACAACTATACCAACATTCATTACGCAAGTATAGCTAAGCTCAGACATTTTGCTTACTAGAAAAAGCTTTTCAGCCAAAGTACCACATAATGCGTAATGTCTATGCTGACTGGTTTTCCTGAATAGGTTTTTTGCTTAGCAATCTGTTGAAGGTAGGGTCATCGTTTTGTAAACACTCCAAACATTACTGACCATAACTAATTCTTGATGAGAAGCACTGAAGGTGTTGATAACAAATAATATTTTTAGAAAGGATTCCCTCCAAAGTAATATGGTTCAAATAAATGTTTATCAAAAATCATTTGAAAATGAAAAAGGTGTCCGTTTATGAATGGTGCCCCCTGAGATGTGGTTAGAAACCGCTGAATCACCAAAGCACATCTTAAACGCCTCACCAGTATTCAATACAGAGCTGCCAAACTTGTTCTCACTGTTAACTGTTGGAGAGCTCATGGATCCCCCTTACTCGCTAAACTACACTGGCTACCCATGGAGAAACGCATCCAGTTCAAAACTCTTCTATATGTTTTTAAATGTTTGAAGGACATTGCTCCACCTTATCTCTCTGATATGTTTCATCTTTGCCAAAGCAACCGTCAAGGACTCCGCTCTTCTTCTGATAGAACTCAGCTTAACACTCACAAGTCCAGATTATCTTATGGCAAACATGCCTTCTCACACTCTGCTGCTGAACTTTGGAACAGTCTCCCAATTAGTGTCCGTGATTCTTCTTGTGTTGTTACATTTAAGAGTAAACTTAAAACTTATCTCTTTCCTAAATAGTAGATTTAAGTTTTGTTCTTGCTTGTTTTAATTTATCCTTTTCTTTTGTTATGCGCTTTGATCATGTTTTGGAAAAGCGCAGTATAAATGCCTGTTATTATTATTATTATTATTATCACTTTGCTAATAGTGAATGGTTTTACGTTCATTAAAATACCAACACAGTTTTATGCTGTTTGCTCAGCAATAGACCGATCCATTAAGCCCCGCCTCCTTACGAGTTGACCAATCACAACCGCGAAACCCGATCACCGTTAGTGCAAAGATCACCAAACGGCTCAAATGGTGATCAGATTTCGCGGTTGTGATTGGTCAATGAGAAATGGGCGTGGCTTAATGGATCGGTGTATTAGACACTGTATTCAACTGAAACGTTTACATGTGACTTTTAAAGCATCTGTATATTTTAGCATTTAAATAAAGCCTTTGGTTAACGAAATCCAAACGATGACCTTACTCTGCTAAGTTTTCTGATTAAGCAGCTATAAACCCTGGAGCCCACTGCGCGGCTTAGCATGAGATTTTGCATAACAAATTTCTGCTTATCAAATGATAGCCGGCAATTAGTCACACAGAAGGTCTTTGTTGAATGGAATTTGATGGAAAACTAAAGATCTGGGTAAGCAGGATTGGTTCATGCTTTGCAAATTTCTGCGCTTGACTGAAATTGAGCCAATTGTCTTACTTTCTCGTATTTTTACAACATATTATAGGACTAGTTCAAGTAACTTTGAAAAATGTCTCATTATTGGTATGAGTTGAGGATCTATTGCCAATAAGAGCTTAACGCAAAATGTAGGTTGATCAAGTCTTTTTTTGTTAACCCTTGTGGTCTTTTATTTAGTGCTTTTACAAGTGAATGAAAAGGGGTTGCATTTTGAAGACCGTAGTGTTCATCGAATCTATTGAACATTTCACCGTCGCTGAAAGCAAACAAATTAAAACATGCTTGTGTGTTCGTCGTGTACATGATCA
Organism: Leptasterias polaris; assembly: GCA_037783415.1. Classification (NCBI taxonomy): domain Eukaryota; kingdom Metazoa; phylum Echinodermata; class Asteroidea; order Forcipulatida; family Asteriidae; genus Leptasterias; species Leptasterias polaris. The sequence continues at coordinate 596,434 of JAZGTN010000232.1, forward strand.
GGCATAGACTGGTCCCCTGTCTGGTTCTACTGGCCCAATGATTTCATTGGATAAACGTGCAGTGACATAATAAGCTTTCCACTTCTGTGTTATGATTGGTCTGCTAAAAAGTGACGTAGTTTGTCAGCTAGGACCTACACAGCAGCTGTTTGATCGTGTGCTGCATGATATGTGTGCATAATTATTGTTAGTATGTTAGCACAATTCTCATTCAATGAAAGTTTTTCCTTTGACTTCAGTGAGGGCGCTGTTCCCGTACATGAAAGTAAGGAAACTACCACAAGAAATTACTAGACAAAATTCATGTGGGTTCTCTTAGACATTTCACCACAGGAAACCTAAATGGTACATTCCTGTGGTAGAATTCGTGTGGCAATAGCTGTGATAATTTTCCTGTAGTAATATTTATGTGCGCAACTCATGTGTGGTAAAGTTATGTGGTACTTTTTAATGTAATACTATTGCTGTGTACAATTCCGCCGGAAAAAAGTGTTCAGATGTACTTTTACCGTAAAACTCACATGATATAGAGCCATATGAAAAGTACAACAGGTATCCAGTTTCCTGTGTTTATTACCAGAGAGATAATCCCTGGAAATACATGTACTGTTGTCTCTTTCCGTGGTACAAGTAACTTATATAATACAACAAATTATTTGGGCGGTGAAACAATGTTCATTTCTTGTTGAAATCTCAGATGGCTGCCTTTGATTAAACACAACACTCAAAGCGAGGCTTTTCTTTTCTTACCATGATATTAAGGAAACAAATCAGTTATCTTCCCTTACAATTAACGATGAGTCCTTTTGTACCTTATACTTGTTTTAATTTTTTTTTTTAGTTTATGAAAATTAGTTCCAGAACACGCATTGTTCCCCCAAAACCTGTGCGTTCTGGATTGCGAGAAGAAAGTCTGTGGTCTACCTTTTTCTGTGTCAATATGTGTGCTTGCCGTGCTTTGATTGGAAACAAATTTGAATTCTTATACATAGACATTTTCATGGTCGCAATATTATTGGGCTACATGATTACTTCCACGATGGCAATTCAAAAAGACCTCGGTGTTTATTAGTTTGTATATTATGCAGCGACAATTGACTCATTTGTCTTCGAATGGTGGACTATTGCTGATACAGTGTCCAATAGCCCACTTAAGGGCCCCTGGTTGAGGCGAATCCCTTTGTTGGGATTCAGGAGGGCGGAGCCGAGCCCCCTTGTTTAAGCATGTCAGAATGGTCTAGAAAACCCTTCCTTTTACAACATATAGGACTAGTTCAAGTAACTTTGAAATTGTTCTCATTATTGGTATGAGTTGAGGATCTATTGCCAATTGAGCTTAACGCAAAATGTAGGTTGATCAAGTCTTATGCATTTTGTTTACCCTGTGGTCTTTTAGTTAGTGCTTTTACAAGTAAATGAAAAAGGGTGCATTTTGAGGACCGTAGTGTTCATCGAATCTATTGCACATTTCACCGTCGCTGAAAGCAAACAAATTAAAACATGCTTGTGTGTTCGTCGTGTACATGTACAGGCATAGACTGGTCCCCTGTCTTTAAGTATAAAGACAAGCACTGGTTCTACAGGCCCAATGATTTCATTGGATAAACGTGCAGTGACATAATAAGCTTTCCACTTCTGTGTTATGATTGGTCTGCTAAAAAGTGACGTAGTTTGTCAGCTAGGGCCTACACAGCAGCTGTTTGATCGTGTGCTGCATGATGTGTGTGCATAATTATTGTTAGTATGTTAGCACAATTCTCATTCAATGAAAGTTTTTCCTTTGACTTCAGTGAGGGCGCTGTTCCCGTACATGAAAGTAAGGAAACTACCACAAGAAATTGCTAGACAAAATTCATGTGGGTTCTCTTAGACATTTCACCACAGGAAACCTATTATGGTACATTCCTGTGGTAGAATTCGTGTGGCAATAGTTCATGTGGTAACTTTCTTGTGGTACAAATCCTGTGTGAATTTATTTCTGCGGTAACTTTCTTGTGGTACTAATGTTTTGGTTCAATTCCTTTGTAAATAGTGCTGTGATAACTTTCTTATGGTACTTTTCTTAGGGGACAATTCTTGTGGTAATATTGCCTTGGTATTGTTCCTGTGGTAATATTCTGTGGAACAATTCTGTTGGTACAATTCCTGTGGTAGTGTGGCGTGCATTTCTTGTGATCACTGCTTTTTTAATTTTCCTGTGGTAATTTTCCTGTTGTAACATGTTTGTGTACATGTGGTAAAGTTGTAAGGTACTTTTTCTTGTAATACTATTGCTGTGTACAATTCCGCCGGTAAAAAGTGCTCAGGTTTACTTTTCCCGTAGAACTCACATGTATAGAGCCATATGAAAAGTACAACAGGAATCCAGTTTCCTGTGTCTATTACCAGAGAGATAATCCCGGAAGTATATGTACCATTGTAGTTTGTCTTTGGTACAAGTAACTTATATTTTACAACAAATAATTATTGGATGCTATAATGTTTGTGCAGTGAAACAATGTTCATTTGTTGCTATTGAAATCTCAGATGGCTGCTTTTATTAAACACAACATTCAAAGTGAGGCTTTTCTTTTCTTAACATAATGTAAGGAAAGAAATCAGTTCTCTTCCCTTACAATTAAAGAGTGTTCCTTTTGTACCTTTTACTTTTTGTAATAAAAAAAATTAAATAAAAAAGTTTTTCAAAATTACTTCCAGAACACGCAATGTTCCCACAAAACCTGTGCCTTCTAGATTGCGAGAAGAATATCTGTGGTCTACCTTTTTCTGTGTCAATATGTGTGCTTGCCGTGCTTTGATTGGAAACAAATTTGAATTCTTATACATAGACATTTTCATGGTCGCACTATTATTGGGCTACATGATTACATCCACGATGGCAATTCAAAAAGACCTCGGTGTTTATTAGTTTGTATATTATGCAGCGACAATGGACTCATTTCTCTTTGAATGGTGGACTATTGCTGATACAGTGTCCAATGGCCCACTTAAGGGCCCCTGGTTGAGGCGAATCCCTTTGTTGGGATTCAGGGGGCGGAGCAGAGCCCCCTTGTTTAAGCATGTCAGAATGGTCTAGAAAACCCCTTCTTACTTCAAATGTTTACATATAACATTGCTATAAAATTTAGACTCGGTTCAGAGAGAGAAAGAACGATAGACAATAATAAAAGCCCAACATACGTTTTATATTAATCTACTTTAAATATAAACTTTTAATTGTCGACAATCTCCATCCCTACATCCCTACATCGCTCCTGGAATCTGAGCTTTGGCGTTTTAAGGGATGGAAAATAAAAATGGAGGATGTTTCCCCCTCCCCCCCCCCCCCCAGGCCTTCACCCCCACCCCCAGGAGTTACGCTTATTTCGGTTGATGTTGAGTTTGTTTTGCACTATTCCTTGGCATATAGAGCTTTGTACAAGTTTGATTGATGTTTTAGGATGTTTTTGTTCTTGTCTAACATGCTACCAATTTAAATTCTGGCAACCCAGTGCAAAATATCAGTGGTATATAGTTCCCACAAAATGGTATGACCATTTCCAAGTTTTAAAAGCATGACCAGAAGACGCAGCTTGTAGGCTAACAACAATAACTATCTACAAAGGACAGATGGGCCTTTGGTTATTCAGCTTTCCTTCCATACTTTGAACAACTGTAACGCTAAGGCTTCGCGCTGGTGTTTTTTCTCATAAAAATGCCCCAGCGCTATAATTGCATCGGGCTGGAACATAATTAAACTTTAATGTAAGCCGGATGTGGTACGCATGATATCGACAATCTTCCTTGTCAAGTAGGCCTATTGATGAGTTGATTACAAGCACTGATTATAACATTATAGCAGTGTCTTAGAAATGTTATTAGCGTAATAGCGTCAAACAAGAGAATGATGGTTTCATTTTAGCATTGCATTTTGTATATATACATTTTTATTTTATTTTTTTTTTTTGGGGGGCGTCAATTATACAATTTGAGTTCTTATCTATGTATTAGGCCTACTATTAATATTATCATTTGGTTTTGTATTATAATTATTATTATTTTTTTTATTTTTTTCGGGGGGCAGCTGTTTTTCTGTGGTAAGTTTAGTGTTACGGTTTCGGGTTTGCTTGCTTTCTTCAAAAAAATGCCCAACGCTATAAATGCATCGGGGTTGGACATGGAACGCAGTTTCTACATAATTAAACTTCAATAAGCTGCGTGTGGTACACAGGATGTCGACATTGACATAATAACACTGTACCAGAAATACTATATTAGTGTGATGTCTTAATTTAGATCACATTAAACTCAACACAAATAAACGAAGGTCCAAACAAGAAGTTGATTCAGAACTAACAAACTTAACTTTATTATTTACAACAGTACGGACAGCAGGTACACAACCATTATAAAGTGTAAGACAGCACTACCTTTGCCGGCCTCCGGAAGTACTGATTGACAATAGTGCACCACCCCACCTAACGGAACGAGAACACCGAGTATGGTGTGGTGGTCACAATATATAGGCGCTATAACAATTGACATAGTTTACATTCCAATTCCCAAGGGACAAGGATATCTTGTATTCCAAGAACAATGAAGTATCTTACAATAGTAACAATTCTTGGAATACCTTATAGCGTCAATACATTAAACACTTTCTGAGAATACTTAATGACGTCATCACATATGCCCCTCCTCCAAAATAGTTGACTCCTGGCAACTATTATTGGTTGGGGATCTTAACTTTATTAAAATTAAATTTCACTTATAAACTTTACAAAATATATAATATTAAACTATTAAATATTAACCGTATCAACTCCGATGAAATCTTGCGTACTGCTGGTATAGTTGTCCGCCGTCAGTCCGTCTTCCTTGCATCCTTCTGGGGTACTCGATGCCGCGGTTCACCGGTACTCCTGGTAGGTAGAGGACTTCTGACGATGCTCCGGAGCAAAACAACTTGAAATTAATTACACAATCTTATTAGATTTACCAAATATTCTAACAGGATTATCTTTCAAATACTGTTGAAGTGATTCGTTAAGATTCTCACATGGCTCCCAGGTGTTTTGTTTAACACCAAATCCCTTCCACTTAATTAAGTAATGTAATTTATTGTTAATAAACTTTCCACGCAAGACCTTTGCAACTTCATACTCTTTTTGAGTCGAGTCACTAGTAGGGATACTAGGTATCGACACTATTTTATCTCTGCGAGTTTGAGTAGCCTTTAATGGCTGAAATGAAGATGCTGGGCAATCCCGATCTTCTAGATCCGGAATTGATTGTTGCTGATCTATATCAGTTGGTTTACATGCATCAGAGGGTCTATGAAATCTATCATATGCAAATTTCATGCGATTCACATGAATCGGTGACTTAAGCAGTTTATTATTTTCCAAATTACGTACTCGGAAATTAACAGGACCTGTCTTTTCTACGAGTAAGTAAGGACCGCACCATAACTGTTTAAGTTTCCTTGACAAACCTTGTTGGGTTACTGGTATATATATATAAACTACGTCACCAACTTGATAAGGAACAGTTTGAGTACGTGTGTCATATCGCTTTTTCATTGCTGCTTGATTTAATTCTAAATTACGTTTAGAACTTTCACGTGACACCTCCAACTGCGAGATCAAATCATGCATATAGTCCCTTACTGACTTGTCCGTATACTCATGGATAGAGGACAGCGAAACATCCAAAGGTAACACAGCCTCTCGCCCATATAACAAAAAAAATGGACTAAAACCAGTTGAATTGTTAGCTGGTGTAGATCGGTAAGCAAATTGAATGGCAGGAATATATTTGTCCCAGTCAGTATGAAATCTATTGACATAATGCGAAATCGTGTCCGTTATTACGGCATTAAAACGTTCCTGGACTGCATTGCATTGTGGGTGATAAGAACTTGTATTTACTTTATTCGTCTGCATCAATTTACAAACCTCCCTAACAATTTTACTAAGGAAATTTGCACCCCTATCACTAAGCAGTACCCGAGGACAGCCATGGTTACATATGACTTCCCGAAAGAAAGCATTTGCTACTGTAACTGCATCCATAGTAGGTATGGGGACTAACATAGGCCACCTCGTACAATGATCAGTAAAACACAAAACGTACTGGTTACCCGATGACGTTATTGATAGTGGACCTAAAATGTCAACACTGACTCTTTCAAATGGTCCTGGTACACTCATAGTAAGTAAAGGTGCAATAACCTTATGTTTTGGAGTTTTTGTCTTTGCGCAAGAATCGCAAGATCTTACCCAGTTATCTATATCCCTATGCATAAATTTCCAAAAATATTTTTGGCGTACCTTGCAATATGTCCTATGGAAACCAAAATGAGCAGAAAGTACATGGTCATGACAGTTGTATAAAATTGTATCTATCAAAGACAATGGAACATACAACTGAATGACGTCACGTTCTGGAAGTTTACGAGTACGAGGGGTATGCCATATATGGTACAAAATACCGTCATACAAAAAGTAATAATTAGCTTCTTGCATTATTTTTCCGGCTTCATGAGTCTTTGTAGGTAATTCATCTAATTCAATAAAATCAATCATTGTTTTAGCGAAATTATCTTTTCGTTGTTCATTACGTACTACATCAAGATTAACATTATCATGAACTTGTGGTACAGCTTTCGAAAACTTATCGGTATTCTGACTGACTCGTTTATTATAACGATACCGTAAATTTCGTAGTTCGTGAACATGGTCTAAATTCACGTCAGGTTCATATGATTTATGTTCAGTCATCTGATTAGTCTCAGCAAGTTCATTGTAGTTAGGATTTCTACTAAGCACGTCAACGTTCGTTTGTTTCTTACCAGGGCGATGTTCAAGATCAAAATTAAAAGATTGCAAAAACAATGCCCAACGAGCAAGACGTCCAACAGAATGTTTCTCACAAAATAACCACTTCAGAGCTTGGTGATCAGTGACTATTTTGAATTTAGGAATTCCTGTCAAATAAGTAGAAAATTTCTTTACTCCCTCGACCACAGCTAAAGCTTCCATTTCCGTTATGGAATAATTTCGCTCAGCTTTCGAGAGAGATCGGCCACCGTAGGCAATGACACGTTCTAAACCATCTTGTGTTTGTGACAAAATGTAACCCAAACCCTTACAACTAGCATCAGTTTGTAGTATAAACTGAGAACCATCAAACTGAGGAAACGCTAAAATTGGTGGGTTGGTAAGACACTGTTTCAGTAACTGAAAAGATTCGTCACACTTTGTTGTCCATTCAAACTTAGTATCTTTTCTTGTCAAAGCAATGATTGAATGTGCAATTTTAGCATAGTCTTTAATATATCTGCGGTAGTATCCCGTTAAACCCATAAATGTTCTCACCTCAGAGAGCGTTTTAGGTACAGGATACTCGCAGACAATTTTGACCTGTTCAGGGTCAGTTGAGATACCATCTGAACTTACAATGTAACCCAGGTACTTTATTTTATCTTTGGCAAAATAGCATTTACGAGGATTTAGTTTCAGATTGGCTTCTCGAAATTTGTCAAATACCAGTTGTAGATGTTTCAAATGGTCAGAAAAAGAATTGCTATACACAATAACATCATCCAAGTACACGAGACAAATTTTCCAGTTAAGGCCGCGTAAGACCTCTTGCATTGTTCTCTGAAATGTACAAGGCGCATTATGAAGGCCAAAGGGCATAACATTAAATTCAAAAAGACCATCCTGCGTGATGAATGCAGTTTTTCTTTTCGCTTCATCTTCCAGGGCAATCTGCCAATAGCCAGATGCCATGTCTAGAGTGGAAAAGAACAATGGTCTCTTCATGCCCAAGTTATTCAAAGTATCTGAAATATTTGGCAACGGAAATGTGTCTCGTTCTGTGATACGATTTAAAGCACGAAAGTCTACACAAAATCTATAATCACCCGATTTCTTCTTTACCATTACAATGGGACTAGAAAAAGGTGATGTAGATTCAGAAATGACTCCATCTTTGAGCATTTTGTCAACATGTTCTCGTACGGTCTTTTGTACAAACGGTGAATGTCTGTACGGTCGAGATCGTATTGATGGATTATTGCCTGTATTTATATCATGTTTCACTTTGTCATAAAATCCCTTGGGACCGTCCTTACTCTGAAAAACATCCGAATATTCATTCAGTAATCCTTTCAACTTAGAACTTTGTTCGGAGTTCAGATTGTCCGAAATTTGTACTTCGGTCAATATTTCAGAAGTAGACGAAGCTACTGATGTTACGTCTTCAAGATCACAATCTTCCAACGAAAAATCTGACAAATTCATAATGGCATTCTCCTGGACTACAGTGAAAGTACCGATTTTAGTACGTGGGTACAAGGTAACAGGGTTGTCCGATGGATTTATTGCCATGACAGGCACTTGCGTTCTAGATTGTAGTCTTTGAGACACAGAAATGGAATTCGCTAACAAAATGCCCAAATTTCGTGCATTACGTCCCGTGAAACACTGCCCTATAACACCTGAAGGCACAACATTTTTCACTTGTACATAAAAAACAGTTTGGGAATGGGGTGGAATTTCAACTCTTTTTGAAGTTCTTAATTGGTTCTTTACATGAACCTTGATTTTCGATTTCCCAAAATCAATGATCACATTATGTTCATTTAAGAACTGTGTACCCAATATTGCCGTGCAATTAAGGCCTCGAGCTATATGAAAAGGTACAGCAAGTTGTCCACCTCCAAGCGTTACAGTGATACATACGCAACCAGTAATTGCAAGATTTTCTCCATTTGCTACTTTTACCGATCTAATGCCAGAGGGAGATATCTTTACATCTCGTACTGACTGATTTTGCCTAAAATAATTTTCAGAAATCAAATTAATGGTTGCCCCCGTATCAACTAAACAAGATATAGTGTCTGATCCAATTGAAAGCAAAACAGTACTTCGTTTATGCAAGTCAATTTCAATGGGGTCATCTATCAAATGTATGCCATCTACAGGTGGTTTGACCCAAATACGTCGTGTAGACGGCTTCGCTAGTTTAAACTATAGCCATCTTTATGAAACTTGGAATAGCACATTGCTTTTCTGTGGCCATATTTACCACATCTATGACAACTACCATCAAATTTGACATTGGTCCGAGGTGGATTGGTATTTGAACGACTTGAGCGAGAGCTTGAAGGTGACGGATTTTTATAACTAGTCTGAGCTCGTTTTAGTCTACTGTCAATCATATTCACTTGACTTTGCATGGCGTCCATATTGCTTTCCATCTTATGCAGTTGTTCATTGGTGACCGAGTCAACCGTGACTTGTCTTGCTGTAGGAACAGCAATTTTCTCGATGCCCTCGCCCAAACGAGCTGCATCGATCGCTTCGAGCATGGTTCGAGGCTGTTTGGATATAACAAACGCCTTTAATGACGGCCTTAATCCGTGTACAAATCGGCCAACCTGCTCATTTTCGGCATATTTCAACTGCCGACTCCAATTAAGGATATCTGCAACGTACGAGTCAATGGATTCAGTTTCACCTTGAGACCGTTCGATAAGTTTTGCCTCACGAACCCAACGTGCACTTTCACCTTCAAACGCTCGCTGAAGCGTACTAACAACTTCACCAAAATCATTTTTATCACTATTGGATAAACCAGAATAGCAGATAGCGGCGGGACCTTTAAGCCTTAAACTAAAAGCTAGAACTTTTTTTTCACTCGCAAAATCGCGTAGTGTGGCGTACGTTTTAAATCTATCTATAAATAAATCAAGGTCTTCAGTGCCAGAATACGTATCTTGGAAGTTACACTCATATTTGTTTGCCATGTTTAAAAATGGTTATAATGCACATAATACTGCTTCAACATTTTACACACATTAAGAGAAAAATTTACGTTGGTCAAAAGAAAGGGAAAACAAATACATACTTACATAATACAAGACCAGCGGGGTCCCGCTCCGTAGCTGTGGTGGTGCCACATTCAGCCTGTCTGTCCGTACCCGGATCTTCCACCATATGTGATGTCTTAATTTAGATCACATTAAACTCAACACAAATAAACGAAGGTCCAAACAAGAAGTTGATTCAGAACTAACAAACTTAACTTTATTATTTACAACAGTACGGACAGCAGGTACACAACCATTATAAAGTGTAAGACAGCACTACCTTTGCCGGCCTCCGGAAGTACTGATTGACAATAGTGCACCACCCCACCTAACGGAACGAGAACACCGAGTATGGTGTGGTGGTCACAATATATAGGCGCTATAACAATTGACATAGTTTACATTCCAATTCCCAAGGGACAAGGATATCTTGTATTCCAAGAACAATGAAGTATCTTACAATAGTAACAATTCTTGGAATACCTTATAGCGTCAATACATTAAACACTTTCTGAGAATACTTAATGACGTCATCACATTAGCATCATTGCACATTCATTATGGAATGACTTGCCTCTTCATATTCGCCAAGCTGACTCTCTTCAGATTTTCAAGGGACTTTTAAAAACTCATTTGTTTGAATCTATTGTTGTTTAACTTGCTTTTTAAAATTAATGTCATTGTTTCTGTTTTGTGTTGCACATAGAGGCTTCTGCATTATGCGCTATATAAATTTCTCGTATTATTATTATTATTATTATTAATTGCGTCAAAGAGAGAAGGGTGGTGTATATAGAAACGACATTCCATTGGAGGGTGAGGCCGGGTGGGGGGGGGGGGGCAAAGACATAATTTTTGGAGCTATTTACCCCACTCTTAATATGGGTTTACAGGCAAAGTACATATTTTGTTTTTGGAAGCGTCTGATTGTTTTTTTCTCTATCGAAAGCTGCTGTAGGCTTCTAACCAATGGGTTTGTTTGCCATTGATTTTAAGAGTGATCACTAAACGTATACAGACCCTGGGGACCAGAACGTAAATCTTGGGGGGTAAATCTTGGGGGGTATAGTGAGCCTTGTGTCGGTCACCCTTTGTGTCCTGGAAAAGCCTGAAAGTGCATGCACCTCGAAAAATCTCAAATCGAACAGTCGCTTGTTTTTAGGGCTTTGCGCTCCGCATTTTCTATGGGAGGAATTTTGGGGACAACTCCTGTATCCGCTTCTGAGGTGTTGACCAATGATTTGGAGCTTCCTGTACGGATTTGGTGTCATTGCTTTTCAGTAAACAATTTAAGAAACAAAATTACTCAATATGTCAGGATCTTTTATAGAATCCAAATAAACTTGATCTGGTTGTTTGTTTTCCACGTACAAAACAGTTTTGCGAGTGAAACATTGCATCATTTAGGTTGCTGAACAGTCACCAAAATGTATCTAATAATTATTATTGTATGATGGAATTTGTGTACGTTGGTATGCAGTCAAACTGTACTCGATCATTTCAGGAGAAAATGAGATTTATTTTACGTGATAACTCACCTAAACATCAATCAAAATACTGACACTTCCATTACGAAAATCAGGGTTCTTGTGTACACTAGGAAACTGTGTTTTGATATTTTGCAGCCGCAAGGAACTCAGGTTGTAAGGTGATGTTCATCAAATATGCCCCAAACTGTCGTTTTTGCGGCCATTAATAAAATGGCCGCTATGTCCGTCAGTGACGTAATCAGCGGTGGTCCAATATCCAGATTTGTTTTTAATACTATTTGCTATATGTCTGTGCCAATTTCTCGCTTTTATCACAAAATGAACAATTAGTTAGCTGTGCCGCATTACTCTTAATAGTGTGTAAATGTTATGAAATCAGCTGACTGTTAAAAAAAAAGGGAAAAAAAAAAAAAAAAAAAAAAAGCAACTATATATCAATATAATTTTTTTAATTGCACATTTATTACTATTCACAAGTAAGATTGCATAAACATTATGAAATGTATCCGTAACATGTAATGTCTGATGAAATTGTGATAGATGGAAATAAAATAAAAAAACCTGTCCATTTATACTGAAAGAATCACCCAGCATATTCCTATAATATTGAATAGTGTATCATTAGTAGGGATCGGGTGTCAAGTATAAACAATTATAGAAACTGCAAGTCAGTGATTCCATTTAACAGTAAAACAGATTTATGTTCAGAAATAAATTAATTTCATTTTTTATCCAAATCAACATCAACGGTGTTTTGAAGGATATAAACTTAGAAGATAAGTAGATAATCTGGAAAGGGAATAAACTATCGCGGAATTTGATCTGAATATGTTGTCTTTAACGAAGCTTAATGGCATCATGAATCACCGATGTATTCAAGTCTAATTTTCCTTCTCCTAACTTTGATACTGATTACGTTTAATGACTTCAATACGTTTAATGACTTCAATTGAACATTATTACCATTTTATCGAAGCATATCATGAACGATTTAGACTAGGGAATAACAATTCCAAAGGCATAAGCATACTTTGTTTCCTTTGTATGTGTTATCGGATAGGGCTACTTTCAGAGTCACCTTATGTATTTTTTTTTTAATCACCATAATTTTAAAATCTTGAAATCACAATTTTCAAAAAGAGAATACCTTTACGAGGTACATAAAAAAATGGGTGAATCATATTGAGAAAAATACGCATACAGTTTAATAACAATGGGAACAACATCAGTTTACGACATGGTATTTCTGTCACGTTCTTGGCTTGATTGGATGGACAAAGAGAAGCGCATGCCAAAACCACATTTTATACAGTTTTGAGTGATGTCAATGTTTACCTTAGACCATGATTGTCAACCATGTTAAGTTGCTGCTTAATCCAAAGTATGCATTATTAAAGTAGTTATATCAACAACTGCCCAAAGTTACCTATAGCCACTGTTTTCACGAAGTGACGCGCATGTCAACTTCAACGTTTTCTACGATTTTAGGTTTGTTCAAATCTTGCTTTACATAAGCCACCTTGATGCTGCTTGATCAGACTTTTTCCGGTTTCCTCAATTAATTACACTAGTTGATAAATTGGCATTCATCGAGAAAAGACATGTGTCCCAATGTTGTATAATACATTGTAGACCAAAAGTCAGCGGGCAAGTCTATTATCTCTCAATCTATTGTATTTTCTCTTAGAGGCATAATGTCAGCGTCAGCATGATCACGCGACGTTTCACTAATTTATATGATAATCAACCAACCTTCTGTTTACATAATATTAATGTTAACGTGTAACACACGAGGCCACTTGAATGAACTGCTCAACCAAATTTAATATTGCATATAAGCCAGGTTGAAGTTGAGCACACTTTCAAGTGCGATTATTTGAAACCGTCTTGTTTTCAGGCGTTTTAGCAAACAATACTCTTTGTGCAAACACTTACTTCCACGTTTAGTATAGTATATTCATTTTGCATGAACTTTAGGCTGATATGAAGTGTTTTATTATCTTTGATTGAGAAAAGGGTAACTTTAAACCCAGATTTATTTAAAGTTTACAGTCAGTTCACCCTTTCGTTTTTTACTAATAATATAAACCAATCTATGCGTTTACAATATAAACAAAGCTTTTCTATTGCAGAATACGAAGCAACAATATCACGTTGTGTCTACTATTCTTATCGAAGGGATGTGCAACATTTTGATTAAGAATAATGTCATCTTATTTCATTGAATGATGGATGAGCTTCAATGTTTATCTGGAGGATATTATCAACTATAGTAGCTTTGTACCGCTTACATTTTGAGAAAATTCTAAAAATAATAGACACTGTTTCCATCCAATCGTGAGATAAAAGATAGTTTGTCCCAAGGAAACTTCTCGATCTGAACTACTTTAGATCTGTTTGGAGCTCTGTAATTAATACATTTTTAAATTGGGTTGTACATACAGCCCCTGATGTGATATAATGTGTTCTCTATAAAATAAAATGTGTTACAATTGTGCAACTGTCTTTGAAAATGTAGTCACTTTGGACGCCCTTTATTGTTAATGATTTCAAATGCTTAATGCCCTACTTTTCGACAGAATTTTATTTGCGTAAAAATTGATTGAAAAATATGAACCACTCTGTTGCAAATCTATTACGAATGTTTAGGAGTTGAAGCTTGGAGGTAATTATTAACTATTTACTGTATTGGTTAAAGGGTGTATACAACATTGGTAATTTTCAAAGACCAGTATCTATAGTGGATGTGACCCTACAAATGAAAACCTATGACAGTTTTAGCTAAATCGGTTTTCGGAGTCATAAGAAAACAGTGAAAACCCCCATTATATATGTTTTCACCGTTTTCAAACACTGGATTTTATCACCTGTGATAGAGACTAATTGTGTTACTTATTTCCTAATAACTATAGCATTTCAAGCAAAAACTATTTAAAGGGAAGTTTTCCACCATGGCCATCTTTGCACCCGATTCGACTACCCACCGCTGTTAATAAGCAAGGCTTGAGGGGGGGAGATGCCATACTATAAGCGTGCCCGAAATATATTATCATATTACATAATATCACCCGCCACGATTGTTAGCGAGGCATGTCATAATATGCAATGTTTACGTTCTCTCCGTGGATCGGTTGGTGGCCCTTTCCATCATGGCCGCCTCATGAAATAATGACTTCTTCTGCAAAGTTCTGGTTGCGGAAGTTTTCGCCCCAAAATGTCTCCGAATCATCAATGGATGAATCACATTGAACACATGCTAAGGTAGAGATTCTGCCGATCAATGATTATTGGTAAGTTAATGGTGTGACTGATTCTCTACCGCGCGACGCCGGCCTCGCTGCTAAGTGTGCCTGGCGTATTATATAATGCTATAATATATTTCGGGCACGCTTATAGTATGGCATCTTCCCCCCCCCCCCCCCCCCCCCCCAAGCCTTGCTTCTTAACAGCGGTGGGTAGTCGAATCGGGTGCACCTTTTATACCATGTCAATTATGTGCAAATAATATGTGAACATTTATTTATACTTTCAATCTAACCATTGTTGTTCACAAGAGTTTGATAAAACGATGTGAGAGTTTACTGTATTAATGTTGTTACTGACTCAGACTAACAACGTTGTACGATCCTTTCGATAGGATTTACACTAAAACCAAACCATCAATCCTACAAGTATTTATTTTTACCAAGCACAGACTCAATTAATTATTACTCCAATAATAATATTTAAATATCAATATTGAAGGTATACATTCAGAGATCTTCTAACCATTGGTATACAGCATTGTAAATCTGACTCTTCTTGAAAACTTGTACTAATTACATTAACTTTGAACATTTCTTTTTGTTTGAATTATCATCAAAATATGAATGTTTACTTTTTAACCATTAACGATCATTGCTTGAAAACAAAGTAAGTTTAAACCAAGTTGTTAAACGTCAAAAAAAGTAATGTAACAAAAACTCCAAAGTGAAGTTTTCTTTAAATTTGCAGAGGAATTAGTACTTTGCATTCTCATAAAAATTGAGTCTAAGCGGTAAATACCACATCAAGATGTGTGTCGCCATTACAAATACAAATGCAGTTATTTGGAATTGTTCATCTTCTAAACTTTTAAGTGAAGTTACCTTTAATATACACAAGCAAATCTTATCAAATAATACCTGTGGCGTTCTAGTAAGGCAAATAAGTCAATTATAATTTTACGAATCAAAACACAATAATAGCATGAACCAGACTAGAATCGATATCACCATGTAAGTAAACTCATATTCAAGGGACGTACACAATTAAAAGGAAATAATCGTTTTGTAAAAAAAAAAAAATCCTGAGAAAACTTATCAAGTAAACTGGTTTACCCAAAACATGTAAACGAAAATGTGTTGTTATAGCAATCTTTCTGGTAATTGGAGGTTTGGTCCCTTCTAAACACACTTCAACGATATTTAAAACAAATCAGGTCGAGTTGACAACTGGTCCCATTTCTCGGTAGATTTTACATTCGTAAGGCTCCGCTTGAAATAACTGGTCCCTCTGATGCAAAACTTATAGGATACGGTAAAGGGTAGGTGTTTGAGGGAGAATTTTGTTTGTACAATCATTGATTTTACTGTGAATAAAAACGTTTTTACAAATAACGAGTTTCTTTGATGCCATGTTTGAAGGAGGACTTACTTGTACCATAATTGATATATGTGTTTACAATAATTATAGAGGTGTGTTTTTCTTCTTTATATAATGAGTTTACTTTTATGCTAAACTAGTTGTTGCAACTAAATTTGAAGAAGCTCCTTGTACAACCCTTGAAATTTCCAGGGGCGGATCCAGGATTTTCCAAACGGGGGGGGCGTGAAAATTTACCAAGCAGCAAATGGTGAATGCAATTTGTGGCTCCTACGAGCGCGTAACGCGAAGCCCTTACGGCATGGGACGGTTCCGGGGCCCGCTTAAATGCTCCGAAACAGTTTGGATTCTAGATGCTCTGTGGTACGATCTCATGCAATATCTCGAGCAATAAAAACATTAATGTACGAAAATGTGAGGGTAGGCCTAGAGGCCTAGCCCCCCCCCCCCCCCCCCCCCCAGCCCTGCATAGGTGTACTATCTGCAAAATTGATAAGTACCAGTTTGAAAGAAACACAACAGATATTAACCCTCTTTCTTGAATACGAAAAAAATCAGTGATTTTCTGAACAGAGTGAGACACCATGATTATACGATGATATGTCTTCACTAGCCCTATATTGGGCCAATCCACTTCGTTCGTATCCTTGCCAATTGGGCCTAGCACCATTGCAATCCTATTGTTGTGCCCGATGTAATTTTTAATCCGGGTTATAAAACTTACAGATCGAATGCTACTACTGTAGGCCTTCTTGTAGAAAGCCCTAATGCTAATTTTTTGTTTTACATCACGGATTTTGGGGGAAAATTGATTGCCTTTCGAGTCGCGAGAGTGAATTTTTTGATCACGTATTAACAACTTGCGCGAGAACCATACTAGTTGGGTTCCCTGAACAATTTCACAATATTTATTAGATCTAATGGGGACCAGACTGATTTACATAACGCGCTGAGCATAATATCTTTTGCGCAGACGGGCTTAAGATGCGCAACACATTACACGTATTTCACAAGACCTTGATGGCGCGCTGAGTGAATCAGTTTGGTCCCCATTTATATCAGCAGTTGATCGTATAACTGTTGTGGATTGTTGAGGGAAGATGACAATGGTTTTTCGCGCAAGTTAATAATATGTGTGAAAAAAATCACACTCGCGATTCGAAAAGCAAAACATTTTCCCAAAAGATCTGTGATGTTTTTAAAAAACAATTAAGCATTAGGGCTTTTTACAAGTACAGTAGCATTCTATTAGTAAGTTTAATAACCCGGATTAAAAATTAAATCGGGCACAAAAATAGGAATGCAATGGTGCTAGAGCCAAGGATACGAAGTGGATTGGCCCTATTCATGGGGCTATGTCTTCACTTTTTTGTTTTTATCTTAATACTAGTTTCCGAAGTTCGTATTGTAAAAGTCACATTGTATTTAGCGCGCACGCGTGCTGACCTCCAGCCAGAAACTTCTTTGCACAATGTACGCACACAGGTGGCATGGTCGACTCACGCTGCGGTTGTATGATCTTCACGCCCCCGGACCCTGCGCCAGGCATTTGCAGGTGTTTCGCACTTATGGTTCAGTGTGTGAGAAAAACACGATGTCCACACACACAGATTCACGTGTAATTCCTCATCAGTCAGTGAATTAATAGTGGTCCACAAATGAAACAAAATGTACGATTATATTAGTAGCTTTTTTTTGAAAAAAAACCTAATAGGTAGGGCCTATGTCATTAACTTTGTCTCTCCCTCATTTTTTCCCTTGGTGTTTTTTTTTTCTTTTCTCAAGCAAAAGGGGAGGGGGCGTGCGCCCCCACGCCCCCTGTATCCGCCCCTGATTTCTGAAATCAATTTCCGCTGCGTTCAAGTTAGTTGCCGCGGTGTTCAAGTCACTTCAGCGTTTTAGTAAGTCGCTGCCGCTCTGCGGTTTTCCAGTAAGTCGCTGCTGCGTTCTAGTAAGTCACTGCAGTGTTCTAGTAAGACACTGCGGTATTTTAGTAAGTCGTTGCTGCGTTCTAGGAAGTCACTATTGCGTTCTAGGAAGTCACTGTAGCGTTCTAGTAAGTCACTGTGGCGTTCTCTTAAGTCACCGCAGCGTTGTAGTCAGCCACAGCGTGGTTTTAAGCCACTGCAGTGTAGTAGTCTAAACTGTGGCATCTATCTCTAAATGTTAATAAATGTAGTGTTTTAACTGTGACTCTTAAGAAGACGCCGTTCAAGTTTGACCACACCCTAGGTGATACTATTCTTAATAGGGTTGATGTTCAGAAAGATCTTGGTATTTTTATTGACAGTAGGCCCCCTAAACTCACCTTTGTTCCTCATGTTAATTATATTATAAAGAAAGCTAACCGCATGGGTGGTCTGGTATGGCGGAATTTTCGTTCAATGAAAGATGAACACGTTCTTCGCACCTTATTTTATTCACTAATTAGACCCAACTTAGAGAATTGCACTGTTGTTTTTAATTCAATCTCCACTCATCAGGCACATAGGATAGAAGGGGTTCAATACCGTTTTCTCAAATTTGTACACAGGACGCTTACTAATGTCAGTGCTTATAATTGTAATTTTGATTCTCTTGATTTATGTGAAATGTACAGGCTTCCACCACTCAGACATAGAAGAATTATTAATGACTGTCTATTTATCTATAAATTATTCAATAATCGTTATAACAACACTGACTTTAACCCATTTAGTTTACATGTTCCTAATCGTCGTACAAGGCAAGCCACCAAACACATCCTACATGTTCCATGGAATCGCGTTGAGGTGACAAAACGTGGATTTATATCCAGGATTTCATCCACCTACAACGGGTTCCATGAAACTTGTGATGTTTTTGGGGCACCTTCACTCAATTCAGATTTCACGTGCTTTAGCAAGTACTACTAGTACCAGTATCTGATGATGTCATTATTATTATTATTTGTTGATTCGTTTATTTATTTATTTATATTATATATAAATTACTTTATGTATCTGGGCGTTAATTATATTATTATTATTTATATTATATTTATATTTACATGTATCTGTTTTCAATTTGTTG
The DNA here is from genome assembly GCA_037783415.1 of Leptasterias polaris. NCBI lineage: Eukaryota > Metazoa > Echinodermata > Asteroidea > Forcipulatida > Asteriidae > Leptasterias > Leptasterias polaris. Next base: position 615,457 of record JAZGTN010000232.1, read on the forward strand.
TTTTGTTTTGTTTGGTTTTTTTTTTCTTTTTTTGTACGTATGTATGTATGTGTTTAAAAAAATTATTATTTGTTTCTTTGTTCTAGTTTTCTTATTTTCAAATTTAAGTTATTTATATTTCAAGATTAAATTATTTTATATTTTCGCTTTCCTGTAATTGGCGGCTCGTCCGCTGTTGATTTGGACAATAAATACAAATACAAATAGTTAGTCATCGCGGTGTAGTAAGTCGCCTTGACTTTCCAGCATTACTTAAAATTACTGTAAATTTTAAAAACAACACGCCCTAAAATTACAAATTATTCACGATTTGTGTTAAGATTAGTAGACGTGAAGCACCGACTCAACTAGTTATTACATCAATACTTATAGTAAGTTTCCCTTGAGGTTTATTATTTGATATCGAAAATTATAAATAAATATCAACAGAAGGTGTGAATCTATAGACTGACCTTCCTAAGGGTACAGCATTGTAAAACAGACGCCTCCTAATTAATGCATCTCACCACAATCATCCTTTGAAGGCTTCAAAAGACGTATCGACTACGTTTCAATTATGTTGAATGTTTGCATATGGTATTGACCCAAAATTAACCATATTTTACATGCAGTCAATTTATGTTTTTGGGGTTTTTTTTTACTTTCACGTCAGATGAACAGTTATAAAAGATACTAAAAATGCTTAACAAGCACTTTGATAGGGGCTTATTTAAGAAAAAAGCAATAACATAAACGAAATGTTTAATTGCCAAGAAATGCCCATAGAAAGAAAAGATGCACCCCCTTGTAACCCCCCCCCCCCCCCCCCCCCCCCATCCTTAAAGAGTTACACTAATTTCGGAGCATTTGATAAAAAATATGCTCATAATTAACTAACAGTTATTTGGGACTTCATCAAAAGATTGAATTTGCGCAACACGACAAAATCCTTGCCATAACTTATAAAATAATTGAGAATGTCACTGCGCCGATCTACCTCACTGACCTGGTTGGTCTCCGTGTTCCACAGAGATTAACAAGGCAGAGTAGTGAGATTCGTCTGGAGCCACCACCTGTAAATTCATTAATGACTAAGTATTATGGTAATCGTGCATTCTCTGTTGTTGCTCCCAATTTATGGAATGATCTTCCACCACACATTCGTGCAGCCCGTAGCTATGAATCTTTTAAGTCATTAGTGAAAACGCATTTGTTTCAATCTTTTTATGGAAGTCGTTGTTTACTTTAATTTTTACTGTCTCTTTGTAACCATTTTAACATGTATTTTTCTGGTACTATTTTTAACAAATGTACAGTGTGCTGAGATAATTGTATGTGGTGCACTTAAAACAATAAATGATTGATTGATTGATTGATTGAAAATCCAAGCCGTGGTGTCGAAAAGGGTATTTCAATAAATTCACCAATGACCACCGTTTTAAGAATTCCAGTTGGGGTCTAAAACTTATCTCTAAGCCTTGGCTAAGTCTTGTAATCAATCCTGTTTTCGACTGATGGCTCCCAGGGTGGCTTTACAGGTTGGAACTTGTTTACTAGGTCAAAAGGTTTATCTTATAATTCAGATCATTTGAAATCTGTTATAATCACCACCCAAAAATACCACACGCTTATGACATGTTAGTGTTGAAACAGTAAAATAATACTGTGGAAAACAGTACCATGGTGTAAGCATGTTGGATTTTTCTGCACTTCTGGTGTAATCAATCATGTCTTCAACAGATGGCTTCCAGATTTATTGACGGGTTTGACTTTGTTTTGTTGAGTCCAAACGCTCTTGTCTGATGTTTCAGAGAATTGGAAAAGATTATGTTCACCCAAAACTATTTAACATGCCAGTTTTAAACTTGACAGTTGAAAACAGCACCATAGTGTAAGGGTCTGAGTTTTTTTTGATGTGCCATTCATTGGTAACATTTTCCAGAAACACACACAAAACCCGTTTTAGGTTTATTGTTAAGAATGCGTCTGTTTAGGATAAGGATTAAATAAAAGTCTTATTTAGTCTTGCCATTGTTGTCGTTAGTTGCAGCTGAGGAGTTCAAAGCGCATGCATGGATTTTCTCCGTACCACTGCCAGGGAGTTATGCGGATGAATCTTGATCGGATCATTGTTTGTGATGTGGTCTGGACGAACATCCACGATTCTTGAGTATCAGGTAACCGATAACATCGATAGAGCTGAATTAGCAATAATGATATAAAAACCGTTTCTGATTAGTTGAGTAAAATGTATGTCTATGAACGCATGAATCGGTGGCGTTATTGCTTTGCTAGATGGAGGGGGGGGGGGGGGTTAAGGTGGTGATATCTGGTCGAGCAACTTGCCATCGTAGATATTATAGGAACACGTACTGGGATACAACCTGTCTCACCCCACTGCGGATATTCCTCTAAGTCCTCTAATTATTACTATCACTGGTAAAAAAACGTGGATTTGTATTGTTTTGGGGTGTCAGGAATGCATTTTTAGTTTTATTTTGTTGCTGTAAACCCAGCAACTAAATGGGAGTATGATGAGGTCTCCTGTGGAATCTTGTTTTGGATTGCCGCGGGCCTCATCATGTTTACAAATATATGAACATGACATACCCACCTCGAAATGGAGAAACGAGAACATTGGTATTAATTCTACTGTAGGGAAATCATGTGCACCCTCAGTGTTCAACTGTCTGTTGAGATTAGCATATTTACCAGGAAAAGCAAGTAAATGTTGGGGTCGCGATCTTTAGACTCACTGTCTTTTCCATTTTACCTTTGGGCAAGAGAGAACACATTATTTTCTGCCTAGGTATTTCTCTCTATTTCGTATAGGGAGCATGGCCCGGACATGCTCCAAATACTATTCATTGAGGAGGAATAGTGAGAGCTCTTTGTGAGTAATGTTTTTGTATTCAACTGATCATTTTATTCCAGAAATAATTATTGTAATTTTAAGGGCTACTTGAATAGGTTAATTCAATTATAAACTTGTTTATGGCCATCCTCGTGTCGTGTTGACTTTTCGCCCTTTATACGATAGTGACTTTGTCAATGCTATTTTGCATTGTGTGTTGTTTACTGAAGGATTGAAATCAGTTCAAGTGCAAGAGATTGACTTAAATTCATGTAAGATGTCATCGTATGGATTTTGTTGCTTTTTGTATATTTTGGTGACTGCTCGTCCTTTTGTAAATAGAGGACCGGCCTCCTTCCCGTGTCTCTACACTAATAACCAAGAACATGTGCGGTTTTTCACCTTAAGCTATTACACAAGAACTACGTAGTATTGTTACCTTTAATGACCCGTCTTTTTCCTTCATTTTCATCCATGTGTTTCCATCATCGCTATACGTCAGCTCGACATATCCTACGTAGTCGTCTGATTCGTAATGGCCCTGGATGATCAGGCCGTAGATGTCCACAGTGTGGTTGAATTCCACTTGAATCCATTGTTGAGTTTGACTTATCCCACACCAGGCACCTGTCATAACCAACAGTTTTCGTTAATTCTGTTGGATGTTAAATGCATCCATATCACACTAAAGTGACTTCCAGATAACCATCTATTCTTAACAGAAGCAAGATCACAAAGCATCACAGAGAAATAACACCGGGCACGATTATATTTTACTGAAGCAGTATTATAATAATAACTAGTTCTTATAAAGCGCATTTTACTATAACTAGTTAGCTGTTCCGACTTACTGTCGGAACAGCTATTGTTTTCGTCGAGATTTCTATTATTTTGATTATATTATATTTGTTTCCACCTAAATCCCATAGCATTTGCACACGTTTTGTTCTTGGCACCTAATATCCTAGAGCGTAAATACGAAAGAGTTAGATCATATATCAAATTGAAGCTTAGTACATGAACTTAACTCTAAATGTAATAAATGTTAAAATTCTTAATTAATTAACCACTTAACAGCGATGTGAATATTTAATTAGCCAACCTTGTTAGAACCATATCTCAAAAAGTATACCACCGATTGTTAAAAAAATTTCAGTTTTTGACTTCTGTGATACTGTAGATGTGCCTTCCGGCCTAAAATGTGGAACGACGTCACAATGCTGTCATTTATTGCGCGTTTTTGCCCGTGTACAAAACACATGGAGATAGTGAAAACAAATCCGACATTTAGAAACATGATTTTTCAATATTTTATTGACGGTCAGTTTAAAAGCATCCAAACTTATTAAAACATTGTCAGTAGAAAAAACCCAAATTTTCAGGCAAATTTAATGCCTTGGGTACTCTGCCTAGAATTTGATATGTGTTTATTAACGGAAAGGAGTCAAATTCTAAACTCGTTCAAGTCCGCGACCCATTTATGACCCGTGTTGTTGCGTTTTTTGTAGAATATACACAAAGATTCATTACTGTCGCCGACTGACACAAGTTTACGTTCATTCACATTAATCGAGAAGAAAATTATTCTTGAAAACCGCTCAGGTCGTTATTCAGATTCAGCATGAACGTATAGACAACAACCGCCTGGGTTTTTGGACGATCAGCGGGTGCGACTTCTTTGCGCTGGGAAACCCGTTCGCCGGAAAACCACATTTTTGAGGTTCCTTATGCAAACGCATTACTTCGAAAAAACACAATGTGGCGCAAACCAAAATTTATGGCAATACGGCAATAAAAAGAGTTGATTGGGGAAATGTGAAGAGAAATTACATTTTTTTCATGGGCTATGGTCAGTGTTGAATTTGGGGTGAAAAGCCAAAAATAACAATCAACTCATATCCCATATAAATTTACGTTTTTAGCCTAACAAGAATAACATATTACTCAATCGGTATTAAAGGGCACACATAGCAATTTGTTACAATTACGATTTTAATACAACAGCATTGACCAAGCTATTAAGCCTGTGCTTACGTATAAGCCTGCGCATTTACGGTTATTTTTTTGTAAGCGTGTAACATTTTCTGAAACGGTCGGTTACACGAGTAACCATCTGTTCCATGAACAAAATTTCAAGTAAAAAAAACCTGTTAAAAAATAAGATTTAGTATATTTTATATAGAAAACTGCATACAAGGTAAACACTTTCTGAAACAACCAACATTTGCATTTCAAATTTATTTATATTAATCTAACGTCAGGGCCCAATTTCATGGCTCTGCTTACCGTAAGCAAAAGATTGGCGCTTACGGAAGCAGGTAATTCCGCGCTTATGTCAAGCGTATTACATGGGTTAGCATTGAATTTGGTGTGGTTGCGTAGTCCATGTTACTAGGTATTCTATGCTTACACAGCTAGCGCAGAAATTCTGTGCTTTCTCGGTAAGCGGAGAATGGTGACCCTCAGCGCAGAATTCAGCATTAAGCAGAGCCATGAAATTGGGCCCTGAAATGATGTCTTATAGAATTGTTACTTTTAAAATTATTATTATTATTATTTATTTGACCAAAACAAACAACAAACCAAAGTTACAATAGCACAAGAAAGAACATTAACGGAAAAACAGTTATAAAAAAGCAAGTAATAAGGAAAATAAATACAAAATTTGAAAAATAAAATTTCATTAATAAATAAAATTTAATAAATAAGAAAATAAAAGCAAAAACTAAAAATATAAAACATATATAAAATATATGAGGGCGACTGAGGGCAGAGCATGCAGGAGGGGAACAAAACCAAATGGGAAGGACAACCAGAAGGGATAAAAACAAGGACAAATCATGCGGGTCAGGGGTAACAAAAGTAAACTAAATTACTGTTGCTCGGAAGCATGCTGCCCCACGCATGACCAACAAACACAATGAACACAGAAACAACAATAGGGAGAAACCAAACAGGGGCTCGTTCACGACCTGCATGCAACCAAAGCCGTTTTTCCCCTTGGGACTATAATATACTAACAAACCACTTTTCAACGTTAATCCGAACCGTATAAATGTAAACGATTAACCGGATTATCTGTCACTTACGTATAAGCTTAGTTATAAGCCCGCACACTCACGTTTTTGGTTTTTTATACGTGTAACCGTTTCTGAAATAGTTGGTGACCCCTGTAACAGCAGTTTCACTAAACAAAATTTCAAGTAAAAAACCTTTACACAACCGGGCATGTGATCAAAAACATTGTGTCTTCATTCTTCATTGCAGCATTTTGACTTTGCGCAATCACCCTGCAAAATAAACGAGCGTGCACAATCAAATTGATGTGGAACGCCCCTAGCTATTGCGTTCAATGTTTCTTACAAATATTGATGCACGCACAGTTTTATTAAAATAACAAAGACTTCAAGCTAGCCTGTAAATTGGGAATGATGTGTGTGTGTGTTTTATGGGATATTGTGCTATGAAAATCGTGATCACAGTTATTATTGTCAGCATTATTCAGCACTTTTTGAGTGAATTTTTCAACGTTTAACCGAACCGTAAAAATGTAAAGGTTTAACCGGATGATCTCTTAATTAACCCTGTAACCGTCACGGGCTTACGTAAGCCTGTGCATCATCGCCCCGATCGGGGTAGTTATCTGCCCACAATAAAATCTCTATAGACTGGGCAAGTCTCGCGTGTATCACAACGAGAAAACTCGTCACCTCCATGTCAGACGGAGAACATATTTTTTATAAAAATCAACTCTTTCTAGTTATTATTACTATTGTACCTGATAACTAGCTTGATTTGAGCATGATGTTTGACTGTTGATCACTTGACTAAAGACCGACTGGAAGTGTTTATCAGTTATCAGTTTTCAATCCTATGGAGTAAAACGCATGGGTTGTTAACAAACCCTCCACTTCTATGATTTCATGCAACTAATAAGACGCCACGTAAGACCTACTCGTTTGTTTATCTCATGAAGAAGTTGTTTTATTTGATAAACGTGACAAAGACGAAGCGGATTGTTTTTACTTGCGTTAGTATAAAACTAGTATTGTAGTTTTTTCACGGGTTCTTTGTGAAAAGGAATGTACTTACTATTGCCATTAAACCTAGCTAGTGCTGCTCCGTAGTTTTTGTAGTCGTCGTTCGAGACGTTCTTTGCAGTAATCTGATGGTCAGCGATGGCGCCGCTTTCCATACCGAGGCGAACCATGTTGCAAACTGGATAAAATAGAAGAAAAACAAACAAATAAATACATTTCAAATAAAACACAACATAATAACTGTGTAGAAACAAAATTAAGCAATGTGAAATTCCAACTAAGAAATGTGTTGTATGTTTTGAGTCACTAACGCTGCTCTGGACGTGGTTGATATACGCTTTTAATTGCGTCAAGAAAGTGATAGCAGAAGCCGCGCTTGTATTGGTTATTTGATGAAGTGGTAACTAACCACGAGACAATTATTAACTTACTGTCACGTTGAGTTACAATTTTTCATCTATTGGTTTGATTTTCCATTTATTATGACAAGAATAAGAAGAAAACAAGAAACCACACAATCTCTTGTTTTATGTTAGCTCGCCGTTTTTTAAATACGGCAGTTAACTCCACTATTCCATAAACATTTAAAGCACTTTGTCTGCACAATATTGTAAAATGAACATGTTGGCTTTTCCAACTAATACATGTACAAAAGGTGTGTTGGTGTATTGATTTCGTTTATATCAGTGAACATTGATTTTCTGACAAACCTGTGACATTGACTTGGAATGTACATTGTCCATGGTTACCAGCTGCATCCTGCGCCCTACACGTGACTGTGGTGGTACCCGCTTTGAAGAAGGAAACTCCTGTTTTCTCTTCTTTGCCCTCGTCCTCGCATCTTATTGTGCAATAACGGTCATCTTCGTCGTCATACGCTTTAGCCGTCCACTGAACAGTAGTAAGAGCATAGCTGTCGTTGGTTAGGCCGAACACACCTTGGGGGCAGTCCATTCTAGGAGCTACTGTATCAACTGGAGTATGGAGTGTAGAAGATTTGGATTTAGCAAATGTTCGAAATTTAGCCTTTATCACCGATATCCAAAATATTGAGGTTGGTTTTGAAAAGGTTTGCTAATCCGACGTGATATGAAAGTTTTTCAGAAACTTCTGTTGAAGTTGATCTGTTTATTTTCTTTTTTTGGCAAATAACAAGCATCTTGAAAAGCACATGAAGCAGACACAAATAACTTGTGATTAACGTTTTTAAACACTATAAATAGAACGACAGAATTATGTAAAAGGTATGCTTCCAACCTGAACGAGCTTGGGATAAAGAGGTGTTTTCATTTATTTTTGTTTAATTCTTGTTTGCCTTTACAACACAAAAACGACAATACGTATACACACAGACAATGATCTAAAGAATTAAACGGTATAAACTTTAAAAGCAAAGAATACTATGGTTTCTGGAACGGTATTATTGTTTTAATCCAGTCTAAATGTAGATACTGTGGCGGGACACCCTCGAGTCAGCGACTAGGTCGATGAAGACCAGACACAACCCAGGGTGATTATCCTACCCCAATAATATTTATTAACCTTATGCAAGGGTGAGCGGCTACCCAGACAAAAGGGGGGATAATAACGAACGGCGGCTATGCCTAGGGGCAGTTCGTTTGGTGGAAGTTTACCACCGATTGAGAATGATATTCCTAATAGCTAGAATCAGAGCAATCACCAGAAACCTCAATAAACCTCACAAGGATACCAGGTCTCCAATAACAGTAACAATGGTTTTATTTCTCATAAACGTTCAATGAATCACTCAACAATAATAGTAATTACACAACCAGGTAAAGATAATAAACCTCACCTAAATGTAATAAACCTCAGTAATACAAACAAATGTAGTAAGCAGCATAAACCTCAGTACAACCTCAGTCGGCCCAGGGCTAAGAATCAGCCTTGCCAAACACAGGTATACCTCACACTGTATTATGCTAATAACCCTCACAGACTGGCAAGTCTGCACAATTGAAACTTCATGCGGATTACAATAACCCTCTCTAAAGAACTCGTCAGCGCTACGTCTCTAATAACCCTCCGGGTAGCCCGCACAGTGGTCGCAACTGAATCGTACCTCAGCCGTTCTACACCAACGTGTATTCAACGGCATACAACTCACACAACCTTCCAATGCTTCAGCCTTCCCCCGATAAAGGTTACACAATTCACGCTCTACAACTCCGAGCCTTACATTAACATAAAGTTTACTTATACAGTAAAACCCACCTCGCTATATCTCTCTCGCTGAACGTAGAAACACAACTGGTCACACAGCTCAACCACCAGCTAAAGATAACGCACACAGTAGCAGTGGGAACACGCAATTTGGTCTCAACACAGTGCCAACGCACAGTTCACGGTCACAGAACTAGAACACTAAACGTAATAGAGCCACAGACTACATCAAAAACACTAGACCAAATAAGTGGACCAAAGACCAAAGAGAGCGGGAAACCCAGCGCTGCTCGCTTATAAGAACCCGCTAGCACCCCCCGCAAAGCACAATGCGCACTGCGTCTTTTGGTGCACTAAACTTCACCAAGTCTACCCCCTGTTCCGTCACACAGGACCCAGCTAAGCTTGGACCGCCCCGGTCCAATCAGCTTAACAATAATACAAGGAACAGGGGTACTTAAACATAAAAACCTTCAAATAAATCTACCATACTAGGTAACGTCTCAAAACAACTTATACAATGAAAAAAACATGTGAGGTTTACTATAAACCTCACAACTACTCTTTATACAACAATCAAAGTTCTCCCACGAGGTTTACCTACAACCTCTCACACTTTAACATGACATGTTTTTAAATACAACAAAAGTAACCCTCATGAGGTTTATTTACAACCTCATGTACTTACATGGGATATGGCTTTATACAATGAAAAATGTGAATCTCACCTCAGTGAGGTTTATGGAAGTTTATACAAGAAAACACAGTTTTATTTTAGTCAAAGAAAGTAACCCTCATACCCATTGAGGTTTACTGATGCTAAATTTATACAATCGAAATGAGGTGTATTTGGCTTCCTTTTAAATACAAAATGCAGTCTTTTTACATATAAATCTTTGGTGGATGAAAACACGTTATAAACCCTTACAGAATACAAAAATATATAAGAAATGGCAAGGTATAACATGTAGTTTAGATGGAAAAATGGCATAGAATTTGGCAAGAATCACTATAAATTTAAGAATTTTACACTGATTGAAAGACCTGATTGTTTGATTACTTGTTAAACTTAGTGATATTATTTACACGTCGAGTTGGCTTCACTCTCCAATGTAGGTTATCTCGATAGAGGTGCTCCTCCACCCGCGCCGTCTTTATCTCTGGCTCTTGGGGGGTTTCCTCCTCTGCGTTGTCCACTGGAACCTCTTCGGGGACGGCTTCTTGGTTGATCCCGGCTCTCCAAGGATGGCATGGATTCGGCGTCTTCTAGTCGAACTGAGTGGGTGGGGCTCTGGGGTGCCTTTGACACTGTCGCCGGGGGACTGGCGGGTGTCATGTCCACCGAACTTCGGGCCAGGCGTCCCACCAGCTTCGTTCGGGCGATCTGAACCGGAAGACGGAGGGTGACCGGAGTGTGTCCCGCCAACTTGCTCTTCACCTCCATGAGGGTTGGCCTTATTGAGGCATGCTCCTCCAGGTGTTGCATATGGCAACGGCGGTAATGCCTCTTGAGGTTATCCCGCCTCTTGTCTCTGTAGGAACACCTTCCACAAAGGAGCATCTCGGGAGGACCATGAATGATCTTTTTGTGTCGCCGGAGGCCCTGCGCAGTCCCAAAGGACCGATGGCAGGTGTAACACTCGAACCCCATTCCAGTGGGAAATACATCCTTGTACTCTGTCAAACGAGACTTCACCTCAGCATGGTAATCCTCACTGAGGTTTAACCTGCTCCGTTCAAAGTCATGTAAGTGCTTAGGCAGGTAGGCGTCAACTTTACCAGCACCGTTCTGACTAAACTGAACTACTGAATCAACCTCAGCGGTTTCCACAGTCCCAACCGTTGTACCCTTCTGCACTACCCGTGCCTCACCAGTATGAACCACCGACCCAGGCACCACGGCCTCATGCCCGGATGGTATTTCAGTTGTTCCTGAAACAACTACTCTGCCAGCATATGGCTCTCCTGAGCTACTTGTGCACTTCACTCGTTCTCCATTCAACCTCAATTCTAGGCTCTGGAAATCTAAGTTACCACAGGTTGGCAACAAGAAATCCATTCCAAGTATACTAGTACACTTGATATCAGCAAAAATTGCCTTGACCTGGTGGACAGTTTTCCCCACTTGTACTTCCACCCAGGAAACGCCCATTACAGCAAGCGAACTGCCATCCACCTGCCGAATGTTTGTCCCCTCTTTGGTAAGCACTGGCCTCTGTTCTCTGGCAATTTCATGGTACACCGAACAACTAATGATTGTGTCGGTCGAACCCGAATCGACCAAAAACCGGCACTTAGTGCCTCTCACCACTCCATGAACAAACAACCCAAGTCTAGGCCGAAGGACAGAAAGGGATCGAGTAACCACTGCCTCTCCTTCCTCTGCCCCTCGCCTCTTCTTGGCTGTATCTAGTTCATCTTCTCTTACTCGCTTGGACCCTTGGTCACATTCAGCCTTTCCGCGGGCCCCTCGGTCGGCTGGTTTGGCGTTTCCCTGACGCCCATACCTCTTGCGAGGCTTGGTGCACTCCCTCAGGAAATGCCCCAGCTCTCCACAATTGAAACACTTCACGCCCTGAGTTTTCTTCATCTCGGGCCTCTGTGATAACCTTTGAGGTTTATCT